>CM055120.1:74747182-75414682 GCA_029206835.1 Rana muscosa
ATAGATAGATAGATAGATATATATATATATATATATCTATATATATATATAGAGAGAGAGAGAGAGAGAGAGAGAGAGAGAGAGAGAGATAGATAGATATATATAGATATAGACATACATCTATATATATATATAGATCTATATATATATATATATATATATATATATATATTGACGGCAATATACATTAATAACACATATGTACATTACAGGTAATATATATATATATATATATATATATATATATATATATATTTTTTTTTTTTTTTTACGGTAATATACGTCCACAACTGCTCAAATTTGGACACTATAATGCTGCATATATAAAGAAGAACCTCTTCGCATTCCATTTGGGCACTTTTTATTTATTATTTTTTTTTTTTTTTACATAACTAAAAAAATGTAACAACTGGGAACTTAAAACGATTCATTACCTAAAAGTAATTGTATATTTTTGTTAATATTTCCACGATACTGAAATAGATCTAGGGATATATAGATGTTGAAATAGTTAGATACATACATACATACATACATACATGCCAAGCACTTCAGATATTTTGTAACATTTACAACGTTACACTTTTCAATATATTTTTTTATATGGATAGATATAATTTTATATCTCTATAGACCTATCTAAATTTCGGAGCAATGCAGGGCATCTGATTTGTCAAGATCGAATATGTGTATATATATATATATATATATATATATATATATATATATATTCGATCTTGACTGATCCGATGCCCTGCTTGCTCCGAAATTTCGAAATTTATTAGATACAGACAGAAAGAAAAGATGCCTGCATGGGAAATCTTCCAAACTGACTTCATCTGATAGTCTAAACTTTCTACCTTTCTGGTTCACGTTTCTGATTGGAGCTTGAAGGCAGAAAAAAAGTAAAACTCCCCTAAATTCGTCTAAACTTTGTACAAAAAAAATCAGTATGAGGGTTTTTTACTTCGGAAAGAACAGACGTACATGGAGCCTAAAGGCAAATGTGAAAATATACCTCCAATAAGTAAAATCAATAAGTAAAATACTACAACAGGATAATGGAACGTTATTAAGAAGGTAATATTTTATAGTACTGTTGGGAGCACATTACAGGTTAGTTGCAACTTATATAAAAATAGATGGATAAAGATAGCTAGCTGGACAGATAAAATAAATGATTGATGGACAAATAGATAAATAGATAGATAGATAGATAGATAGAATAAAAACTTTAAATTGCGATAGATAGATAGATAGAATCAATTATGATAGATAGATAGATAGATAGATAGATAGATAGATAGATAGATAGATAGATAGATATCATACACTTGACATTATTTGTAACATTCAGCTTTTACACTTTTCCTTTTATATTTTCTCATAAGTTTCTTCTATACTACTTTTACAAAACGCACCGCTCTCCTTTTCTCTGGACATTGGACTAGTTATAAAACAGAAGGTGAGTTTACCTGAGCCTCCTTCCTGGCACACCGAAGTGTAGACCTCATAGGCGGGCCTGGGTGGGATGATACCATTGGCCGCGGCCAGCGCTAACCCCTCGGCGGTTCCATAGAGCAGCTGCAGCTCCCGGGCTTCGTTCTCCTCCTGAGCCTGCTGCCGCCGGAGCGCAACTTGCGCGGCCATGACCCTCTGGCGCTCCGCGATCAGCGTGCACTTGGCGCACATGCAGTCTTTCCAGCGACAGTAGCGCTTGTGGCCCTTGAGAGCCGACACCACCCCGTGATTCCTGCATCGGGCGCACTTCGGGGTGCGGGGGTATTTTTCAGTAGCCCGCAGGAGCAATTGGGGGCCCCGGAGCAACGTTCCGGTCATGGTGACAGGCAGAGAAGTGGAAGTGGCAGTCTGGGGGACCTGGGATACAGAAGGGGCCCCGCTTAACTCCATCTTTGTCCCAGCAGTACTTTATAGATGGGTAATCCTCAGTCCCAATTTGTAACTACACCCTCATTCACCGATAGGCACCTACACCAACCTGACCACTATATTCTATATGTCTAAACCTGACCAACAAAGTCACACAGCTATTCTCTTCCTATAGATATACACCCCAGTACTTTCTGACTGTCCAACAACCTGACACCTATAGATTCTATAGGAGCCAATAAAATCATACAGCTTTCTATAGATATACACCCCAGTGTTATACCTTCTGATTGCCCAATACCTGACACCTCTACTAACCTGACCACTATTCTATATCAAAAACCCGACACTTATAGATTCTATAGGAGCCAACAAAGTCATAAAGCTATTCCCTCCTTACAGATACACCCCAGTGTTATAACACGTTCTGATTGCCCAATACCTAGGGACTGGCAATGCACAGAAATGACTATATACCAAAAATACAGAAGTATTCAGGGGATCCTAATTGCTCTCTCTATATTCTACATCTATCAATAAAGTATTATGAACATCAGAAAAAAGGTCCCCATCAAGACAGCTTTCAAGTTTCCCAAATCAGATCCCCCTGCAGACTTACAGCACAGACTAACCTCACCACATCCCTCTATGTAATGAAAGTGATCCTATGTGACAATATTACCTTGATTGTCCCAGATCCCCAGATCCCCTCCAAATCATCCAAAATCTGCCACCAAAACGTCCAGCTGGAACCTCTCCCCCCAAGCAGAAGTTTGCAAGTGTGACAGCCAGGCGCACACACTCCACACAAAAGTTACAACTAGGAGCAGAGACTGCAGGCTGCTCCCCTTGTCTCTCAATTGTTGTTCTCTCATTAGACAAATGTTCACAACAATGTGGAGCTCTCCATTGGCCGGTCAAGGGGGGGGGGAGCGCACTTCTGATTGGTCGCTGACTTGTTCTACAGTGTCAAACAGGCGGTTTCCTCAAGTAACAGGAGGGAGGGGGAACCCGCACTGGGAGCATTGCAAAGAGTTTTCTAGGAGAGATCTTTGTGTCATCTGGAGCCCCCCCCCCACCCCCCCCCCCCCCAACCACAATCCTGAAATCAGCCTAGACACTGCCAGTGATAGTATGAAATCAGACTAATAAATGGGGTGACAACTGCACTAGAGGCTTTGATTTATTTCACTACTGTAATGGCTGTCAAGAGGGTGCTTATTGAAGAATAATAATAAAAAAATAATAATTTGCAGAGGTAAGTATTATTTTTTTGTTAGATAATTCGTTCACTTTTATTTCAGATCAGAAGGATATTTCAATATCATTTCAGTTGTTACAAGGGTTGAAAAGATACAATTACATTATTGAAAACTAATGTTTTTGTTTTTTTTTAAACGATTGTTTTTTTAAATTGTTTTCAGGGTTTAAGAGATCACATAATAATTAAAATAAAACTGAAATAAAATCCATGTAGATATACAGATGTATAGAGGAGAGATTATGACATACACCAATATATTATTATTATCATAATAATAATATTTAGATTTTATATATAGATATCTATCCATCTATCTATCTATCTATCTATCTATCTATCTATCTATATATATATATATATATATATTTATATATATGTATATCTATCTATATAGATATCTTTCTATATAGATATATCTATATATATATATATATATATATATAGATATATAGATATATCTATATAGATAGATATCTATATATATGATATATACGATATGATATAATATTATAATAATAATATTTATTATTACTATTATTACACTATATTATTATTATTAGTAGTAGCAATAGTATTACTACTACAATAAATTATTATTATTATTAATAATAATAATTATTATTATTACTATTATTGCTACAATATATTAATATTATTATTTTATTATTTTGTTAGTATACTGTAATTCATAATTTTTGATCTATTTTCTCATTTTATTTATCTTACAACAAACACTAATCATGTCTTATCAAATCTTATTTGTTAGGCTCAAATAAGCAACAACAATCAATTAAAACAATTATATCGTCTCTCTCATACTATCTAGAAATAGCTTTTTCTGTAAAACAGATCACTTGAAATATAACATTACAGAAAAAAACACAGGTGCAGATTTTGAAAATTCCACGGTAACTAAATTGACATCAATTTTTATCTGTTTGTATCACTTTTTCCTATGGCGGTATTAATTAGTATGGTGATATAATGGCTTGGGGCAGGGCTTGGCTTTTTGGTTTTTGTGGTGTTGGTAGTACCACAATAATTGAAGAGTCACCTGCTTTTAGGTCAATTTTTTGTGCCTTTTTTTTTTTTGTTTTTGTGGCTTTGTTTTGTACTGATGAGCAAGCACGAGTGATCACAACTTTTATCTAAGGGGGGGATGCTGTGATTTGTAGTTCTTGTATGCTGTAGAACAGGACTTGAGAAATGAGTAGGTCAGGACTGGGCTCCCCTGAAAAGTGCAGAAAAGCCAATTTTCCCAATCAGCCTCAAATATCTGATTCCCTTTCCAGCCAAAGGTGACAAACATCCCCACACTGGGTGTCATAACACGTTTATTAAGCGTAGCCAGCAAGTCAAAATACCTGATTTACTTGTATGGCTGAATCCCCCAGAGAGCTTCGGTGATAGACTGAAAACCTAATGATCACCTCTTTAATGTCTGGAGGCAAGGCGTGTATATATCCTATACTGACTGATGAACTAATATTGACATGAGCTAAACACAACACACAAAAGGACAAAAAAACAACACTGTCATGAAACAATACCATACCCTACAATCCACATAGAATTCATATATGACTTTATTCCCATAGAGGAAGAAATATTTATTAACTGCAGCTTAGAATTTATAAATTATTAAATTGATTATATTTTACAATTTCACATAAAAAAAAAGTATTACTGTTCGCTATTACTGGTTTAAATGTAAGCATCTTACCAAAGTATTTTGGAGGCTAAATTATAAACTTTATTAAAAACGATATATTTATATATATATATATATATATATATATATATATATATATATATATATAGGTAATAGCAAAATCATTTGTTATATTTGTGTAAATATAAGAAACCTTGTTTCAACTATTGCATGTAATAAGAATGCTATACTATTTGTCCAGGAAAGGATATTTTTTTGTACCTTGGTTACATGTGTGTCTAGATATGATATACAGGTAGAAAATATTTTGAAGATGCGTAATATAATGTCACATAATACAGTATATTATTATTATTAAAAAGGTGATACAATATAATATAACATAATATATTATAACATAAATAATAAAGAAGAGATGTGTAATTGTTGGGTTATATTACAAACATCTTTGTTCTCGGGTCCCGTACACTGAAGTGAACGCTCCCCGGTGGAAGTATAATATAAACTAAATAAATAATAAGTGTAATATCTAAACAGATGATTTTATATATATATATATATATATATATATATATATATATATATTATTATTATTTTTTATTGATTTTTTTTTTATCGAAAACACAGACCAAAGATTATTTATTTTTAGCAGAATCAAAATCAGAGGACAGAATGATAATTGTTGAGACTGATTAATTTATTTACATATGGCGAGATCAGTGTGAAAAAAATCGAAAAAAAAATCCGTATTTATATATTATTAAACCTGTTCAAAGAGATGATTATTTGAAGCAGTTATGAATGAATATATGAATATATATATATATATATGTTATTATTTTTTCCCCTCAATATTGATATATGCAGATAATTACCCCTCTCACACCTTATGGTACCATGATAAATAGATAAATAACAGACATATTGTTAGATCATCATAAACGTATTACATTGGCATTTGGAGCTGAGACCATATTACAATTTACCAATATATGCTTTAAAGAATACACTATATATTAGAGTATATATATATATATATATATATATATATATATATATATAAGACCATATACAATTTAGTAAAACAATTTACATCAATTAGTCACGCTCAGGCTTTTTTTTTAAATGTGCAATGAGAAAAAAAAAAGATGATCCAGATTTTTTACTAGTGAGCAATAAAGGAAACCTCCTAATGTTTATTTGTTGCTTCTCCCAAGTGAGCAGGAAGGAATGACAGGGAGATGGGCCTGTGTCACTTGTCTTTTTCTTTCTTTCTTTCTTTTCTATACTCTCTCTCCCCCCCTCTCTCTCTTCCTTTCTCTCTAACTTCCCCCTCTCTCTCTCTCTCTTCTCTCTCTCTCTTATCTCTCTCTCTCTCTCTCTCCCCCTCTCTCCTTTCTCTCTCTCTCTCGTCTCTCTCTCTCTCTTCCTTTCTTTTTCTTTCTCTCTCTCTCTCTTCCTTTCTTTTTCTTTCTCTCTCTCTCTCTTCCTTTATCTCTCTCCTCCTTTCTCCCTCTCTCTTCTCTCACTTCTCTCTCTCCTCCTCTCTCTCTCTCTTCCTTTCTCTCCCCTCCTCTCTCTCTCTCTCTCTCTCTTCCTTTCTCTCTCCTCCTCCTCTCTCTCTCTCTGTCTCTCTCTCTCTCTCTCTCATTGCCTGTGTTTACCTACTGAATCGCAGCAAGCCCCTTCCATCTGTTCCCAGAAGCCTCCCACCACTTTTAATTATCAAGCAGCAGCCTAATAGAGATGATATTAACCTTAATCTTTCTGACATTAAAAGTAATTACCTCCAAACCAATATTACAATCATTAATATTACCCCTCCATCTTTTTTCCCTTAAAAAAACGAATAAGTATTTCAGAAATAATTAAGCCCCCCCTCCCTCCCCCCACACCTATATACACACATATCCAAGATTAATTAACCCATCCATTGCTCTAATAAATGGATTGGTGAGCTATTGGCTATGGAGAGGTACACAGGCTGGGCTCCAATGGTTAATGTGCAGGGGAGGGATGCCAGGTTGTTTATGCTGTTAATTACAAACATTTATTAATTCAGTATCTTCCTTTATGGAGAAGTAATAAACACTCACTGGGTGTTTTTGGAAACATATATTGATGTGAAACTGATGTTATGTTTAATTAAGTATAAAAATGTCTCACATTAAGATTTCAAAGGTCTGAAGAGAAAGGACTTTTTTTATGAATGTTGGTGGGAGCCATTGACAGCTGGGGACTGTCATAACTAGCTGGAGGAAAATATTCTATAGACATATTATAGTACAATACTACAGAATAATACAGATGTTTTCTGCAATCTGGATATTTTGGCATACTTCTCCTCTATAGCAGATAAATTTATTCATCAGCTCTGCATTTTATTCATCTGCAGTTTGTACATAGCTCAATGTAATTGCATCACCCAGACAATAGACTTAAACCCTGACTGCATGCCTTTAGTATGTTAAAGCATTGTCTATCTCTACTGTAAAATAGTTCACTTTTTTATATTTAAAAAAAATAAAAATAAACTATTTCCACCTATTTTCATTGGTGCATCTCAGGGAGGATGCTGATTTTCTGCAGCCTCTTTGTAGCCCTTCCCTGTCTACATGCACTCCAGCAATGGCTGTATGGTAATTCTAAGGGTGGGCTTCCTAATGGCGACAACAGATGACCCTGCCTGTATGATATGTGTTGAAGTGGCCACTTGTAGGCTCTATGGGAAGACTGCATGACAGGGTGACAATAAAGGAGCACAATTGGGAGACAGAAAATTTTGTCACTCTATAACAGGAAATGCCTAAACAAAGACCTTCATGGCAAGTTTTCTGGTTATTTTGTTTAATGGAAACTACACTTTTAAAATAGTGAAAACGATTTTTTGGAATTATATTAACAAGTTAAAGAGTATGAGAGATTTTTAGTGATGGGGTTAAGATATACTTTAAAAAAAAAAAATATCCACTAGGAAATTATTGTACTATCAGGGTTCACATTTTATAATGGTTTTATAAGCAACTACATGAGTGTATTGTTATTGACAAATTGGCAGTCATCAATTCTAATGTAATATCTATCTATTAATTTATCATTATTTTATATAAATAAATATATATCCATCCATCCATCTATCTATTTTTTTATTTATCATCTTTTTTTTTATTTATCTATCTCTTTATCTGTATATCTATCATCGTTTTATCTATTTATTAATCTGCCATATTTGATCTGTATATCTATCACCATTTTATCTATTTATTTGTCTGCCATATGTTATCTATCATTTTATATATATCTATCCATTAATTAATTTATTATCATTCTATCTATCTATCTATCTATCTATCTATCTATCTATCTATCTATCTATCCAAAACAGGAGAAGCTTATTCCAAACCTTGACAATGTCCAAAAACACTTATAATAAAGCTAATTGCAAACCTCACAAACTTTTCCTGAGTTATGTCACTGGAGTGTAGCTTCAGTAGGACCACTTTTTACAAAATGAATAGTACTGCGCCACCACTGGACAGCTGAAACACTGCAGGTTCAGAGACACACTGTAGGGATTTGTAATGACAGGACATTTTCTGATATATACTGCACAGCCTATTGTACCATCAGTCAAATATGAATTTGTTTAGAAAATTGTAAACCATGGGCGATTAAATAAATCTGTCATGAGGGCAGGACTGGCATGAAATTAGCTTTCCTGACGCCAACGTGGCAGCACACATATGATATAGCTCCGCCCCTCATATCCACCTACAGGACCTGTTCAAATCTATAAAAGTCTGACTGAGAGCAACCTCCCCCATTCTTTACATCTTGCTTATGGAGATATCTGCAAAGAAGGAGGCTGGTTGGTGCAGTACACCTGCCTCAGGTGCTACAGGGAAGATCCAAGGGCTTGTACATCAATGGACTTCAACAGAATGGCAGTCAAGGCTTCCATGTTCATTGTAATAATGTTTACTTCCCTCCCTGTTTAGCTCGTTCTTAGGTGTCCATTTATGAAGCAGAGATCCCAAGGATCGCCACTGATCACAGTCCATAAACAGTTTATGAAACAGAGATATATGGGGGAGAAGTGTTTGAACATGTTCTCCCGCCGATGATCTCCGCACAGTGAGAATTCTCATTGAATGACACAGTAACGGCCAGTTTATGAAGCTGCGATCTCAGCACTTCACTGGTGATCTGTATCAGAATTCACACTCCCCGATTCACCAGCTCAGAGGTGGAGAATTGGGGAGTGAAGAGGGAACCCTGGGGGATCTGAGGAGGAAGGAGGAAGATTTTTAACTTCTTTCTACCTCGTTCAGACCCCCCAACACTGTAACCATGTCACCCTGTAATATTTATGTGTATATATATATATATATATATATATATATATATATATATATATATATATATATATAATGTGTGTGTATATACATGTATATATAGTGTGTGTGTGTACATAAATATATATATATATATATATATATATATTATGTAGGGGAACTCGTTATTTTAATAACATTAACCACGCCGTCTGTCGGTGTACTGAGCGTGATTATTTATCACTTCTTAATAAACTGACATCTCAGCGTTTCTGTGAATTTCTGGTACTGTAATCTCGTAGAGTCTCACGAGGATCCAGTATCAGGGGCCGTTCTCCAGTGTTGGAAGTGTTGGTAGATCACTTCACTACTCCAAAGCTGAAGCGATCTACTCTGCTTCATAAACTGGCACCCAGAGGAGAAAGATCTCCACTGTGAATGCCGGCGAATGAAGCAGTGAATAGATTTCACTGCTTCATAAACGGACACCTTTATCATATGTATGCTGCCATGTTGGCGTCGGGAAAACGAAAAATTGTATCAAATACTTACCGTAATTTTCCTTTCCTGATGCCAATCGATGGCAGCATACGAACCCCCCCCCCTTTTTTTTATCTTGATATTTTTACGGAGAATGGGGGAGGTTGCTCTCAGACAGACATGTCCTGTGGGTGGATATATGAGTGGAGTTATATCATATGTATGCTGCCATGGATTAATGTCAGGAAAGGAAAATTATGGTAAGTATTTCATACATTTCTGTTTTTTTTTTTTTCAGAAATAGGGGAAACATGGAAACCTATATTTTTATCCATGGCAGGATTGCTTTATAGAATATCTAAAGTAAAACATTTTATTTTTATTTATTTATTTGGAGAGAGTAAAATGGTTACAAGTTAAGTTGTTTTTATTATTTTTGCCATCTGTGTCCCATTAAAGAGATTTCCTTTCACTTCCTGTCCTGTAATACAACAGGAAGTGAGAGGAAATGTGACGTAAATCCCTTCTTAGATCGAAAAAAGTGAATCCCCACTGTGGGAACACTGACGGTAATAAACGACTGCCATTAGATACACTTTTATATTCAGTTCAGAAGATCATCAACCTCCATGGCTGATAGCCAAATGGAAATCAGAATACACAATCCATTGTTCCAAGGCACAATTTGTGTCTGAAAAATCATGGAAAGGCAGAGAGACAAAAACTCCCAAGTATAACTAGGTATATGTGTGTCCTCCATCATTATGAATATTTTTCTGGAAATAAGATGTACACTAAAAAGATGATGGCTAAATCTTTAAAAAGTTGGTGACGTGATTGTGATAGTATCAGAAATAGCATTACCTTCGAATGCTCAACCTATATAAACTATTATTTATTCTAAATAAAATCAAGCAAACATGAATAAAATAAAGCGGAGCTCTCTCCTGCAATCCTCTCCATTTCATCTGCCGCCTGCCTGTTGGGATGGTCGCTATCCTCATTCTATGCCTTTGCTTTCCAACTACGTAGTCCTAAGGACTGGTTTGAGAATACATTCAGGATGGGACAGAAGACTTGAGAGATGCAAGATTATCTAGAGTGGGAAAAAAAAGATCTACACAGCCCTGTAAAAATACCAGACCAAGATAAATCACTTGTGATTTTTTTCCCACCTTTAATGTGACCTATAATTTGTGAAATTTAATTACAATAAACTGAAATCTTTATAGGGGAAAAATACAAAAACGTACAATAATGTGGTTGTACAAAAATGCACACCCTTAAACTTACCGTATGTACTCGAGTATAAGCCGACCCGAATATAAGCCGAGGCACCTAATTTTACCACAAAAACTGGGAAAACATATTGACTCGAGTATAAGCCTAGGGTGTCCATCTGCATGCCTCACTGTGCCTCACTGTGTCTATGTGCATGCCTCACTGTGTCCATGCCTCACTGTGACCATCCCTCACTGTGTCCATGCCTCACTGTGCCCATGCCTCACTGTGACCATGACTAGACTGAAATTTAACATGGGAGTCTATGGAAGGGGGCTACATGTGTGGCAAGTTTCGGGTCCACCTATGACCGGTCAGTACCGGGTCCCCAAAGTCACTGGAGAAATTACCGTTTAACATGGGAGTCTATGGAAGGGTTGCCCCGTTTTGAAAAATCGGTAATCCCAGGGCCGTAGGTCCCCTGGCCTGGACAACAAACTTTGCACACTTGTAGAGGAAGAGTGGGGCTACATGTGTGCCAAGTTTGGGGTCTTGAGGACCTACGGCTGGCCAGTAACGGGTCCCCAAAGTCCGGGAGATCAGGCAAAAAAAAGGTGACTCGAGTATAAGCCGAGGAGGGCATTTTCAGCACAAAAAAAGTGCTGAAAAGCTCGGCTTATACTTGAGTATATACGGTATACTTTTTTGAAGCACCTTTTGATTTTAGGACAGCATTCAGTCTTTTGAGGTAGGAGTCTATCAGCATGGCACATCTTGTCTTGGGAATCTTTTCCCACTCTTCCTTGCAAAAGTGCTCCAAATCTGTCACCCCAAAGATTTTCAATTGGATTCAGGTCTGGGGCTCTGATCTTTTGGTAAAGCCATTAGTTGATTTAGAGGTATGCTTTGTGTCATCACACTGAAAGATGAAATTCCCCTTCATCTTCAACTTTTTTATTTGGAACTGTTCATAAGTCTCCCTCCCCCCTTGACTAAAACCCCAGATCCAACTGAAGAACAATAGCCTAAAGCACAATGCTGCCACCACCATGCTTCACTGTGGGTATGGTGTCTTTTTGGTGATGCAAAGCGTTGGTTTTGTGTCAAACATACTTTTTGGAACTATTGCCAACTAGTTCAACCTTGGTCTCATCAGGCCATAACACATTTCCCACATGCCTTTGGCAGACTTGATGTAGGTTTTTGAAAAATGTATTGGGCTTGAATGTTTTTCTTAGTAAGAAAGGGTCTCTGTCTTGCTGCCCTACCCTACAGCCCAGACATATGAAGAATATGGGAAATTATTGTCACATGAAGTACACAATCAGTACTTGCCAGAAATTCCTGTAGCTCCCTTAACCACTTCAATACTGTACACTTTTCACCCCTTCCTGCCCAGGAAGTGTAGGAAAGTTATAGAGTCCATAAACTATGCAATGCATATATGAAAACTGATCAATCTTGAGGTACTGATGGCCTATATAATTTCTTGAAGCCCAAAAATGCCAGGACAGTACAAATACCCCCAAATAACCAATTTTTGGAAAGTAGACAGTCTAAGGTATTTAGTAATGGAATGTCTTTTGAAGTTCCAATTGTTTTGTCACAATATTTTGGAAAATATAGAATTTTTTTTTTTTACCAATTTGTTTTAAATGCTGTCACATGGTCATTATATAACTGTTGTGGAAGTGATCAGAGACACTGACTGGTGTCAGTATGTAAAAAAAATTAAAAAAAATAAAATATTTTTTCATTTTTTTATGTTTTTTTTTCATTTTTATTACCTTTTTTTTATTACTTTTACAATTTTTTTTTTGTTTATTATTTCCATTCGGTGACCAGAGAAATACAGTTTTACCATAGTAACACTGTACTACTTTGGAGAGGTCATCAAGATTTTTATTTTTTATTACATAGTATGATTGCTTAAAACAGTGATAATCACTGTTAAAAGCAACTATTTTTACCTGAATAAAATCCATTCATTCAGTGTGTACTATTGAAAAGCGCTGTGTAAATGTTGGTGCTATATAAATCCTGTATAATAATCATTATGATTAGCTGTGACTGGCCAAAGCTAATCACATGGTACAGATGGGCTGTGATTGGCCCTGCCTGTACCATGTGATCACTGTGACAAATTACAGCGATCAACACAATAGTACACAATGACTGGTATGTATGGAAGGCATCCATTGTGTACAATTGCCATGTAATCTGCTGTGAATGTCCGCAGTGATCACATGGTACCGGCTGTGGCCTGGTACACTGATCTGTCATCTGGTGGACACAGCGGGTGACAGATCGCGCCAGAGCATGGTTCGTTGGGCACGTGCAAGGCACGATCCTAGGAGGGTATCAAATGACATCCACCCAGGATTAGAGAGCTCCACCCAGCCATCATATTACATTAGACCGGGCGGAAAGCAGTTAATGTTGCTCTAGGTCTCCTGGTAGCCTCCTGAGACAGTTTTCTTCTTTTTTTTGATCAATTTTGGAGGAACGTCCAGTTCTTGGTAATGTCACTGTTGTGCCATATTTTCTCCACTTGTTGATGACCATCTTCACTTTGGTGTCCGTTTAGGAAGCAGTGAAAAAATTTCACTTCTCCATTCTCTGGCATTCACAGAGGAGATCGTTCTTCTCTGGATGCCAGTTTATGAAGCAGTGTAGATTACTTCTCCTATGGAGGAGTGAAGCGATCTACAAATGCTTTGAACAGTGGAGAACTGCCCCTGATACTGGAATCTAGTGAGACTTAACGAGATTACAGTACTAGAAATTCACTGAAACACAGAGATGTCAGTTTATTAAGCAGTGTTAAATTATCACGGCTCAGTACATTGCCGGAGGAGACTCCCCACCTAGTTAACAAAATATCTGTCCCCCTACACTATATATATTTATATATATATATATATATATATATATATACATACACACACACTCACACATTTTATATATATATAGACACATACATTTTATATATATATATATACACACACACATTTTATATATATATATATATATATATATATATATATATATATATACACATACAGTATCTCACAAAAGTGAGTACACCCCGCACATTTTTGAAAATATTTTATTATAACTTTTCATGTGACAACACTGAAGAATTTACACTTTTCTACAATGTAAAGCAGTGAGTGTACAGCTTGTATAAGGGCACTTTCACACTGAGGTGCGGCGACGTCGGCCGTAAAGAGCCGCTAGTACCTGTCACTAGTTCTTATGTATGTTGTTGGCTTATGAACTCCCCTAATTATGTCTCTTATGATTTTCTGATTCAGGATATATTTTTTTAAGATGTCTCTATAGCCTTATTTGGATGTATTTATCTAACGTGATGTGTAGCCAGAATGGAGAGTGAGAGAAAAACTCTGTAGCTGCTCTCTGTAGCTGCTGCCCTGCGGTGCTGAACTGGTTAACAACTATATCAGCAAGAAGAAGCTGCTAAGCAGGAAGAGTTCAGTAGACTAAACCAGGCAGCATTGCACTGTGGGAACTATAGTCCAGAGGAGAGAGACTCCACTGTAATCAAGAATGTTTGAACTGCATTTCCCAGCGAGAGATTGTCTGGAAGAGAAGAAAGAGCTGCTGCATTTTCTAAGGCTGTACAGAACACAGTATCCTCTTTCCATGAGGGAGCCTGAGGGGTCCCTTAGGGAGACCACCATTGCTTTATAATAGCAGCCTGAGCAAGATCCAGAGTACTGAATCCAGGTGTGCCGACAGCCAGAGTCCCCTGAATGCAGAGCAGAGATGGTGAGCTGCAAAATCGCTGGGACCAGTGAGCTGCTGCTATGGGGATTTACTATCTGTTGCTAGAGAGACTGAGCCATTTAGAAACTGACCATACAGTCATTTATTAGCCTTATTGCTGCCTGCAGGCTTGACTCAAACTATTCTCATGTACACCAATGGTACAACTGGGCCCCAACGCAAACCAGCTAAAGTAGTACTAAAGACTGCCTTTTTACAGCTGCTACAGAGACCTTTACCTATTGCTTTTGCTAAGACGTACCTCTCAGTGACATTGCACCATATTCTAGCCATTCTCCTGGAGTGCACTCTAGGCTAGTTATAGTATTATTATTCACATTGCAGTTACGGCTTATTTGCACTGTTTATTGCTGACTTTGCTGATTTATGTGTATTATTTCTACACAATAAACCTGGGAAAAGATAACTAAATTCATCTACTGGGAAAATAACATTTTAATCATCTATTTAGACATATATGTTTTTTTATACAAGAAGGGTCTTTATACCCAAATCCCATCATTTTCATGGTTTATGTGAAAGCAATTATAATGACATCTATGTATTAGTTGCAAGAGATAATCACAGAAGATATTTGTGATGAACATCTAGTTTGGAATAATATTTTATAATAAATGGTGAATTTCTTTCCAGCATTTCTATAGAAAATAGACTACTGTTATTATATTGCTTTCTTACATGGCAGAGTACATAGACGTAGAATTCTAAATCACATCATTTTCAAATATCTCAGCGTATGATTGTAGCCCCCTAAGGGCCCATTTAGATCTATGGGTGCATAGTGGTGCAACAGTCTGTTGCGTTGGGCAGGTGCGTTGTCTATTGATGTGCATTTCCTGTTTCTGTTAATGCATGTTTCCAATGTATTTTTGAATTTAGGATTTGGAGTGGATGGAGTTAACAGCCGTTGACCAAGGTTTCTTAATACAACACATCAAAATGTATCAAATCGTATGTAACATGCATTTTGATGATTTGTCATTAACATCTATAGATCTCCCAATGCACTAAAAGGAGTATGTCGTATTTTTCAAAGCGCACTGTGCACTGCAGCACAGAGATGAGAACAGTGTAAATGGTCTCTTAAAGGAAACCTGCCAAGGGGAAATCTGAAGGCTCACCTCTTTCTAAAAATGCTATTACATTGTTGTCATGTCGATCCTTTCGGCTTCAAAGGCTTCCAAGTCACTGAGCCAGAACAAATAAGCAGCAAAGTAATTCAAAGTATTGAAGTCAATTGTTCAATATCACAACCAGATCATTTCAGAAGGAAAGGTCAGAAATGGCAGCCTGCGTATTTCTCGCTTGACATTAAATGTGCGCATCTACTTTATATTAGTACTGTGTAATCTGCACATCTCTGAGGTCATGGGGAGAAATAGCTTTAACCACTTCAATACCAGGCACTTTCACCCCCTTCCTGCCCGAGCCAATTTTCAGCTTTCAGCGCTGTCACAATTTGAGTGACAATTGCGCGGTCATGCAACACTGTACTCATATGAGATTTTTAGTTTTTATTCTTTTCCACAAATAAAGCTTTCTTTTGGCGGTATTTAATCACCGCCGAGTTTTTTTTTTTTTGCTAAACAAATAAAAAAAAGACCGAAAATGTAAAATAAAATAAAAGTTTTTCTTTGTTTCTGTAATAAAATAAGTACGTTTTCTCCTTCACTGACGGGCACTGATGATGGGGCACTAAAATGCAGCATTGATGGCTTGGCACTCGCTGAAGTTTTCCCACTTCTTTACCGTCCCGGGTTGGTGAGAAGACTGCTCAGGTACTTGCTTCAGCTTGCTCACAGTGGTCTCCGGTAACAGGGTGGATGGTCCCTTAGTGGCCACAGCTTCCCCTTCCACCTTCGACCACGCTGGTTCCCCGTCCGGCTGAACCGCTACTCCTAGTTGGACTACAAGCCAGTAGTCTCAACCCTACGCTGCTTCTCCTGCTCCTGGATAGGCCCCAGACAGCCTAGCAGCCTTGTGTACCCGGGATAGGCCTCAGGCTTCCAGCCTAGCAGCCCGGGGCAGCAAAACACGTCCAACTAGACAGCCGTCCAGGTGGCACAGAACCCCGATCACCGGACTCTACCCAAATAAATAGGCCCTTTTAGCAGGCCAAGGGACCAAAGAAGATCCCTGCCCATTGGCTGAGATACCCCATCCATTCATGTCTGAGCTTGCAAAGCCCCTGTCTTATCTAATGTCACTAGCACAGTGCCACACAGTGACAGAAGATAAAGGGTGAAACAAGTCCATATTTGGAAAGGAATCAATTGATCTAACAATTAGCCAAGGCAACTATCTCCTGGCAACTAAATTTGATAGCAACCCTGCCTAAACATCAGGGTGCTACATAAAGCTTAATTAAACAAGCTGAAGTTAGAAGCTGATTGGCTACCATGCACAGCTGCACCAGATTTTGCACTCTCTAGTTTTGGTAAATCTCTGCCATTGTTCTAACACTAATGTCACTTGGCAAATAAGACCAATGACACCTTTCTTCTCATATCTCATGTAAGTTTCTATTGGCATTAATTATCTTTTTATTTGTCTGTATCTTATCACTGGAAGTGGCCATCTATGTGTAGCACCCTGTCAAAAGTTGGGCTTTAGTTTTTGGCACCACTGTACTCAGTGGAGTAGTGATCTGTTTTTATGGTCAAGTTTCCCTAAGGTCAGTAGTTGATTGCTTCTGAAGGAAGGTTCCAGAAAATAGAATAGGAGTGTCAACTACTAATTTATGAATATTTGTCAGACCCAGCCAATCTCTGGCAGGTGGCTGGGCAGGTGATAAATTATTGGGCTCTTTTTCTTCTCCAGGGAGGGTTCTAAATCTTCTTGGGTTGCTGCCACTGGTTCTAAATCTCCTTGGGCTGCTGTCCCTGGGAGGCATCTAGTGTGAGACAAGTGTTGCAGTTTGGACCTTAGCAGGTGCTGGGCTGAGGGCCTTGAGAAGATAGGCTAGAAGACTTTTTGCTGGAGGGCAACATTTTGGAGTCCAGTCTGGAGAAGGATCTTAGCGTCCCTCACTGAAAAGTGTCAGATGGAAGCTGGATGGCAGATATCTGTCCAAGGAAATTGTTAGGAGGGCCTGGTCTTGAACTCTCAGGTTTGCATGTGCTAGAGGGATTTGAGTGCCAGAGGTCACTGGATGGACTAGAATTGCTCTCACAGAGACCTAGACTTACTAGCCATACCCTGTTACCTCCAGTCCGGGCTTTCTCAAGAGGATTTTGTAAGAGGTTTGTTCTCCCATTGATTTCTGCTATTGTTTTGGAGTATCCTGGACAACTAAATCCTCTCCTGTTCCAGTTTCTGCAAATAAAATCCACAAAAAGACATCCCCCTAGACTGAGCCTGTATTGCTGGTGTGCTTGGAACTGTGTCTGCAGGAGTCAGCCTCTGTAGTATTATGGGAGAACCTGTCTATTTCAGGGGAGAGCACTACACATATAAAGAGGCACTAAACTGACACTCAATGTAATGAGCCCAACTCTGCTAACCACCAATTCTTCTATTGACTACCAACCTAAAGGTGTACCTCGCCTACTGACCACCCAAGCTAAAGGAGCCCTCCTCCCTACGTAAAATGCCAGGGCAGTGTTAAGGATCTTCTCCAGGTGTCAAATGTACTAAGTATGCCACAATTTTTATTCATTTATAATTCTTATCTACAATTTATTGATTGCACTAAGGTATCTAAGCTGCAGATAATAATTTTTTTGCAGAGGTTCCCTGTGACTTGAAAATTATCCTTAAGGGCTCCTCTGTGGTAGGAACATTAGGAAGGGCTGTGCTACGCAACTAAATGTACATGTGTCAAGCTAAGCAGGATTTGAAAAAAAAAAATCCCGTACACTGTGCTGTCACAGGAAAAAAGTCAGGCATTTATCATTGCAAATAGCGTGAACATGCGTGGTGTTTTACATGGTACAGCTGAAGCAAGAGATTTATGGTGTGCAATCTACTTTTTTTTCTTTCCAATTCTTGGTCAGATTTGTTCACGCTTGCTTTGGCCTCTGAAGAGTGATCCACATTTGAATTTGACAGGTGGTGAGGAGCGTTGTATCGCCTTCTCACTGACTACTTTAACCCCTTGAATCTTGCTTTAGTACGCCACAACCATGTGTATTGCACGTAGTTGTGGCATGCTTGCAGAATGACCCCATTCACTTGAATGGGTTGTGGCTGGCGGGTGCTACACCCGCCAAAAGTGACAGGGGTGCAATTCTTGTCATGGCTGCAAAGCTTAATGGCAGCAGCATGTGTTAACCCCAGGCCGCTGCCTCTGCAGCTAAAGAGGGAGAGGTAAAAACGCATCTCACACCACTAGTGTTACCGAACCCCTAGATGGCAAGATGACATTTCTTAAAGTGAATGGAAGGGAAAACGTTTTAATATTAGTGATTTAAAGCTGTTTTCAGGACTAAAAAAGTGTTCACACAGCATGCTGGACTCATAGGGGGACATTTACTAAATATCCATCTCTGTTTATTTATGGTGCACTTACATGTTTTTTAGTGGGCATATTATTAAAATTTACATTTTCCATGAATCATTACAGCAGACATCAACATTTATAAATTACAATTTTTTAATAAAAAAAATATTTATATTGCTGTGAGTATAAAAATTTATATTGAGTTTTCTCATGTGATCTAAAGCTTAGGAAGAGAACCACTGCAAGGCTGAATCTTCACACAATAAATTAAATTGTGTCAAAAATTGTCAATAATTAAAAATGTGAATTCGCATCAACTATCCAATCATGTGAAATGCAAAGTCTGGTTTACTTATTTCATCTGCACATGATTGGTTATTCAAAGTGGACAGAATTTAGCTTTTCTCATGATATGATAATTTATTGAGTGAAGAGTCTCAACACTTTTAGTAAATCAGCCCATCAGACTCTGGTTGTTAGAGATAAGCCATGGTTTGGCCAAATCTTTCATTTAGTTTATGTGAAGTTGTACTAACTTTAATTAAGTGCGAGCAAAAATCTTGTATTTTTTCCCTGCACACTACACAAGTATTTTTTTCAATCTGAATACACCATTTATTAAGATAAGTAAAAACTCAGTTTGAAAGTGAGCATGATATATAATATATATACATTTTGATTTATTAAAAAAAAAAAAAAATCAGAAAAGGTATCGTTTATTGTTAGGAGGATCAGTGTTGAAGTCCAGAGACAAGTCTTCGGGCCCCAGCAGATTTTGATTAGTGCTTCAAAAAACAGAACTGGCTGGCAACTAGGCACCTACCGCAGAACCATCTCCAGCCCAGGGAACACCCTCCACCTGCCATGACAGAGGGGAACCCCTTTGGGTCCTCTTAATTCTCCCAGCCAATCCCCTTCTAACAATGTTTGACTTCCCCTTTCCTTGGAAGGATGAATGCCCCTCCACTGTGCCAATATCAGGACATGCTGTGGAGTCAGTGGCAAGTGCCCAGCCTGTCCAGCCACCCCTCAGTGGCTGTGTGCCCCCTGCATCCCCTTGGCCATTGAATGCAGTTTTAGGTCATTTAAAACCAATTTGTGTCTTCCTCTCGTCACCCCTCAGGCCTGGATTAAAAGCTTCTGACAATCTCCTCTTCCCAATTTATTGCCTGGCTTAAACCTGCCATGGTCATTGTGTCCTCAGGAGGTGCAGTGGGGGGCTGGAGCCAGAAGCAGCAACAGTTGTGAGTGTACAGTATTGTGGTGACAATAGCCCCCCAGGGAGAGGGAAGGAGGAACAGCAGATCACTGGTCCTAATACCCTGCCAGGGGTGACTTCAAAGCACAGGACCTCTTAGCTTCTTAGCAGTGGCATAATTAGTAAAATAACACGGAAATAAACCATCATTAATTGTTATCTGGTCCCTTACACAAATCCTGTTACATAAGCTTCATCGGCGGAACTGGTCTGATAAGTCTTCCATTCAGAGTTACTGCATTAAACAAACAATTGTGTTGTGTAGGACCAGAGCGAAGTGGAAGCGTTGTTCATTCCAACCCAGGTTCAGCCACTAGATTCCAAAAAATGAATGCACTCTTTTGATTGGTTGTCATGGGGAACACCTTCCAGATCTTTTTATGTCCCATAAAATCACTGTACATAATACATTGTTTCCATATATTTAGGATATAGCACTATATTACAAGCCTCCAAACTTTTGGAGACTGTAAAGAGGAATCTTCTTTATAATTATTATTTTTTACTATTACTATTTTTATTTACTATTATGAATTATTATTAACTATGGTGTATTATTATTATTATTTATGTTGTACTATTATTATTAATATTATTATCAACTATGATGTGCTATTATTTATGTTGCACTTTTGGAGACTGTAAAGAAGAACCTTCTTCGTAATTCTTTTTTTACTATTACTATTTTTATTTACTATGATGTACTATTATGTATTATTATTAACTATGGTGTATTATTATTATTATTTATCTTGTACTATGATGTACTATTATTATTATCAACTATGATGTGCTATTATTATTATTTATGTTCGACTATGATGTACTTTTATTGTTATTTAGATTGTACTATGATGTACTATTATTATTAATATCATCAAGATAATTATTATTACCTATGATGTGCTATTATTATTTATGTTGTACTATGATGTACTGTTAATATTATTATTAACCAAAAATGTTAAGCAAAAACAAACACTCTCGTGTCACATAACCAACTTGCATCAGAGTGATTTTGCTGAATCTAAATCTTTAAATATTGCTTTGTGAGCTGCTTAAGCTAAATTTGTAATAAAAAAAATATTACATTTCAAGTCTATTTATTTATTTATTTTTACTTTGGAGGGTGTATTTAGGGTAATTTATTTATTTTGTGTTTTTTCACCACTTGTGTAGTTCATTGTTATTTGTGTATTTTTGCTTTACATTTTTTTTAGCTGTCTATAATAATTAAGAAGAATAATTAGGGTAATAAGGGGCTACTATTTTGCACAAGAACAGATTGAGGATAGTTGGAAGGAGCCTCTGTAACTCTCAGCAGCAGCCAATTGCACCCTTAATTTTGACTTAGCTGTTATTTGCCAGAATGGCAAAGTTCTGTCATTATGAAAACTTTTTCATAGTAATTAATCTATGCACTATAGTCATGTACGCACAGGCTGGTACAATGATTACAAAATCACCCAAACAAAAAGTTAACCAGTCATTCCACCAAAGAGTGATAATTGACTTATGGGTAATACCAGGTCAACTAAGTCACCTCTTACTTCTTGGATACTCTCATGCCGCGTACACACGATCGTTTTTAATGTCATTTTCAAAAACGACGTTTTTCGACGTGATTTTTCTTGTTTCCTCTCAAGCCTGTCTTGCATACACACGTTCATTAAAAAAAAAACGCTTGAGCAAAGCGCAGTGACGTACAACACTTATGACGGCACTATAAAGGGGAAGTTCCATTCGAATGGTGCCACCCTTCATGTTAGTAAAGTTTGTTGAGCGACGATTCGCGCTTTTCAGCCTCGTGCTTTTCAGTCCGTTACAGCGTGACGAATGTGCTATCTCCATTACGAACGCTAGTTTTACCAGAACGAGCGCTCCCCTCTCATACTTGATTCTGAGCATGCGCGTTTTTTCCCCTCGTAAAAGCAAACACACTACTGTTTTTCACGTCGTTAAAAAAAACGACGTGAAAAAATGGAGCAGGTTCTCATTTTTTTTAGCCCATTTTTCACGTAGTTAAAAATGCTCTGGAGCCTACACGATCGTTTTTAATGCCCAATTTAAGAAATGGCATTTTTTAACATTGTGAAAAACGGTCGTGTGTATGCTGCATCAAATGTTGAGAACTCCCTCCATAATGCCTGACTTTGTTCCTGTCCACCAAGGAATTTTGGATGTTCCAGCTGGCCTTTGCATGTGTCTCATGTTATATTCTCCATATTATATAATAAAAAGCCATCATGGAGAGTGGTTGCCCCCCATAATGACCACAGTAGGTGTGCAGACCTGGGAGATGAAAGTAAGAGATCTCACAAACAGAGCCCCCTAGATATACACCGATCAGGCATAACTTTATGACCATCCTCCAAATATTGAGTAGGTCCCCCTTTTGCCTCCAAAACAGCCATGACTCTTCGAGGAATGGACTCCACTAGACCTCTGAAGGTATGCTGTGGTATCTGACCAGTGTTGCCAACCATCAGTATTTTTACTGGCAGCCAGTAAAAAACGGGCACTTTTCTCCTGCCAGTAAATGCCAGTAAGAGGAAAAGATTGGCAGTAAAAAATATGGCTGTGACACTTACCTCGGAACTGCGCATGTGCAGCTTGGGTCCGGAGTCAGCCGAGAACATCTAAGTGCCTGCTACAGTGTGTTTGGGTGGTACCGGGGGGGGGGGTCTGGCGGAGGCGGTGCCTGAGTGTGTTGTGTGATGTCATAGTGCAAGGGAGCCAAGCGAAGTGGCCAGAGCCTCATGTGCAGGTCTGTAGGACGGGAGCAAGGCAAGCCGGGAGCGGGACTGCCAGTGCTGTTTTGACTGGAGGGGACTGAAGGAACCACCTGGCATGGAGACAGACTGTCACTGGGACTCAGGAGGGGACATGTCAATGGTCCGTGCTGCTGTTAGTGTCACTGAGAGAGTCAATTTCATGTGCGTGTGAGCTGCCCATTCAAATTTCTTGCCCCTGATTCCTGCCCCTGACCCACTTACGTACTAAATTGAAAATAAAATAAGAAATATGTTTTTTGCCTTAATATCTACCTTATTGCATATTGTACTTATTTGTAGCCTAAATACTGAAATTTTCACTTAAAATTGTAATTCCGTAACTTTTGGAAATGGCAGTAAAAACTTGTCTGTGCCAGTAAATTTTGGGTGTGGTGTCAGTAAATTTAAATCTGGTAGGTTGGCAACACTGTATCTAACAAGAAGATGTCAGTAGCAGATCCTTTAAATCCTGTAAATTGCAAGGTGGGGCTTGTTTTTCCAGTACATCCCACAGATGCCCGATTGGACTGAGATCTGGAGAATTTGGGTGCCATTGGCAAGTCCACACCTTAAACTTGTTGTTGTGTTCCTCAAACCATTCTTGAACCCTTTTTGTACCCTTTTGTGTGAGAGGGAGCATTATCCTGCTGAAAAAAGCTACTACCATCAGGGAATACCATTTCCATGAAAGGGGTGTACTTGGTCAGCAACAATTTTATTCCAAGATTATTATTGAAAATTATATCATTGCATTGTGTGGAGGGGGTTAAAAATTATCTGGGAGACAACATACCCAATCCCTTACAGTTACAATTATCCTCCTTTTACATGTTCTCCTGTCCTATGTACTCAAGCATAGTAATTTCCAACATGAAAGAGGCTCTGTTCACCCATTCTACCTCCCTAGGTGTTGATATATTTAGTGCTTGTTGTTTATCCTTGCACGTATTCAGTTCAGGAAAAAAAGTTCAGTGTCACAGGATCAGCTATTAAATGCGGATGAAAAATTTCTGAAAACTAGCCCAAAAATAGCTAAAAATTACAACGCGTTTCAGCCATTAGGCCTTAATCCAGAGGTGCCCAACCAGTGGTTTGCGGAGCCCTCTGATGTGGCCCACGACCTTCTGCTCTGGGATGGCATAGAATACTGTTATTAAAGGTCAGTTTATTACTAAAATCATAGTGTATTAATGGGCATATACAGTGGGTACGGAAAGTATTCAGACCCCCTTAAATTTTTCACTCTTTGTTATATTGCAGCCATTTGCTAAAATCATTTAAGTTAATTTTTTTCCTCATTAATGTACACACAGCACCCCATATTGACAGAAAAACACAGAATTGTTGACATTTTTGCAGATTTATTAAAAAAGAAAAACTTGTCTCTTGATCCATGATATATATATGATTTCATATGCTAATTTTGAACCTATTGTAGTGATTACTGTGATTGTTGCTTTATTTTTTTTTATTATTATTTCTCTGTAATTTGCTAAAATTCAATAAACAAATTTGAACGAAAAAAAAAAATGAAAAACTGAAATATCACATGGTCCTAAGTATTCAGACCCTTTGCTGTGACACTCATATTTAACACAGGTGCTGTCCATTTCTTCTAATCATTCTTGAGATGGCTCTACACCTTCATTTGAGTCCAGCTGTGTTTGATTATACTGATTGGACTTGGTTAGGAAAGCCACACACCTGTCTATATAAGACCCTACAGCTTACAGTGCATGTCAGAGCAAATGAGAATCGTGAGGTCAAAGTAACTGCCTGAAGAGCACAGAGACAGAATTGTGGCAAGGCACAGATCTGGCCAAGGTTCCAAAAAAATTTCTGCTGCACTTAAAGTTCCTAAGAGCACAGTGGCCTCCATAATCCTTAAATGGAAGACGTTTGGGACGACCAGAACCCTTCCTAGAGATGGCCAACCGGCCAAACTGAGCTATCGGGGGAGAAGAGCCTTGGTGGACAGCTGGACTCAAATGAAGGTGTAGAACCATCTCAAGAATGATCAGAAGAAATGGACGGCATCTGAGTTATATATATATATATATATATATGAGTGTCACAGCAAAGGGTCTGAATACTTAGGACCATGTGATATTTCAGTTTTTCTTTTTTAATAAATCTGCAAAAATGTCAACAATTCTGTATTTTTCTGTCAATATGGGGTGAAAATGAACTTAAATGATTTTAGCAAATGGCTGCAATATAACAAAGAGTGAAAATTTTAAGTGAGTCTGAATAGTTTCCGTACCCACTGTATGTGCATATCTGTTCTGCAGTGGATACTGGGCTGCTTTCAAACAGATCCGCAGGTGCAGAGCAGTTTACCTGCGGGTTACCTGCACTGAGCCATAGACTTCTGTTATTACCTGGGGGTTTGGTGAGCTTTCTGAAAGTGCACCAATCCTGCAGAATATAATAGAAGTCTATTTATTGCAAAGTGCAAGAAAGCCAAAAGGTACTGTCACGTACCTGGTGGTAGACGAGCCCAATGTGCAGGGAGCGGCTTCTCGTAGCCTCTGATCCACGAGGCCCTGGTAGAGTGAACAGGAGCTCGAGAGGCAGAGGGCACAAGTGCCTGACTGGTAAGCTGAGTAGGGGCCTTGAGCAGAGGCTGTAGTCCACGGCAAGGTGCAGCAAGAGAACACACGTGGATGAGCAGCAGAGCAGGTGCAGGCAGACCGGGTCAACACTAGCAGGCTGGTTCAGGTACAGGAGCGAGGTCCAAAACGGGAATCAAGTCCAGGCCGGGTCAGTTCGTTGGGCGGGCAGCAATCAGGTTCAGAGGAATAAGCAAGAGAGTCGTCAAGGCAAGCCGGGATCAAAAGGGCAGGCAGCAAACAGGATACACAGAGGGAAGCCGGATCAGGTGGGAAGTCCAATAGCAGGGTTTCAAGCAGCAGAGGTCTCAGGGAACGCTGTAGACTAGACAGCACCGGGCAGCATGACAGAGCAGTTTAAATACCCGATTCTGGCGCCAAGCGCCGTCACTGTGTGCTCGCGCGCACGCGCATGTGCCGGACAGTTCTTCCAAAGGCAGGCATTCTTCTAAGGCTGCTGTAGCCGGGCAGATTATGTAAGTGCCTTTCCTGACATTGCCCCCCTCCAACGGGCAGCCTCCGGATGCCCAACTGGGCCATCCTACCAGGGTGGGATCTTTTGAAGGCCAGAATTAGTCTCTCCGCGTGAATGTTAGTCTCTGGTTCCCAGGAATTTTCTTCCGGCCATAGCCCTTCCATTTCACCAGGTACTGGGTTTGGTTGCGCCTTCTCCTGCAGTCTAGGATGGACTCAACCTTGAACTCTTCCTGCCCATTGATGAGTACTGGTTCTGGGGGGCCTATGCCTCGATTGGAGAATGGATCTGGAACTGCAGGTTTGAGTAGGGCCACATGGAACACCGGGTGTATCCAGAAGGATTCTGGCAGTTTTAACTCGTAAGCCACATTGTTGATCCTTCTTAGAACAGGGAAGGGACCCACAAATTTAGGGCCCAATTTCTTGGAAGGGCACGCCAACTTCAAGTTCACAGTAGACAGCCAGACTTGGTCTCCGGGTACCAGGTTAAGCTCCCCCCCTCCTCCTCCTCCTGTCGAATATCTCCTTATTATATTCCTGGGTCCTTGCCATTGTTTCTTGTAATAGTTTGTTGTTGTTGTTAAAAAAGTTCAGGGTCTCTTGGCCGGCTGGAACTGCACACTCCGGTATATTATTGGATAGGAACAAGGGGTGAAAACCGTAGTTTGCAAAGAACGGGGACTGTTTGGTAGCCGAGTGGACAGAGTTGTTATACGCAAATTCTGCAAGAGGTAGTAAGGGTACCCAATCGTCCTGAGAAAAGCCTGAAAAACAGCGTAAATATTGTTCAAGCGTCTGATTGGTTCGTTCAGTCTGCCCATTGGTCTGAGGGTGGTAAACCGAGGAAAAACACAGGTCAATCTTTAAGGATCCGCAAAGTGCTCTCCAAAATCTGGACGTAAACTGTACCCCCCGATCGGATACGATGTTAGAAGGGATACCGTGCAGCCTTACTATTTCCCTGATGAACAGTTTTGCGGTTTCGGGAGCGGAAGGTGTGCCTCTCATGGGTAGGAAATGGGCCATTTTAGACAGTCTGTCTACTACCACAAAAATGGTAGTGCAATTTTCGGATGGTGGTAACTCAACAATAAAATCCATGGAAATCATTCTCCAGGGTCTTTCTGGAATGGGTAAGGGTTTTAATAGTCCCCATGCTTTGGCCTTGCTGCCCTTGTTTTGAGTATAAGTGGTCCATGAATCTACATAGTCTCTACAGTCCTTCAACAGGTGAGGCCACCAAAACATGCGCTGAAGGAGTTCAGATGTCTTGCGGATACCGAAATGGCCGGCCAGTTCATGGTCATGGCAAGATTTAAGGACCTTGACCCGTACTTGCTGGGGTACGAAAATTCTGTCCTGGAACCATAGCAGGTCATCCCTCCGCTGTAAGGTAACGTCCGGTAGGTGTAATTCACTTGTATAAGCCCGTTTGATCTGAGACAGTAAGTCTTCTTGTAATAAAAGAAAGTTTCCAGGAGTCAGGATGGTGTCCGGGAGTGAAGAGGTTTGTGGTTCACTGAACATCCGGGAAAGTGCGTCAGGTTTTGTGTTTTTTGACCCGGGCCTGTAGGTAATGTGGAATGAGAACCTGGTAAAAAAGAGTGCCCACCTAGCCTGACGTGGTCTCAGTCTCTTGGCGACTTTCAAGTACTCCAGGTTCTTGTGGTCTGTGTAGACCAGAATGGGGTGTGCTGCCCCCTCCAACAAGTAGCGCCATTCTTCCAGTGCTGCCTTAATTGCGAGTAATTCTCTGTCCCCGACATCGTAGTTCCTTTCTGCTTCAGACAACTTACAAGAAAA
Source organism: Rana muscosa (assembly GCA_029206835.1). Classification (NCBI taxonomy): domain Eukaryota; kingdom Metazoa; phylum Chordata; class Amphibia; order Anura; family Ranidae; genus Rana; species Rana muscosa. The sequence continues at coordinate 74,775,219 of CM055120.1, forward strand.
GAAAGCTACAGGGTGTAACAGGGCCTTGGGACCCTGCCTCTGAGAGAGTACTGCTCCCACGGCAATCTCTGAGGCGTCTACTTCCAGGGTATAGGGCAGAGCTGGGTCTGGGTGTCTTAGGACAGCGGCTGAGGTGAACTGACCCTTGAGGGTAGAGAAGGCAGCCTGGGCCTCAGGGGTCCAGTTGAAGCGCGTGCCTTGTTTTGTCAGGCTGGTGATGGGGGCGATGATGGTGGAGAAACCCCGGATAAACTTGCGATAAAAATTTGCGAACCCTACAAAACGCTGGACCCCTTTCTTGTCCGTAGGGGCTGGCCAATCTAGGATAGCGGAAACCTTTTGTGGGTCCATCTTGATACCCTCTACGGAGATGATCAATCCCAAGAATTGGATGCTTTGTTGCTCGAAAAAACATTTCTCGGGTTTTGCATACAGACCGTGCTGACGGAGTCGGGTTAATACCTTTCCAACATGCTCCCGATGAATGGACAAGGACGAGGAGAAAATTAGGATGTTGTCTAAATAGACGATAATGAACAGGTCAAGATAGTCCCTGAAGACCTCATTCACAAAATGTTGAAATGTAGCTGGGGCGTTGCATAGACCGAAGGGCATCACACGGTATTCAAAGTGCCCGAATCGGGTACGGAAGGCGGTCTTCCATTCATCCCCACTTCGGATCCGGACTAGGTTGTAGGCCCCACGTAGGTCTAGTTTAGTAAATATAGCTGCGGTTCCCAGTCTCTGGAAGAGTTCAGGCACCAGAGGAAGGGGGTAACGATTCTTGATCGTAATTTTATTAAGCTCGCGGTAGTCTACGCATGGGCGTAGGGAGTGGTCTTTTTTCTCGACGAAGAAGATTCCCGCTCCTGCTGGTGAGGTGGAGGGGCGGATGAATCCTTTTTCCAAATTATCATTAATGTAAGTCTTGACAGTCCCCAGCTCCAATTCGGTCAGAGGGAAAATCCTCCCAAATGGGACCTCTGCCCCCGGGGAGGAGTTCAATCGGGCAGTCGTAGGGCCTGTGTGGGGGTAGTGTCTCTGCACCTTTCTTGCTGAATACATCCAGGAAGGTGTGGTATGCCTCTGGGACAGACTGGCGGGTCTCGGTATCAGCGCCAAGACAAAGTAGCAAAGGAGGCATATCAGTGTCTTTTGACAGGCAGTGCTGGCGGCAATAAGGAGAGCAGAAGTTGATCTTTCCAGTAATCCAGTCGATTTGGGGGTTGTGAGCTCTTAGCCATGGCATACCCAGTATGATGGGAAACAAGGGAGACTCAATAATGTCTAGGCAAAGCCATTCTCGGTGGCTATTGGAGAGGACTGTGTCCAGAGGGACCGTCTCCTGGGTAACAGGCCCGGATTTGATGGCCGACCCGTCGGCCAGGTGGATGGATAGACCCTTAGCTCTGGGTTGTAGAGGGATTCGGAACTTGCTGGCGAAAGATGCATCCATAAAACCGCTACATGCTCCGGAATCAATTATGGCGGTAGCTTTGATATTCCCTCCTGGAAGCTGTAGAGAGATTGAAACAGCCAGATGAGTTGCATTGTCAAAAGAAACAGGTAAGCAGGTAGAGCAAACAGCAGAAGACTTACGGGACTTGGCGGGACAGGACCTCACGTAGTGTCCCGGTTCACCACAGTAAAGGCAGAGGTTGTTGTTCCGCCGGCGTTGACGCTCCTCGGGGGTAAGCGAGGGACGAAGCAAGCCAAGCTGCATTGGCTCTGGGACGTCGGTGGACGGATGAGCGAATGCCGGAGGAGCAGAGTGAGGAGCGTTTGGGTTAAACACACGGGGAAGCATCCATACCAGGCGAGAAGGGCCCGTGGTGCGTTCCGCCCTTCGTTCCCTTAGTCGTCTGTCGATTTGGGTAGCCTGCAGAATCAGAGCGTCAAGCGTTGTGGGGATGCCCACCCGAGCCAGTTCATCCTTAAGAGGTTCTGAGAGGCCAAGGCGGAACTGGTGATGCAAGGCCGCGTCGTTCCAGTTAGTATCCGCACTCCAACGCCGAAATTCGGACACGTAGTCTTCCACGGCCCTGCAGCCTTGTTGTAGGGAGCATAGTGCGGCTTCTGCAGTGGCCGCCTGAAGGGGGTCCTCATAGAGGAGATCCATCGCTTTGAGGAAGGAGCTCAGCAGGTTCAGGCAGGCGGTCCTTGTGTTCCAAGAGGCGATGGGCCCATGTCTGGGGTTCTCCTGAAAGTAGGGAAATGACAAAACCCACCTTGGTGGACTCAAGTGAAAATGTCCGGGGCTGTAACGCAAAGAACAGTTCGCAGGCGTTACGGAAGGCCCTGTACTTGCTGCGGTCCCCCGCGAATCTTTCCGGAGTGGGGACCCTAGGTTCTGGTGGCAGCATTACCACAGATGGTGCAGGGGAGGTTCCAGAGGCTACGGAGGCCGGGGTAGATAGAGCCCGGACTTGTTCCTCCAGACGGGTATACCCCTCCTGCAAACTCCTGACGGCCGCGGTAAGTCCATCCAGGTGGCGGCACAAGTCCTCCATTGGAGAGGCTCCCTGCGTGGGCTCGGACATGGCTGTCTGGTACTGTCACGTACCTGGTGGTAGACGAGCCCAATGTGCAGGGAGCGGCTTCTCGTAGCCTCTGATCCACGAGGCCCTGGTAGAGTGAACAGGAGCTCGAGAGGCAGAGGGCACAAGTGCCTGACTGGTAAGCTGAGTAGGGGCCTTGAGCAGAGGCTGTAGTCCACGGCAAGGTGCAGCAAGAGAACACACGTGGATGAGCAGCAGAGCAGGTGCAGGCAGACCGGGTCAACACTAGCAGGCTGGTTCAGGTACAGGAGCGAGGTCCAAAACGGGAATCAAGTCCAGGCCGGGTCAGTTCGTTGGGCGGGCAGCAATCAGGTTCAGAGGAATAAGCAAGAGAGTCGTCAAGGCAAGCCGGGATCAAAAGGGCAGGCAGCAAACAGGATACACAGAGGGAAGCCGGATCAGGTGGGAAGTCCAATAGCAGGGTTTCAAGCAGCAGAGGTCTTAGGGAACGCTGTAGACCAGACAGCACCGGGCAGCATGACAGAGCAGTTTAAATACCCGATTCTGGCGCCAAGCGCCGTCACCGTGTGCGCGCGCGTGCGTCGGTTGCGCTATCGCGCATGCGCCGGACAGTTCTTCCAAAGGCAGGCATTCTTCTAAGGCTGCTGTTGCCGGGCAGATTATGTAAGTGCCTTTCCTGACAGGTACACTGCGTTGCACCCGCGGTGTGGGTAAACCGCAGCACATCAGTGTGAAAGCGGCCTTGGGCCGATTTCACATGGTCAGTCCGACCCAATTGGACCCTCCATTCACCTCTAAGTAGTGGCAGACATAACCTGACTTGTGTCCTTGTAGAGTATAGCAGAGCGGACACAGACATGCCATCCACCCGCTCCGCGACCGGTTACCAAGTCGCTTAAGTGGCCCTCGCTCTTCAAAAGGTTGGAAACCCCTGATCATTGCTTGATTATGTAACTTGTTTGTATTCCCCACTGACATACCTTGTACCATTTTTGGAGAAATAAAAAAACATATATACATCTTGGTGACAGACAATAGCCATGCCACATTATTTATTATTTTATTAAAAACATTCTACAAGTTATTGATTGTACCATGAACTGTAGATAATAATTTTTAGCAGGGGTTCCCTAATATTGATAAATTATTTCAAGGGTTCCCTTGGGGTAAAAAGATTGAGAAAGGCGGGCCCAAGGGCTCGTTCACACCAATGCCTTGAGCTGAGATGATCTACAATTTATATACAAATGCTGTCTATGTGCTCTGTTTACACCAAATCATTGCATTGGTGTGCATTGAGGAAAAATGTAGATGCAATACAATTATATACCGTAATCTATTTTACAATTATTTGTACACTTTTGATATTTTTTCCCCTTTTTTGCATGCATTAAAATGTTAAAACACATTTAACCACTTGACCACCGGAAGGTTTTACCCCCTTCATGACCAGGACATTTTTCTCTATTCAGCATTGTGCTACTGTAACTGGTAATAGCGCAATCATGAAACACTGTACCCACATGAAAATATAATCTTTTTTCACACAAATAGAACGTTCTTTTGGTGGCATTTTATCACCACTGTTTTTTTTTTTGATTTTTTATTATATAAATTAAAAAAGACCAAAAATGTTGAATTTTTTTTATTTTTTTTTCTATTTTCTGTTATTACACAAATCAGAAAAAAATGAAGTTGCTTCATAAATTTAGGCCACATGCTACATGTCTTTGGTAAAACAAAAACAAAAATCTCAATAAGTGTATATTAATTGGATAGTGCAAAAGTTATAGCGTCTACAAACGATGGTATATAAACTGGAGTTTTTATTATTTATTTTCAAATTAGTAATGGTGGTGATCAGCAACTTATAGTGGGACTGTGTGGTGGGCAATCTGACACTAAGGGGGTTATTGACTAAAGCTGGAGAGTGCAAAATCAGGCTCACTTCTGCCTATAAAATAATCAGCTTCTAACCTTAGCTTATTCAATTTGGCAATAAAACCTGGAAGCTGATTGGCAGAAGTGAGCCTGATTTTGCACTCTCCAACTTTAGTTAATAAACCCCTAACTGCCACTAATCAATGCTAATAATATACACTGTCCCTATACTAATGATACTGGCTGGGAAGGGGTTAATATTTTGGGTAATCAAGGGGTTAAATGTGTGCCCAACAATGTGTAATGTGTGCTGCTTTTTACTAAATATCTTTGTTTATTATCCCTGCTTCGCAGGGGTAAGACAACAGAAGGATCATTCCCTCTGTACAGTGCCCTGTGTTGATTGGACATAGCTGATCATCAGGTGCGTCCATGAATCATTGGCTGGGATGTGCTGACGAAGTCCTGCTGTGTTCAAGCACAGCAGAGCTGGCGGGCGGGGGGCACAGAACCTGGAAGTAAGCCCCGATGTACAGGTGCCTGTACGAGCCGCCCTGTCACAGTATATATACTGCGGTGGGTTGACAAAAAGTTATATTAAAGAATTTATTTACAAAAAATGTAGGCGTGCTGCATCTTTATGCCAGCACCAGGGCTTTTTTGTCAGCGGGAATGCTGGGGAACGCAGTTCCAGCTGCTGGGGGATCTATTGTTCATGGTGGGGAATCTTTTGATGCTGGGGAGAGGCTTATGTTTCTGGTGGGGTGAGTTGTTGCTGGAAGGCATCTATTCAGGGAGGGGTCTATTGTTGCTTAAAGTGGTTGTAAACCCATGTGAATTTTTTTTTTAAATCACCTGTAAGAGAAAGCCATAATGAGCTAATATGACTAGCATAATAGCTCATTATGCATCACTTACCTTAGATCGGGGCCCCCGAAGCCGTCCTGGTCTCCCTCTCCAGCCATCGCTGCGGCGATAGCCGGAAAGTTACTTCCGGCTATCGCCGCTCCAGCCAATCACAGCGACGCTCCGGCGCTCTGATTGGCCGGAGCAGCGAAGACGTGACTCCACGCATGCGCGTGAGCCGTCGAATCCGGCCAAGTCGTCGAATGATGGGACTTAGCCGGATTTGTGAATGGGATTAACCCCATGAATGCGCCGTTGTCTACGGCGCGCATGCGCCGTAGACACGGATGCATGTCGTTTTTAGCAAATATCTCCTAAACCGTGTAGGTTTAGGAGATATTTCTTGCACCTACAGGTAAGCCTTAATCTAGATGTTAGTATTTTGACCCTATAACCTCGTACACACAAACAAGTTTCTCTGCAAAAACCAGCAAGAAACTTGCTGGCAGAGATTTTTTGCCGAGAAATTCGTTCGTGTGTATGGTTTCTCGTCAAGAAAAGCGACAAGAATCTCGACGAGAAAATAGAGATCCTGCTCTCTATTTTCTCATCGAGATTCTCGTCAGCCTGTTTCTCGACGAGAAAATTGTGTGTGTGTACACTTACCTTTTCGCCGGGAAGCCCGCGCATGCTCGAAATGACTGACGCATGCGCGGTAGCTTCCTAGGCATAGCTAGGGTATACCAAGATGGCGGCGACGGCATCGAATGTGACGAGCGCATGCTCGTCGTAGTCGATGACGTCACCGCGTACGCTCCATTCAAAGAACCGCGGGTTCTTTGAATTGAGCGTGTGTACACTCGGCCGGGACAATTTTCTTGTCCAAGAATCTCGACGAGAATCTCGGCCGTGTGTACGAGGCCTAAATGTGTCCTGTACAGAATAAAACATTTACAAATGCAGTTAAACGCATAGTAAAATGCGATTTTAACCACTTACAGACCGCCTGCCATCATTGTACGTTGGTAACCTTGGTACGGTCCTCTTTCTGATAAAAGTGGTCTCTGCGGCAGATTCGCTGTGCTCCAGTCGTCTTTGCCGCTTACCGGAGCCGTCGGTATTGGCGGAGACGATCCCCGACAGGTCTGGAGCCGAGTGAGGGAAAGATGGCCCCCACTAGACTCAAATGTCAAACGTCACTTCTGCCCAATGGGCTTAAAGGGGAATTATTATTATTATTATTTTTTTAAAGACGTTTATTTATTTATTTTATTTCATTTAGGTGTACTTGGGACGCTGCTAAACGTACGTTCAGAGGCAGTTGGACGCTTTTTTCAACTGCCCCTGAACTCATTTAATGTTATTCTATGTGACCATGTACACTGTCTCATTTATTGCCGTTTTTAGTTGCATTTAACAGCGTTTCTTTGAAAGCAAAAAATGGGTTCAGACGCAGAAGATTTCCACGTTTCAGACGCCAAATGCGACATGTAAACGCGGTTAAACGGCCGTTTTTAGACACTGGTTTCTAGCTGTCAAGTTAAATCTTTCAGGAGAGGTTGAACAACATCCCGTGTACATGAAGCCTAAATGTGAGATCTGAGGTCTTTTTGATCACAGATCTCACATGGTCCTATCCTGCTTTTTTTCTATTACAAGGGAAGTTTACATTTTTTTTTTTAAAAAGGACAGAATAAAAAAATAAAATAAAGAGTAAAATAAATAATAAAAAAAAATTAAAAAAAGTAAAAGTCTCCTCCCACCAAGCTCGTGCACAGAAGCGAACACATATGTAAGTCGCACCGCCATATGTAAACGGTGTTCAAACCACACATGTGAGGTATCGCCACGATTGTTAGAGCGAGAGCAATAATTCTAGCACTGGACCTCCTCCTCTGCAACTCAAAATTGGTAACCTGTAGAAATTTTTAAACGTTGCCTAGGGAGATTTTTAAGGGTCAAAGTATGTCGTCAGTCCACGAATGGGCGCAATTTTGAAGCATGACATGTTGGGTATGAATTTACTTGGCGTAACATCATCTTTCACAATATAAAAAAAAATGGGCTAACTTTACTGTTGTCTTATTTTTAAATTAAAAAGGTGTAATTGTTCCCAAAAAATTGCGCTTGTAAGACCGCTGTGCAAATATACGGATTGACAAAAAGTACTGCAACGACCGCCATTTTATTCTCTAGGGTGTCTGAGAAAAAATAGAAAATGTCTTAGAACCCCCAAACATTATATAACAAAAGAAATTTTTTTTTTGTTAGTTTGAAAAATAGGCCTGGTCCTTAAGTAGTTAAAAAAAAAAAAGTTTTTCCAATATGACTCAACATGCATGCATTTTCTATGCGTTTTTATTGTGTTGTGGGGCGAGTGAGCCATTAGAGGCAATTTCTCCTCATTTTGGAGAGATTTTCTCCCACGTCCTGTTGTATCTCCAGGACAAAAAGTGACTTTTGAAACACTTTAATATACAAACACTTGTATTACAGTCTATGGATTCATGCATGAGCTTATGAAAATCTACAAATTGCTACTTTTGAAGGGCTTATTGACTTCCCTGGATGTGCTGAACCTTCCCTTTAATCCCAGAGCCGAGTATAAACCTCTTGATGTGATATTTTATTTCAGGTAATAGCCGATCATTAAAATTCAGGCCCAGTCCTCCGCATCTGCCTTCCCTCTATCGAGCGCATTGAGAAGGACATGAAAAGAGAGTGTATTGAGATCACAGATGGAGCGCAGGTTTTTGGAAGAAATTTGAGAAACACCATTGTCCAAAATCAAAACTCGCTGTGTTTCTTCAACAAAGGGTTCTCCTTTAAGCCCCTCGACTTGTATTGGCCTTGTTTTTTAAACTCCAAGAGCCGCGGACAAAAGGATTTTTCCCAAAGTGTCAAAACGCTTTTGATTGGAAGTGCATGTTGTTTTCTGGAGAAGAGAGAGAAAGGTGATTGGCTGGTTCAGCAGCTAGTGGCGACTATAAAAATGGGAGGGCTGCTCGGCCAATTAAACAATCATTTGTGTCATTAATGATAATCTCGGGTGACGAACAATCAAAGGAAACCCGTCACTTGTGAAGAAGGATCAAAGTGTTGTGGAGCAGATGGGGACAGTCCTGAAATCACTTACATTTAAAGTAGACACGTCACGAGTCAAATATGGGGTTGCCACTGGGATCACTACTATCTAACCTGGAACCGGTATGTCCATCAAGAAGTCAAAACTCCTCATCTGAAAACTTGTCATGAGTCAGAAACGTAACCCCTTCAAGCCTAAGCCTTCTTCTGACACTTGTTGCTTACAAGGTAAAATCAGTATTTTTTGCTAGAAAATTTACTTAGAACCCCCAAACCTTATATATATATTTTTTAGCAGAGACCCTAGACCAGTGATGGTGAACCTTGGCACCCCAGATGTTTTGGAACTACATTTCCCATGATGCTCATGCTCTTTGCAGTGTAGTTGAGCATCATTGGAAAGTTCCAAAACATCTGGGGTGCCAAGTTTCGCCACCACTGCCCTAGAGAATAAAATGGCGATCATTGCAATATTTTATGTCACATTGTATTTGCGCAGCGGTCTTTGAAATACAATTTTTTTGGGGAGAAATACACTTTCATAAATAAAAATAAATAAATATTAAAGCTAGCCCAATTTTTTTTAATGTAATGTGAAAGATGATGTTATGCCAAGTAAATAGATACCCAACATGTCATGCTTTAAAATTTGCGCACAAATGTTGTGGAATGGCGACAAACTACGGTACTTAAATAAAAATATCCATAGGCGACAGTTTAAACATTTTTAACGGCTACATGTTTTGAGTTAGAGGAGGTCTAGTGCTAGAATAGGGGAAGCTCTGCTGATTTTATTATCCAATCATGTGCAAGCTAAAATGTTTTTTTTTAATTTTCCTTGCATGTCCCCCTCAGATCTACAGCGACTGCACTTCCAAGTGCACTTTCAGTGCAAAGTGGATTTGCCTTTAGTAAATAACCCCCTATGTGTCCTAACAAAGGGTTCAAGATCTCAAGGCTTGGGCAGTACATTGGACAATATTGTACTTTAACCACTTGCCGTTCCTAAGCTGTCATATGATGTCCTTTGTTTGCAGTGGTTATAGTGTGGGGGGGGGGGGTGCCTGCAGTTACAGGCAGGAATCATCCCAGTATCTGGATTTTCAGCCAGCAATTCCCAGTAAGGCCGAAGGCAGAAGTGATTGAAGTGGCTGAACAGTCACTCGTCGATCACTTTTGTGGGCGGTGGAAGGGGGTCCCTCCCTCCAGCCGCCTTTCCTAGGCTCTCCCATCCAACCACGGAGCCCAGGAGCACTGCGGCCGGCGGCGACAGATGCACAGTACAGAGAGGGAGGAACTGACGCTGTTCCTCCCTCTCTGTGACCCCAGAAATCAGGAGCGACGAGTACTTACTCACTTCCGGTTCTGTCTCTCTGTTTACCTGGCCGTTAGCAGCCAATCAGACCGATCTGTGTGTGATTGGCTGTATTGGAGGCCAGAGGAGAGATCTGGGGACTAATAGACCCCAGATCTCTCCATAAAGAGGACCTGTCACAGCCCATGCTATCACAAGGGATGTTGTTCATCCCTTGTGATAGCAATAAAGTTAATACAAAAAAAATTAAAGAGACAGCGTAAAAAATCGTTTTAGATAAAATAATAATAAAAAAAAAGTAAAGCGCCCCTGCAAGCAGTATAAGTACTCAAATTTGACCTGTTATCAGCCTCTCGTAGTCCTTGTACAGCAGAGCTGAAGCAGCACAAGGAGTCTATCAGTTCATGTGATGACAAGCATACTGATAGGATGAGAAAGCCAAGGGACAGAGAGATGAGCTCATCACTGTGCTGCTTCTCCTTTCACTACCCAGCCACAGGAACTGGGGTGACTGATGTTGTCTATCAGACTGAGGACATCTAATGGTGGAAAAGAAGTACTGCAGTAAAAGTCTCTGGACTGAAGGTGAAAATTGCAGCAATGTTGTTTTTTTTTTCGTTTTATCTTTTAATAGATGATTAATTTTTGTCTTGTAAGTTGTGGTTGGAGTCCTGCTTTAAGGGTTATTTGAAATATATAGCTACCTATTGCTGATACTGAAATCTTCCTAAACATGCCTGACTCTCTCTGGCTGTCAGCAAGTTACAGTTAGTCAGGTTGAAAAAGGACACAAGTCCATCCAGTTCAACCAAAAAAAAAAATATATATACATATATATATATATATACATATATACACACACACACACACACATATACACACACACACACTCACATATATATACACACACACACACTCACATATATACATATATATATATATACACACACTCACACATATATATATATATATATATATATATATATATACACATACACACACACAATCCCATTCACACAAGCCTTCACCCACAGTTGATCCAGAGGAAGGCAAAAAACCCCAGCAGAGCATGATCCAATTTGCTACAGCCAGGGAAAAAAATCCTTCCTGATCCCCCGAGAGGCAATCGGATATTCCCCGGATCAACTTTACCTATAAATGTTAGTATCCAGTCATATTATGTACATTTAGGAAAGTATTCAGGCCTTTTTTAAAGCAATCTACTGAGCTCACCAGAACCATCTCTGCAGGGAGTCTATTCCACATTTTCACAGCTCTTACTGTGAAGAAACCTTTCCGTATTTGAAGATTAAATCTTTTTTCCTCTAGATGTAAAGAGTGCCCCCCCAAGTGAAGTCAGATCTTCTCCCCTAAATATGTGTTCTGGTCCAGTAATTCAGAAAGTATTGAAGCTTGTGAATTAGCATGGCAGCCAGGAAACTAGTATTGTCCAAGAAATCAGAAATAGCAGCGTATACCTTTCTTACAGCACAGGTTTCCTATAAAGGCCCGTACACACGATCAAAAAATTGTACGACAAATACTGCTTTGGAATCGATCGTACGATAATCTGATGGTTAGTACACAGCTTTGAAAGCTGATCACGACAGTTCATCCGATATTATCCAATCGGACAAGCACAAAAAAAATTCTCGTACGATACCAGATTGTATGATTGTCGTTTAATTAGTGCGGTTGTTGTTCGAAAATACAATACATCACTTCCGAATTTTTATTCTGTCATACGAGAATATTCGCAACTGTAGTAAATTTAATTTTCAATATGAGAGTAGCATGCAAAAAATAAATAAAAAATGGATGATCATTCGTCCGATAATCTCATGGTGTGTACTAGGCATAAAGCACTACTGCCATTGCTGAGTATACGGATGCCTTAACGTCTTTTACCGTAATGAAAGGGATGCGTTACAGTAAAAAAAAATTAGGCTTTAGAACCACTTTAAGGCAGCCAATTGAAATGAATGGGTCCCAGTGCACCCTGGATGTGCCGAAAATTGAATGTGACTCTCTTTGCAATGCAAAGCACTACCATACACAGCAATCACAGACTGAGGCAGGTCCAGGATGATCTGGGCTCAGAGGAAGTGAGTTGAATGATGCTGGACACCTAGTGGTGGAAAATAAATACTGCGGGGAGAATATCTGGATCAATAGATGACTATCGCATCACAATTTCCTCATTTAATAGAATACTTATTTTTATCTTGTTCATTTTATTCAGCTTTACAGGCTGCTTGAGATAAAAGTGAAATATATAGGCAACTGATTGCGAATATTGACCGCCTCCTTAGAAAAAAAAAAGGCCTGATGCCTGGCACTACTGTATACATTGCAGCATGCTGCAACACAAGTGCATTGGCGTGCCAATATAAATGATGACACCGCAACGCATGCAACGTGCATCGCATGGGTGTAGCAAAATGGTCACAGGGGTCACAATGGCAACCCCGATCATGCTCCAGGAGGGCCTGTGCAGCAAGAGGAACAGAGACAGAAGGGGCAGCGTTTACTAGACCCGATCAGCTGTATTTTCCTGCAGCAGCTGAAAGCCCGCCTCTCCTCCTCCCCCTCCCGTCGGTAATCACCTGCACAGAGTGATGGGGCAAGTGTGCAGTGAAAGCGGCAGGTGATAGTGAGGGGGGCCCCCCCAAGTGAACATTTGTATCAGGGCCCACAAGCTTCAAGCTACGCCTCTGGTGCATTGCCATGTGTTACTGCAACACAGTAGTGTGGCCCCCAAAGGACACCCATACTGAGGAAGCGTGGAGACCAACGTCACATATAACAACATATGTCATTTGTTCAGTAGGTGACACAGGCTCATTTCTAGGAAGGGGTACACCCAGCCCCGGGACACCTGACTGGTTCCAAGATGCCGGCACCATGTCAGTGGTTCTTTATAAATCTGGTTACCATAGGAAATGTAAACGCATCCTCCCCTACTCTTTATACATGAAACCAATTCTTACCAGCCCAGCCTTAGAGAGAGAAAATAAGCAGCAGATTAATCTTTCTATTTTTATTCCTCATCGCTCTTGACAGCTCCTCTCGGATTTGGTGGGATTTTCATTGGAATGATGTTTGTTGCCTTAGTAGCCCATGAGCTTAAAAGCCCTCCAGGAATGTGGAGGATAAATAAAGCAACATATTGAAAGTGTCTGAACGGACTATCACTTTACATCTCCTCAATTACACTCTGTATTACTGCGGTTATTAATTAAACATGATGTACTAATTACAAAGCAGCCAGATTCAGCATTGCATAATGCCGGATTAATCATAATAAACACATATACTGTAATACTCCAGTGATCTGTTACACGGTTAGATAAACATTCTATATATAAAAAAAAAAAACCTCTGCAGACTATGCGACAAAAAAAAAAAGAAGAAGAAAAATGGCCTAGAAAATTGCGAGACGCAACAGAAAAATACAGGGCGCTATGGATTTATACTTAAGAGGCACCACCTTTATGTGTCCCCACTTACTAACGGTTGTGGTAACGCACGTGTTATTATGTGCATTATCACACACATAGTAATGAGCAATACATGTAACATGCATCTTGAATGGCCATCCAACGCACCTGCTTTGTGGCATGCCACAAAAAAAATGGCAAGGCATGGTGTTACAATAAAAATAAAAAATCATAATTGATTTTTGGCACGTTATTGGGTGTTGACAGCCTATTCATTTTAATGGGCTGTCTTAACACAAAATACGTTAACGCAAATATGTGTTGAATCACCACAATGCAGTTGATGGGCCCTCAATGTTTTGGATGGAATGGAGAAAGGATGGAACCCCCGTAGTTTTATTAAGCCGTCTGTGTTCATGTTGGTGAGATTTGTACTCATGGAAATCCCTGCGTAGGTTCTTCTTCCGCTATACAGTGGAACATCAAGTTACGAGTAACGCGGATAACGAGCATTTTGAAAGACAAGCAACTTTAAAAAAAAAAAAATCTGACTCGGTTTGCGAGTGTTGTCTCGCAAAACAAGCAGAATTCAACGTAATGGGGTGTACAGTACCGCATTTGGCCTGAGGTGCGGGGGCGCAGGAGCCGAGCCGTTCGGAAATGTTTCCGAGCCTTTCCCGAGGTCAGCCGAGCTGTCCTCGGGCCTTTCTAAGTGTTTCCAAGGCTCTCCGGCACCCACCCACCTCTGGCCACATGCAGTATTGCATGCCATTGAATTCAATGCGGAACAAATTATTTGCATTTCCATTGACTTCTATGGGGAAACTCGCTTTGATATGCGAGTGCTTTGGATTACGAGAATTCTCCTGGAACGGATTATACTCGTAATCCAAGGTTCCAATGTACTAGTGTTTTTATTGCTGTCAATGTCCCATTTGGGAGATTTTCTGATTTACTTCACTTCCAACAGGAAATTAGGGAAATTCCTCTCCCTCCCTTTTTTTAAATCCAACAAAGATTTTTATTGAAAATTCAGCAGCATACATTGCCAACAGTACATAGCAGTGTAAGGCCCCTTTCACACTGGGGCGGGGAGGTGCGCTGGCGGTATAGCAGCGCTATTTTTAGCGTCGATATACCGTCGGATTTGCGGCGATATTCGGCCGCTAGCGGTGCGGTTTTAACCCCCGCTAGCGGCCGAGAAAGGGTTAAAACCGCCCGCAAACCGCTGCTACAGCAGCAGCGTGTGGGCAGTATAGCCGCGGTGTCCCATTGATTTCAATGGGAAGGAGCGGTAAAGGAGTGGTATACACACCGCTCCTTCACCGCTCCAAAGATGCTGCTTGCAGGAGATTTTTTTTCCTCCCGCCAACGCATCACCTCAGTGTGAAAGCCCTCGGGCTTTCACATTGAGAATGCTGGGGCAGGATTATTTCAGGCATTATTAATGCGCTATTTTTAGCGCTAAAACGGCTGAAATACGCCTCAGTGTTACACCTGTCACTGAGATCAATTAACCACATTATTACATTATCAAAGACAATATGAAAAAAAAGGGAAAACCAAAGAAACATTTTTATTTTGTTTTATGCACCCATCACAGAGACCTGTCACCTTTCGTGTTTGCTATCATTATACCCTACATAGAGGAACCAACCTAGCCATCATTGAGCCGAAGCAGCCTATCCAAGGTCAAATCCACCGATGCAAGCCCCGGAACATCCAACCACGGTGCCCATAACCTCTCAAATTTACATGCAATACCCCTATATTGGTAGATTTTTTTTTCCATTCTCAACAGCTCACCCATATTTTTAACCCATTCCCTCACAGTGGGGGAATTTTCCGACTTCCAATGTATCATGATCAGCTTTCGTGCCTGGAACAAGGTTTCAAGTATAAGCTCTGTTTACAAGTTTAAATCAGTATTTTTTGCTAGAAAATTACTTATAGCCCCCAAACATTCTACATTTTTTTTTTAGAAGAGACCCCAAGGAATAAAATGGCGATCATTGCAATTATTTGTGCAGCGGTTTTGCAAATGCAATTTTTTGTGAAATAAATACACTTTAACCACTTCCCGCCCAGTCAATAGCATATTGACGTCCGGGAAGTGGTTCAGTTATCCACACTGGACGTCATATGACGTCCTGCAGGATAACAGCCACCGCGCGCCCGGGGGGGCGCGCATCGCGGCGATCGGTGGAGCGGTGGGTCAGTCTGACCCACCGCTACACTGATCTCGGTAAAAAGCCTCCGGCGGAGGCTTTTTACCACGTGATCAGCTGTGTCCAATCACGGCTGATCACGATGTAAACAGGAAGAGCCGTTGATCGGCACTTCCTCACTCGCGTCTGACAGACGCGAGTAGAGGAGAGCCGATCGGCGGCTCTCCTGACAGGGGGGGTTCGCGCTGATTGTTTATCAGCGCAGCACCCCCTCGGATACCCATACTGGACCACCAGGGAAGCCCCCCAGGACCACAGGGAAGCCCCAAACATGTGGATGGCCCCCATGGCCATCCACATGTAGTACAATAAAAAAAATGCCAATCAGTGCCCACAAATGGGCACTGACTGGCACTATGATGGCACAACCACAATGTGTGGTGGCTGGCATTGCTGGGCATCAGTGCCACCTACTAGTGTCCATCAGCGCCACCTATCAGTGCCCATAAGTGCCCACCTATCAGTGCCGCCTATAAGTGCCCATCAGTGCCGCCTATGAGTGCCAATCAGTGCCGCCCATGAGTGCCAATCAGTGCCGCCTATGAGTGCCAATCAGTGCCGCCTATGAGTGCCAATCAGTGCCGCCTATGAGTGCCAATCAGTGCCGCCTTTGAGTGCCAATCAGTGCCGCATACCAGTGCCACATATCAGTGCCCATCAGTGCCGCCTATCAGTGCCCATCATCAGTGCCACCTCATCAGTGCCCTTCAGTGCCGCCTTATCAGTGCCCGTCATTGAAGTAGAAAAGGTACTTATTTACATAAAAAATTTACAGAAACAAAGAAAAACGTAGTTTTTTTCTAAATTTTCGCTATTTTTTTATTTGTTGTGCAAAAAATAAAAATCGCAGAGGTGATCAAATACCACCGAAAGAAAGCTCGATTTGTGGGAACAAAATGATAAAAAAATTGTATGGGTACAGTGTAGCATGACCGCGCAATTGTCATTCAAATTGCGACAGCGCTGAAAGCTGAAAATTGGCTTGGGCAGGAAGCTGTATAAGTGCCTGGTATTGAAGTGGTTAATGAATAATAACAAAAAAAAAAAAACACAATAGTTACCCCAATTTGTTTTGTATAATGTGAAAGATGATGTTACGCTGAGTAAATAGATACCTAACATGTCACGCTTAAAAATTGCGCACGCCCGTAGAATTGCAACAAACTTCGGTACATAAAAATTTCCATAAACAACGCTTTAAATGCCTTTACAGGTTACCCGTTTAGAGTTACAGAGGAGGTCTAGCACTGGAATTATTGCTCTTATTCCAACATACACAGAGATACCTCATGTGTGGTTCTAATACTGTTCACATATGAATGCGCAACTTACGAATGCATTTGCTTCTGCGCGCGAGCATGGAGGGATGGGGGCGCTTTAAATTACAATTTTTTTTACTTTTTAATTTTACAGTGTCTGTTTATTTTTTTCATCTCTTTTATTCCTATTGTAAACATCCCTTATAATAGATAAGGATTTTTATTTTTTGGATCTTTTGCTTACATTTTTTTTCTTCCAGCTTGACCGGAAGTGATGTCATGATGTCACTTCCGGTCCCCCAAGGCCATGAAGTCAATCAAGGAGTGTTAACTCATTGATTACCTATGGGAGCACAAGGCTGCACCATCGGATTGTTTCTCGGGCGAACCTGCGATAACATTAAGCCCGAGAAGCACCGGTGAGCGTCTGGAGGGGAGGCGGGGGTGTCCCACTACTCCGGAAACCAGCCCAGCGACTCATAAGCCATAAAAAAGCCTACTGTCTGCTGAAAAAAAAATGGTACCGGGTTAGGGCCGATATCTTCAGCCATAACCCCGGTAAACTGCAACGTATATATATATATATATATATATATATATAAATATACACGTATTGCAGTTGGCAAGTGGTTAAAAATTAAAACAAAGACCATGGAGAGGCTCTAGCCCTCCCCCTTTCTATTTAACTGAAGCCCATATTTAGGAAGTTCTTGATCATGTAGACTTACAATCTAACTTCATATATAAGTGGAGATCAAACAACACAAGTTACATTCACAGATTTAAAAAAGGAATTGACTTGATTTTTCTCTGCAGCAGTTCAGTAACACTTACAGATTCGATTCTTAAGCCTAGGTGTACACTTGTGCGATGCGGGAACCAGTGCGATTACAGCGCCGGTTCCCGCATCGCATCTCTCCCAAAGGCAGTTCAAACTGCCCTCTGCAAACCGATGCGGGTGTCAATACATTGTTTATGACACCCCCAGATCGGTTCACAGATCGCAGTTCGAACTGTGGAGTCGGACAGGAATCGGATCGCATGGGTGAGAACAACCATGCGATCTGATTTCAGTGCAGGGAAAAAAGTCCCTGCACCTTTTTTTATGCAAATCCAATGCGAGTTCAGCCATACAACTGTATGGCTGAACTTCCACTGCACAGACATCGCATGTGATCTGCACCAAAGTGCGGGTGCAAATTACATGCGATGTCTGACATTGCATAAGTGTGAAACTAGGCTCAATGTCACTGGACAGTGAAAAGAGAAAAAAGTCTCTCTCACTCTGCTCTCTCCTTCTATCAGCATGCTCTTTACACTGCTGCTTCTTTCTCACCCAGTCTGAGCTCTGCTGTATAAGGACTGCAACAGGTTTACACCAGGTCAAATTCAGGTACTTACACTGCTTGCAATAAAAGGAAATACATTTAGCGATTTATTAAGGAAAATATTTGTGTCATTTACATATGTCTGGAGTTCAGCTTTAAAGCGTTACTAAACCCACAACAGTATAATAAGTCTGTATATGCAGTAAAGCATGCTTGTTCTACTCACTGTGGAACCTAAGGAGTTAATCCTCTGCATTGTGTAAAAAGGCTGCTTGATCCTGTATGCACAGATCCTCCTCCAGAACAGGTCCTGATAAGACAGAGTTACTGGAGTCAGGCTGCACATGCTCAGTTTGGTGTGTAGTGCTAGTTTTTTTTTGCTTGGGAGAGTGCATGTGATCAGCACAGGGCCAATCAGCACTGTCCAGACAGAGGATCAGGAGTCCTGCATTCTGATAGAACAGCCAGTGCAGTATGAAAACTTCTCCTGCAAGCTTTAACCAGACACTGATAGAAGTCACATGACTGCTATATACTGCTGATGAGAAAAGGTATTTAGCTGTTTATATTTACTAAAATATTTGCATTTCCATGTTCTGTGTACTGTGGGAGACCAGATATAGTGAATGCAGGGTCCTAGGTTTAGTAATTAAGCAATAAGCACTCCTTGTCACAATGTGTAGACCTGAAAGGTCAACCCTTCTATTCCATAACTCTGATCTGCCAGGCAGCACCCTTCTGTGCTGCCCTAAAGAGCACCTGTAGCTAAACTATGGACATTAAAGTATTTAAATATTCTTAACAAGAAGTAAAAGATTTTGAACACAAGCCCCCACTGACCTCTGTAGCTGCTTGCACTGTGAAGTAATTGTCAAACATCACTACATAGTCAGGTTTCAGTCCTTTTCTAACATCTTACAGCACCTGCTGTTTGTTTATGTGAGAAAGCTGGCAGGTTGCATAGTCCCTGCTGCCAAAGAAAATAAGGGGAGAAGAACTGTGAATTCTGTAAAACAAATCTTAAAGCCTGAACAGAGTTTTGCAACTTAGGTATGTGTTAGTAGAACTACATATTTTTTCAGCTACTTAATATATCCAATCAAATTAGGGGTTCAAATCCCAGTCAGGACTATACCTGCATGGAGTTTGCATGTTCTCCCTGGGCTTGGGTGTTTCCTCTGGTTTCCCTCCACACTCCAAAGACATGCTGCTAGGTAAATTGACTTGGTCCTAGTATTTAGTGGGGAAAATAATTATTTGATCCCCTGCAGATTTCGTAAGTTTGTCCACTTATATAGAAATTAAGGGTATAGAATTGTTATCATCTGTGAATTTTAAATGATAGAGACAGAATATTAACCAAAAATCCAGAAATAACACCATACAAATGTTATAAATTGAGTTGCAGTTCAGTGAGTAAAAATAAATATTTGATCCCCTACCAACCAACAATAATTCTGGCTCCCACAGACTGGCTACATGTGGTACATGAAGGAGCTCCGAACGACAACTCCTTATGTGTATAAAAGACACCTGTCCACAGAATCTCTTTCTTCCATTTAAACCTCACCATCATGGGCAAAACCAAAGAGCTGTCAAAAGACGTCAGGGGCAAGATTGTAGACTTGCACGAGGCTGGAATGGGCTACAAGACCATCAGCAAGAAGCTTGGTGAGAAGGAGACAACTTGGAGCAAATATTTGCAAATGGAATAAATACAAAATAACCATCAATCACCCTTCGTCTGGATGTTATCAATTAAGTTGCAGTTCAGCGAGTAAAATTAGTATTTGATCCCCAAGCAAAACATGACTTAGTACTTGGTGGAGAAACCCTTTTTGGCAAGCAGAGTTAAGACATTTCTTGTAGTTGGTTATCAGGTTTGCACCCATCTCAGGAAGGATTGTGATCCACTGTTCTTTACAGATCTTCTCTAAATTCTTAAGGTTTCTTGGCTGTCGCTTGGCAACTCGAAGTTTCAGCTCTCTTCATAAATTTTCTATAGGATTAAGGTCTGGAGACTGGCTAGGGCACTCCATGGCCTTAATGAGTTTCTTCTTGAGCCTCTCCTTTGTTGCCTTGGCGGTATGATTTGGGTCAATGTCATGCTAGAAGACCCATCCATGATCTTCAGTGTTCTGGCTGAGGGAAGAAGGTTCTCATCCAAGATTTTACAATACATGGCCCCGTCCATTGGCCCCTC
This sequence comes from Rana muscosa, assembly GCA_029206835.1. Classification (NCBI taxonomy): domain Eukaryota; kingdom Metazoa; phylum Chordata; class Amphibia; order Anura; family Ranidae; genus Rana; species Rana muscosa. Next base: position 74,795,322 of record CM055120.1, read on the forward strand.
AATCCGGAAAAGTTGGCCTTTATCTTTAGCAGAGAAATAGCCCCAAAGTATTAGGTTTCCACTTCCGTGTTGACTGTAGGGATGGTGTTCTTAGGGTCATAGTCAGCATTTTTCTACCTCCGTCGTGTTAATGCAAAAGACGGAGGTCGTGTTGATGCCAAAGAGCTCAATTTTGGTCTCACCTGACCACAGCACTTTCTCCCGATTTTTCCCTAAATCATTTAGATGTTCATTGGCAAACTTCAGATGGACCTATACATGCCTTGCGGCGTATTGTGTTACCAATAGTTTGTTTGGTGACTGTGGTCCCAACTGCCTTGAGATCATTCACAAGCTCCTCCCGTGTAATTCTGGGATGATCCCTCACTTTTCTTGTTCAAGTATTTTATTGTAGACAAAGAATACAAAGAACATGTTTAGGAAAATTTGTGGTATAGGAGAGTCGGTATACTCAAAATACAAACAACAAGTGAGGACTTACTTTTCTCATGATCATTCTTACCACATGAGATGAAATCTTGCACGGGGCTCCAGAACTAGGGCGATTGATGGTTATTTTGTATTCCATTTGCGAATAATCGTTCCAACAGTTGTCTCCTTCTCACCAAGCTTCTTGATGATGGTCTTGTAGCCCATTCCAGCCTTGTGCAGGTCTACAATCTTGTCCTCGACGTCCTTTGAGAGCTCTTTGGTCTTGCCCATGATAGTGAGGTTTGAATGGAAGAAAGATTATGTGGACAGGTGTCTTTTATACACATAACGAGTTGTCGTTAGGAGCACCTTCTTAAATTGACAGGACTAATCTGTGTAAGGCCCCTTTCACACTTCTACGACTTGTCCCACGATTTGGGACTGCAAAGTAGCATGACAAGTCGTTCCCCATGATTTCCAATGACAACCATTCATATTAGTACGACTTCAAGTCATGCCTACTTCAAAGTAGTCCCTGCACTACTTTGGTCCAACTTTGATGCGAGTTACACAGGCATTCCATGAAATCACGTCAAAATCGCGGCCACAAAATCGTGGTAAAATCGCTGCAAAATCTAAAGTGTTGCATAGCTCTTCTGTGCTGTATAAATACCTGAAATTAAAAATTCAAATAAAGTAAACCTTATTTTTTTCATTAAAAATTCTGCCTTCATTTGAATGTTAATGGATATCTCTGGATTTTATTTCATCATTAAAGGAAAACTGTCCCAAAATAGTTAAAATATTATATTTTAGCTGTATATTTCTTGACATTGCCAGGACCTACCACCAAATAAAACCCTAAAAGAAAATCTTGCACTCCTGATGTGCGTGGGAACAGCACATTTGTGTGCATTACTTGCCAGCAAGGTTATGCTAAACTTGGAAAAGATGGCGCCACATAGCTAATGTTGTAATACATTTTTAAAGAATTTTGGATGGGATTTTTTAGGCACCAAAAACAACAAATTTATAAAAACCTTTAATTTTATTATTACAAAACAAAACCGAGATATATCAAACAATACAATTGATTAAAACAGACCACAATTTTTTTAGCAATGTGACATTTTCAACCGTTATTTGTATTAAACAAATAGGCCTCGACGCGTTTCAATTCTTCAACAGGGATGTCAGGTGAAACGTGCCTAAATATGCGAAGATAATAATTAGAAGTTAATAGAAATGATACAAATAGAAATATAAAATTGTGCTCTTTACCACAAAATGTTCACTCGCATAGATATACCAGGTTGCAAGACCACAGTGCTGCTACACTGAAGGGTGCCATGCCTGAGGCAGTGCTATCACATTTCCCACAAGGAGTATGCCACCTTTTTGGCCATTACTACAGACCCCTTGTGGGATATGTGATTGCACTGCCTCCGGGCTGTGTACTGCATTTTTTTTTAATGTCCAGACTACTATACTGGCTGGCATGGGCAGCAGAAAAACATCTTTGAAGTAGGTAAGTGCAGTGGGGATCGGGGGTGTGGCAAGGGTGCAGTGTGTTAATTTATCTTTTTATTTTTTGTGCAAAGATGAATTAAAGTGGATGTAAACCCACTCTCATCCTTTCTAAACTACTGCTATAGTGCTGATCTAAACAACAAATATAGTGTAGCGTTAAATAAATATGAATATACACCAAGTGATGTGAACATCGTGCAACAATATTAAATAGAAAAACAATGAACATATGTTTATGACAGAACATATGAAAAAAGTCTCTGATGTGCAAAAAATAAAATCAATGAATGATAGCAAAAAAAATCTCTATTATGTAACAAAACAAAAAATCTCAATGAATATTGCAAACAGTCCAGTGCGGATGTGAATGCTGGTGGTCCCACTATATGAAATGAGGCAAAGTGAAATAGGCCACCACCGACTTAGGAGAAGCTTACCGGAAATATTGGACCCTAAAGAACATATGTTCAAAGGGTCAACTATGCTTGGTATAAACCACTCTGGAGATCCAATCCTCTGCTGAAAATCCCACTCAACGTCTCTTACACCAGACCACTATGCTGAGAGTGCGTTGATAACAGGTGCTTGTGGGAAATGCGCCATCAGATGCCGAGCAATGGAGCCAGATGAGATGTAGTTAGAAAGAAAGAGAAGAGCACATAGCGTAATACTGTAAACTAAGGACGTTTTAATGTAGGTTGGAACACTTACATTTAGATGAAAAAAGAGCGCTTGTCAGATGATAAAAACGGCAACAGTGGAGATTCCCGACGCGTTTTGCAACATGGTGCATCGTCTGGGGTGCTGATCTATAAGGATATACATGCCTCCTGCATGTATCCTTATCTGTCAAATGTCTCCCCTCTGTCTGTTATAAGAACTGAAAAACTGCAGATTCTGTGGGTGGATCTGTTGTCTGGATCTCGGTGGGTGGCGTCGTGATGTCAGTAGACTCCCTGCCCACCTCTACACTCCCCTTGTCAACATGCATTTCCTCCTGTGTATTCCTTACACTGAACTTCTGCTATGATCACTAACATCCAGTCAAAATCCAGAAAAGTAACCACATGACTTCAGAAAAGGAGAGGGGGTGGGAATCAAAAGTCTAAAGCTAGTGCACGAGATATGTAAATAACCTGTCACTCAAAGCAAGGGGCAGAACGGACAAAGGTTTTTCTCCGTTTGTCCGTTTTATCTCACTGAACAGTAAAAGAGGATTGCTCAGAGCTGGATTAACTCTTTGTGGCAAGACTGGTCACAGATGATAGGAAATCTTATACTCTACATTGTGACAGCAAAAAAAAAAAAAAATGGGTTTACATCCACTTTAACCATTTAGTAAATGTTATGTTCTGGGTATTCTCCTACTGAATAAGCAGACAACCTTTTTTACAGGATCAGTGGAAGGGCAGTAGGCGTGTACTTCCTTCAACCTGTGTAACTTGCTCCCTCTCTAGATTACCAATCACACTTCCCAGGCAGGTTTAAATCTGATTGGTGGTTGGAAGACACTTCTTATTAAGGATGAGCTCAGGTGTGTTTGCAACTAGCACGTGCAGAGCCTGCCAGGAAGTCGGCACTGTACCGCGTTAATCACAGGCAGCGAGACATTCCTCGATCTCTGCAGCCGCGCTTCGGGAAAATGTCTGACTGCCTGCGATTAGCGCTGTGTAGTGCCGACTTCCTGGTGGGCTCTGCACGTGCTAGTTGCGAACACGCCTGAGCTCATCCTTACTTCTTACCAGTGGCCTGAGCTCATCCTTACTTCTTACCAGTGGCAGAACTACCAGGGTCACAAAGGTCGCACTTGCAACCAGGTCCCGTCTTTCCTTCACTGTGGTAGGAAGGGGGCCTGCTGCAGAAAATATGAAAGGCTCGCTTCACACTGCTGCGACCCCAAAATCAGTTGTGTGGCTAACTTGCGATTTCCTTGGGACTTCATTGCAACGTTTGTGATTTAACATTGCAGTCTATGGCACGTAAATCGCAACATGAGCTGCATTGATTAGGCCAGCTCCCACTGAAACAAATGCGTTTTGACTTTTCATGCAACTTTATAAGGTAGATTTACTAAAACTTGAGCATGCAGAATCTGGTGCATCTGTGCATGGTAGCCAATCAGCTTCTAACTTCAGTTTGTTCAATTAAGATTTGGCAATAAAACCTGGAAGCTGACTGGTTTCTATGCAGAGTTGCACCAGATTTTGCAAAATACTTTGTGTCGCAAGTCACATGATAAGTCACAGCAGTCATGACTGGCGTAAATGGCCCTGGGACCAGTGGTTTAGTTGCACCTCTGCTTCTTACTTTTTTTGCATTTTTAAAAAAAATCAGCTTTTGGAGTGTGAGGGCCAATAAGGAGAATGGAGTGTGTTCCAGCAGCACCAACATGCATGTCCAGGATCACCAGATCACATAAAAGGAAGCGGGCTGGATGGGTGCAGTACTGCAATGTCTGGATGAAAAACTGAACAACTGAGCTGGAAGGCTGTGCTCCCTCTATACATCACAAAGTATATTTTTCGATTTTTTGACAGAAGTGTGCCTGCAATTTGCATTTTCTATATTATTCACTACTCAGACACCAGAAACGATCCTATCTGATGAGAAATCAGCCCAGTCATAGCCAGCAAATGTCTCATACATTGTTGGTAACAGAAACTGATGGACAAACTGAATAGGTTCTTCTCCCGTCTCCTTCTGCGCCACCATGTAGCTCAAAAAAAAAAGGCCTAACTCTGAAAACGGATACGCTTCTGTCTGTCATTTCGTTCAGATAGATAATATCCAGAACTGGAGTTTAAATAAACAGTGTATTCAATCTCAGGGTATTTGACGTATTTGTTTATTTTATTATCCCATGCTGAGCTGTACTTAAAATGAACTTTGAAATAACAAAGCATAGCACAGCCTTCAACCAATGATCTATATATAGGGGGCGACACATGGTCCATGTGTGAGATGGGTGATGTGTACATGGATACATGGATTTCACACTGTTTGTTGGAGAAAGAAATCAAGCCAACTAAAACTGATCGGTGGCATGCTAATACTGCCATCTCTGGGATAAAGGCAGACCAGTTTACCCTAAAAGGGTCAGTCTACCTAAAAGTGATGTTTTAGTCATAGGTGGAACCTGGTGGGTTGAGTCACCAGGGTGTGACCATTCCCAATTCTGTTCACCCAAGAGGTTTGAGTGTTGCCATCCACTTTTGTGTTCCTGTATCTCCTGTTGTATTTTCCATGGCATAAATAAATGATGAATTAATCCAACAATGGTAGCGGGATCCCCTTGTAATGATATCATCAGTAAGCAGACTTGGGAACACAGAAATCTTGCCTTTCCTAGTCCCTCTTTCACCCACCATAATAAGACAAAGCAGTTGCGCACCCCCTCTGGCGGTGGACGTCTCACTGATGCCTATGCCTCACCGTCCATACATGACGCTGGAGCGGAGCCTTCGGGCCCTTGTGGGCATTACTTGACTTTAAAAATGGCTGGGACTTTGATTCACAACTTGATGGTGGGATATAGCGGTCACATCCCTAAGAACAAACTGAGATATTTTCTAGACATGATTTCAAGGGGCTTAGTGGAGACTGCAGTGAGAAATACCCCTTTCCAGACCATGCTGATCCTCCGGATGTTCCCCTGTTCTGGCTTTTGTTTCCTCTGTCTCCTCAGCTCCCGAGCTGGATGCATTACACGGCCGCCATCTTGATATCCAGCGTTTGGCAATTCATTTCAGCCCGTCAATACAACATTCATGCATCCGCCCCTGAAGAACTGAGTAGGGTCTCTCGAAACTAGTAGGGCTTCATTGATGCTTGTTTTATGCCTGTACATGCTGGGTATTATCGATGTCTGTATTATGTCTACATATTTCCCTGTTTATATGTATGTACATTTTATTTCCTTATTGTATATGTGTATCCACTGGCCCAGCAACTTTCAAGTTTTACGGTTGCTCATTGATGTACAACATTTGTAATAAATCTTTATACATTTACTTTCATCTGTGCTGTGTACATTGGCTATTATGCCAGGTAACTCACAATCATTGTTGTTGCCGCTTCGTTACATAACATTTTGAAACAAATACATTGATTTTGTCATTATTTGCTGTGAACATTGGCCAAACCTCTCTCACCTCATTCAAAGTCCCAGGGCAAACTATTTTGTCTTTCACCCACCATGGACATGCTAATGACATAAAAAAAAAAAAACTTTCCACTTTCATTACATACCCCATTTTAGACCCAAGGAAGTCATCGCTGGCTCTTTGTGTTTTTCTATGCATTGCAAGAAGATTGAAGAAACAAAAAAGTGTAGCGCTAAAAATGAGTAAGAACTGCCCACAATTAAGGAGCAGTGTATAACAGTGATATATAATTAGATAAACAATATAACATCTCTGCTAAACGAACTGAATAAATGAAATATTCAAAAAGTCCTCAGTAATGTGACATCTTAGCCAAACAAACTGAATAAAATAAAGTGTTCAAAGAGTCCAAAGATTCCTCAGTGATGCAAATTAAATGCCACAATGGACACCAAAAATACTGAGTTCATAATAAAAACAAATAGAACATATATTGATGAAAGGTGAGTGACAATCAAATTATGGTGCTCATAAGTAAACTTGACGTGAAGAGAGTGCACTCAATGTGACCACCACCAATCGGTTGTAAGAAAGGCTTACCAGAAAGAGTGGACCCCAAAAACCTACGTTCAGAGGGTCAACCAAGCATAGGTAAGCCGCTGTGGACAGCAAATCTCCAACTGCGATTCAAATGGGGGACATCAAACTTCAATCCAGTCCAAAGGATAGAAACAAATATCTCTCATATCCAGATGACAATGGGGCTTGTATGCAGTGCCCAATTAGAATCAGGTAGCGATGCCGAGTAGATTGCAGAATTTAGAAGGAAAGAAAAGGCACATAGTGTGATACTGTATAAAAAGGGGTATTTAATGTAGGTAGGTACACTTACATTTAGATGAATATAACAGCGCTTTGTCAAAATGATCAATGGCAACAGTAGGGTCTCCCGACGCGTTTCACATCCAAATGCATCATCTGGGGTGATCCCCCACTGTTGCCCTCCATGAATATATAGGTATTATGACCCCTAATTAGGAGGCCATCCCCTGGGCGTCCATGTGTTGAATAATCACTTCCTGGTTGAACCAAAATGGAGTCCCAGTGTGTGTTCCAAACCTCGATTTGGGTAACATTGTATGTATTAAAAAAGTCTATAAAGGTCAGGGTGTACCAATATGGATATTCCCCTCGAGTATCAAGCCTCCATCTGGATTGACCCGATGGATTGGGTAACCTATTTAGATCTTCCATAAAGCTAAGTGAGTTGGATGTTAGTAAACTCAACTCATGAATGTGTATAGTTAATCATACATTGTGACAATTAAACAGAATGAATCTATGTCTATCTATGCATATAATAGCCGTAATATAAGCCCGGCGAATAAATGAATCTGTTTGATTTTGAGTTTCAAGCCTCTTTCTGGTGGCCGGATGAGCGTCAAGCCTCACTCTGGTATCCTAGACATAGGAAGGATTCGGCTTGTGTATCAAGCCTCCTTCTCGCTAACGATCGCGCTCCGCGCCTCGTTCTGACATATAAGAGGTCACCTGACACAGCTTGTGTGTCAAGCCTCGATCTGGTATACGGGCGCGGTCCACGCCTCAATGGTCTCCTGGACATAGGGAAGGTTCGGCTTGTGTGTCAAGCCTCCTTCTGGTTGACGATCCCGCTCCGCGCCTCGTTCTAATATATAAGAGGTCATCTGACACAGCTTGTGTGTTAAGCCTCGATCTAATATACAGGCGCGCTCCACGCCTCGATGTGACGTCCCGGCCGTCACTTAATAATAGAGTGAGCAGCGCCAAGCTCCTTATGTTTATGTGAAAACACATCTATAGAGGGGATAAGTTACATCATGATCGTGAATGGAGTCCTATGGTGATGTTCAAAATACTATAGGGATATTACCCCCAGCTAACCTAAACACATTTAGAATCATAATGGGACACACCATTAGGTCAAAATGTAAAGTGATTAGTTAGTTATTTATATATTTTTATGAAGGGTTAATCTACAGGAGTGACCTAAAGACTGACAATAGTATGTCATTCCACCCGAATGAAAAATTTAAAACTTGTAAAATATGACACCAGTATACCTGATGTGATATAAACAAGATAGTAAGTATCAATTTTAATGCAAAATTAAAAAATTAAAAATATTAAATAAAGGAACCATGATAGTATCCGCTGAATAATGTTTGAGGTGTATGGGACTAATTCAAAGAATAAACTAAGAATCCCCATACTAAGCGGAACTATGTCAATTTATGGAAGTGGTTTACATGTAATGTGATTGTGTGGGTGAGAAAAACCCTCATGTGTTCTAGTAGATTTAAACCACGCACATGGAATGCACTCCCACAGGGTTCACAATTACATCATATATACATTAGAATTGTATGAATGTCAGATTCACATACAATCTATACAAAGAATAACCATATAAATGAATACAGGATAAAATGGTAAAAAACATATATATGTATTGCGCCAAAATAAAAAATGTATGTACAAAGGAGAGAACTTTAATGGGCCCACTGCTAACTAGGATTTATTGATGAATGAATTAATATCCCACTCAACGTTTAAACCAGAAGGCGTGTGCGACTGTAACTCATAAATCCAATAGGTGTCGAGTTGGGACACGCCTCTGGTTTTGGGACTGCCCCTCCAGGGGGGAACAAATTGGTCAATAACAAGGAATTGCGTGCCTGCAGGATTACTGTTGTGGTACGCCCTATAATGCCTGGGTACCGTATGTTGTGTGTCGCCACCAAGAATGAGAGCTACGTGTTCACCAACGCGCACCGAAAAGGATCGTATTGTGCGACCCACATATTGTTTACCACATGGGCAGGTTATGAGGTAAACCACATATTTGGTGGCACATGTGTAAAAACGCTTAATGGGATAAGTTTTACCCGTGATAGTGGAACTAAATTCCAAGGTCTTACTCTTCCCTGAAGAATTACATTTACATACAGAACATTTTTTGCAAGGGTGATAGCCCACTAACTGATAGAAAAAGGAAGGTCGCACCGGAGGATTGAGTGGGATATTAATTCATTCATCAATAAATCCTAGTTAGCAGTGGGCCCATTAAAGTTCTCTCCTTTGTACATACATTTTTTATTTTGGCGCAATACATATATATGTTTTTTACCATTTTATCCTGTATTCATTTATATGGTTATTCTTTGTATAGATTGTATGTGAATCTGACATTCATACAATTCTAATGTATATATGATGTAATTGTGAACCCTGTGGGAGTGCATTCCATGTGCGTGGTTTATATCTACTAGAACACGAGGGTTTTTCTCACCCACACAATCACATTACATGTAAACCACTTCCATAAATTGACATAGTTCCGCTTAGTATGGGGATTCTTAGTTTATTCTTTGAATTAGTCCCATACACCTCAAACATTATTCAGCGGATACTATTATGGTTCCTTTATTTAATATTTTTAATTTTTTAATTTTGCATTAAAATTGATACTTACTATCTTGTTTATATCACATCAGGTATACTGGTGTCATATTTTACAAGTTGTTTTAAATTTTTCATTCGGGTGGAATGACATACTATTGTCAGTCTTTAGGTCACTCCTGTAGATTAACCCTTCATAAAAATATATAAATAACTAACTAATCACTTTACATTTTGACCTAATGGTGTGTCCCATTATGATTCTAAATGTGTTTAGGTTAGCTGGGGGTAATATCCCTATAGTATTTTGAACATCACCATAGGACTCCATTCACGATCATGATGTAACTTATCCCCTCTATAGATGTGTTTTCACATAAACATAAGGAGCTCGGCGCTACTCACTCTATTATTAAGTGACGGCCGGGACGTCACATCGAGGCGTGGAGCGCGCCTGTATATTAGATCGAGGCTTGACACACAAGCTGTGTCAGATGACCTCTTATATATTAGAACGAGGCGCGGAGCGGGATCGTCAACCAGAAGGAGGCTTGACACACAAGCCGAACCTTCCCTATGTCCAGACCATCGAGGCGTGGACCGCGCCCGTATACCAGATCGAGGCTTGACACACAAGCTGTGTCAGGTGACCTCTTATATGTCAGAACGAGGCGCGGAGCGCGATCGTTAGCGAGAAGGAGGCTTGATACACAAGCCGAATCCTTCCTATGTCTAGGATACCAGAGTGAGGCTTGACGCTCATCCGGCCACCAGAAAGAGGCTTGAAACTCAAAATCAAACAGATTCATTTATTCGCCGGGCTTATATTACGGCTATTATATGCATAGATAGACATAGATTCATTCTGTTTAATTGTCACAATGTATGATTAACCATACACATTCATGAGTTGAGTTTACTAACATCCAACTCACTTAGCTTTATGGAAGATCTAAATAGGTTACCCAATCCATCGGGTCAATCCAGATGGAGGCTTGATACTCGAGGGGAATATCCATATTGGTACACCCTGACCTTTATAGACTTTTTTAATACATACAATGTTACCCAAATCGAGGTTTGGAACACACACTGGGACTCCATTTTGGTTCAACCAGGAAGTGATTATTCAACACATGGACGCCCAGGGGATGGCCTCCTAATTAGGGGTCATAATACCTATATATTCATGGAGGGCAACAGTGGGGGATCACCCCAGATGATGCATTTGGATGCGAAACGCGTCGGTAGACCCTACTGTTGCCATTGATCATTTTGACAAAGCGCTGTTATATTCATCTAAATGTAAGTGTACCTACCTACATTAAATACCCCTTTTTATACAGTATCACACTATGTGCCTTTTCTTTCCTTCTAAAATCTGCAATCTACTCGGCATCGCTACCTGATTCTAATCGGGCACTGCATACAAGCCCCATTGTCATCTGGATATGAGAGATATTTTTTTCTATCCTTTGGACTGGATTGAAGTTTGATGTCCCCCATTTGAATCGCAGTTGGAGATTTGCTGTCCACAGCGGCTTACCTATGCTTGGTTGACCCTCTGAACGTAGGTTTTTGGGGTCCACTCTTTCTGGTAAGCCTTTCTTACAACCGATTGGTGGTGGTCACTTTGAGTGCACTCTCTTCACGTCAAGTTTACTTATGAGCACCATAATTTGATTGTCACTCACCTTTCATCAATATATGTTCTATTTGTTTTTATTATGAACTCAGTATTTTTGGTGTCCATTGTGGCATTTAATTTGCCTCACTGAGGACTCTTTGGACTCTTTGAACACTTTATTTTATTCAGTTTGTTTGGCTAAGATGTCACATTACTGAGGACTTTTTGAATATTTCATTTATTCAGTTCGTTTAGCAGAGATGTTATATTGTTTATCTAATTATATATCACTGTTATACACTGCTCCTTAATTGTGGGCAGTTCTTACTCATTTTTAGCGCTACACTTTTTTGTTTCGTTTGTTTTCCACCATTTTTCAATTGGTTGTGTGAGCGGCTATTTATCAGGCAGCGCGGAATTCCTTTTGTATTTATTTGCAAGAAGATTGGAAAGATGGTTTGGCAGGGTGCTCTACGTCAATGTTTTTCAACTCCAGTTCCCCCCAACAGGTCATGTTTTCAGGCTTTCCATTATTTTGCACAGGTGATTTGATCAGTTTCACTGCCTTAGTAATTACCACAGCCGTTTCATCTGAGGGAAAGCCTGAAAACATGACCTGTTGGGGGTACTTGAGGACTGATGTTGAGAAACATTGTTATACGTAGCTTCCTGAAAACAGCACAGTGCGTCTCTCATGAGCTCTTAGTCCTGATACAACCAGTGGGGTGGCTTTCAGATATCAAAACACCTTCAGGGGCAGGTGTCTCTTCTGGAAAAGAGGGCATTCATAGACAGGAGATCTTCAACCAGCAAATGAGGTGGGCTCTGTCAGCTTTGATTCTTTTCCTAATGAACACTATCAAAAGGCCACTTCTACTGTGCCCACAAGCACTGACCTGTAGGGTCAGTTTGCTTAGGAATATTTTTGAGTCCACTGAACATTCTGCCATTGCACATAGCCCTGATGATGGGGGATTGTATGGCCCTCAAAATGCATGGTCTTTTTCCCTAACTTTTGTAACAAGTTGAATGATAAAAACTTTGGACTCTTTGGAATTTTTCATTTGCTGCTTTCTTTGACTGATTACATTTGGATTTCATTCAAATTCTATCTGGGGGGGGGGGGTTCCCCTTTTTGTGGTGTGCTGTTGAACATAGGCCAGTTGGGTTCAAGTAATGTCTTTTTACACATTTTAATATCTTGTGAACATCCGTGTCCAGGGACCCTCCACCACTACCCCCTACAAATCTATGAGGCTATAATATATATATATATATATATATATATATATATATATATATATATATATATATATATAAAAGCACGTTTTAAATATATACCAAATGCCAGGGCCATCCGGTCAAGGCAAGTATGCAGGCTAGGTCCCGGCAAAAAGATTAATCGTACTTTGTCCCAAAGTGTACTTATCCTTAACCCTAGGTTCACATATCCACACTTTGTGCAGGCATGGCAGCCCATTCAAATAAATAAGCTGCTGTGCCTGTGTCTCTGCAAAAAAAATATGCGGCCGGAGGGGAATCGCATGGGCTTTTTTTTGACCATGCCATTTCTCTGCACCCGGTCTGCGGACTGAGATGAGTGACGGTGCCATTCAGAATGAATGCCAGCCCCGCGCGTCTCTTAAGACCAAAAGTGATTTGGGTGCGGAAACAGATGCGAGTTCCTGAGTGCTGCTGTAGAGGTTGAATTCAAATTTTATCTAGGTATTTAAACTAGTTGCATTTAAAAATACATTTACATTTTTTTTTTTAATACATAACTGCATTTTTGCATTTAAAAAAATAAAAATAAATTGTATATCTGCCAGTCATTAAGCTTTAAAGCTTAAAACGGGCCCTTGTAATGCACTTGTTGTGACCTATAGACACAAATCCATTTTTATGTCACCTTTCCCTTAAACAGGATAATAATGAAAATAAAGTTGCCCCAGATTAGACAGTTTTTTTTTCTTTCTTGTGTCTATTTAGAAGTGACACAAGTGACAGGGATTAAGTCGGCCGGGCTGTAAAGCAGAATGTAAACCGTGAATAAGCGCCTGCAGAGAAAACACAAGTTCCCCATAAGAGGATTGTGAGATTTACATTCCAGGGCCCGGCCGGGAGTTAGGGACACAGTGACAGCGGATGGTCCACCTGCGGGATAGGGCCTCTGAGAAAGTAAACTCTTACTGACCTCTCAGGTTAGTCTAGCCTGAGATTTCAGGAGGGGCTGGCGGGGGATTGAGCAGGCTCATCTTGTGTTTTAGAACTGGGGTGATTCTGGTATTTAACCTCATGAGTGACACCGCAGCGCCAACTAAATCCCTATCTGTGCAATGACTCGGACACAAGTGATATTAAGCATACCAACCATGCCGATTACCTCCTCTTCCACCTGACCCTTAACCCCGGGAAATTGTTTTATTAGAATGGCTACGTTTCTTTAGATACTTTCTATAGACTAGTCCGGAGTTTACTAAAGTGTGGGAAGTGTCCCACAGGTGGGATGAATTCTCTCTCTAGGCTGTATGAGCTCTCAGGTCAAGGCTTTAAATGTACTGTATGTATTATAGCCAAACTTTTTTTATTTTAGATTTGGATAAAATAGGAAACAATTAAAGGTTTGTTAGGTTTTTATTTCTCACTGTGACTTCTTTGAGGAGGTTTTCCCTCACTTCCTGTAACACCGGAATAGGAAATGGGAATCAGATTGTCACCATGACAAGGAGGCACAGACAGCAATAAAAACCATTGCCAGAGGTCTCTCCTTCTCACTGTACCAGAAATGTGTTTTTGACAGAGATTCCCATCTCCTGACCTATCAGGAAGTGAGGGAAACCTCTCCTGAGAGCAAAACAACCTGACAAAGCGTCTTTGGCCATACATTAAACAATTTTCTTATTTAAGATCTTTTAGATTTACCTGTAGTGCAAGGGCCTGCCTAATTGGATACAAATTGAAGGTGTTTAGGCTTGACCTCACATTGTATGGTTTTGGAAAATTCTAAAGGAAAATTGTACAAGAAAATTGTATAAATAGATGGCCAGCCTTAGACCCCTTTCACACAGGCTTTTTCGATTAGGTCCACCCGTCAGTTTTTCTGGTGGGTCCTGATCTAAAGGTCCATGCAGGGCTATGGGCAGGCGGAAATACATACATTCGCCTACCTCCCGAGTCCATCTAGATCAAAAAAAAAAAAAAGAAAAAGGGCGGCATTCTTTTCCATATCTAAAAACGTGACTCAGCAGCCCATAGATCCAACACAGGTCCACCACAGTCCGCTGTCATAATGCAGAATTCTGTTCAGCTCTGGTTCAGGAGGAATCTGCTTAAAGATCCCCTGCTGAATGGAGCACCCGTGTGAAAGGACCCTAAAGCCTCGTACATATGGGCAGAATGTCAAGAGACATTTGCTGGTACAAAAAATACCGGCTGACATTTTGCCCATGTGTATGTTGGTCTGTCCGACAGAATCCGGATGTTCAGTCAGCTTCTGTTGGACGGGCATGCTGGAAAACCAGCAGCCGACTGAGTGTTCTGGCTGAGGGGCCATCCCCCTGTCAGAACACAACAGCTCAGCGGGGGAGATCACTGAACTAACCTCGCATGGTTAGTACAGCGGCTTGTGACCAGAGCTGTCAGTTTTTTTCGTGCAACACACAGGGGTTGCATGAAAAAAACTGTAGTGTGTATCTGGCTTAAAGTGGTTGTAAACCCCCAAAAAATTAAAAACCTGCAAGAGAAAGGCATAATGAGCTAGTATAACTAGCATACTAGCTCCTTATGAATTACTTACCTTAGATCGAAGCCCCCAAAGCAACCCTCGTCCCTCTCCTCCGCCATGATACCCGGAGTGACTTCCGGGTATTGCCGCTCCAGCCCTGTGACTGGCCGGAGCGGCGATGACGACACTCCCGCGCAAGTGCGCGGAACCGGCACGATCCCCGCGAATGCGTGGGTTTCCGGCACTTTCCCATTCAAGACCCGGCGTGCTCAGTGCGCCTGCGCCGTTGTCTACGGCGCGCATGTGCCGTAGACATCGGTGCTCGATTTTCTGCAAATATCTCCTTAACCGTGTAGGTTAAGGAGATATTGCAAGCACCTACAGGTAAGCCTTAATGTAGGCTTACCTGTAGGTGCAAGTAGTATCAGAGGGTTTACCACCACTTTAAAGCTGGCCAAGTGTGATTAGATCTGTCTCCAAATGTTCGTATGGAAATTCTGAAAAAGCTTTTCTCTCTCTCCATTAGATCGCTGGCTCTTGTGTCAGTATTTTGTTGAACCACCTTTTGCTTTAATTACAGCATTTAGGCTCCATGTACACTAGCAGCTCTTAAACTCAAGTTTAGGAGCTTTTGACTTTTCTTTTGCCAAAGCTCCTAAACTCATCTCCATGTCCATGTACACATAGGCTTTTAGGATCGTTTAGGAGCTGCTGCGGTTAGGGGAGGCTCAACCCCCCCCCTAACCTCCCTCTCCTGAATGCAGAAGAATCGCATTAAGGATAGGAACGTTTTGACCGCCGGACGTAAAATTGCAGCGCGGCCAAAGTAGTTCAAGTGTTCATGAAGCCCAAGTCTGTTGGGCTATGTCACTTCTAACTTTTCACATCTAGATTTTTCAATATTTGGCCACTCTTCTTTGCAGAACTGCTCAAGTTCAGTTAAATTTGATGGTGATTGTTTGTGGACTGCAGTCTTCTAGTAATTCCACAGATTTTCAATGGGTTTTAAGTCTGAGCTCTTACTAGGCAATGCAAGGACATTCACCTTTTTCTCCTTCAACCCCTGTGTGGTAATTTTGGGTCATTGTCTTGTTTGGAAAGTAAACCTTCTTCCCATTGACAATTTTCTGGCAGAGGGTAGCAGATTTTTCTCAAGAATTTGATGGTATTTTGCCCCATTCATTTTTCCTTCTATCCTGACAAGTTATCCAGTCCCTGCTGCAGAGAAACATCCCCATAACAGGATATTACCACCTCTATGCTTTACTGTAGGAATGGTGTTATTTGGATGGTGAGCTGTATTGGATTTCCACCAGACATATCGCTTGGCATTGAGGCCAAAATAATTAAAATTGACAGTTACTTACCGGTAACTGCTTTTCTAGGATATCTTCCAGGACGGCACACCTGAGAAATGACTGGTCCACCTGACAGGAAACAATCAACACATGAGGTTAAAAGGCCCCTCCCTTCCCCATGCACCTCAGTTCTACCAAAGTAATAGGCTATCCGGGTGCCAGAGGGAAACTCTACCTGTAGTACTTACATCTAACCAGGGGTGGGAATAGGCATGCCATCCTTGAAGATATCCTAGAAAAGCAGTTACCGGTAAGTAACTGTCAATTTTCTCTAGTCATCTTCCAGGATGGCACACCTGAGAGGATGGACAAGAAGTTCAAGGCCTACCTTAGGGTGGGACCACCGCTTGCAAGACCTTCCTTCCAAACGTCAGATCCTGAGGCGATAGCAGTTCCACGCTATAGTACTTTAAGAAGGTGTCCTGCTTCGCCCATGTGGCTGCTCGGCAGATCTGTTCTATAGAGGCCCCCGCTTTTTCTGCCCAAGAGGCCACCAAAGATCTTGTTGAATGAGCTTTAATGTTACCTGGTACTGGGGGACATCTCTGGCAATTGCAGGGACATCTCTGGCAATTGTAAACAGGATTCATAGCATCACTCAGCCCAGAAAGGAACCGTGAGGGGCACTTGTGCGGACCAGACATAGGGAATACCTATACATTGCTGGATCAGCTCAGTGCCGGCTTGGAGGCACAGATAAATGTGAGTGCATGACACATATATTTTTTAACTTTAATAAATGATTTTTATACATACTGCACCATGATGGCCCTTTATATCTTATGAGCAATCATAGAGTGACATTCACCACCGACATATGGGGAGGAACTGCTGGATACATCTATAATACGGAGTGGTTATCCATATGAACCAAAGGCGTACATATTCAGCCTATCTGGTGAGTGGCCAATTTACCTGGTGGTGGTGTATAGCACAACATGGTGGAGGTGAAAATCTAGGGAATATTTAGCAAGTCACTGGGAATAGAACATACCACCGGCATTGGATCACATGGACATTTTTCTTGGAAATTCATCCATATAATATCTCCATTCAGTTCACTGGGAGGATTTTATGAACTAAAAATATTTTATGGTTTAATTTTATTTCTTATATTTATTAAACAAGGGATTATTTATTCATTGCACATGCACTTTTAAGAAATCACAGCAGGATTTTTGCTACTAATGACACACAGATTGGTATACTAATTGTGGTTTTAAGGTTTAGAACACTGAGTTCACATATTGTTTAATTGTGGTTCTAATTAATAATGTTTAGAGCACTAAGTTTACATATTGAGTAGAAGATCACAGGTTTTAGGATTTAAGTTAGCGCAATCCACCTTTTTATATATTTTTCATTTAGATAACCTATATGGTTATAATCGATTGCAGCAGACTATTTATATTTTTCTATAATAATATCTTGGCGCCGGTAACACATAATATTTCACATTTTACTGGGGAACCTGAAAGCTCATAAGCCATACCTATGGTCTGCCTAATCCACCTAGGCACTGTAGATTTAGAAGCCTGCCCTCCCTTCCTAGGGCCGCTAAATAAAACTAAAAGGTGAGTCGACTTCCTGAAGTCCTTCACTCTATCCAAGTATGTCAGCAAACACCTTCTGACATCTAAAAACTTAAAATTTTCCTCTCCTTTGTTCTTTGGGTTTTCACAAAAGGAAGGCAAAATGATCTCCTGAGACCTATGAAATTGTGATGCAACTTTGGGAAGAAAAAGTGAGTCTTGCCTCAGCACCACTCTATATTCCAGTATCAACAGAAAAGACTCTTTACTTGACAAGGCCTGCAAGTCCCTTACTCTTCTGGCTGTTGTGATGGCCAGTAAAAAGGCTAACTTAAGTGTCAAACATTTTATGGAGATCTCCTGAGCTGGTTCAAAAGGCGCTTTTGTCAACGCTTCCAGGACCAGCGTTAGATTCCAAGGAGGGAATCTTTTAACCTTTATGGGGGTTAACCTCTCCCTAGCTACTAGGAATCTCCTAATCAGGGGCGCTAGCGTGAGCCTCTGGTCCAAAAATACAGATAGAGCAGCTATCTGCACCTTCAGGGTATTCGTGGCAATTCCTTTGTCCACCCCTGCTTGTAAAAATTTGAGTATCACTGGTACCGAGGGACTAGATACTTCTCTATCCTGACACCAGTGAGAAAAAGTATTCCAAATCTTTGAATATATCCTCCTAGTGACTGGTTTCCGACTACCTAGGAGGGTTTCAATCACTCTATCGGAGCATCCTTTGCCTCTGAGAATCTCCCTCTCAAGAGCCATGCCGTCAACTTGAAGAACCCCGGGTTGGGGTGAACGACTGGCCCTTGCAGAAGAAGATCCTGCCTGGTTGAGAGAGGAAAAGGAGGGGCAACTGACCATTCTTGGGCCACCATGGGGCTATCAGAATCAGCTTTCACTCCAAGTTGGCCAGCCTTTGTAGAACCCGAGGAATCAAAGCTAGTGGAGGAAAAGTATATGCTAGGTGACAGTCCCAGATCTGAGAGAAAAAAAACCGCTCCACCTTTCTGTTCCCTCTGTGGGCGAAAAGGTCTATCTCCGGAAACCCGAACTTGTGACCTATCTGGAGGAATACGCTCTGGTTTAGTTCCCATTCCCCTTGGTGGATGGGTTGTCGGCTCAGGAAATCCGCCACCACATTGGTGGTCCCTCTTATGTGGACCGCCGATATGGATTGAAGGACCCCTTCGGCCCAACTCAGAATCTCCAGGGCCAGACTTGGTAGTCTTCTGGATCTTGTACCCCCTTGACAGTTTAGATAGGAAACTGCTGTCACATTGTCCGAAAGGACTTGGACGTCTAGTCCCTGAACCATGCTTTCAAAGGGCTTCAGAGCCTGTCCTACCGCAATAAGCTCCCTGTAATTGGAGGAGGCTCTTGCTTGGATCAGGTTCCAGGATCCCTGGTCTTGGGGGTCCCCCAAGTGAGCACCCCAACCCCAGGCGCTTGCATCTGTGGTAATTTTTATAGGGTTCCACTGGGCCCAGGGACGACCCAACGCGAGTCTGTCCTGACCCAGCCACCAATTTAGGGAGGCCCTTACCCTTGCTGGAATGGCTACCTTCCATTCCAGAGACTGTCTTCTTGTCCCAGGAGGATAGAAGGAAAAACTGTAGCTCCCTGGAATGGAGCTGAGCCCAGGGAACCGCCGGAATACAGGCAGTCATTAGGCCAAGGACCCTCATGACCTGTCTGTGAGAGCAGTCCCTGGGTTCCAATAGAGAAGATAAAATATATAAGGGCCGAAGGACAGTGATGCAGATACTAAAAGTTTTTTTAAAATTATTATTTAATTTATTTTTTATTATTAACTTTGTTGTATGTAGCATTTAGCGCGGTTTATTCTTTATTATCCAATAGAGAGGAAACCGCTGATATTACCTTTAACCTTTTTTCCTCTGGGAGAAAAAGCTTCTGAGCCCCTGCGTCCACCGAGTATCCTAGGAGAGTCTTTATCTGGGATGGTACTAGGGATTTTTTTTCCCTGTTCACTATCCAGCCCAAGTTCTCCAAGGTGCAGATCACTGTGTTTAATTCTGCTCTCACTTGTTCTAAAGACTGTCCGTAGATCAGGAGGTCGTCTAAATAGGGTATCAGAGATACTCCCTGTAAATGTAGGTAAGTTACAACCTCTGCCAATATCTTTGTGAACACTCTTGGGCTTGCAGATAACCCAAAGGGAAGTGCTCGGTATTGCCAGTGTTGTATTCCCTTGCTTGTCAGGACTGTGAACCTCAGCAGGGATTGGTGTTCCTGGGCAATCTGGGCAATAGGCACGTGGAGATACGCGTCCCTCAAATCCACTGTGGCCATAAAGGCATCCTTCAATAGATGTTTCCTCACAGTATATATGCTTTCCATCCGAAAGCTCTTGTGCTTCAGAAACCTGTTCAGTTTCCTGAGATTTAATATCAGGCAAAATTTTCCTGACGGTTTCTGGCCACAAACACGTGGGAGTAAAATCCCTGGTAGAGCTCTTTTGGTGGAACGGGGACGATCACCTCCTGGTCCGCCAATCCCTGCAAATTGTCCATCAACCCTGCTGCTCTCAATGGTTCTTTGGGGGAGATGGGTCAGAGTAAAAATTTTGAGGGGGAGGAAAGAAAAGTTCCAGACGATATCCCTCTGTCAGGATATGCAGGATATAGGGGCTTTTGGAGATCCTTCTCCAATGAGGGACAAATCGAGAAAGTCTGCCCCTTACCCTGATGCTGGCGTCACTTTGACTGCTTGCTGTTGTCCTTAGGTCCGGAAAAGAGCAGGCCACCCTTCTGTCCGCTCTTTCCCTTACCCCATCTTCTATTCGTGTCCTTCTTGGCCCTGAACTGGCCCTGATTAGGAGGGGCACGGAAAAACTTTCTGCCTTTCTCTCTCTTGGCCTTAACCGGGAACTTCTTCCCTTTCTCTGCAGAGCGCGATAGGACCCGATCCAGTCCAGGACCAAAAAGCTGGGAACCTTCAAAAGTTAACCCGCAGAGTCGTGACCTGGACATATGGTCCCCTTGCCACGATTTAACCCAGACCGCCCTCCTTGCGGAGTTCAGGAGGGCCGCTGACTTAGCTGAGGTCCTGACAACCTCCACTGTCGCATCTGCCAAACATGCCACTGCCTTGTTTATCATTTCAAGAGAGTCTATAACCTCCTCAGAATTTTCCCCTCTAGAAACATGGCTGGAGAGCCTACCTAGCCAGGCATTCACATACCTGGCTACGCAGGCAGATGCTAGAGCAGGAGCCATGGCTGCCGCATTGGCATCCCATCCTTTGCGCAGAAGCGTTTTAGCCCTTCTATCCATTTGGTCTTTAATGCTATCCGAGTCTTTAAAGGACAAATCAGATTTTTTAGAGACCCGAGAAAGGGCTGCATCTAATTTGGGGGTCTTGAAAAACTTCTCTTCCAGGTTTTTAGCTTAAGGGCCTTCCTTTCCGTGTCCTTCCATTCCCTCAGAATTACTTCCTTAAGGGTTTGGTGCACTGGGAATACCCTGCACTGATGTTTCCCTAATCCTCTATACATCTTATCCCGGGCTGTTGCCTGTACAGGAGTAGGGATGAGCTTCGTGTTCGAGTCGAACATACGTTCGACTCGAACATCGGCTGTTCGATCGTTCGACGAAGATCGAACGATTTGGGCCGTTCGCGCCAAATTCGAGTGATGCGAACGGCCCACAATGCACTACGCCATCGCAGTGTCATCCAGGCGCTGTGATTGGCCAAGCATGCACTGTGACCCCGCATGCTTGGCCAATCACAGCGCCGGCAGCGAGGAGAGCAATGATTGGCCACAGGCAGGATGCCTGTGGCCAATTATTGCTGAGGGTGTTTAGTACACGCCCCACACTATAAAAGGCCGCCAGCACGGCGGCCTAGTGTAGTGTGTTCCGGAGCAGGGATAGAGCAGCATAGGCAGGGACAGTGACTGTTATTTCTTTCTTGCTTAACCTGGATTCCTTTAGTTTAGGGAAAGAGAAGGATAGGTAGGGAGAGTGTCAGTGTGTTTTGTGCTTGTGCTATAGTGTGCTTAAAAAAAACATTTATTCTAGGGACAGAAAACTGTAGGTAGGGACAGTGTCAGTTTCTTTCACTCTGCAAGTCCTTGTTTCCAGGGACCTGGAAGGACAGTGAGTGAATTGTCCTTGTGCTATATTGTGCTTAAAAAAACATTTATTCTAGGGACAGAAAACTGTAGGTAGGGAGAGTGTCAGTTTCTTTCACTCTGCAAGTCCTTGTTTCCAGGGACCTGTAAGGACAGTGAGTGAATTGTCCTTGTGCTATATTGTGCTTAAAAAAAACATTTATTCTAGGGACAGAAAACTGTAGGTAGGGAGAGTGCCAGTTTATTTCACTCTGCAAGTCCTTGTTTCCAGGGACCTGGAAGGACAGTGAGTGAATTCTCCTTGTGCTATATTGTGCTTAAAAAAAACATTTATTCTAGGGACAGAAAACTGTAGGTAGGGACAGTGTCAGTTTCTTTCACTCTGCAAGTCCTTGTTTCCAGGGACCTGTAAGGACAGTGAGTGAATTGTCCTTGTGCTATATTGTGATTAAAAAAAACATTTTTTCTAGGGACAGAAAACTGTAGGTAGGGAGAGTGTTTTTTTTCTTTCACTCTGCAAGTCCTTGTTTCCAGGGACCTGTAAGGACAGTGAGTGAATTGTCCTTGTGCTATATTGTGCTTAAAAAAAACATTTTTTCTAGGGACAGAAAACTGTAGGTAGGGAGAGTGTTTTTTTTCTTTCACTCTGCAAGTCCTTGTTTCCAGGGACCTGTAAGGACAGTGAGTGAATTGTCCTTGTGCTATATTGTGCTTAAAAAAAACATTTATTCTAGGGACAGAAAACTGTAGGTAGGGAGAGTGTCAGTTTATTTCACTCTGCAAGTCCTTGTTTCCAGGGACCTGGAAGGACAGTGAGTGAATTGTCCTTGTGCTATATTGTGATTAAAAAAAACATTTATTCTAGGGACAGAAAACTGTAGGTAGGGAGAGTGTCAGTTTATTTCACTCTGCAAGTCCTTGTTTCCAGGGACCTGGAAGGACAGTGAGTGAATTCTCCTTGTGCTATATTGTGCTTAAAAAAAACATTTATTCTAGGGACAGAAAACTGTAGGTAGGGACAGTGTCAGTTTCTTTCACTCTGCAAGTCCTTGTTTCCAGGGACCTGTAAGGACAGTGAGTGAATTGTCCTTGTGCTATATTGTGATTAAAAAAAACATTTTTTCTAGGGACAGAAAACTGTAGGTAGGGAGAGTGTTTTTTTTCTTTCACTCTGCAAGTCCTTGTTTCCAGGGACCTGTAAGGACAGTGAGTGAATTGTCCTTGTGCTATATTGTGCTTAAAAAAAACATTTTTTCTAGGGACAGAAAACTGTAGGTAGGGAGAGTGTTTTTTTTCTTTCACTCTGCAAGTCCTTGTTTCCAGGGACCTGTAAGGACAGTGAGTGAATTGTCCTTGTGCTATATTGTGCTTAAAAAAAACATTTATTCTAGGGACAGAAAACTGTAGGTAGGGAGAGTGTCAGTTTATTTCACTCTGCAAGTCCTTGTTTCCAGGGACCTGGAAGGACAGTGAGTGAATTGTCCTTGTGTTATATTGTGATTAAAAAAAACATTTTTTCTAGGGACAGAAAACTGTAGGTAGGGAGAGTGTTTTTTTTCTTTCACTCTGCAAGTCCTTGTTTCCAGGGACCTGTAAGGACAGTGAGTGAATTGTCCTTGTGCTATATTGTGATTAAAAAAAACATTTTTTCTAGGGACAGAAAACTGTAGGTAGGGAGAGTGTTTTTTTTCTTTCACTCTGCAAGTCCTTGTTTCCAGGGACCTGTAAGGACAGTGAGTGAATTGTCCTTGTGCTATATTGTGCTTAAAAAAAACATTTATTCTAGGGACAGAAAACTGTAGGTAGGGAGAGTGTCAGTTTATTTCACTCTGCAAGTCCTTGTTTCCAGGGACCTGGAAGGACAGTGAGTGAATTCTCCTTGTGCTATATTGTGCTTAAAAAAAACATTTATTCTAGGGACAGAAAACTGTAGGTAGGGAGAGTGTCAGTTTATTTCACTCTGCAAGTCCTTGTTTCCAGGGACCTGTAAGGACAGTGAGTGAATTGTCCTTGTGCTATATTGTGATTAAAAAAAACATTTTTTCTAGGGACAGAAAACTGTAGGTAGGGAGAGTGTTTTTTTTCTTTCACTCTGCAAGTCCTTGTTTCCAGGGACCTGGAAGGACAGTGAGTGAATTGTCCTTGTGCTATATTGTGATTAAAAAAAACATTTATTCTAGGGACAGAAAACTGTAGGTAGGGAGAGTGTCAGTTTATTTCACTCTGCAAGTCCTTGTTTCCAGGGACCTGTAAGGACAGTGAGTGAATTGTCCTTGTGCTATATTGTGATTAAAAAAAACATTTTTTCTAGGGACAGAAAACTGTAGGTAGGGAGAGTGTTTTTTTTCTTTCACTCTGCAAGTCCTTGTTTCCAGGGACCTGGAAGGACAGTGAGTGAATTGTCCTTGTGCTATATTGTGCTTAAAAAAAACATTTATTCTAGGGACAGAAAACTGTAGGTAGGGAGAGTGTCAGTTTATTTCACTCTGCAAGTCCTTGTTTCCAGGGACCTGTAAGGACAGTGAGTGAATTGTCCTTGTGCTATATTGTGATTAAAAAAAACATTTTTTCTAGGGACAGAAAACTGTAGGTAGGGAGAGTGTCAGTTTCTTTCACTGTGAAAGTCCTTGTTTCAAGGGACAGAGAAGGACACCTGAAGGTAGCCCTTATTGCTTTTTTCCCATCTCCCTGCAGGCCATCTATTAGAATGTCTGGAAGGCAAACAAGGAGAGGCAGACAGTCAGGAGGCAATAAAAGAGGGCAAGCAGGCTCTGTGTCTGGGGGCAACAGTGCTGGTCGTGGACGCGGTGCATTGTCATCAGCACATGGCCATGGGACACGCTTGTCCTTCTTTTCGGCAGCTGGACATGTTGAGCCACATCATGCCGAAGACTTGGTAGAGTGGATGACCAAGCCCTCCTCCTCCTCCTCATCCTCTCTCACCCAGGCTCAGGGTACTGGAAAAGCAGCTGCCAAAGCGTCGTCTTCCCTGGTATCAATGTCAGACAAATCATCAGTCACTCCTTCCCTAGACCCACCATGTCCTCCTCCTGAGGAGTCCCCCGAACTGTTTCAGCACAGTGTTGGGTACATGCTCCAGGAGGATGCCCAGCGTTTCGAAGGGTCTGATGATGAAACCCAGCTAGAGGAAGGCAGTAGCGTGAGAGCAGACAGAGGGGATGCTCAAGAAGGACACCAATCTGGCAGTCATGTTCCAGCAGCTGCAGCATACTGCCAGATTGGCTCCAGTGATGAGGAGGGAGGGGATGATGAGGTCACTGACTCCACGTGGGTGCCTAATAGGAGAGAGGAGGAGGAGGAGGATGAGGAGGAGGCACATCTCCAACGAGGCAGGATGCCCTTTGGTGGCCAGCGTAAGGGCAGTACACCGACGGAATCACACCGCAGAGCTCCGCCTGTGCAGGGCGCTGCCTCTGCCCGTCATTCAAAAAGTTCTTTGGTGTGGGCCTTTTTTGAGGCTAGTGCATCAGATCGCACAGCTGCTGTTTGCAACATATGTCTCAAGCGTATATCGCGTGGCCAAAACATCAGCCGCTTGGGTACCACATGCCTGACCAGACATATGTTGACCTGCCATGCAGCTCGTTGGCAAGCCTACCTCAAAGACCCACACCAAAGAACAAAGCGGACCTCTCCTTGCACCGCATCAGCTGGGATCTCCAACCCCACTATAACTTCAGTCCTCTCTGAAACATGCACTGAGAGGAATGAAGGTGTAGAATTAGGTGTGTCACAGCCAAGTACTTGCGCCCACTCTGCTAGCAGTACACCGACGTCCGATTCTAGCAGGCAAATTTCCCTGCCCCAGCTGCTGGACCGTCGAAAGAAGTTCACTCCCAGCCATCCACATGCCCAGCGGTTGAATGCTAGCTTGGCTAAATTGCTAGCGCTTCAACTGCTGCCTTTTCAGTTGGTAGACTCGGCCCCCTTCCGTGAGTTTGTGCAATGTGCAGTTCCTCAGTGGCAGGTTCCCAAACGCCACTTTTTCTCACGGAAGGCTATTCCGGCTCTCTACCGGCATGTGGAAGGCAATGTCTTGGCCTCGCTGGACAGGGCGGTCAGCGGTAAGGTGCATATTACCGCTGACTCATGGTCCAGCAGGCATGGACAGGGACGTTACCTTTCTTTCACGGCCCATTGGGTCACTCTTTTGGCAGCTGGGAAGGATTCAGGACAAGGTGCAGTAGTGTTGGAGGTTGTCCCACCGCCACGCCTCCAAAATGCTACTACTGGTTGTGACACACCTCTCTCCTCCACCCCCTCCTCTTCTTCTTCCTCCATGGCCTCTTCCTGTGGTTTGTCCTATGAACCAGCGGTGCTCCGTAGCCGTTCACGGGGCTACGCAAGTACGCAGGCAAAAAGATGCCATGCCGTGCTTGCGCTGGTGTGTTTGGGGGACAGAAGCCACACTGGGGCAGAGGTCCTGTCTGCTCTGCAGGGCCAGGCCGAGAGGTGGTTGACGCCACGCCAGCTTAAGCCAGGAATGGTGGTTTGCGACAATGGCACCAACCTCCTCTCCGCCCTCCGACAGGGACAACTGACCCATGTGCCCTGTGTGGCTCACGTCCTTAACCTGGTGGTGCAGCGCTTCTTGGGCAGGTACCCGGGCTTACAGGATGTCCTGAGGCAGGCCAGGAAAGTCTGTGTGCATTTCCGCAGATCTTATAATGCCAGTGCTCGCCTGGCTGAGCTGCAAAAGGAGTTGAACCTGCCCAAGAACCGCCTTATATGTGACATGCCCACCAGGTGGAACTCAACGTTGGCCATGCTGCAGCGGCTGCACACGCAGCAGAGGGCCATCAATGAGTACCTGTGCGACTACGGCACCAGGACAGGGTCAGGGGAGCTTGGTTTTTTTTCTCCACGCCAGTGGGGCATGATCAGGGATGCATGCACTGTCCTGGCACCATTTGAGGAGGCCACGAGGATGGTGAGCAGTGACAGTGCATGCATCAGTGACACTGTACCTCTTGTCCACCTGTTGGAGCACACGCTGCGTGGAATAATGGACAGGGCACTTGAGGCAGGAAGAGGAGGACTTCCTTGCCTCTCAAGGCCCCCTTTACCCAGACAGTGTTCCTTCTGTCCCACCCATCGCACAGGAAGAGGAGGAGGAGGAGGAGGAGGAGGAGGAGGAGGAGGAGGAGGAGGAGGAGGATTGTGTCAGCATGGAGGTGGAGGCTGGCACTCAGCATCATCAGCAGCAGTCTTTTAGGGATGATTTACAGTCCCAAGAAACCAGTGGACTTGTACGTGGCTGGGAGGAGGTGGCTGCGGATCATGTCGTCCTTAGTGACCCAGAGGACTCCGGAGCGAATGCCTCAGCAAACCTACGCTGCATGGCCTCCCTGATCCTGCAAAGTCTGCGGAAGGATCCTCGTATTCTTCGGATCAAGGAGAGGGACCATTACTGGCTGGCCACTCTCCTTGATCCACGGTACAAGGGTAAGGTTGCGGACCTTATGTTACCGTCGCAGAGGGAGCAGAGGATGAGACAACTCCGGGAGGCCTTGCAGAAAGGTCTGTGCAACGCGTTCCCAGAGACTGGGAGGTTGCAAACTCCTGGTCCTGGACAACGAGTTGCTGAGGCTTCGGCCAGTCAAAGAAGGAGCGGTGGGGAAGGTGGCCGTCTGACCGATGCGTTCAGACAATTCTTTAGTCCGCAGCCCCAAAGTATGATCGGTTCCAGCAACCATCGCCAGCGTCTGATAAACATGGTGCAGGAATATCTAGGGGCAAGGTCAGACTTGGACACCTTCCCCACCGAAAATCCTCTGGCTTACTGGGTCTTGAGGATGGATCACTGGCCAGAGCTTGCACAGTATGCAATTGAGCTACTGGCCTGTCCTGCATCCAGCGTTCTTTCGGAACGCACATTCAGTGCTGCTGGAGGATTTGTCACGGATCACAGGGTGCGCCTGTCCACCGACTCGGTTGATCGACTGACTTTCATCAAGATGAACCAGTCTTGGATCACCACCAGCTACCACACACCTGATGCTGATATAACAGACTAATTGATTTTAACATGTCACATCCCTTCAAGACTGATGCTGATGCTGAGTGCCTGTGCTGTTATGTTGACTGGCTATCCTCCTCCTCCGAGTCCTCAATGATACGATTGATGATGATAGCTTGTAAGATCATTTTTGTTTATGGGTGCCGCCACCAGTGCCTAACGCCCAATTTTTCAGCCCCTGTTTAACAGGGGCGTGTAATTACAATTTTTGAAGCAATACTTTGCAACAGGGCTCATTGCTGTGCTCCAAGTACAGTATCTGTGAGGAGTTGCAGTGTTGTGCCACCAGTGCCTAAGGCCCAATTTTTCAGCCCCTGTTTAACAGGGGCGTGTCATTACAATTTTTGAAGCAATACTTTGCAACAGGGCTCATTGGTGTGCTCCAAGTACAGTATCTGTGAGGAGTTGCAGTGTTGTGCCACCAGTGCCTAAGGCCCAATTTTTCAGCCCCTGTTTAACAGGGGCGTGTCATTACAATTTTTGAAGCAATACTTTGCAACAGGGCTCATTGCTGTGCTCCAAGTACAGTATCTGTGAGGAGTTGCAGTGTTGTGCCACCAGTGCCTAAGGCCCAATTTTTCAGCCCCTGTTTAACAGGGGCGTGTCATTACAATTTTTGAAGCAATACTTTGCAACAGGGCTCATTGGTGTGCTCCAAGTACAGTATCTGTGAGGAGTTGCAGTGTTGTGCCACCAGTGCCTAAGGCCCAATTTTTCAGCCCCTGTTTAACAGGGGCGTGTCATTACAATTTTTGAAGCAATACTTTGCAACAGGGCTCATTGCTGTGCTCCAAGTACAGTATCTGTGAGGGGTTGCAGTGTTGTGGCACCAGTGCCTAAGGCCCAATTTTTCTGCCCCTGTTCAACAGGGGCATGTAATTACAATTCTTGATCTAATAATTCACAGCAGGGCCCATTGCTGCACCCACCAAGAGTAACTGTCAGGGCTTACAGTGTTGTGGCACCAGCACCACCATCAAAGGCCCAATTTTTACTACCACTGTTCAACAATTATATGTAATTAAAATTCCTGATATAATAGTTGACAGCAGGGCGTTCCAGCACCAACCAAGAGTAACTGTGAGTGCTTACAGTGTTGTGCCAACACCAACAACTAAGGGGCCTATTTCTGCAGAGTATATACGGCAGGTCCCTACTTTCAAACATCCAACTTACAAACGACTCCTACTTGCAAACGCAAGAAGACAACAGGAAGTGAGAGGAAATCTACCACTAGGAAGGAAAATTCTCTCCTGTAAGAATAAATATGGGAGAAAGGTGTCTCCTCTGTACTGATGCTTTATCAGCAATCCTTGTTTCAAGAAAAACACCACATTTCAAAAACAGTTGTCATTGGGACGGAAAGTGAGGTGAAATGTTCTGAACAGGGGCACAGACAGCAAAACAAATGTTACAGGGGTGATAACCCTTACCTATGTTTTCCAAAAAGTTTAAAAATAGATTTTTGGTCTGGAGCTACACTTCAACAATGTACCTGTTCAAAATTACAAACAGACTCTACATAAGAACAAACCTACAGTCCCTGTCTTGTATGCACCGCCTGTATAGGGCTGTTCAGAGTATATAGGGCCTTTTTTATTTTATGTGCGGGGTTCCCCTTAATATCCATACAAGACCCAAAGGGGCTGGTAATGGGCTGGGGTAGGGGGGGGTCATGGGGTAGCTATGCCATTTTTCTTAAAGAATTTCATCCATATTACCGGGACCAGACATTACATTAAAGCCGCAAGCAGTTTTAAATGGCTTTTTTTTCCTTTAGAAGTGTCATTTTGTGCAGGGACAGTTCTAAACACGGGAAACACGTGACACTTCACAGGCATACTTTAGACACCCCCCAGGTACGATATTTAAAGGAATATTTGACTTTTTTTTTTTCACTTTATGCATCATTAAAATGACTGCTCCCGAAAAACGACCGTTTTTAAAACTTCTTTTTGCATTGATACATGTCCCCTGGTGCAGAACCCGGGTTCCCAAACCCTTTTTAGGACAATAACATGCATAATAGTTGTTATAATTAGCACTTTAGAATTCGAACGTTCGCATCCATTGTATTTAATAGGGTTCTAATGTTCGTTCGAACTTTCGGTCCGTTCGCGGGTTCTGGTGCGAACCGAACCCGGGGGTGTTCGGCTCATCACTATACAGGAGGTTCCGGGATGCCTTCAGAGGCATAAATTGCCTTGAGTAACTGTCCCATGTCCTCCAAGGGAAAGAGATGCCCAAGTCTAGGACTGTCACTGTCCTGGCTTTCAGAGTCTGAGCCTTCCCCC
This sequence comes from Rana muscosa, assembly GCA_029206835.1. NCBI lineage: Eukaryota > Metazoa > Chordata > Amphibia > Anura > Ranidae > Rana > Rana muscosa. The sequence continues at coordinate 74,825,478 of CM055120.1, forward strand.
TCATCGAATTAATCTTCCTCAGAGTCATCTGGGTCCTCAAGCTCATCCGCTCCTGAAGCAAAATAAGAGGGAGGCCTCTGCGGGGTTCTCTGACCTTTGTCAGTTGTGTCCCCTAGAGATGAAGTACTTTCCCAAGAAGACAGAACCTCTATGCCACTAGTGCTAGGCTCTTCCTTAGATGCAATAACTGTCTTAAGGGATTGGAGCGTAGTCAGCATCTGACTGTACTGTAAGGAAGTCCCTCATCACCTGTGAGGTTTCCTTACCCAATTTATGTATGCACCTGTAACAAAAAAGGTTTTGCGTGAGCCTGTGGGAGCTTTTAATTGCAATTCCCACACCTTTTTGTTCTAGGGGAGGGGGATTTTTGCCTTTAAACTTGTGGGCCCCTTGAGCAGATCCACTGGGTTCTAAGGAGACAAAAGACAAGACGGCACTCATTTTTAGCAGGCTGTACTCTCTCTCTTGCCCCCCCCAAGGGGTGTGGGTAAGACCCCCCTTAACCCACCCCTTGTGAAAATAGAGGAGAGACTCACCACTCGTGGCCCCCTCCTGGGTTGCAGCCACCGCTGTGTCCTCCTCTCCTTCCATTTCTGGTCTCAGCTGGTTCCTTCTTCCTAGGAGCTTTGCTGTGAGAATCCAGGAGGTGAGAGGGGCCTGTGGGACCTCCGCCTGGCTCCACCGGATTTTTATGGCCAGGACGCCGATCTGCGTCATTTTGCTGGAGTCCCGCCGCCGGAAGTGGTGCCATTTTGGCCTCTAGTGTCCGGATCCACCATTTTGGCATGGACCGGAAGCGGAAGTGATGCCGTCCGGAAAACGGAAGTGGCACCATCTTGCTCCACCCAGCCGAACGCTTACTCCTGCCTAGGAGTGTTTTCAGCGTTCCCTATGGAGCTGCACTGCCTGGAAAACGGCAACCTTCCTCCTCCAGCGGCCTGGACTCCTGCAGTCCCTCAGGTTCCTTCATCCCCCCAAGTACCTGGCCTGGGTGCAAGGTAGGTGGGGAGGCATGTACCCACAAGAGATCCGGGAAACACCCCTGTGCCCGGGAGGCTTTTTACCGAGGAATACCACCGGCCATTGGGAACCCCCCTGAGAAGGGACTGAGCCCTGGCTGGACCCGCAAGCCTCCCCGGCCTTGGCGTCCAGCTCCCAGGGGGGAGACCATGTGCTACCGACTTCAGGTCTGACAAAAATAAATGTTTTGCTGCCCGGAAACACAATCAAAAACTGAGGTGCGGGGGGAAGGGAGGGGCCTTTTAACCTCATGTGTTGATTGTGTTTCCTGTCAGGTGAACCAGTCATCTCTCAGGTGTGCCATCCTGGAAGATGACTAGAGAAATTATAGTCTCATCTGACCACAACACCTTTTTCCATGTGTCCTCATAACTTTCAAGTTCTGTTTTGGCAAAGCTCAGTCGTGACTGCATGTAGTTTTTCTTGAGTGGCTTTGATCTTGCAACCGATCCATACAAGCCACATTTGTGGAGAATTTGTGATATTGTTGTCACATGCACACAATGACCACTCGGTCATAAATTCCTGAACTGTTTCAGAGTTGCTGTAGGCCTCTTGGTAGCCTCTCTGACCAGTTTCCTCCTGGCACTTTCATCCAGTTTGGAGCGATGTCCTGATCCAGGGAGGGTCTGTGTTGTACCAAATACCTTCCACTTCCTAATAATAGACTTTGGTGTGCTTCTAAGCATTGATAAAGCCTTTGAAAGTTTTTGTATTCATCTTCTGACTAATGCCTGTCCACAACTTTATCCCGGTGACAGTGCCTTGCCACCCATAGTTGGTTTGCTACAGTTGCACTAACAGGGACTGAAATGTTCCAGGAAAACCGTTTTCATGCTGAGTTAATCAAAAAGACCACAGCTGATCACAGTTAAAAGTCAAACGGCTTTGTGTGCCATTGAGAAGATTGAGTTTACAAATCATTTTTAGGAGGGGGGAATTGTTTTTTAATACTTTTTTTTCTCACATGTTGTTTTATATTTCACTTGGATGTTAGAAGTTGCACAGCTGGATAAAACAAAAACTGTGCCTGTCTTCATTTTGGGCTTTAACGCAACAAAATGTGATTATCTTAACCTCCCTGACGGTTTTCCCAAGTGTGGCTCTTGGCTAAATTTCAGTACCATTAACGGTAACCCCAAGCCACACTCGGGATTGCATTGCAGGATCCTGGTGCAGGTTAATTACCTTGTCCCCAGGGATCCTGCTATGTCCCCCCGCTGTGTCCTCCGCCCGATGCTGTGTGCCGGGCTCAGTTCCCTGCGAGCATCGCGACGCACAGGGCGGAGCCCAGCAGCAAATTCAAAAAGTACAAAATTCATAACACATACAGTAATGTAATCTTACAGATTACATTACTGTATGAAATCATTTCACCTCCCTTTTGTCCAGTGCCCTGCATGCACTTTTATATTATATATACTGTTCTTTCTGCCTGGAAACTTGAGATTGTCTATGTAAACGAAAAGTGTCCCTTTACGTCAAAAGTGGTTTTAGACCAGCTAGAAAACAGAGATAGTAAATTAGAACAATTGCTGAATTGAGCTTTATAATACCCGGGATAACTACTAGACTCTTGTTTGGACAGATTTACCATATATACTGGAGTATAAGCCAAGTTTTTCAGCACATTTTTTTGTGCTGAAAATGCCCCCCCCCTCGGCTTATACCCTTTTTGTGCCTGATCTCCCAGAATTTGGGGACGCGTTACCGGCTGGCCGTAGGTCCCCTGGACCCCAAACTTGGCATACATATAGCCCCCTCTTCCTCTACAAGTGTGCAAAGTCTGTTGTCTGGGAAACTTACGGCCGGGGAGCACCGATTTTTCAAAGCCGGGCACCCCTTCCATAGACTCCCATGTTAAATGGTAATTTCTTGGTTGACTTTGGGGACCCAGTACCGGACGGTCGTAGGTCCCCTGGACCCGAAACTTGGCACACATGTAGCCCCATTTCTCCTCTACAAGTGTGCACAGTTTTTTGTCCGGGGGACCTACGGCCGGGGAGCACCGATTTTTCAAAGCCGGGCACCCTTCCATAAACTTATGTTAAACGTCAGTCTAGTCATGGGCTCAGTGAGGCATGGACACAGTGAGGCATGGACACAGTGAGGCATGGACACAGTGAGGCATGGACACAGTGAGGCATGGACACAGTGAGGCATGGACACAGTGAGGCATGGACACAGTGAGGCATGGACACAGTGAGGCATGGACACAGTGAGGTAAAATGAGGTAAAGTGAGGCATGCAGATGGACACCTTAGGCTTATACTAGGGTCAATACGTTTTCCCAGTTTTTTGTGGTAAAATTAGGTGTCTCGGCTTGTATTCGGGTCGGCTTATACTCAAGTATATACGGTAAGTGTATTACTAAGAATTACAGACCTACAATATAAAATGCCAAATTTCTATGCAAGACAATTGTACCGCTTTGAGTCGCAAAAATCGGACATAATCATCATACCGCCAGGGTGGCTACAGTGCGGGGGGGGGGGTGATTCTTTTTATACCCAGAGTACTTCAGCTATAAAATGAAATCGGTCACTGTTCAAGGAACCCCTAGTAACCTTAGGAGGAACCCTGGTTGAACAAAATCAGGTCTAACACGTCCCCATTTTAATAAGGGAAAACTGTTTGGCTGGAGTTAGGCTTTAGGACCTATACACCTTAAGCAGTGAGCCAGTGCAATGTAATGCACATCAACCTGCATTGATGTGTGTTGTCATTCAATGCAAAGTGCAAATTGCGATGGACATTAAAAAATGCAATTTGAGGTATTTTCATTTAAACTGGAAAAACACAGAGATGCAATTAGACCCTCAAAGTACACCTATTGTGGGAGAAATAGTAACACTGCCATTGTGGCCCTCCTGAAAATTCCATCTGGCTGTTATGCTGACCTGTTGGCTTCCATATCTTCTGAGACCCTGAACTGAACATACATTCAGATCAGGAAAGTCAGAACTTCTTATCTGCCTACTTTTCCAGGTCAGTAAGGATAGAGCTAGGACTGTGCATTGAGGAGGAGAGTTATGAGCAAGAAAATAGTGATAACTTTCCTCCTCAGTGTACATACGCATGCAATGGCATTACCAATTGACAACGCTGCCATGATTTTACTGCAGGACAATTAGGGTTGTCCCCATGTTGGAGAAAAGCCCATTCACTGATATGATCGGCAGGTATAATTACATAATGAGTTAAGCATTCTGTAAAAAAAAAAATGGTTTTATTTACTTTACATGAACAGTACAATATATTGCCTTTTCAGTTTTGCTTTTAATTGTGCTTTAACCCCTGATCTACTTACCCACAGGATCTTGACCTACGTTGGAAATCAACATCCCAAAGAAGACTGCAGAGGATGGGGTTATAACTCCAGACAAAATAATAACAGAATGAAGGGTCAAGTCACAACTAAATCATAAAACAACAAATAAAAGCAGTTGAGAGACTCCAGCAGACAACTTTTGCAGTTCCTGGAAGGAGTTGGGCTGCTAGACAGAGGTCATCAGGGCCAGAAAGCCACCACATCTGATCAAGGAATCATAACGTGGAGAGATTAGGAGCAGGTTCTGTTGCAGCAGTTATGGTCCAGAGGTCTGAGTATCGATAATCTTCTTGGTGGTGGGTCTGGCAAGTTTTCAAAAGCAGTTGGGTTGACCTTTAGTCAACCCAACGACCAAACAAAAACAGCCCATGACCCCAGAGATATAGCATGCAGCCACACACAACGACAATCCAAGCTGTCACAACTTAGACCAGCTTATTACAATGTTTAGGTCCATTATATTAATTATAGTCCCATGTATATGGCAATAACCGCTCACAACTCTGCCAAATGAAGGAGTCAAGGGCAGCACAGGCATAATAAAAACACCCCGGGGCCGGGTAAGTCCACCTTTACCAAAAAGCACACTATACATATTATTCAAATGGGTTTAGCAGGGTAGTATGCTAAACCTACCCACCTAGGCTCCCTTTTAGTTCAAAGAATGTATAAAAACATTAATTAAAAAGCCTTCTTAAAACCTTATACAGCCTGTGAGGGCTCAGTTTCAGATTGTAGGAATGGAGCAGCCACTCAGACCAGTGCCCCCTAGCGCCCCAGGAGGGAGAACAATCCTGTTCCTTCTGGCCACACCTGTCACTTATGACAAGCTCAGTAGCTGCAATGGGAGAGTACACACTGGGCTTATGCTCCTTGAAAGAACAGGACCGAGCTTCCATCCATCGCACTAGGGGACACTGGCCCCAATGTCTGCCTAGTCCCTACAAAAACTTGGGGGGAGGAGCCAGCACAAGTTTTAGAAGATTTTAAGGTTTCTTTTTAATACTGTTTTGGTCTACATTCTTTGAACTGAAAAGGAGCCCTGGCTGGAAGATAGGTTTAGTACACTATGCTGCTATACACCCACGTGGGACAGCATAGTGTGCTATTAGGTATAGGTGAGCTTACCCTTTAATAGGTCATCTGACACATATTTCTGGTGGTGTGTATGTAGTCAATTTCATGAAAACATGCAACATTTTCATGGTTATTATTGATGTGCACAACAAATTCAAAAAGTTCCTCTGTGACTTTTACCATTGTTGCAACAAATTCATAGAAATACCACCAAATGGGTGATACAGAAAGTGGAGGTAAATAAGACCCCTGCTATGTTGTAGTAAAGTGCTGATTGTGTGTGAAGTTCTGGAACATTTCCATTACTCTCCCAAATTCACCAAATGGTTCCTCTCCCTGAAAAACTCCACCACTTTGCAGAAGAGACGCTCAAGACAGTTTTGTCAGAGTCGCAACGGAATTATAGGGGTTGATTTACTACGACCGGAGTGCAAAATCTGCTGAAGCTCCGCATAGAAACCAATCAGCTTTCAGATTTTTTTTTTTGTCAAAGCTTAAAGCGCAACTCCACTTTTGTTGAGGAAAAAAAAAACCTTTCCTCCTGGGTGATCTATGTACATTACAAGGATTATAACAACCTTTTCTGCAGATTCCTACCTTTTCTTATTCTGAAGAAATCCACGCGTTTGTTCTTTGCTGAGCGAGTCTAATGGGAGTGGTTTCACAATCATCTGTCAGCTGTGGCAGCTGAAGAGCACTAATGAGGAAAGCTGCTGAGCTTGCATCACTTTAGACGTGTTCCCATTGGAAATATCTCACCAAAAATTAAATTTTTGTTGCAGGGGATGCCTGAAATCTCACTTGCATCTTAGAGCTGGTTCACATAGGGGCGACCTGGGATCCGACTTGAAGTCGTCCCAAGTCGCGCTGTTAAGAAAAGCAATGTAAGTGAATGGAGCTGTCTTAATGTACACTACTGAAGTGGCTCTGACTTCAGAAAAGGTTCCTTCTAGGCGACTTGTATCCATTGATTTCAATGGAAGTCGCCTCCGAAGTCGGATCGTGTCTTAACTGAAGCAACAATACAGGTAGAGAAAAATTTTTTCTCATGTTTTCTCAGGCAAACCCTTCCCTCAGTGCCGATTCTTGTTTGATTGGCCACCGGAAAGCCTCCTGTCCTGGAGGCGACTTGAAGTCGGCTTGTAAGTCACCCCAAGTCGCGCTGTGGTGCGCGCTCAGGTCGCCTCGCAAAGTCGCGGCCAGAGTCGTTCAGCCTGTGTGTGAACCGGCTCTTAGGCAGACTTCTGGGAAAATTGGTGAGCCAATCATACAAGCAGGAAATTATGTTTCTGGGGCGTGGTCAGTACACACTGTGTACAGAACAACTCCAGGTAGCCATATTGCATTGCTTTTACAGAAAATTACAGCGGCGACCGATTGAAAGGGAAAGGTAATTTTAAATAACATTCAATTACAATATGACTTGTATTGCAATTATACACACTACATTTTTTCTTTGCTATTTTTTTCCCCCACAAATATGGAGTTACCTTTTAATTGAACAAGCAGACATTAGAATCTGATTGGCTACCATATAAAGCTGCACCAAATGTTGCACTCTGGTTTTAGTAAATTAAAGTGGTTGTAAACCCTCCTAAAATTATTATTTTTTTTTTTAAACTAGCTGTAAGAGAAAGCCATAATGAGCTAATATGACTAGCATAATAGCTCATTATGCATCACTTACCTTAGATCGGGGCCCCCGAAGCCGTCCTCGTCTCCCTCTTCAGCCACATCCATCGCTGCGGCGATAGCCGGAAGGTTACTTCCGGGTATCGCCGCTCCGGCGCTGTGATTGGCCGGAGCGGCGAAGACGTCACTCCGCGCACGCGCGCGTGAGCCGTCGAATTCGGCTACGTCGTCGAATGTTGCGACCTAGCCGAATTTGTGAATGGGGTTAACCCCATGCGCGTGACGTCAGCGTCGCCGCATTTAAATGCAAATATCTCCTTAACCGTGTAGGTTAAGGAGATATTTCATGCACCTACAGGTAAGCCTTAATCTAGGCTTACCTGTAGGTCTTTGTTTATGAAGTGGGTTTACAACCACTTTAACCCCCATAGACACCTTACCGATATGTACATGAATCTGTTGCAAGTTTGGCCAATTGTCGCACTACCACGACACAAGCTTTTAAAGAGTATCTAAAACATTGTGGGAAATCCAGGGATTGTGTTCAACCAACAGACTGTGCAATCCAATCGATATTTCTGGGCATGACTGGCATTTTAAAGCCCCGTTGACCATAACAAGGAGAAGCAATGGTTTCACATTTTGTCACATATCTGGACATAGGACTTTCATTAAAGAGAAGATGAAAAACTACCAGTGCAGTAAATAACTTGCTTAACCACTTAACGACCGCCCACCGCCGATTTACGTCGGCAGAATGGCACGGACAGGCAGAATCACGTAGATCTACGTGATCGCCTTTGTGCAGTTGGGGGGTCCATCCGGACCCCCCTTCACTGCAGTGAGCGGCCGTTAAGAGTTCGGGAGCGATCAGGCATGAGGGGGCGGCCGCTCGATTCCGCCCCCCCCCTCGCGATCGCTCCCGGCCAATGAAATTGCTTCCTCCGCCATGTGATGTAAACACAGGCTGGAGGAAGTGATGTCATCTCCCTCGCCGCGGTCTTTTCGTTCCCGGCGCCGAGGAGTGAAGACAGAGGTTAGTGCTCCAACAGTCCACTGACACGTAGGTACACATAGGCACACAAATCACCCCCCAGTCACCCCCAGATCACCCCCCAGGTCACCCCAAAGCCCCCAATCACAGTGTCACTGATTGCAGTGATCATTTATTTTACTGATCACTGCATTTAGTGTCATCTGTGATTGTAAAAAGTTGCAAGGCAGTTAGGATTAGGCCCCTTTAGGTCCAGGGTAGCCCCCTAACCCCCCCTAATAAAGGTTTAACCCCTTGATCACCCCCCAGGTAACCCTTTCACCCCCTAACTTCAGCGTCACTAAGCAATTGTTTTTCCGATCGCTGTATTCGTGTCGCTGGTGTTTTAGATAGGCAGTTATTTTTTTTTTAGGTTCGCCGCAGGTTTTTATTGGTGTCAGGTACCCCCATATTTAACCTAATAAAGGTTTTAACCCCCTGATTGCCCCTAGTTAACCCTTTCACCAGTGATCACCATATAAAGGTTACGGGTGACGCTGGTTGATTAGTTTGCTTTTTATAGCATCAGGGCACCCGCCGTATATAACCCAATAAAGGTTTAACCCCCCTGATCGCCCGGCGGGTGAGATCAATTAGGTTTTAGCGCCAGAGAGGGTCTGCGTCGCCCCAGGCAGTGTTAGGTTAGTGCCAGTAACGCTAACACCCACGCGCAAAGCATACACCCCCCTTAGTGGTATAGTATCTGATCAGATCTATACTAGCATCCCCAGCGGTTTAGGGTTCCCAAAAACGCAGTGTTAGCGGGATCAGCCCAGATACCTGCTAGTACCTGCGTTTAGCCCCTCCGCCCAGCCCAGCCCAGCCCACCCAAGTGCAGTATCGATCGATCACTGTCACTTACCAAACACAACACACATAACTGCAGCGTTCGCAGAGACAGGCCTGATCCCTGCGATCGCTAACAGTTTTTTTGTAGCGTTTGATATATTTGCTGACGACAGTCAGGTGCTTTTTTTCCTGTGAATCTTACTAGTGTACCCCTAAATTTAGAGCCCAAAATGGCAAGTCGACGGTACACTAGTAAAGAGGCCTACGAGATTCTGAGCATGACAGATAGTGAAGAGGAGGTCACGTATCTGTCAGATTCAGGCTCAGAATATCTTCCCGTAGAAGACAGTGACGTCAGCGGCCCCACGTCAGATAGCTCTGACGACGAAGTTGAGGTCCCTGCTAAGGTCAGGCGTACCCGATCCCGATCTTCTGAGGTTGTTGAGGAGCAAGAACCGCAGGTCTCTCGTATCATGGAGCAGAGTAGTACTATCGCCGCTATTCCTTCTGGTGAACTGGCAAGCACCAGCGGCCTAGTACAGCCTGGACGTACATCCAGCACTGCAGTAACACTTGGTGACGTGGCGAGTCCCATAAGTGCAGTTCAAGCTGGCGAGGTGGCAAGCACAAGTAGTGTCCCGCTGCCACCAAGAAGACAAAGGCAGGCCCGTCGTGCCCATACTGCCCTTCCTGCAGAATTCGCCTATCCTGATTGGGTCCCCACCACTTCTGCAGAACCCGTACTTCCCCCATTCACTGCCCAACCCGGTATTCAGGTGGAAACAGCTGATTTTATGCCAATCGATTTTTATTCGCTGTTTTTCACGGAAGATCTCTATAGATCTATTGTGGACCAGAGTAATTTATATGCTGGTCAATTTATCGCCGCTAACCCCCAGTTGCCTAAAATTGCCAGAAATTGGAAACCAATTACGGTTTCCGAATTTAAGACCTTTCTGGGCCTTTCCCTCAACATGGGCACACATAAATTTCCGTCATTGCGTGCTTATTGGTCCACGCACCCAATTGACCACATGCCCGTGTTCTCTGCCTCCATGTCCAGGGCACGATACGAGCAGATTTTGCGGTTCATGCACTTCAACGACAATGAACTTTGTCGTCCACGTGGGGACCCTGAATACGACCGGCTCTATAAAATTCGGCCCCTCATAAACCACTTCAACGAACGTTTTGCAGCCTTGTTTACTCCCGATCAAGTTGTCTGCGTTGATGAGTCCCTGATTAAATTTTCTGGCCGCTTGTCTTTCAAGCAGTACCTTCCCAGCAAGCGTGCCAGATACGGGGTCAAGCTCTACAAGTTCTGTGACAGGGCAACAGGCTATGTAGTGAACTTTACGGTTTATGAGGGAAAAGACAGTCAGATTGAGTCGGTCAACTGCCCGGATTACATAGGGAGCGCTGGCAAGATAGTGTGGAACTTGGTGTCACCCTTATTCGGAAAGGGGTACCACTTGTATGTGGACAATTATTACACGAGCGTGCCACTGTTTAGTCACTTGTTTGATCATAAGATTGGAGCATGTGGCACCGTGCGACCTAATCGCCGGGGCTTTCCCCAGCGGCTTGTAGATGCCCGTCTTAGGCTGGGGGAGAGAGCCTGCTTGAAGTGTAATAACTTGCTCGCTATGAAGTGGAGGGACAATAAGAATGTTTTCCTTCTTACCTCCCTTCATGCAGACACGACAGTCCAAATTCGTACGGCGACTGGTGTTGTGGAGAAACCCCTCTGTGTCCACGAATATAACCAAAATATGGGAGGGGTGGACCTCAACGACCAGTTAATGGCGCCGTATCTAATTGACCGTAAGGCGAGACGCTGGTACAAAAAAGTGTCTCTATCATTATTCCAATTGGCTTTGCTGAACGCTCATGTGCTATACAGAGCTTCAGGCGGGACGTTATCTCTTCTAAAATTCCAGAATGAGATAGTCACAGAACTCCTGTATCCAGGCGGTTCTGCACCTCACCATCCCCAACCAAATGCAGTAAGCCGGCTGCATGAGAGGCATTATTCGTATGTCCTCCCGAGTACCCCTACCCAAAGCCACCCCCAAAAAAGATGTCGTGTCTGTAGCAAGCGCGGATTTAGGCGTGACACCCGTAGTTTTTGTCCACTCTGTCCTGACAAGCCTGGTCTTTGCCAAGGTGAATGTTTTGAACGCTACCACTCAAAAGTGAAGTTTTAGCGTAGGGTACAGCATTTCACAGACTAGGACACACTTACACAGGGTCTCCCAAGATGCCATTACATTTTGAGAGACCCGAACCATTACAGTTGTAAAGTTACAAAAAAAAGTGTAAAAAAGAAAAAAAAAACGTAAAAAACAAAACACAAAAAAAATATAAAATAAAAAAACCAAAAATAGTTGTCGTTTTATTGTTCTCTCTCTCTCTATTTTCTCTCTATTGTTCTGCTCTTTTTTTACTGTATTCTATTCTGCAATGTTTTATCATGCTTGCTTTTCAGGTATGTAATTTTTTGTTTTCAGGTGCGCCATTCAACTGCAGCGCGGAATTATTTATCTTGACAGCAACAGCGTTTGCTCCCACGATACATAAAGCCGTGACTCCAGTGCTGTAGGAGGTGATTTCACCACCACAGTTAAAAAAAAGAGCATATATGCCGAAGCATGGGGGCAGCAGGGGCGGAGGAGCGATTTTGCTCCTAATGCCGCGTACATACGGTCGAAATTCCGACCGTGTGTACGCGGCATAACTTTTTTGCGGGAGGATGCCCCCATGCTTCGGCATATATATATTTTAGGCACAGGTTGCGTTAAAACATTTTTTTATTTTTTACTAGGTTTTGTTTTGGTATTTGCTTTGCAGGTATGGCATGGTAAGGTCTTACTGTTGTACTGTAATGTTACTTTGTTTTAATGTTAACCACCATTTGCTTAGCAGGTACGTCATTCAGTTGCAGCGCGGATCTATTTATCTTGACAGCAACAGCGTTTGCTCCCACGATACATAAAGCCGTGACTCCAACGCTGTAGGAGGTGATTTCACCACCACAGTTAAAAAAAAGAGCATATATGCCGAAGCATGGGGGCAGCAGGGGCGGAGGAGCGATTTTGCTCCTAATGCCGCGTATATACGGTCGAAATTCCAACGGAGGCTTATCCGTGGAAAAGTCCGACCGTGTGTACGCGGCATAACCTTTTATGCCGCGTACATACGGTCGAAATTCCGACGAAGGCTTGACCGTGTGTACGCGGCATAACTTTTTTGCGGGAGGATGCCCCCATGCTTCGGCATATATGCCCATCATTAGAAGTGGGTGGATGAAGGGAGGTATTCTAATGGTGGGCATACCCACCAATCAATCTCTTTTTTTCGTTCAGCCAATAGGCTGTATGAAAAAAAAAGATTACAATACATGTCCAACAAGGACCAGCAACGTACTGGTATGTTGCTGGACTTTGAATGTTTATACCAGAATGATGCCTGCGGGTTTAGGTATCATCTTGGTATCATTCTTTTCAGCCAGCAGCCGGCTTTCATGTAAAAGCAATTCTAGCAGATAATTAGCCTCTAGACTGCTTTTACAAGCAGTGGGAGGGAATGTCCCCCCCCCCGGATATAAAAAGCGCCATTGGGAAATTGGGAAAGCATTTTATCACACCGATCTTGGTGTGGTCAGATGCTTTGAGGGCAGAGGAAAGATCTAGGGTCTAACCCCCCAATTTTTTTCAAAAAAAGAGTACCTGTCACTACCTATTGCTATCATAGGGGATATTTACATTCCCTGAGATAACGATAAAAATGGTAAAAAAATAAAATATGGAAGGCACAGTTTAAAAATAAAATAAAAAAGCCAAATAAATAATAAAAAAAAAAAGCACCGCTGTCCCCCCCTGCTATTGCGCAAAGGCGAACGCACGCGTCGGTCTAGCGTCATATGTAAACAGCAATTGCATCATGCATGTGAGGTATCACCGCGAAGGTCAGATCGAGGGCAGTCATTTTAGCAGTAGACCTCCTCTGTAAATCTAACGTGGTAACCTGTAAAGGCTTTTAAATGCTTTTAAAAATGAATGTAGTTTTGTCGCCGCTGCGCGTTTGTGCGCAATTTTAAAGCATGTCGTGTTTGGTATCCATGTACTCGGCCTATGATCATCTTTTTTATTTCATCAAACATTTGGGCAATATAGTGTTTTTTAGTGCATTAAAAATAAAAAAAGTGTGTTTTTCCCCCAAAAAATGCGTTTGAAAAATCGCTGCGCAAATACTGTGTGGAAAAAAAAAATGCAACACCCACTATTTTAATCTGTAGGGCCTTTGCTTTAAAAAAATATATAATGTTTGGGGGTTCAACATAATTTTCTTGCAAAAAAAAAATTTCTTTCATGTAAACAAAAAGTGTCAGAAAGGGCTTTGTCTTCAAGTGGTTAGAAGAGTGGATGATGTGTGACATAAGCTTCCTAATGTTGTGCATAAAATGCCAGGACAGTTCAAAACCCCCCCAAATGACCCCATTTTGTAAAGTAGACACCTCAAGCTATTTGCTGAGAGGCATGTTGAGCCCATTGAATATTTTTTTTTTTGTCCCAAGTGATTGAATAATGACCAAAAAAAAAAAATGTACAAAAAGTTGTCACTAAATTATATATTGCTCAAACATGCCATGGGCATATGTGGAATTACACCCCAAAATACATTCTGTTGCTTCTCCTGAGTACGGGGATACCACATGTGTGGGACTTTTTGGGAGCCTAGTCGCGTACGGGACCCCAAAAACCAAGCACCGCCTTCAGGATTTCTATGGGTGTAAATTTTTGATTTCACTCCTCACTGCCTATCACAGTTTCGGAGGCCATGGAATGCCCAGATGGCACAAACCCCCCCCAAATGACCCCATTTTGGAAAGTAGACACCCCAAGCTATTTGCTGAGAGGTATGTTGAGTATTTTGCAGATCTCGCTTTTTGTCACAAAGTTTTGAAAATGTAAAAAAAGAAAAAAAAAAAAGAAAAAAAAATGTCTTTCTTAATTTTCAAAAACAAATGAGAGCTGTAAAATACTCACCATGCCTCTCAGCAAATAGCTTGGGGTGTCTACTTTCCAAAATGGGGTCATTTGTGGGGGTTTTGGGCTATTTTGAAATTTTATGGCCTTCAAAACTGTGATAGGTAGTGAGGAGTGAAATCAAAAATTTACGCCCTTAGAAATCCTGAAGGCGGTGCTTGGTTTTTGGGGCCCTGTACGCGGCTAGGCTCCCAAAAAGTCCCACACATGTGGTATCCCCGTACTCAGGAGAAGCAGCAGAATGTATTTTGGGGTGTAATTTCACATATGCCCATGGCATGTGTGAGCAATATATCATTTAGTGACAACTTTGTGCAAAAAAAAAACAGTTTGTCATATTCCCGCAACCTGTGGCAAAATATAAAATATTCCATGGACTCAACATGCCTCTCAGCAAATAGCTTGGGGTGTCTACTTTCCAAAATGGGGTAATTTGGGGGGGTTTTGTGCTATTTTGGCATTTTATGGCCTTCAAAACTGTGATAGGTAGTGAGGAGTGAAATCAAAAATTTACGCCCTTAGAAATCCTGAAGGCGGTGCTTGGTTTTTGGGGCCCTGTACGCGGCTAGGCTCCCAAAAAGTCCCACACATGTGGTATCCCCGTACTCAGGAAAAGCAGCAGAATGTATTTTGGGGTGCAATTCCACATATAACCATGGCATGTGTGAGCAATATATCATTTAGTGACAACTTTTTGTACATTTTTTTTTTCTTTTTGTCATTATTCAATCATTTGGGACAAAAAAAAAAAAATTCAATGGGGTCAACATGCCTCTCAGCAAATAGCTTGGGGTGTCTACTTTCCAAGATGGGGTCATTTGGGGGGGTTTTGTGCCATCTTGGCATTTTATGGCCTTCAAAACTGTGATAGGTAGTGAGGAGTGAAATCAAAAATTTATGCCCTTAGAAACCTTGAAGGCGGTGCTTGGTTTTTGGGGTCCCGTACGCGGCTAGGCTCCCAAAAAGTCCCACACATGTGGTATCCCCGTACTCAGGAGAAGCAGCAGAATGTATTTTGGGGTGTAATTTCACATATGCCCATGGCATGTGTGAGCAATATATCATTTAGTGACAACTTTGTGAAAAAAAAAAGTTTGTCATATTCCCGCAACTTGTGGCAAAATATAAAATATTCCATGGACTGAACATGCCTCTCAGTAAATAGCTTGGGGTGTCTACTTTCCAAAATGGGGTCATTGGGGGGGGGTTTGTGCTATTTTGGCATTTTATGGCCTTCGAAACTGTGATAGGTAGTGAGGAGTGAAATCAAAAATTTGCGCCCTTAGAAATCCTGAAGGCGGTGCTTGGTTTCCGGGGTCCCGTACGTGGCTAGGCTCCTAAAAAGTCCCACACATGTGGTATCCCCGTACTCAGGAGAAGCAGCAGAATGTATTTTGGGGTGCAATTCCACATATAACCATGGCATGTGTGAGCAATATATCATTTAGTGACAACTTTTTGTAATTTTTTTTTTTTGTCATTATTCAATCACTTGGGACGAAAAAAAAAAATATTCAATGGGCTCAACATGCCTCTCAGCAATTTCCTTGGGGTGTCTACTTTCCAAAATGGGGTCATTTGGGGGGGTTTTGTACTGCCCTGCCATTTTAGCACCTCAAGAAATGAGATAGGCAGTCATAAATTTAAAGCTGTGTAAATTTCAGAAAATGTACCCTAGTTTGTAAACGCTATAACTTTTGCGCAAACCAATAAATATACGCTTATTGACATTTTTTTTACTAAAGACATGTGGCTGAATACATTTTGGCCTAAATGTATGACTAAAATTGAGTTTATTCGATTTTTCTTATAACAAAAAGTAGAAAATATCATTTTTTTTCAAAATTTTCGGTCTTTTTCTGTTTATATCGCAAAAAATAAAAATCGCAGAGGCAATCAAATACCATTAAAAGAAAGCTCTATTTGTGGGAAGAAAAGGACGCAAATTTCATTTGGGTACAACATTGCATGTCCGCACAATTTACAGTTAAAGCAGCGCAGTGCCGAATCCCAAAAACAGGCTTGGTCCTAATGGCCCGAAATGGTCCGGGGCTTAAGTGGTTAATGAAAGCCGTTTACTTTTTTTCTACAAGGAGGGAAGTAAAAATAAAAAAACATGGTTGCATAAAAGTGCACACCCTTAAACTAATACTTTGTTGAAACACCTTTGATTTTATTACAGCACTCAGTCTTTTTGGGTTTGAGTCTATCAGCATGGCACATCTTGACTTGGCAATATTTGCCCATTCTTCTTTGGAAATAAACCCCCTCCAAATCTGTCAGATTGCGAGGGTATCTCCTGTGCACAGCCCCCCTCAGATCACCCCACAGATCTTCAATCGGATTTAGGTCTGGGCTCTGGCTGGGCCATTCCAAAACTTTAATCTTCTTCTGGTGAAGCCATTCCTTTGTTTTGGATGTTTTGGGTCGTTGTCATGCTTAAAGATAAAGTTCCTCCTCATGTTCAGCTTTCTAGCAGAAGCCTGAAGGTTTTGTGCAAATATTGACTGGTATTTGGAACTGTTTATTATTCCCTCTACCTTGACTAAGACCCCTGTTCCAGCTAAAGAAAAACAGCCCTAAAGCATGATGCTGCCACCACCATGCTTCACTGTGAGTCTGGTGTTCTTTTGGTGATGTGCAGTGTTGTTTTTGCACCAAACATTTCTTTTGGAATTATGGCCAAAAACTTCAACCTTGGTTTCAACAGACCAGAACACATTTTCCCACATGCTTTTGGGAGACTTCAGATGTGTTTTTGCAAAATTTAGCTGGGCTTGGCTTCCGTCTCGCCACTCTACCCCATAGCCCAGGCATATGAAGAATATGGGAGATTGTTGTCACATGTACCACACAGCCAGTACTTTCCAGATATTCCTGCAACTCCTTTAATGTTGCTGTAGGCCTCTTGGCAGCCTCCCTGACCAGTTTTCTTCTCGTCTTTTCATCCATTTTGGAGGGACGTCCAGTTCTTGATAATGTCCTTGTTGTGCCATATTTTCTCCACTTGATGATGACTGTCTTCACAGTGTTCCATGGTATATCTAATGCCTTGGAAATTCTTTTGTACTCTTCTCCTGACTGATACCTTTTAACAATGAGATCCCTCTGATGCTTTGGAAGCTCTCTGCTGACCATGGCTTTTGCTGTAGGATGCGACTAAGAAAATGTCAGGAAAGACCTACTAGAACAGCTGAACTTTTTCAATCGAGTTGTACAGTTTTTGGGTCACAATAAAGGTGGATAGAGTTCTGAAATGATTTATCTTTGTTTTTTTACATCACAGAAACCTGACATTTTAACAGGGGTGTGTAGACTCTTTATATCCACTGTATAAAAAGGTTAATTATGTAGGGAGATTTGTTTCATCCCTGTGTATCATCTGAGGCTGTTAGCTTCACTGGGTATACATGTGGGTTTACATCCACTTTAGTGTATTTTATTTACCTGTAAAAGCCTCATTTCTGTTGACATCCCAAACTCCTGAGACTGCTGTTAAAGGGGTTTTAAAGCTTTGTGTTTTTTCACCTTAATGCATCCTATGCATTAAGGTGAAAAAACACCTTGCACTCTCGGGTCCCCCAGCCCCCCCGTTTTACTTACCTGAGCCACGAAACTCCTTGTGCACGATGGTTTCCCCCAGCTTGAGGTGGCTCTTCATTGGAGATTGATAGCAGCGCAGCCATTGACTCCCGCTGCTGTCAATCAAATCAATGACGCGGCGCACCGGGGGCGGAGCCGAGTGATACAGTCAGCGGCTATGGCCGCCGACTGTATCACGGGAGCGCGCCCGCAAGCTAACCCCCTTGGGAGAGCGCTTCCCAGAACGGGGGTTAGCTGTTGCAGGGAGGAGCCGAAACAGCCACAAGGGACCCCAGAAGACGAGGATCGGGGCCACTCTGTGCAAAACGAACTGCACAGTGGAGGTAAGTATGGCATGTTTGTTATTTAAAAAAAAAAAAAAATACCTTTACAACCCCTTTAAGTACCATTTAGAATGTAATGTCAACAGCCCCGGCATTCTCAGCGTTGTCACTCAAGAGACACTATATATAGTATTCTTCCTTGCTCCTCTCCTAGCAGCTACATAAAAGGTTATATAGACTGTTTATTGGAGGGGCAAAAGAGATGGGCCAGCACAGAGTAACTAGACACTCCCAAAAGAGGAAAGGTCTATAATGTGCAAGGATGGAGGAGGCTGTACTAGGGAATTGACTCCTGTGGAAGTCAAATTTGCTAAAAAGTTAAGAGAGGTATTGCAAGTGGATATAAAAAGGTTTATGAAAAGAAAAAATTCTGCAACTGAACATTTAAAATACTTACATTTTTTTTCCTGTGCCTTTACCTGCAACTTTTTAAGACAGTTATCCATTATGTCAATGTTACCTTGCACAGGGGTCCTGTCTTTCCTCTGGCCTTAAACACAGTGTTCCAGCAAGTTTTTTTTCCCATTTATCGGTAACCACAGGAATGTTTGCAGTGAATGTTCGCCAGTATAAACAGGTCCAGTTGGCTTCCAATACCTGTACGTGATGAATCTTTTTGTGTACTGCCAGAGTTTTCTACATAAAGGAATCCCATTCTGAGGCAATATGGAGGCTGCCATTGACAATCTTTTTTCTTTTAAAACAGCACCCCGGTTATTATGGTGATCCAGTGATTTTACTACTTTATCATTGACCTGGAACTGTTATGCCGATTAAAAACTGACTTCATTCTGACTTCCCCAAATTGCATAGTTATTCAGTTAACACTAGTTTCTTAGAAAGCACTGCAGTCAGTAACAGCCAGGCAACTTTAATTGGTAGTCATAATTGTATGCTTCAATGTTTCTAAGTAAAGGTTTCCTTAGGAGGAGAAAGCAATTAAAAATGCTAGTTGCCTTGCTGTCATGTTGCACCTCCTCCTTGAATACTTTTTTAGTTACTGTCCTGGAATAAGTAAAAATTTCAGGATAGTCAAAGCAACTGTATAATTCCAAGTCAATGTCTGCAAATTAGATGAGTATTACAGTAAGGTCCCTTTTACATGGGGACGAGCCGATCAGGTCTGCCTGTCAGACACCTGCCGCCATTCGATCCGATCCTGTCTCCCAAAAACCGACGGATGGTGGATCGGATGGAAACGGACAGGCGGTCTGTTTCCACCTAAATGCCCCATAGAGGAGAGGGGAACTGTGTGTGCTCTGCATAGCGAAGCGGACACAGACCTGTCATCCGCCTGCTCAGCGGAGAGATCCCCGCTGAGCAAGCGGATTCCACTTTCGGAGGCACCCATGTGAAAGGGGCTCAAGGCAAACAGCATTTTCATCAGGACAGGTCAACGATAATCTCCATACCATCTCAGTACAGTTTTCCTAAAGGCCCAATTCAAGTCACAGAAATAGATATGCAGTCAGATAGACATAGAAAGATCAACCTACATTCTCCTGTGATCTAAAATTATTTATCTTTGCTGCATTCACCAAATGCTAAAGGAAATTTTTACTTTTAACATACAATTATTCTCATTTTAACTTCAGCCGAAGTCCTCCAACAGCCATTTTCTTAAAAGAGAAGAATGGACTTAAAAAACAAACAAACATTCGTACCCACCTAGGTGGATGCAGCATTGACCTGATGATGCATTTGTCCCCAGCCGACACTGCGTGAGAACTGAGCGATCAATCACTGCTGATTGCTCAGTTCTCCCCCACCGCTCTGAGCAGAGAGCCGTGACTATCAGTCACTGGCTCTGTACTCTGCCCCTTCAGAGCTCACTGGAGTGCTAGGCTGGGGAGGGGAGGGTGAAGCTGAGAGGCTGAGCCAGGTGGCAGTCCAGGCATCTGGGTGGATCCTTACCATGTGGTGGGGATCTTTCCCGATCCTGGCCTGGCTGAATGAAGGCAACTGACAGTGGACTTTAGCTTGCTGTCAGCTGAAAACAGGTTACAGGAGTGCAGAACGCAACTGCACTCCTGTGACCTACAGGAGAAGTCTAGCCAAAATAGCTTTGGCTATACTTCTCCTATAAGCCCTGATGAAGAGGGCAGAGTGAAGCCCCTAACTGCATTATTGAGTTCACTACATATTTTGAAATAAGACCTCCCATTTGGATCTCAACATTTTGGTGTGGTGCTCCAATTTTCTGTTCTAAAATGATTTAGTCAGACCTTGTGTACACAGTAATCAGTACTCTGGAACAGAATTGATCAGAAGCGCCTTCTCTTCTTTTGTGTCCAGGTCTGTGCAAGCATACTGGTCCTGAGGAGTGAGCCTGTTACTCTGCCAGCACAGACAAATCAGTGTGAGGCCAGGAAGCAGGTTTTTTAACATATGTGGGTACAGGACTTTAAAGGTATAAAAAAGCGTAAGACTTCAATAGGGCATTACATTTTTTTTTTAATTCACAGGTCAACAGTATCAAAAAAGAAACCTTTTGCTGCATCACTCACCTTCAACCTGAAGCGGTCCAACACAGCACTATTGTCATGCCTCTGGATGTCCTTAGTCTTCCTCCGAGCCCAGGCTGTCCTAGACCTCGGGGTGGTGCCATCACACAGCCTGGACTCAGAGTATACCTGCACTGGAAGGCACTTACACGCCCTATTACATAAGCACTTTGCAGTAACGTGGTAGGGTCTAAGCCATGCTGCCACTGGAGAAGAATAATGACCTATGGCAACATTGGACTGGTCAGTAGACCCTTGAACAAAAAAATAGGTGTATATATTTGTGTGGGAGGAACCTCATGCATACACAACCGACAGGGATCATTATTCATGAACTAATGTACAGTATCGACACCCAAACTAATAAGAGTTGCCCTTAAAAACCAACTTCTTCAATGTCATAGTTACACCAGAGGGGTTGAACTCTCTCTAATTCAAGTCAATGTGAAGTCCTTTATTACAATTTTGACTGAACTGAATGCTCTGAAACATTTGCAACAACAAACATGTCTTCTGGTGTAGGGATTGTGTGTATGAATCACACAGAGAACAATATAGAGTAATAGATATGAGGGGTCACAGGTCCCATCTTCACAGACAAGAATAAATTAAACTCTAAAGTCCTATTAAATCAGAGATAGGTAACCTGCAACCCTCTATAGCAGTTGTGGAGTACTGCAGGCCGCCTGTGAAAAGAGGCAGTCAACGTGCAGATACCACCAATATTTATCCGCTTGTCTGAGCGATATCACAAGCTCATTTTCCTTAAGAAAAAAAAAAATGGATCCAATTGTCAAAATGTCTGGAGTCTGAATGACAGGCACTGTTTCAATGCCAAAAGTACTTGCCCACTTGGTCCCGTTGTGGGACAAGCTCTGAAATATTGGGAAGATTTCAAGTATCCGATGTTGGTCTGTTTATTCAGAGATAAATATTCACATCATGCATATACTTATGAGGCACGCACTGCAAAGAAATGCACCCTCACCTCCCCAGCTTTAAAAAACAAAACAAAAACAAAAAAAAAACACACAGATCCAAAAGTTGAAATAAGAAATAAATAAAACTGGTATCTCAACCAAAATAAATTCTTAAAAAAAAAAAAAAAAAAACCCTCATACCTTATCGAAGTATCAGGCAACATAAATGTCCAACCATAATACTGCAAATCCTTCTTTTTTTCTTCCATATTTATTAGCTTATTTATAAAGGTTGGATAAACAATAACATGCACAGTACCGTAACCCGTAGCAAGATTTAAGTTTACTGCACTCAGAATAAAATACCTATTCTGGCTATAGGTTACACCACTTTGCATATTGCCCTAATAAATAAGCTGATTACTGTTAAACATTCCAAATGAGGGTCTACAATCTGCAAACCGAACCGATGTAAAAAGATAAAATTTGACATGAACCTGGTCTGTGGAGCTGGGCACAAAACAGTTTTACAGTCAAGGACATCTTCACAATATAGTGATGCTGAGTATCTGCACTTTGCTGTAAACTTGTTGGGTTTAGTATGATGCTGCACTGTACACTTTTGGGGCTTTGCAAATGGCTTTAGCTAATTAGAAATAAGACTTGTGCTGCTATGGGGTGCTGGGATCTCCAGCTTAAATGGGCAGGACTTTGTGCCAAGTATAATTAGTAAAGTAGAAACTACTTTTTACTCTTTAGCTCTCACTATACATTTTAGGCCTCTTTAGAAGGCACACTGTCTGGGTTCAGGGCCGCGCACCCACCTCTGCCTGTCAAAATCGACTGTGCGGTGGAGCCAATTCCGTTGATGCATGTCTGTTCATGCAGCTCTGTGCCACACCACATGCATAAATCAAGCCCTTATTCATGCTATATGGGCCCTCTGTGCTCATTTGAATAAGGCCTTATTGGGACTACCCTAAATCTATAATGTAATGAGTGAGAACATTTTTAAAACTGGAGGACAACCACAGAGGACAAGAGTTTAAAATCAGTGCAATGCCAATATATATGTGTTCTTCTTGAGTGATATTCTATACAACCAAAGGCATTATTAGTAGCATCCAATCCAGCCTTTCTCAACCTTTTAACACAGAGGAAACCTTGATCCAATGTTGTGGTCTCAGGGAACCCTTGCTAGTATTTATTAGATCTACAATTTGTATGATGGTCAATAGGAAGAATACTACTTACATTTTAGGTCATTGGGAAGATGCTCCCCCATTATAGATAGCTGAAGATCACTGTTGTCAGTGGTTAGTTATTTGAGAGGCTGAGTTTGCTCATTGCTCAAGAACTAGAAGCCTCTGGAGGAACCCTAGTATTCTACAGAACCCTGGTTGAGAAAGGCTAATCTACTCAGATACTTCTGCACATTCCCAATCTTTCTGTAGTCATATAAAATCAATGGATAATAACCTCCACTTAGCCTTCTTGTGCAGTTATATGTCCTCTAATCTTCCTTTGCATGTTCCAATTAGAAAGCCGAGTGGCAAACAAATAAGAAGATGCTCCTCAGTTAATATCATGTATCAGCTTGGAAAATGAATAATCTGTTAATCATTAGAAATTACTTCAATGACAACAGATCTCATAATCACATCTTTGTGATCGTTGCTGTTGGTTTACTGATGGCGGACAGAAACAATATAAATCATCAGGACTTTAGCAAATGGGAATGCAGATCCTTATCTACTTCTAGTCTGTAGGTACCGAGGTAGAGCGTGTCAGTGCATCAGCTAAAAATGAGGGCTAAGTGAGAAGTTCAGCCTTTACTACAAACCCATCACTACTGTAATGTAAAATGTAGTATCTGCTGGCATTTATAGATGTGCAGCACTCTTTATAAGAAACTCAGTGCAGTAGACCTAAAAAGATTGCTGGAGATCCTCATTGTATATTTCTGGGAAGAGCAGCGAGCCAGCTACAGGAGCCAGGCTGTGAAATCATGTCTGCAAACTGATTTTCAATTCTGCCATAGTTGAGCGAGGAGGAACAATTCCAATTTTTCAGCAGCTACAGAACTCATGGCTGCTGGCCAATTAAAAAAGACTGGGAATTATTAACATTAAATTAGTACACAGCTTGTGCAACAATTTAACTATTTCGAATAAAGCCAGAATTATCCTTTATATTATGCAATAGGGAGTAAACTGTTCCAGATCAGGGGAACCCATATTGTAATCCGCATGGAGATCAGTTCTTCCAAGCTAAAATGTTACATGGGTATGCAACCTTTAAAATTTATTTTGAAGCAGCCGGTGTAAAAAGTCCTGGCCTTCAGTGTCATTCAAGCCCTGATATTGAGCAGCAAACTTTGCTTAGAAGGTTCATACTTTAAGAACTATAAGAACATGGAGAGTGTCCATGTTGACAAGCCCTTATCTGAAGTTCTTGTACATAAATGCCAATCAAAGTTACTGGCTCCCTAATCACATCACGAGCCAATAATTCACCTTCCAATATTTTTGATTTAGTAGGCAGACAAAATAAGGGTATACAGATAATCAGCATCATTATGGAGAACACTTCAAACACCTTTCTGCAAATAGGAGATATAAAGAGGACATGTAACTTTTGAAATATCCATCAATTCGATGCAAGTGATAAAGTTTGGATATATTGGCTATTTTCAGACCTACATCACTCCACAGAAACACATGGTTTGTCGACTAGGAGTCTGGTCTATGGTGTCTATTTGAAGACACCGTGGGGTTGATTTACTAAAGTGTGCAGAATCTGGTGCGGCTCTGCATAGAAACCAATTGGCTTCCAGTTTTTTTTTTGTCAAAGCTTAATTGAAGAATCTGATTGGCTACCATGCACAGCTGCACCAGATTTTGCACTCTCCAGTTTTAGTATATCCTCCCCCATGTCCTATGACATTTCTCTCTCAATGCAGTGAACAAACTGAAGGGCACATTCTGGGATGGCTGCTGTCTATCATACCAAGGTACCTATCCAAAGCTAAAGGCTGCTCTTTTCTAATTTCCAATAAGGAGCTGGTAAGGGGCAAAGAGCACTTGAGCATTACAGCATCATTCACAATGGTGTGCCTTCCCTAAAACTAGCACCTGTACCGATAATTTGGGCAAGGGTAGTCTTCAACACTGGATAGGAAAACTGGCTGTATCAGCTGCAATGTATGCAATTGTATACGGTTCACATATTGATATTTCATGATTTATATATTTTACCTATTTTATACATATGTTAAAGTCTTACAACCCTGATGCAGTGTGTATGGGTGTGCGTGTGGGGGGTCCCTGTAAACTTGAAATACATTACCTTACTTATAGATTATTGAATGATAAACAGACTTTGCATTTGGACTTTCAGTACTGGATTTGTGTCGTTTATTATTTAATTATTAATTCCCCCCCCCCCCCAAAGCTAAGCTCATCAACAATCTAAATACATTAAGTTCACTTTAAAAAAATAAAAATAAATGCACATTTATTTTTTTAAGGTAAAAAAAAAAAAAAAATTGTGCATTTTTTTTTTTTTTACGTTTTTAGAAGCCTGCAGAGCATTGCACCTGCGATCAGCAGATCAGGGGTGCAATGTCAGGATCCTGCAGACTCTCAGTGCAGCTGTCTGCCCATACAGACAGACATTTACTGAAGAATAGTCAAAAATCAATAAACATACAAGATCGTTCACCGGAAGGGGGGAAGAGGGGCTATTGCATTAGTAACATAAGTTGTTTAGTAGTTACATTTTAGACCATGTGACATCAACACTAGCTATCTGTGCTTCTTTATGCAATACAGGCAGATCATGGCTGGTAGAAGGGGCTGACAGGTTGCTGTACCTAACTTCCTGAAAACAGGAAATTGAGGTAGCGCCCTCATGTGATGCTGAGCCTCCATAATTTAAAGAACTGAAATCCAATTAATGAAAGGGGAAGTAAAGTTTTGGAAAAAAAGTTAGATGTTGCTGGAAGTTATCCAGCCAGGAAATGAGGAGGTCTCTATCTGACTTGCTGCACATTCTAATGCACACTATGAGAGTCCCACAGTGTGCTGAGAAATCAAAGTAGGTGATTTGAGTACAGGAGAGGAGCCTGGAGTTCAAATGATATCAGACAAGAGCTGGAGAGGCATATCAGTAGCTTATGATTTGTGGCAGACATGTTGTTGCTGGGACAGGTAAGGGAGGTGAAGGCCTCATTCACACAAGCACTTGTACTTTGTGAATGAGGCATTTGTTTTTTCCTCATTCACGCAGTACGGGTGCCAGCACCTGTGTGAATGAGGCCAAAAGGAAACAATGATGAGAAACAGAAGCATTTGTAGATTGTGAGCCAGACTAGTTAGCCGAGCCAGTTAGACTAGCTGATTCTATGGCAAGAAGTAGCTCTAAAAATAATTTTTGTCAAATTAAGCACAAAATTCGCAACCTGCATCAGAATAATTAATGAATAAGATATTTCAGAAGTGCCAGATACTCTTTAATGGAACCACCTTTGGTGTAAGAACAGTGCATTCATTCGATAAGAAGCTGGATGACGGGCGATGTGTATTCTTTGACTTTTGTATTGGGGTGATCCCTTGCTTAGGTGGAATCTTTCCAACATGGCATCTCTAAAGCGCTCTCTTCCGGGTGGTGCAGGTGCACTCCAGAAACAGGGAGGTGACAGAGAGTAACGTTCCTTATCCCATAACACAGAAACCTTTCTGCTGTTGGCACAGTCCGCTCTATGGACACTTATTCCTTGGCTTCCAGGAAAAGTGTTTCCTGAGGGTACAGCTTAAGTTCCATGAGAGATCTGCTGGGATCCAACTGCGTGATCTGGAAGACAACATTAAAAAAGTACAATAAAAAATTGACAGTAATAACTCATTCAGGCTGAACGCCAGGCAAACAGCTATTTATACAGATGAGATGCGTATTCATGAGAGGTTTTAGCTGCTCATCCAATGAAAAGACTTACCCAGCACTGCCACACAGCACAGCCTTGTTGGATAGTGCAAAAGACCAGATCTTTCTTTGCCGAAGTTCAGTATGACCAACTAGGTCTCACCCCTCCCTTAGCCTGTGACTGTACAGGGAAAGGAGAAGTAGCACACTGATGAGCTTATCTGTGTGTATCTCTCAATTCCTATCAGCATACTCATTGCCAACTTATGAACTGACTGGTTTCTTTTGCTGTCTCTCCCTTTTGCAGTGTGAGCTGTGATATATTGGGATTGCAAGAGGCAGATACCAACTCAAAATCAGGAACTTACACCATTAATGTTTAACCACTTCCCTACCCGCCCATTGTCATATGACGTCCACCGCATTGAGATGCAATAACAGAAGAATAAAGGGGATAAAAAAAGTAAAAGACAAAAACATGGCGATAGATTATTATACACAATGCTTTAGAAGTGTCGTCCGTTTAGGTTTCCATCTACAACATTGTACTTTAATGTAGACCTTTACACCCAACCACAGAAATCGATGTTGCCTGAAGCTCTGCATGCACATTCCAAAACATCAGTAAAGTAATTTGTACACTGAATTTATTTTTCTTAAATTACATTTCTCCCCCTGGTTTTCAATAAACTAGTGACATAGCCAGGGCCTCACAGGTGCTCCCTGGGAAGGCTTGGGCATCAGTGCCTTCCCGGGAGATTTTGCACCACACTGAACGTGTTGTTTATTATTTAATAACAAACCATGCCCAATTTCCTATGATGCCAATTGAGACCTGGTGTGGCAACATACCATGCCAGGGCTTGTGTGGTGCATGCGTGATATTGACACATGCACTGTAGGGGATCCAGCATGATTAACAAACCATGACACAGCAGTAAGCAGTGCAGTAAGGTGCACATGTGAATTCAATGCAGACATCATTGGTGAGCTGGCACGTAATAATGAAGAAGCCAGCTGTCCATGACGTCTTTAAAAAAATGGTGGTGTGGGTTTCTCATCCACAGGGGACACAGATGAGTAATGCAGAAAAACTAAAAGAAAGTGGCATGCCAATATTACAATGTTTATTGCTTTTCAAATATAGGTTGCATTCCTGTTATCAATTAGTATAAAGTGTCAGTTTTAATTTATTTAAAGTTTTGTTAGACCCAGTGACTAAAAATTCAAAAACAGACAACACATTGGGGTTGATTTACAAAAACTGGACAGTGCAAAATTTGGTGCAGCTGTGCATTGTAGCCAATCAGCCCCAGTAGTAGTAGTAGTAGTAGATCAACCCAATTATATCTTGATTGCTAATGCAGTCTCTTCCTTCTCTCACAGGAACTTTTCTTTTTATTCCCCAACTACAGTTTCTTTGCTGCGGTGGCTCCCATCACAAGCAGCCTCTATACCAGTGGTTCTCAACCTTCTAGTGCCGTGACCCCTTGATAAAATTTCCCAAGTTGTGGGGACACCTAACAGTAAAATTATTTTCGTAGCTTGGGTTGTCCACACCCAAGGCAAGACAAGTACCGGTAATTTGTGCGCCCATACCCACGGACATTTAGTGCTCCCTGAGTCCCTTCCACTCGTACAGTATTAAAACCCCTTATGGTACATTTTGGGATGTACCACACTTTCTCTTTGATCTTCTTTCTTTCCCTTTTATCTCTATCCTAATTTCTTGTTTCCCCCCCCCCCCCCCATCCCTCTCTAGCAGTCTTTCGTCTTCTTTCTCTCCCTTTTTCTTTGTTCCTCCCCATCTTTTCCTCTCCCTTCCATGTATTCTCTATTTTTATTCCTTCTCTTACTCCTTGGTAGGATGAGTGGCAGTGCTGGCGGGGAATTGGGATGAGTGGCAATGCTGGGGGGAGTTCTGACCAGCCAAATCAAGTGCTCTTAATCAAGGTCATCTGCTGATCGGAGAACTGTAGTGGGGACTTTTAATGGCAACTATACTCACAGGTAGTGTTACTCACTGTGTCTCCGACTTTGTGGTGTCTCGCAGCAGTGACACCTATGCCAAAATCAGGAGACAGGGTCTCCTCCAGCCCCTCCCACTTCACATTCCTCAGCAGTCAGCTGACCTCTAGTTTCTGCCCCCCAGCCATGCAGTGAACTGAATGGGCAGTTGCGAAGAGGCTGAGTTGGCGGCCGTGGGCTCCAGGAACAGCCCAGCTGGGCGGCCGCAAAAAGGCTGGGAGAGCAGTGCAGGCTTCAGGAACAGCCCAGGATTCGGTGACCCCTGGCAAATCATCATTCGACCCCCAGGTTGAGAACCACTGCTCTATACTGACCCACCATAAGCATGTGTTCTCAGGGTTGCCACCTCATCCCTTTAAAACCGAACACATCAATTACACAGGTTTTGTGGCTGATGAAGGTGGTAATTAACCACCTCAATACCGGACCTATTCTGGCACTTCTCTCCATGTAAAAATCATACATGTTTTTGCTAGAAAATGACTCAGAACCCCCAAACATTATATATATTTTTTTAGCAGACACCCTAGGGAATAAAGTGGCGGTCATTGCAACTTTTTATCTCGCACGGTATTTGCGCAATAATTTTTCAAATGCCTTTTCTGGGGAAAAAAATGGTTTCATGAATTAAAAAATAATAAAACAGTAAAGTAAGCCCAATTTTTTTGTATAATGTGAAAAATGTTACACCGAGTAAATAGATACCTAACTTGTCATGCTTTAAAATTGCGCACACTCATGGAATGGCGCCAAACTTCGGTACTTAATCTCCATAATCTCTTTTTTTCTTTACAGGTCACCAGTTTAGAGTTACAGAGGCGGTCTACTGCTAGAATTGTTGCACACGCTCTAACGCACGCGGCAATACCTCATATGTGTGGTTTGAACGACGTTTACATATGTGGGCGGGACTTGCGTGTGTGTTCGCTTCTGAGCGCGAGCTACTGGGGACAGGGGCGTTTTAAATGTTTTTTTTTTTGCTCACATTTATTCCTACTACAAGGAATGTAAACATCCCTTGTAATAGGAATCATTGTGACAGGTCCTCTCTATGGAGAGATGCGGGGTCAATAAGACCCCACATCTCTCCTCCAGGCTTGAAAGCATGAGATTGTGAAAAAAAATTCACCGATCTCATGCCGACAGCCGCGGTTTTGTTTACTTCCGGGTACCCGGGCGTGACGTCATAACATCGCGCCCGCTCTCCGACGTTCATAGAGATGACCGGTGACCACCTGGTCACCGAAAAAAAGGGATTTTTATAACAGCTTACCTGTAAAATCCTTTTCTTGGAGTACATCACGGGACACAGAGCGACTTAGTCATTACTAATGGGTTATATAGTTTACCTTCAGGTGCTGGCACTGGCAACTTCCAAACCGGAAGTACCCTCCCCTATATAAGCCCCTCCCATCCGGGAGCACCTCAGTTTTGTAGCAAAGCAATAAGTGTCCCAAAAAGAGGGGTGGGAGCTCTGTGTCCCGTGATGTACTCCAAGAAAAGGATTTTACAGGTAAGCTGTTATAAAAATCCCTTTTTCTTTTTCGTACATCACGGGACACAGAGCGACTTAGTCATTACTAATGGGACGTCCCAAAGCAATGCCAAATGAGGGGAGGGATACACTATACATAAGCTGGGCGCCATCAGGCATGAGGCTCTTTTGCGGCCTGCAACACACTGCGCCCAAAGGCGACATCCTCCTGACTTCTAACGTCTACCTGGTAGAATCTAGTAAACGTGTGTACTAAGGACCATGTTGTGGCCTTACAGACTTGAGCCAGGGAGGCCTGGTGATGCACTGCCCATGAAGTTCCAACTGCTCTTGTGGAGTGCACCCTAACTTTGAACGGAGGCGGTCTCCTTTTCAAGCCATAGGCTTGTATTATGACCTGTCGAATCCACTTGGCTAAAGTAGATTTTTGATGCTGCCTGACCCTTTCTGGGGCCTTCCGGCAGAACAAACAAAGTATCCGTTCTACGAATCTGAGCAGTGGCTTTAAGATAAGCTTTAACTGCTCTTACTACATCCAAAGAATGCAATAACTTTTCCTCTACCGAACTAGGTTTGGGGAAAAAGGAAGGAAGAACCACATCTTGGTTCAAATGGAACCTCGATACCACCTTAGGAAGAAGGCTGGATGAGGACGTAATACTACTCTGTCCTTATGGACAACCAGATATGGCTCCTTACAGGACAAGGCGGCTAATTCCGATACTCTTTTAGCCGAACAAATGGCTACTAAGAAAATCAATTTCCTGGTGAAAAGAACCAAGGAAATGTGCCGCAATGGTTCAAATGGTTGTTTCTGTAGAACCGACAGAACCAGGTTTAAGTCCCATGGACATATGGGAATACTAACCGGAGGGCTAATACGCATCACTCCTTGTATGAAAGCTTTGACTAATGAATGCAAAGCCAAGGGCCTTTGAAAAAATATTGACAAGGCCGTCTGACCCTTGATAGTACTCAAGGCAAGCTTCCTATGTACAGCCCACTGTAGGAAGTCCAGAATCCTACCTATTACGTACTTACGTGGATGCCATTTCTTGGCCTCACACCACGTGATGTACGCCTTCTAGATCCTATAATAGATCTGCCTGGATACCGGCTTCCTGGCATTGATCATGGTAGATACCACAGGATTAGAGAGCCCTCTCTTTTTTAGAATGTGGGCTTCAATAGCCAGGCCGTCAAACCTAGGGCTGGTAAGGAAGGGTAGTATATCGGTCCTTGCGAAAGCAGGTCCGGACGATATGGGAGGGTCCAAGGACTTCCCACTGACATTTTTACAATCTCCGCGTACCATGCCCTTCGGGGCCACGCTGGAGCCACCAGAATCACTGGTTTCTTTTGTACCCTGATTCTGCGGATTAATCGCGGTGGGAATGCATATATCAGCTTGAACTGATCCCAAGGGAACACGAGGGCATCCGAACCGCAAGCTAGGGGATCCTTTGTGCGAGACACAAATCTGTCCACCTTTGCGTTGAATCTGGATGCTAGCAGATCTACATCCGGTGTTCCCCACCGCTGGCATATTGCCTGGAAAACCTCGGGGTGAAGAGACCATTCCCCCGGGCATAATTGCTGGCGAATTAAAAAGTCCGCTCTCCAATTTTCCACTCCTGGGATGAAAACCGCGGATATGGCTGTGACATATCTTTCTGCCCATTCCAGGATGCAATTCGCTTCCCTCTGGTCTGCACGACTCCTGGTGCCACCCTGGTGATTGATATATGCCACTGCTGTGGCATTGTCTGATTGAATTCTGACAGGTGACCCTTGGAGTTTGGATGTCCATGCTACTAGGGCATACCGGGCTGCTCGTATCTCTAAGAGATTGGTGGGCAGGGCCTTCTCTGCTTCTGACCACTTGCCCTGGAGAGACCATTGCTCCAGTACTGCCCCCCAGCCTATGAGGCTGGCATCTGTAGTGACCACCTTCCAAGAAACCGGACTGAAGGGTTTCCCTTTTTCCAGATTCTGGGGCACCAACCACCAATGGAGGCTCTTGCGAACGGAAGGGGACAGGGACATTGGTAAGTCTAAAGCCTGAACTTTTTTGTTCCAGGCTGACAGTATGGCCCTCTGCAAGTTCCTTGAATGGAATTGACCGTAGGGTACTGCTTCGAATGAAGCCACCATTTTTCCCAGCAGCCTCATACACAGGCGTATGGCTGGTTTTCTTTTTGGTACCCACTAAGTGGGTCAAATCTTTCAAAGACGACACCTTCTCTGGAGGTAAGAAAATCTTTCTCTGATTTGAATCCAGTCTTAGCCCCCAAGTATTCCAGACTTTTGACTGGTTTTAGGGCTGACTTGTCTCGGTTGATAATGCAACCGTGAGATTCCAGATACTTGATTATCTTGTGAACGACCACTTCTAGTTTTTTTCACTGAGTGGTCTATCAGCAACAAGTCGTCTAGATATGCCATTATCGTTACACCTTGTGTTCCTAGTTTGGCCAATCGTAGGGCCAGAATTTTTGTGAACACTCGTGGTGCTGTGGCCAGACCGAAAGGTAAGGCTCTGAACTGAAAATGGCGCCCTTCTACTGCAAAGCGTAGAAATTTCTGGTGGGCCGGACAGATGGGAATATGCAAATAAGCATCTCTTATGTCGATCGAGGCTAACCATTCCTGCCCTTGTAGGGCGGTGGCCACCGATCGGATCGACTCCATCCGAAAAAGTCCTGATATGTAGGAACTTGTTTAGCCCTTTTATATTTAATATGGGCCTCACGTCCCCATTTGGTTTGGGGACTGTGACAAGGTTCGAGTAAAACCCGAACCCGCTTTCTTCCAAGGGAACCTTCATGATTACACCTTGGAGCAATAGTTGTTCTAGTGCCAGAAGGAGGGATCCACTCTTCTGGGGATCGCTTGGCACGTTTGACCTTATAAAATGGGCAGGAGGAATGTCTTTTAACTCCAGCCTGTATCCCAGACTTACTGCGGAGATCACCCATCTGTCTCTGATGGTGTCCCGCCAGGTCTCTGTGAACAACTGAAGTCTTCCCCTCACCCGATTGAGTGGGGGCAACCCTTCATGACTTGGGGGGAGGTTTTGTACCTCTCTTGACCCAGGGTTTCTTGTTACCCTGTGATTGTCCCTGATTTCTGCCCCCTGGATTTGACCGCAGAGGCCGTTGGAACTGTTTCACAGCCGATGTGCCAGGGACTGGAGAAGTAGGCCTCTTAAAAGAAGGACTTCTACCCTTATTCTTAACCGGCAAGAGTGTACTTTTACCGGCAGAAGTTTTCTGGATATATTTGTCCAGATCTTCTCCAGATAAGCGTTCTCCATGAAATGGGAAGCTAATCAGCAATTTCTTACAGGGAGCTTCAGCAGACCAGTTTTTGAGCCATAGAAGCCTACGCATATGTCTACAGACAGCGTAAAGCGGGATGCCTGTTGGATTGTATCCTTTATGGCGTCCACCGCAACACAAGGCTCTAGGTAGGTCAGCTAGGGCAAGAGCCTGCTGATCTGGTAAGTCCCTTAAGACTTGTTTCAACTGATCTTTCATTGCTTGGCAGACTCCAATCGCTGCTACTGCAGGTTGTGTCACCATGCTTGCTGTAGAGAAAGCAGATTTTAGTAAAGACTCCAATTTTTTATCTATTGGGTCTTTGAACATTGGAACATTATCTACTGGACATGTCAGTGATTTATTTACACAAGAGATGGCTGTGTCCACTGTAGGGACCCTCCATTTTTTTATGAACTTATCCTCCATGGGATAGATCACTGGAAATCTCTTGGGGGGGAGTAAATATTTTATCAGGATGCTCCCAATCCTGGTAAATAAGCCCTTCCAATAAAGGGTGGATTGGGAAGTAACAGACAGCCTGGGGAGCTTTCAGCGACCCCAGCGAGGAAACCGTAGTGGTTGATGGTTCCGCCAGAGGCATTTTAAATGCTGATCGGACCATGTTAGTCAGAGACTGAACCCATAATCTTTCAGCCTGAGATGCTGAGAAAGGTTCTTCCACTGTTGATTCCTCTATAACTGAATCAACCTCATCCTGATCCCCTTCAGGTAGGTCGATCTCTGTGTGGGGCTGTTCCTCCACTAACAGGCACTCTGAAGGAGGAGACGGAGATCGGACGCGCTTTCCCTGTGACAGGGAAGCAGCGATCAATGCTGTTAATCTCTCTTCCAATCCTCCCAGAGTTGAGGATAAAACCTCCTCTGTTATATATACAGGAGCAGGTGGACTGGGGACAGCCGCAGCACCAGGCACTCCTGCGGGGTTCCTACGGCTACTGACCTCTGAATTTTCAGGGGAGATTGGTGCAGTACAAGCATGCCCAACATCCTCAGAGCCCGATGGAGACCCCTTTGGCTTCCTGGAAGACTTATTTCCGGAGCGTCTGGACGACATATCCTTTAAGCACAAAGCTGAGGTATTCCCGTCGTCATACACCAATTTTTCTGGTAATAGTCTAACACAGTTGCTGCTATATACCAGCTGGTGTCCACTAAAGTGCCTTTCTATGGGGATGCCTGCATCAACCGCCTCTGTGTGCCACCGTTTTGTTGCTAGCTCTGTTTGCATCCAGCTGACACTTGTACTGTGTCTTTTATACATGCTGGGACGCCTGCACATGCACAGAAGCGCCGCGGCGCGCATCGAGCGTCATCCACCCGCCCCGCCCCTTTTTTTCATAGGAGGCACGTGCACGCGCCCGCGCGCCATTGGCGCCCTTTTTTGAAACCAAGCAGGGACTAGGAGCCAGGGCCCTTTTTGCCGGAGGGCCTGTGCGGTGGATGAGCGCAGCAACAGGGCAGAGGAACTGGATTCCCACAGAGAAACTTACCAACTGCCTGGATCTTTTGACTTGAGAAAACCAAAGATCCACATGACAAGAAAAATGGACCACAGCGGCCTCTAGTGGTTTAACACAGGTACCGCGGCCCTCTTTTTTTTTTTTTTCTTGACTACTATTAAAATTTTACATTTTCCAGTAGTTATAGGCATACACAGATATTAGCGGGAATACCGTTAGGTAACAGACAGAAAGACAAATTAGGCTTGGGGGTCCCCCAATAGAACCAAGTTCCTGGGGGCCCCCACTTACCTGTTCCCCGCCGCAGGACTCTGTTTGGTCCACAGAAGCCCAAACTTCACCTATCACGGCAGGCATTGTAATTAAACCTTCAGGGACCGGGTTCCCAAGGATTCCACTCCCCTGGACCTGTATAACACCCTGCACAGAAAACATCTTGGTCGTGGGTATGACCAGCGCTCTGGATCCCAGGGTCCAGCCCTCCTAAGAGAGGCATTACAGGCAAAACCTTGCTCTTCTGTTGCAAGGCCCGGGTACCGACAGTTTAGCTATGAAGCTTTTTTTGGTGGGATCCGGAACAGCTTACTAAGGCCCGTAAAAGAACCTGTACGCAAGCCCAGGAAAACACATGTTACTCTTTGGCCAACACCTTAGACACTGGCAAAAAACTGAGGTGCTCCCGGATGGGAGGGGCTTATATAGGGGAGGGTACTTCCGGTTTGGAAGTTGCCAGTGCCAGCACCTGAAGGTAAACTATATAACCCATTAGTAATGACTAAGTCGCTCTGTGTCCCGTGATGTACGAAAAAGAAATCTCTATTGTCGTGAGCCGGCCGATTCGTTTTCCAGGCCCCCGATGGCACGGGAGAGCCCGGAGAAGCACCGGATGGTGTCGGGATGTCCCCTCCCATCACCTATAAGAACGATAAAGCGGCGGAACTGCCGCTATGATCATTCTTATGGTGCACAGAATCGCCGGCTGAAAAGAAGGATATCTGAATGATGACTGTAGCTGCAGGCATCATTCAGATATCCCCACCTAAATACCAGGACGTCATATGACGGCGTGCGGTATTGAGGTGGGTAAACTCACTTAGTGCCTTATCTGCATTAAATCGGCCTCAGAACCTGTGTAATTTATGTGTTCGGGTTTAAAGAGATGAGGTGGCAACCCTATGTGTGCTCCTTACCCAACAACTACATAGCCACATGGAGCTGCTCTGTGTGCTGATACGCACAGGTGGCACAAAGAGACTGGAGACAAAGAGGATCTGTGATTGGTGTCGACCTGATATTCATTAACAGTGCAACCCATGAGTGGAGAGACCAACAGAAAACAATGAATCACTATGCACTTTTAAAGTGACAGCAAGAACTCATGGGGACATTTTGGCGCTTCCAAGAGAGACTATATGCGTGCACTACCTGGACAGAAATTACGGAGAGCACCGTAACTGGTGAACAGAGTAGACGCAGGTACAAAAATACCCTTACAAGCAACTTGTATATGAAATAAAGACATTTATAAACATAGCAAACGGGCATGTGCGGCTGTACAATGTTAATTGTGAGCATATTTCCTTTCCCAGAAGACAAAGCTGCAGTGCACAGCCGCCCATAGCAATAAATAGCTGTGCGCTAGCTGTACACAGGTAGAATCATACTTGTATAAACATGTGTATGGGAATAGGTTTCTGAATGCACACAAGCTGCATGCTGCCGTGTACCTGTGTCCAGCCATTCATTACTATGGGGAGCTGTATGCTGCAGCGGTGTCTGCTGGGCATGAAAATGCACCCAAAATTACGATGTATGGTCTCATGCTCCTGTGAGGCCTATTACTACTTAACACATAACATTGCAGTATGGGTATCTAAGGAAAACCATATTGTGTTTGATAATAGTAAGCAAACACAATATTTAAAAAGTCCCAAGATGGAGTTTTTCCTGCTCTGGTGCTGCATGAGCTGTGCTGTTAATCAGCATGATGTAATGAAGAAGGTGTAAACAGACCATGCGCCAGGAACAACTGGGATTGGCCAATATCTGCCCAGAAAGAGGAAGGAATGTCGTGGAATTTAAAAAAATGTATTTTTAGTTATTTCAATAACTCATCTGAAAAGTTAATATACTCTCTACAAACAAAGCAGCAGAATTCAGCACAACAACCTATCCAGCTGGGAATCACTGGGCTAATTAAGAAGACAGACTGTGTTTAGTTGTCTTTGTTGTGTTATGTGGGTCTGTGGTTAAATGAGCAAACTGCTAAACTTAAGCTTATATGTTGGAACAGCTGTTGAGAAATGGCGTGGAAAGTGAGGCACGGCTAGATAGTTGTGCTTTCCTGATCAACCACTGCTGGCTTTTTAAAGTGTGATTGTAGCACTAACGGTTGTCTCCAGATGGGGCTGCAGCCAATTAGGGAGATAGCGAACCGCAGTCAAGCTTCCTGGTAATAATAATTTCAAAGTGGCCTTTTCTTGTTCTCTTTTACACTTTGGAGATCTTAAAACAGTTTCAGGCAAAGGATTGTGGGTGTCATGAGAAGGGGTGGGACTGTTTATACCCTTGATTTCAGTTTGCCTTCTGTTCCCAATACGCCCAGGGATTTGCCGATTTGCCAATGTTTACACCATTACCCAATTACTGAATATGCGGCTGCTGCATCTGTCAACAAACAGAGCTGTTGTTGCTTTGTTTTAGCGGCTCAAGCTCCCCCTCCTCCTCTTCGTATGGCTCATCGTTACGCTTAATTAGCATCCCATAACCTTCTGCACCACCAGGAGCTCAAATCTGCTATCTGTAAACAGTTTATTTACCACTACATCAGATTAGGATGGATGTGTATATGTATAAAGGAATGGTCGACACAAGAGGAAGTGTTTAAAGTGGACCTGTCACAAAGTGTAGGCTGCCATATCGCTTGATAAACAGATTTCAAGAATATAAGGCCCTGGTGCCCAACCTACAGCCTTTGGTACTTGGCTCCAGCAGTCAGTAGCGGGGATGCTGATTTGTATAGGGACTATAACTACAATGGTTTCTAAAGAATCAAGTAAACTACTTAGTCTTTTGCCTGCACCATGTCTTCACTCTTAATGACATCTGTAGAACTACAACTACCTTCTTGGAAAGTGTGAAAGTGATGACCCAATGTAAGCGGAGATTTAAAGGACAAGTTCACCTTGTGTAACATCTTATACAAGGTGAACTTATCCTTTAAATCTCCGCTTACATTGGGTCATCACTTTCACACTTTCCTATTCAGGGTGTAACATGTTACAAATCCACCCGGCCCCGCACCTCCCCGACGTCATGGGCGGCGGGGGATCTTCTCCCCGCGCTCTCCGTCCAAAGCTGCAGAGAACACGGCCGTGTGGGGCTCTGCCTGCCTGGCCACGTCACTCATTCGCAGAGTTCTCTGAACTGAAAACTACAATATCCACCTTTGCGGCTGTCGGCTTGTAGTTCTTAATGATACTACAAAAACACACAAAAAGGGAGGCACACGCACCTAGTGCATTACCAAAAGATATTTGATTAAAATCGATAAAAATGGGGACTCACAAAGTGGCAACTGTCAATTAGCCATAGAACCACACAATGCTATGCAGTGCGGACACACACATGCCGTTCACATCAGGGGGTGTAAAGCTGACGCGTTTCGGGTGAACTCTTCCTCAGAGCTAGG
The DNA here is from genome assembly GCA_029206835.1 of Rana muscosa. Classification (NCBI taxonomy): domain Eukaryota; kingdom Metazoa; phylum Chordata; class Amphibia; order Anura; family Ranidae; genus Rana; species Rana muscosa. Next base: position 74,863,699 of record CM055120.1, read on the forward strand.
CTACCCTGGATACCTTAAGACAAGAGCTTTAAATAAGGGAGTCATCACTAAAAAAAAACAACCGCAAAAAAGGCGGAGAAAAATAAAAACAAGGCGCACAGTCACATAATTATAAGATTCATAAAAATTCAAAAAAGATTCAAAAGGTTCATTGATATACATACAATGTTAGCTTGTGATATGCCCCTTACATACAAGGTCACAGTCACTCAGGTAATAATCAGCCCAAGTGCAACATATGATTACCAATCATAAACTAGTGTACCAATGTACAAGAAAACCCAATCAAATGGTACACATTCACAACCTACGGAACAATTGTTGAGGCAACTTTAGGATTGCAACAAAACAAACTCCTACTAAATGTAAAAGTAAAAACAGCAAGACACAAACTGACATCAGCAAGGACCAACTCGTAACCAATTCTATGGGGCCACGCAGGGCGTTTGCTCTCCTGGGTGTCACGTAATACTGCAAGGTCTCATTACGTCTTATTAAAGATATTCCTTATGGAAAGCAGCAAGCTGAAAACATACGCCTTGTTAGGTAGCAATTAGAACACAAAAAAGAGGCATGTTGCAGGCAGCAGTTAGAGCAGCAAGCCACCAAACAGCTGTGATTTATTTTAATCAACAAATACAGGCGGGTTTGTACTTTGCTCACAAACAGTTACATATCAGCTCGGTATCCGCATAATGCACAGCCTCCCATAATGCGGTCCTAAAGCCGTTCTATTAAAGGATGAAGCTTTCCAAATAAAAAAGGAAAAAATATTATAGCAACCTTAGAGTTTAGTACGCCAACCATAAAATCATTTTCAACATTTAGTAGTTGATATTCCATTTTAACCACTTGACCTCCGGGAGATTTACCCCCCCCCCCATCATGGCCAGGCTATTTTTTGCTATATGGCACTGCGTAGCTTCATGCAACGCTGTACTGAAATAAAATTTGTGCAATTTTCCCCCGCACAAATAGAGCTTTCTTTTGGTGGTATTTGATCACCACTGCGTTGTTTTTTTTTTTGCGCTTTAAACAAAAAAAGACCGACAATTTTGAAAAAAAAAAAAAAAGTTGTACTTTCTGCTATAAAACATATCCAATAAAAAATGGAAAAAAATAAAATAATCAAACTTCTTCATAAATTTCTGCTACATATTTTTGGTAAAAATAATTCCCAATAAGCATATATTGATTGGTTTGCGCAAAAGTTATAGCGTCTACAAACTATGGAATATATACTGGAATTTGTATTTAATTTTGTTTTTTTATACTAGTAATGGCGGTGATCAGCGACTTAGTGAGACTGCGATACTCTCATACACTGACACTTTGCGGACATCCAGCGCCTGGCACTTGCAGATCAGCTTCTGCTGTAAGTAATCACAGAAGAAAACCGCATGCGCCCCCTAGGTGGAAGTGCAGAATCACACACAGATCATATATCTATAGATATATGATCTGTGTGCGATTCTGCGCAGGAAGGGTATATCTGCTATGGGGTGGTCTGGAAGTGGATAAAAAAAGGAAAATTATTACCTATATACTGTATGTCACTGATGTGAATTATTTCCCTTAGTTATACAGTGTCCATCTTTATAATGTACATAGGACTAGCTCCTCTGCTGGACTACAGAACTCCTCCAACTCATCTCCATAACAGAAAGGAGGCATGTCCTGTAGTACAGCACAGAACTCAGGCAGAGTTAACAACATTGCTTGGGGATTCAGTGCAGCAGAGGCAGCGTTGTCAGCTCACTATAGAGAGATAGAAGCTTAATGGTTTTCTGGCAGGATCAATGTACTTTTTTTTATTTTTGCCCAAACACTTCAGGCAAGAAAAAAAATACACTGTTGCAGTGGGTCCTATCCACACTGCAATGGTCAAACACTCAATAGGTCTAGGGGCAGAAGAATAAAATGTAATACTACCTTATTCCTATCATTTGTGCAACTGGTCTCCCAAAGCCTTTTCACCAAGACCCTTTGTCACATGCTGATGTCCAATGCAGAGCCAATAGTACAGCACTGTACATGAAGACAGCAAAGGCCCGTCCACAACAGTAAGCGTCACAGAGAAGAGGTGAGTGCCAGATTAAAGAATAAGGTAAGTATGACTTCTTATACCAGCCCCCCTGTTTTACTTACCTGAGCCCCGAATTTCCGTAGAAGCGTCCCCGTTGTCCTTCTCTCCACAGAGACCCGGCTTTGAATGGATAGATTAATAGCAGCGCAGCCATTGGCTCCCCCTGCTGTCAGTCAAATCCAATGACGCGGGCGCCGGGTCATACACCGAGTCGCGCATGCATAGTAGGGAACCAGAAAGTGAATCCGCAAGGCTTCACTTCCTGATTCCTTTACTGAAAATGACGGCGCCTCCATCCGAGAGCCGAGGGAGAGATCGGCTTCGGGTGCCGACTTTGCGGGTGCCCTGGACAGGTCAGTGTCCTTATTTTAAGAGACAACAGCTGCAGTATTTGTAGCTACTGATCTTAAAAAAAAATAAAAAAATCTGCGGAGCTCCGCTTTAAATAGTCTTCCATGGCACTATCTTCCCAGAACAGACTCAGCCGTGGCTTTATAAAACAAGAACCACTCCTTAGATAGCAATGCATTGATTTAACTGTGGTTCTCAATACACTGTGGCAGCATATAAGGCAAAACATTTCTTTCTTGCATACTTTTGTAAAGTTTAATATTTGACATATGAAAAACCAGGGGATAGCTAAATATTTATGCATATGAAAAGCCCAGGAAGGCAATATATTCGTACCTCTGCAAACAGCCAGCAAGTAGGGCGCACATATGGCGCTTTGCTTATCCAGCACCTGCACAGATGCAGCAGACTGACAATAAATTGAATATTTGTACTGAGTAGATATTTGCAGCACAGGTATTAAATTAACCGAAATTGCCATATGCTGCAGTAACGGATGCCCAATATGCTCATCTTTTCAAATTAATTTAGTGATTGTGAAGTTTGCCAGACTACAAAAGTGGAAGCAAAAATAAATAAAAAATAGATCTGCTTATCTGACAAATTAGACAAGCTTATGAATAAAGGGGGACCAAGCTTGAGGTCTTTAACCACTTCAAGTCTGGACACTTCCAGTCCAGGCCATTTTTCAAATGTCAGTGCTGCCACACTTCGAATAACATTTACTCAGCGCCATGCAACACTGTACTCAAATTTTATATACCGTATATATTAATTTTTTTAACATTTAATCACCACTGTGTTTATTTTTTTGCTATATAAATAAAAAAATACAAAAAACGTTCTTAGTTTCGGTCAAAATGGCAGGACACTACAAACACCCACAAATGACCAATTTTTGGAAAATAGACTGTCCAAGGTATTTAGTAAGAGACCTGGTGAGTTTTTTGTAATTTTTTTAATAAAAATTCTCTGGAAAATGATGACAGTAAATATTTTACACTTAAAAGAAACAAACATTCAGCTACTGCTCTTCCGTATGGCGATACCACATGTGAAACTTTCACAGCCTAGCTACATAAAGGCCCAAAATTCAAAAAGCACCGGTGTGGGTTATGGCGGTGATCAGGACACCGGTGTGGGTTATGGCGGTCTGGTGTAACTGCAATCAGGGACACTGACTGGCGGCAATGGTCTGGTGACACTGACAGGTGTAGTTAGTGACACTGGGGCTAGTGATCAGAGACACTGTGACAGGCTGATTACACCTACAGGCTGCTGAAACGGTTCTCTCTCCTCTCACTGATGATCTATCTCTGTGGGAGGGGAGAGAACTAGGGATGCACTGAATGGGTTTTTTGGTGGCAAAACCGATACCGAAAATAAAAATTTCAGGATCCCGAAAACCGAAACCGAAACAGCACTGAAAACGAAATAATTTTTTTTTTTAATATATAAAAAAAAGCCTATTTGATATACAAAATTGTGTTACATTCCTATTCGTTATATTATTTATATTCAACTTAATCATTAATTTTATGAGGAAAAGAATACTACAATCCAGTAATGTAAATAAGTACCGTATATACTCGAGTATAAGCCAAGTTTTCAGCACATTTTTTTGTGCTGAAAATGCCCCCTCGGCTTCTACTCGAGTCACCTTTTTGCGCCTAATCTCCCGGATTTTGGGGACCCGGTACTGGCCGTCCGTAGTTCCTCTGGACCCCAAACTTGGCACACATGTAGCCTCACTCTTCTTCTACAAGTGTGCAAAGTTTGTTGTCCTGAGGACCTAGGGTCGGGGAGCACCGATTTTTCAAATCCGGGCACGCCTTCCATAGACTCCCATGTTAAATGGTAATTTCTCTGGTGACTTTGGGGACCCGGTACCGGGCAGTCTTAGGTCCCCTGGACCCCAAACTTGGCACAAATGTAGCCCCATTTCTCCTCTACAAGTGTGCAAAGTTTGTTGTCTGGGGTACCTACGTCTGGGGAGCACCAATTTTTCAAAGCCGGGCACCCCTTCCATAGACTCCCATGTTAAACGTCAGTCTAGTCATGGGCACAGTGAGGCATGGACACAGTGAGGCATGCAGATGGACACCCTAGGCTTATACTCGAGTCAATACGTTTTCCCAGTTTTTTGTGGTAAAATTAGGTGCCTCGGCTTATATTCGGGTCGGCTTATACTCGAGTATATACGGTACTTTAATAAAAGTAACCCACATAAATTGGACAGTGGACACAGAAGATAAAAACAAAATACAAAATAATAAAAAAATTATTAAATTAAGACTGCAGTCAGTGCACATTGCACCATACCAAATAAAACAAGCATAAAATTAAAATAAATAATAATATAATATTAACAATAATAATAATATAAAAATGCCAAAGACTGACTTTTTTTATTTTATTAGTTTGCCAACTTACATCAGAACTAGTAATTCAGTTCTCTCTCCCTAAGGTGTCAGCGGCTGCATGTACGATAAGTGTATGTATGTAGCTGCGGGTTACATACATAGTCATACAGTAGACCGCACTGTGTTCCGGCCCCCGGGTATGGGCGGAGACTTCCCGGAACACAGACTAGTCTACAGCAGTGGTGCTCAGCTGGAAGTCTCCGTCCATACCCAGAACACAGTGCGGTATAGTGTATAGTACTGTAGTATGTAGACAGCCACAGATACAGAACATTCAGTTTTGCACATGCAGCGGGCTGACAGCTTAGGGAGAGACAATAACAGTTTGGCCCAACAACAACAAACTATGAATAAAGAACAACTCTCTCAACTAACCATAACAGAAATATGGCAGAAAGCCGTTATTGTTTCACAGTTTCTGTAAATATAACATAGTATGCTATAATAATTATTTTTTTTTTTTTTATTATTTTCAATTTAAATGAGAACTAGTCGTTTTTCCCCAAGTTCTCTCCCTAAGGTGTCAGCGGCTGCATGTGCGATTTTAAAGTGTACAGTACCTGCCCGCGAGAATGTGTTTCCAGAGCAATCCCATTGCTCTGGTTTTCGGCGACAGGGTACTGTACATCTCACGCTCGCTGCAATAGGAAAAACACATTACAACGAGCGCGAGAAAGAAACGACTGGGATCCGACTTGGATCCCCGCCAATTCCGGACACTGTGTTTGGTATGAATCATGAGGGGGAACTCCACACCAAATTTCAAATAAAAAAACGGCATGGGTTCCCCTCCAGGAGCATACCAGGCCCTTAGGTCTGGTATGGATTTTAAGGGGACCCCCTACGCCGAAAAAACGGCATGGGGTCCCCCCAAAATCCATACCAGAGCCTTATCCAAGCACGCAGCCCGGCCGGTCAGGAAAGGGAGGGGACGAGCGAGTTCCCCCCCCCGAACCATACCAGGCCGCATGCCCTCAACATGGGGGATGGGTGCTTTGGGGCAGGGGCGCCCTGCGGCCCCCCCCACCCCAAAGCACCTTGTCCCCATGTTGATGAGGACAAGGGCCTCTTCCCGACAACCCTGGCCGTTGGTTGTCGGGGTCGGCGGGGAGCTTATCGGAATCTGGGAGCCCCCTTTAATAAGGGGGCCCCCAGATCCTGGCCCCCCACCCTATGTGAATGAGTGTGGGCTACATAATACCCCTACCCATTCACCTGAGGAAAAAAGTGTCAAGAAAAAAAACACTACACAGGTTTTTAAAGTCATTTATTAGTCAGCTCCGGGGGTCTTCTTCCAACTTCGGGGGTCTCTTCCGACTTCCCTTGCGTGCAATCTGTGCAAGCAAGGGAAAACATTCTTTGTTGATGCGCCAGTACTCAAGGGGATTGTCGCTTCTGGCGATAGGCTGTTCAGCTAAATAAATGTCCAGCTGTTGGGTAGCTGCACTTGTTGTGGCACTGCTATGGATTGGGGTGCATTCGTGTAAAATGTCTTCAAACATATCAGATATGGAGGGAGTGTGTTCCTCTTCACTTGTATGCAAACGTTTCTTCTCACTTTCCTCTGTGCTACACCTCAAAACTCCTTCACCAGATGCTTCCACCACCTCCATTTGTGCCTGTATCATTTCCCGTGCACGCTGCTTTTTCTCCACATTAAAGTAATGCTCTTTAAATCGAAGATCTAGAACTGTTGCAATGCAGTACAGAGGGTTGGACTCGGTGTCTTGAAACCGGTTGGTAACGGCCTCCAGTAGAGTGGTTTTAGCCGTTTTTACGCCATGGTCTGTTTCTACCCCTTTTCCGAGCAGACGCTTCAGTGCAGCAATCAAGGGGATAACTTCAGCAATGGAAGCATTCGTTGAGCTTATTTATTTTGTTAACTGTTCAAATGGAGATAGAAGAGGCAAACTATTTTCAACTAACGTCCACTGATGTGCACTCAGTGTTGCTGGCAGCTCGTAATCTGCAATGTATGCAGCTAAAACACACTTTTGTTCAAAAAGACTTTGTAGCATATAGTAGGTGCTGTTCCAACGAGTGGCTACATCTTTCTGCAATTGTTTCAGTGCCATTCCAAACTGCATCTGCAAAGCTTGTAATATGGAATAAGCACGCAGGGAATGCTTAAAGTGATCCACAATTTTTCTTCCTTTTGATGCTATATCAGATACGGTGCGCTGACTCAGCATTCTTCATTCACAGCCAATTGTAGCGTGTGTGCCATACACGGTATGCTTTGAAGTTCACTGTCCTCCATTGCCTTTGCCATGTTCCGTGCATTATCTCGGACAATCACATGCACTTTAGACTTCTCAATGTGCCAAGTGTCAAGCATGGTTTTTAAAGCGTTAGATATTGCTGCTGCAGTATGTGATCCAACAAACTCACGTGCGTTAAGTAGGATGCTTTGCAATTTAAATTTGTCATCTATCCACTGCGCTGTCAGGCTGAGCATGCTCGTTGAACTGACATCTGAACTCCGATTGCTATGATGTTGGTAGTCATGAGCTTATGAACGTGTTTTCTAACACTGCAACACAATTCATGTAGACTGCTATCTGCAAAGTAGCGTCTGCTTGGTAGTGAGTAACGCGGCTCAATATGTTGCATGAGCCTTACGGAATCCAACGTCCTCCACAACAGAGAATGGCTGGTCGTCTAATGCAATAAATTCCATAATTTTATCTGTAATGGCACGACCTTTGGGACTGTCACTTGCATATTTTTTAACCTTTTCAAAGACTGTGGCCACAGATGGCGTTAAGCCTGAGAGTGAGGCACTTCTTGGAAGTGGCACTGTTTTCTTGTAATCTGAATGCTGAACTGGATGACGTGTTTTCAGGTGGTGTATTAAACCTGTTGTTGAAAAACGCCTTGGCACTGTACCTCCTCTTGAAATTTCTGCTGAGCAAAGACTACAGATTGCAAATTTGGGGTCTTTATCAGAAACTTTAAAATATTTCCACACTGCAGACATGGTCCACCTTTGCTGGTAACGTAGAATAGCAGCTGTGTTAGTGTGGTACCCCACCAGTTTATGAATACAGGATTCTCAACCAGGCAGGTTGAGGGGCTCCAGGGTATTTGGTTGTTTGGGAGGAAACTGGCTTTTCAGTTTCCTCATGATTTACTAAAGTCCACTTTAGGACCTGGAGCCTGGGGATTTCTTAGCGATCCGGGTGGGATGAAATCCCCAGTCCTAGATCAGGGTTTTGAGACTCACCGGCACACGGATTGTTCAGGTGTGTGTGGGCCTGATAGTAAAGTCAGGACCAGCATTCTGGGCTCCACCCTCCCGACGAGTGCAGGTGTGCACTGGGGAAGCCATAGAGTGCAAGTGTGCACTGGAGAAGCCAGAGAGTGGTTGTCTGCACACTGGAAGCCAGAGACCCAGGTCTGAGGGTCAGAGCAGTGGACCCAAGTCTTAGGCTCAGAGCAGCGAGGGGCTGCTATCTAAATGGACGGTGTTGCCAATGGAATAGTCTGTAGGAGACAGACAAGAGCCTGAAGTGGAAGGCCTGAGCAACACTGCTGTATGTATAAGCCAGGAGGCTGAATGTCATATGTTAGATGAAAAGGAGTGTTGAAACCCCTGCGAGGGAAACCTTTGATTTTGTTTGAACTTCTTTTAATAAAAATGGGCAAATAAAGCCCTCAAAAAGAAGACCCAGCGAGTGGCGGTGTCCTTCAAGCTCTACCTTTGATGCTAGTCCTTCACATAGCATAGAATGATTTATAGTGGGAGTGAAATCTGAGGGGGGGGGGGGGGGAAGGACAAAATCAATTTAAAAGCTAAACCCCAGGAGGCAGCTTTAAAAAAAAAACAAAAAAAAACTAAGCAATCTTTTTTTTTTTTACGGTGCTGCTCTTGCCATGCAAGGTAGTCTGCACTGCAGTAGATCTGACTTGTACCAAAAAAATATAATTGAACTGAATAAATTTGTTTTGAAATGGAATGGATTGCTTGCAAATTGCAATTGCATGCGATTTTATTTTTTTGAGCTATTCTGTAGTATACTACTTCATGCGCCTTGTTGTCATTGAATTTGTCACTTTGTCTCAGCGTAGTATTTTAAGTTATACAGTTATACGACACTGACATGACAGTAAGCGCTTGAATTTTTTTAAACATGACAGTACGCAATAAATATAATATTATATATGGAATATAGATGATATATTTTTTGCATACTGTCATGTTTTAAAAATTCATGCGGTGGCTGTCATGTCAGTACTGTATAACTTATACTACGCTGACAAAGTGACAAATAATTCAATGACATCAAGCGCAAGAATTTTATACTGTATAATACAGAATAGCTAAAAAAATAAATAGCTTGCAATTGCAATCCATTCCATTCCATTTCAAATCATATTTAATCAGTTCAATTATATCATTTTTTTTTGCTACAAATCAGATGTAGTGCAGTGCAGACAGACAGTCATTTTAAATAGTCAGTAGTACTATAATAAAATAATCAATAAATTACTAGTTTGTTTCTGTCAGTTTAAGAAAGGCAAAAGCAGCAATGCTCACCAGCGAATAGTAATGGTAGCCATCCAGCACTCTTGTCCTTGAGTATGCTATGTGCAGCCCTCTCTATGAAGCCGTCTCTCGGGTCCCAGCAGCGTCTCACACGTCCCAGCAGCGTCTCACGCGTCCCAGCAGCGTCTCACGCGTACGAGGAGCATCCGCTGAGAAGGTCCCAGCATCTCAGCAGGGAACGTGCTTACGAGTTCGGTGTCTTAACCGCGAGGAACGTGCACGCTGCCCACACGAGTGACGTCACCCGCTGGTTCTGCCGCCTCTACTGCGCACGTGCGATTTTCAGCGCCATTATCGACAAGAATTGTCTTTCGGCAGCCATTTTCGGCTAATCTGTTTCGGCGGCCGAAATTTCGGTGCATCCCTAGAGAGAACTGATCTTTACTTTCACGTTCAATGAAATTGGTCCTGTACCCAGTTGTCTGATCCGCTGTGTCCGGGGACACATTGATTACCGAGCTCGTGTTTACCCACTCTGTGAGCTGCGCATAAGCCGCTAATTCCAGAGGACATCTGGGTGCGTCCACCCAAAGGTACCTTTGAAACAGCCATGTGGTATGGTACATCCACCCGTAGGTACCTTGGAAACAGTTATGTGGTATGGTACGTTCACCCATAGGTACTTTGGAAACAGCCATTTAGTATACTGCATACTAGCATATTATGGCACAAACCTGCAGGGGGCTCATTTTAAAAACTGTTTTGTATAGTTTAAGTCTGATTTCACATGGGCGGTCCGATCAGGTCCGCCTGTCAGTTTTTCAGGCGGACCTGATCAGACCAGCCATTGCACTCTATGGAGCGGCAGATGTCAGCGGACATGTTTCCGCTGACATCCGCAGGGCATCTGATACAATCCTGTCCGCCAAAAACAGACGGATGGAGGATCCATTCCCCATCCGTCCAGTGGATCGAATTACAGTCAGATGGAAATGGACATGCGGTCGGTTTCCATCAGACCGCCCCATAGAGAACAGCGGGGCTGTGTCAGAGTCTGCTCTGCGGAGCGGACCTGTCAGCCGACTGCTCAGCGGCAATCCCCTGCTGAGCAGGTGGATGCGCATTGCGGAGTCCGCCCCGTGTGAAAGGGGCCCAATACCGCTTTGATTTGTCTCCAAACTAGGTGAGAAATTAAGACATTGTTGAAGCATTTATAAGCTTTGACCACCAGAAAGTCTAACCTTTAAAAAAAAAAAATACGTCAACGACTAATTTTTACAGTACCCGCTGTGGATCTGCACAATATACCTTAGTTTGGGGACAGCGCAAATGATTATTACATGACTACAGATAACCATCAATGAGGTCTCTGTAGGACTAGTTTGCCACCATGCTCACCACAGCTGCAATCTCTATTTGGCATAACCAACATCAGAGTGGATAAGAAGCACACGGATTAGTCAATACTCCATAAACAGGCCAATTATATGCAATTAGCCTAAGAAAATCTACATGTGCCAATAATTAGGTTACCTTGATTTAAACTGCTTAATTTCTGGCAGCTCTAGGTGCCGCTTCTGGTAGATGATCCCCTTTCTACTCCTGAATAGCACTGTACACAATCGTGGCCACCGCACACCATCAATATATCAATTTTATTTAAAGATTAGCAAGCGACACTTCTTCCCTTGGGTCCAAAACACTGACATATTTCACCTTAAAAAGGCTTTATCAAAAATACACCTTTATAAGATCTTTATAATTAGTCCCTCTTATGCCGCGTACACACGGTCAGAATTTCTGACAACAAATGTTCGATGGGAGCTTTTTGTCGGAAATTCCGACCGTGTGTAGGCTCCAACGGACATTTGCTGTCGGAATTTCCGACAACAAAAATTTGAGAGCTGGTTCTCAAATTTTCCGACAACAAAATCCGCTCTCGTAAATTCCGATCGTGTGTGGACAATTCCGACGCACACAATTCTACGCATGCTCTGAATCAAGTACAAGACGGAAGCGCTCGGTCTGGTAAAACTAGTGTTCGTAATGGAGATGGCACATTCATCACGCTGTAACGGACTGAAAAAGCACAAGGCTGAAAAGCGCGAAACGTCTCTCACCAAACTTCTACTAACACGACTGGTATTGAACTTCCCTTTAACAGTGCCATCGTACGTCACTGCGTTCCTGGCGTTCGGAATTTCCAACAACATTTGTGTGACCATGTGTATGCAAGACAAGTTTGAGCCAACATCGGTTGGAAAAAAAATCCAGTTTTGTTGTCGGAATTTCCGATCGTCTGTATGCGGCATTTAGAGTAAAGTTTCCCAGAGCTATGGACCTAGGTGGGTAGTGGTATTTGATCATCTTCCAATAAAATATACTGACCTTAGTTTGCAATACCTGCAATTGTGTAAAGAAGATAAACATAGGTGACTTGGTCTTATATAATTATAGTATTATTAACCCACCAAAAAATGTGTTTATAACTTGCAGCTTACCAATTCATAGATGTGGTTTTCCTTATTTCTTACATTACATTTTTGTTTCTGTTTCAATGGTTTTTATTAATCAATTACGTAGGTTAGTTTACCACCGCTTTAAGACCATATCTGTACAATTACGCTGCTCTGCACCACTGCTAAAGTTAAGAATAATTTGGGGGACAAAGAAAAATCTAGACTATAATTGCTTGTGTACACCATTACTAGATCAAAATTTCTATTATCTTTATCATACAGTACAGGACTGGTATTCAGAGTGCATGGGATGTATCCCAGCAAAAAAAAAAAAAAAAAAACTAAGGTGGGCAACAGGCCTACAAGAAGCACAAGGGTTTAAAGTGGTGGTAAATCCAAAAGTAAACATTTATTATATTACAACTCACCAATTCTTAGATGTGATGACTGTATTCGTTTCCTTTTTTAGGCTTTTTTTATTTTCACCTGGTAACCCAGCCAGAAAGTCTGTTGTTTTTCACAGCACAAACTCTCCAGGAGAATGTATCAGTTTACATGGGTGAGACAAACCAATAAACAATGGCAGGGCTGATTAAAATGATCAGCTTTTATTTATTCATACAAAACCTTTATCCCAAAGGGAAAAAAAAATAAAAAATGTTTGCTGTAACTGATGAGCGTGAATTTGCACAAATTTGTTAGTGGTTCTAAATCTAATACTTTTAACACTACCCTACCCACAGACTGACATTGCTGCCGTCTGTTGTGCCTCCTGTTCTTATTCCTCCAGTGTTGTGTTTCACTAATACAGGCGGTCGGTGTCTGGCCAGGTCACCAGGTGAAAAAAAGAGGGAAATAGCCAAAGAAAAGAAAACTGATGCAGCCACCACATCTAATGATTGGTAAGCTGCATTATCATACGTTTTTTGTTTTTGGTTTAATACCATGTTAAGGAACCTTAACAAATCACTCGGATATATCCACTTGGTAGAACTTCGAAAACATGTGAACAGATGACAGGAGACCAGGTGGCGGCCTAGAAAATCTGAGATACAGATGCTTGATGCAGAAAAGCCTAGGAGACACAGACAGCTCTAGTGGCATAGGCTCTAATGGGAGAAACCTTTTCCTTAATGGTGAAGGCCCTGTAAACGAGTTGTGTGACCCACCTGGCAATGCTGGACCAGGAGTAAGGGCAGGACAGAAAGGGAGTCTTGTGAATAGAGGCTGTAGCTTTCCGGTAGACCCTGACAACACTGGCCACATCCAAGCAATTGCAGGGCAGATTCCTTGTCATGTTTTTTGGGAGGACAGATGAAATGGAGGGCTATGTTTTCATTAAAGTGGAAAGAGTAGACCCCCTTAGGCAAAAAGGAAGGTTTTGGCCTCTAAATCACCATGTCCTTGTGCAAAACAAGAAATGGCTCTTTACAAGAGAGCTGCTAATTCATAAACACAACTAACAGACGTAATGGCAACCAAAAAGGAACCATAAAAGGTCTTCAGAAGAAATGTCTCTAATCAATTCAAAGGAGGGGGTGACGTATGAAGAGCAATGAGCAACAGGTTGAGATCCCAAGGTGACACAGGTGGTTTGAATTAGGGGAATGATATGAGCAACTTCCTGTAGAAAAGTCTTGATAATGTATTGCAAGGAAAGAGGAATAAGGCAAAAACATGTCTCTTGAGGGTACTTAGGGCAGTTAATGGTTAAGACCAGGCTGAAGAATCCGGGCAGAACTTTGTTCACTGGCTCGGGATCACAGTTTCTGAACCACTGGCGGGCTGGAGATGTGATTCCCACAGGGGCACACTCTTACACATCTTTTGGGAATGCCCCGGCATTCAGTCTTTCTGGCGGCAAGTTCTCCAACTGATCCACAAATTTACGGATATCTCAGTGTCCGGAGACCCCGCAGCAGTTCTTCTTAACCCGTCCCCTCTTTCCCGGAAAAAACACAATAAATCATTACTTAAACATTTACTCAATGCAGCGAGAGCATGCATTCCAGTCATGTGGAAACAACAGTCTCCTCCTACTCTCGCCCAATGGTTCGCCAGAGTGAACGATATAGAAAGCATGGAGCATCTGACATCTGCTCTTTGTGACAAATCAGAAGAACACAAAACCAGATGGTTCTACTGGAATCAGTTCCGTTTTTCTGATGAATACTCTCAATATTTGTGAACCAATTTTTTGCCTATAAAGGCCTGAATGGTGTGTGGTTGACGGGACACTGTTCACATCCTCCCCCCCCACCCCCGCCTTTTGTTGTTTTTTTCTTCCCTCTTCTTTCTCTCCCGCTTATCCCTTTTTCTCTTTTCTACCCCCTCCCCTCTCTACCCTTTCTTTCGCTTTTTTCTCCATTTTTGTTTTCTTAAGCTAAAAAATGTATGCACTCTGTCATGGCCGAATACCATTTAAGATATAGGCCGTCATCACTAGTTGCTATTTTCTCAACGGTAACAAAATCTTTATTGATGGCACAAAACTGCTTTGTTTCAGGCACGTATACAGATGTTAGATTGTGCTATTTACGCTGAATGTTATGACCCTAACTGTGATATAGCATTGTCGTTTATCTATATGTAATTGTCATCTCGTGTGCATCTGCCAATAAAAAGATAATAAAAAATAAAATAAAAAAAAAGACCAGGCTGAAAATAGTCCAAAATGCAAGTGATCGAGTTTAAGCTTCCCGTCCTTGCACCGTGCAAAAATGGCCTTCTATGTGCGATAGTAAATCTTGTGGGAGTTAGACTTTCTTTCTGTTAAAGTGGGAATGACGGAGTCTGAGATACCACTATCTTTTATGTCTTGGGGGTCAACACCCATGCCATCAAAGCCATTGACCAAGAAGCAGAATGTAACAGGAGGATCTAGGGCCAGTAAGTCCAGTCTGTTTGGAATAGGCCAAGGCTCACCCATTAAAAATACGAGTATGCCTGTATACCACGTTCTTCTGAGCTAAAATGTCTAAGTACCTTAGACGGCTCTATTGATCTTGGAATGAAGACACCACACGTTAATAGCAAGTAGAACACCAGGCCCTAGATGTGTGAGGTTTAAATAAGACAGGTTTCACATGCATAATCCATAAGGAGGTTATAATCATTGACATCTAATCTGGAACACTGGGTTCTAATTTCATGGATTTGAAGTAGTGGTAAATGTAGGAGTAGAACTACTTTTTCCATGAGATAAACCTGCACTTTTATTAATTTAGATCATGAAAATAAATACACCAGGTAAATTTTATGTAATTTGTTTACCTTCATCGGTAAGCAGCATTTCAATCAAGAATTAATGTTTGTCTGTTCAAATATGTTGAAAAAGGCAACAATTTGCATGGGATGTACTTACTTCTTCACATGAGAGTACATGGATTGTCAAATTCGACATTTGTTAAGTCTACTAATTACCTGCTTCCCATTGGAGTGACAGGTACACCTTAAAAACCAATCAATGTGAGAAGGATCAACATTTCTAAAGTAGCAAGAGTTTTGCTTTCCTCCTATTTCACGGTTACTTGGCTGCCAGAATGTTATCTCACTTGTTTGTTGGAAGTGGCCAATTAAACGGATTTAAGCAGATCACACCATACTGAACAAAACAAACTGGTTTGAAATGATTAAGCAATTCTTTCATCAGTGGGATTACCTTAAGTGACTTGCACCTCTTCCTATTCTGCCATATGGGTTGAGCAGAAGTTTGTGTAAGCCAGAGCAGATACAGTAAAAGACTGCAGGATAGCTCTTGAAAGTTTAACCAGATCAGGTTTACTAAGACAGTATGAATTTAACATGATATATATTTTACAAGATTCATAAAATTGTGTATCTAATGGAATAGATGCCAAAAAAGTAATTATCGAATATGAAATTCCTGGGCAGTAGAATGATCTAGAAAAGCCAACTATGCTTAACTATTTTTGTTCCTCTAGTTTCAATAAACCTTTATTAGAGGGGATATTTTAAATTACTTATTTTGTATCTATACATATAAACACAATTGTGAACATTTATGCATAAACCAGAGATCCTTTAGAGCAGTGGTTCTCAACCTGGGGGTCTGGACCCCCTTGGGGGTCAAATTACGATTTGCCAGGGGTCACTAGTAACCTAGGCTGTTCCTGAAGTCTGCTCTACTCTCCCAGCCTTTTTGCGACCGCCCAGCAGGGCTGTCCCTTGAGCCCTCGGCCACCCACTTAGCCTCTTCGCAGCCACCCATTCAGTTCATGGCATGGGTGGGGGGCAGAGACTAGAGGTCAGCTGACTGGTGAGGAATGTGAAGTGGGAGGGGCTGGAGGAGACCCTATCTCCTGATTTCGGCATAGGCGTCACTGCTACGAGACACCACAAAGTCAGAGACACAGTAAAGCCGGAGACACAGTGAGTAACACTACCTGTGGTTATAGTTGCCATTAAAAGTCCCCACTACAGTTCTTAGATCAGCAGAGGACCTTAATCAAGAGCACCTAAGTTGGCTGATCAGAACTCCTCTCAGCACTGCCACTCATCCCAACACCCCACCAGCTCTGCCACACATCCCATTCCCCCCACCCACCACCAAGGAGTAAGAGAAGGAATAAAAATAGAGAATACATGGAAGGCAGAGGAAAAGAGGGGGAGGAACAAAGAAAAGGGGAGAGAAAGAATAAGAGGAAGAACAAGAAATATGGCTAGAGAGAGGGATGGAGGAAAAAAAAGCAAGAAATTAGGACAGAGAGATAAAAGGGAAAGAAAAGAGAACAAAGAGAAAGAGTGGTACATCCTAAAATGTACCATAAGGGGTTTCAATATTTTACGAGTGGAGGGACTCAGGGAGTGCTAAATGTCCATGGGTTAGGGGCGCAAATTACTTGTTTTGCCTTGGGTGCTGACAACCCCCACTACTAAAATAATTTTACTGTTAGGGGTCCCCACAACTTGGGAAATTTTATCAAGGGGTCACGGCACTTGCATGTTATGGTTGAGAACCACTGCTTTAGAGTATGATAATACATTTCCCATCTGACCTACCAAATATGGTTGTCAAAACCACTCTTCTCATTCGACTTTCCTCCAACATCCTCACTGTTCCCCATGTCAGATGGGCAATTTTGCCACTGGTGATGCATCTACAGCAGTAGAATCAAGAAGATGAAGCAAACGTTTCCTCTAATGGATGTCACTACCTCTGTGGCCCTGAAGACTGTAGAGTCTTACTTTTTTAGCAAGAGAGCAGCGAGAGAGTGACATCACCGATCATGTCAGAGAGGGAGCAAATCCATAAGATAAGTTAATTGGTCTCTTAGTGATGTTATTGTAAATTATTGGTAACTGCAGGAGCACTTATGTGACATGACCCTCAAGTGAAAACATTCTTACAAGCCTACATCCAGCTTTCTAAAGCTAAAGATAAAACTTCTAAAATATACATTATATATATATATATATAAAAAGTATAATTATATATATATATATATATATATATATATATATATCTATCTATCTAAGCAGCGCAGTGGCTGTGGTTAGCATTTTCGCCTAGCAGCACTAGGGTTGTCGTTTGCATGCTCTCACTGTGCCTGCATGGGTTTCCTCCCAAATTCCAAAAACATGCTGGTAATTAATTGGCACATGTCTAAATTGGCCCTAGTATGTGTATGTATGAATGCGAGTTAGGGACCTTTAGATTGTAAGCTCCTTGAGGGCAGGGACTCATGTGAATATACTAATACATTTATATATATATATATATATATATATATATATAAAAGTGCTGTGTAAATTGACGGTGCTATGAAAGTACCTGTTATCTATCTTTTTATATATAGATATCTATATAGAGATCTAATCTATAGATAATCGTTGCATCACGATTCGGGCGGCACCGATGCAGGGAAACCGATTAATCGATTATCCCCGATGTCTAGCCCCGCCCCTTCATTCCCGGGAGAGCCGTTTCCTCATTTGTTATTTTTTTCCTATGACGCGCTCATGTGACTGCCCGGCCCACCTCTCTGCTTTCACGTCTCACGTACGCCAGGAGAGACGTGAAAGCAGAGAGGAGAGAGGGCAGTCACATGAGCGCGTCATATACACTCACTGTTCCCCTGCCGGATTCTGTTCCCCTGGCTCTCGGCTACTATCGGAACTCCGCCCCCCCGGCCCTGTACATTGCCGCTCCCTCCTCCTACGAATGCTAATGCTCCTAATACCGCCCCGCCCCGCCTCTCCAGCCCTCGGCTACTGTTTAACAAATGCTAATGAGCAGAGGGCTGGAGAGGCGGGGCGGGGCGGTATTAGGAGCATTAGCATTCGTAGGAGGAGGGAGCGGCAATGTACAGGGCTGGGAGTGGGGGGGCGGAGTTCCGATAGGACCCGAGAGCCAGGGGAACAGAATCCGGCGGGGGGAACCATTCTCGGCACAACAGGAAAGTTCTTCTCACTACTGCAGAAAAGGTTAGTTTGGAATTAGGAATTAGGTTAGGGATTAGAATAGGGTTAAGAAGTGTGAAAAAAGTTCATTAAAGTGCCAGTATTATTTTTTTGTTTTTATTTTTTTATTGTTTTTTTAAAACGGATATTATACTTACCTACTGATCTTCTGTAGCATGTCCGCAGTCACCGACCATCTCCTGTAGCATGTCCGCAGTCACCGACCATCTCCTGTAGCATGTCCGCAGTCACCGACCATCTCCTGTAGCATGTACGCAGTCACCGACCATCTCCTGTAGCATGTCCGCAGTCACTGACCATCTCCTGTAGCATGTCCACAGTCACTGACCATCTCCTGTAGCATGTCCGCACTCACTGACCATCTCCTATAGCATGTCCGCAGTCACGGACCATCTCCTATAGCATGTCCGCAGTCACTGACCATCTCCTGTAGAATGTCCGCAGTCACCGACCATCTCCTGTAGCATGTCCGCAGTCACTGACCATCTCCTGTAGCATGTCCGCAGTCACTGACCATCTCCTGTAGCATGTCCGCAGTCACCGACCATCTCCTGTAGCATGTCCGCAGTCACCGACCATCTCCTGTAGCATGTCCGCAGTCTCTCTGACCATCTCCTGTAGCATGTCCGCAGTCTCTCTGACCATCTCCTGTAGCATGTCCGCAGTCTCTCTGACCATCTCCTGTAGCATGTCCGCAGTCACTGACCATCTCCTGTAGCATGTCCGCAGTCTCTCTGACCATCTCCTGTAGCATGTCCGCAGTCTCTCTGACCATCTCTTGTAGCATGTCTGCAGTCTCTCTGACCATCTCCTGTAGCATGTCCGCAGTCACTGACCATCTCCTGTAGCATGTCCGCAGTCTCTCTGACCATCTCCTGTAGCATGTCCGCAGTCTCTCTGACCATCTCTTGTAGCATGTCCGCAGTCTCTCTGACCATCTCCTGTAGCATGTCCGCAGTCTCTCTGACCATCTCCTGTAGCATGTCCGCAGTCACCGACCATCTCCTGTAGCATGTCCACAGTCACCGACCATCTCCTGTACTATGTACAAGTTGTTGTCTGCTTTGTTTAGACTTTGCTACATGCAGGGAGTGTTGTCTTTTTTTAAAAAGAACAGATATAATTAAAAAAATGGAGATCTCCTGACTGCTTGAATTTTTTTGATGAAAACCATGCGCACTTGCGCTGTAATCGTGATGCATCGCGAAATCAAATCGAATCGAATCGTTGACCTGATAATCGTAATCGAATCGAATCGTGAGGCCAGTGAAGATGCGCACCTCTTAGATACATACATACATACATACATATATATATATATATATGTATGTATCTATCTCTATCTATCTATCTCTCTCTGTATATATATATATATATATATATATATACGGTGTAGATATATATATATAGATATATATCTATCTATCTCTATATTTATTTAGATAGAGAGATAGATATATCTCTCTATCTATCCATCTTTATATCTATATATTTCCATTTTGATAGACATATAACTGTATACCTGGACAGTAATAATCGTAGGGGTGGATAAATGGAGGGTGCTCATGGTTGCAATATTCAAGAATAATGGCACCCCATGTTTTTAAGTGATTTTATTTGGAACTAGCTATTTTAAGACATGCACAGTATAAATAAAACAACTGGTTTTAGGATTGCAAATAATTCTTTGTGTGCTACATTAAAAGTCTCAGTTCTCTTTGTTTCACACTTCCAATACAAGTTGAGCTTGTCTCCCATATAAAATATAATTGTATATTATACATACAAGATTCTTAAAGTGTCAATATGTAAATGGGGAGCAATAACACCCACCAATCCTGCCACCAGGAATTCTGATATTTACTTTGCAGCGAAAGCAATCTTTTAGCATCTAACACTTTGGGGTGTGTTGGATGCTTGCACCCCCCACTACATGCTGTGCTTCCACCAGTATCACTACTGTATCCCTGCAAAGCTGTAGTGAAATTAAGACGGGGAGGTGGAACAACAACGTGTAGGTGGGGACGAAGGCAATTAACACACATGAAAGTATTACATTTTCAAAGATTTTTTTTGGTGTAGCTCTGCAAGAAAGTAAATATCAGAACCACTGTCTGTAGGACTTAAATATTTTGGTTAAGGTATCATAAGCCGACCCTTTTTTTTAAATTATTTCTCAACAAAGTTGCTTTAAGTTTGCTTCCAGGAAAGTGGGTGGGGGTCAATTTGGTTATGTTCCTTAGCAGTCCATAGAGCAGGCAGGGCAAAGTATGCTGAATAGCTATGTGCCACACCAACATATGGAGCAAGAGGAGTGGATAAATCAAGAGAGTATGTGCATTACTTAAGAAATTAGATTGCTATGTTATGTTAATATGGAAAATATTATATTTTATTTTTATTATACATGCAAGTTAAATCAGCACAATGTAAATAATAATGGTGTCTGTTAATGTGTAACAGAATTGTGTTTTTTGCCCTAGTTTGTAATGATATATATTAGTGCTGCAACGGATCGGTGGTGATCCGAACGGGTCACCGTGTTCGGATCGGATCACTACGCGATCCACGGCCTCGGCCACAGGAAAGGCCGCGGCTTGGGCCTAGCTCCGGAGCCGCGGCCATCTTGGTACACCCGGCGGCTGCCTTATGCGCGCTGAGCGCCGCTGACGTCATCACCCCTCACCCTCGCTGCTCGTGGATCTGGCGGTGGGAGAGAGTAAAGTAAGTGGGGGAGATGCCTGACCTATTACAGAGATTGGGGGAGATGCCTGATATCTATACCTGAGTGGGAGAGATTGTGGATATTACAGTGGGGGAGATGCCTATTACAGTGGGGGAGATTGTGGATATTACAGTGAGTGGGGGAGATTGTGGATATTACAGTGGGGGGGGGGGTGACGTGGATATTACAGTGGGGGAGATTGTGGATATTACAGTGGGGGGATGACATGGATATTACAGTGGGGGAGATTGTGGATATTACAGTGAGTGGGGGAGACGACGTGGATATTACAGTGAGAGGGGGAGATGATGTGGATATTACAGTGAGTGGGGGAGATGTGGATATTACAGTGGGGAGATTGTGGATATTACAGTAAGTGGGGGAGATGATGTGGATATTACAGTGAGTGGGGGAGATTGTGGATATTACAGTGGGGGGGGGTGAGGTGGATATTACAGTGGGGGTGACGTGGATATTACAGTGGGGGGGATGACATGGATATTAGTAATTTTTTTTTTTTGCCGATCCGAAAATGATCCGATCCGTGGCTCTGATCCGAGGATCGATCCGATCCGTGAGTTTTTTGATCCGTTGCACCCCTAATATATATACACATTGGGCAGCCATATTTGCCCAATACATAAGCAGACTCTGCTTCTTGCTTAGTATTGATGTACAATTGCCTTACTCTAATGACACTGGACATGTTTATGATATCCAGAAATCAGGTGCTATAGACCCCATAAGCTTTATTTTACATGCGTAACCTCTAAATCATTTTTTTTTTTCATGGCATGCAAGAAGTACTTATTTTGCCACAAAAATTTAGTTTTGGTTTTGCTGAATTGATTGATGTGAACACAATGTTATTGATAGGTCCACTTTAAATTAGCTTCTGTACCATTGTGCAGGAGGGGTTAAGTCATCCTATATAATCTCCCAATAAGTACTTGCAGTTCCTGGCCTGCTGGAAATTGTATTCTTTCCAGTTTAATTATCGCCGGCTCTAAGGAGATTAGAATATATTACAGAGACATCTCGGAGCTTCAGCTGTATTAGTCATTTTTAAGCCCCCGGTGTTCGGTTCTGTATGCAGCTTGTAAATATTTTGTACACAGTTTATTAATAAAATGATCTACAAATGAGTCGCTTCCCCTCATCCGAACTGACGTCGCTGTTCATATAAAGCAGAGAAGTGGGCAGGTCAGACACGAGTCAGATTAGCCAGGCATCTGCTCTACCCAAATCCAACTTTATTAAATAAATCCCTTGCTAGACCTCTTCCATCTATAATGACACCACTTCACTCTGCTGGATAGAGTTTGTTAAAGATGTTTTTACCAATGCACTTAACCTACCATATGAATAGCTTGAAAGTTTAAATATAAAGACAATTTCTACAGATTCAAAATTGCAAAGCCATCTCTCATCCCTTACCCTCCCCAACTCTGCTTACGTTAGAGGCTGGTGGGTAACTGTTCCAACACCATACAAGCAACTTGCTTTTTTAGCGCTTGGACAGCTGCCAAGAAGCACAATAAAAAAAGATTTCTGATGTTAACAATAACAAAATAATAGCAGCTTCTTCTGGAGTCCTCCCCCGGAAGTGATCCCGTGACCCGTGACCTCAGCCCCAGCTTCTTCCTGATGGCCACAGGATCTGCTCCAGACTGAGCAGAAACAACGACTGCAGCTTTCCATCTCTGCATAGAAAAACGGATCCGGATCTGAGGCTTCCCTACGGACCACTGACACACAGATGAGCCTTTGTATTTCCCGTTTCCTACTCTGCATCTTCTACATCTGTGCAGCCCATGGACCCGGGACGAGGACTACAGGATCTTTACAGATGAGCCTGCCTTTGCTTCCTTTCCTGCAAGTGTGATTGATATTTGTGTCATTAAAAGAATCTTAATACTGCACTTAGGTGGCGCTTCCTTTTTCTCTACCCTTTTTTGTCTACCACAGAGTCAGCTCTCTGAGGACAGCAGCCGCCATCCACCAGCCATATTATCTGCCTTTTAACCCTTGAACTGCCGGTTACCATTATTATTTTAAACAGACTCATTGCTATATCCCCATTTACCCCATTTACTTATGTACTTTGTGTTTGCGCCAACAGTTACCTTTTCCATTGTACTGCATATGATTGGATGCAGTCACTGTTCAGGTGAGAATTTTCCACCTGCTGCCTTCAATTTTGTAAAGTTTATCAAGACAGTGCTGACAAATTCACCCAAGGCACGAATTTTAGCCAGTAATTGCCCAAAATTCAAGTCGTGTATATCTAGAACAGTCCTTTATAAGACCCCTTTGTGCCGCACCTCCACTCCTCTCCAGGCAGTCCGATCATTATGAACAGAAAGGTATCTTATCCCTTCAATCTTCTGTGCACTGAGTTGCGCATGCGCAGCACAATTCCAGCTTCTGCCAGGATGAATCAACTCCAGTCCACATTAGTGGGACTTGCGTAAAAATTGCACTGGCCAATCAAGAACCCCACACCTGGGTGAAGCTTGGGAGATGACATTGGAACCAGTGAGGGAGCTCACAGATGTTGCATAGCTGGAGCAGAGGTATTTGCAGACTTTAGTTTCACTTTAATAGGATTTAGAAATTCAATCTTTAGATATTAGTTACCAGAAAATCATCCAGTCCTGTTTAAAAATGCTAATATTGTTTTTTGCTCTTACTACCCTCAAGTGGTAAAACATTCCACAGCTTAACCCATTTTCACTGTAGAAAAAAAAAATCCTTCCTCAACAGATGACATTTTGTCATAGTATTTTGCTTATTTATGTTTTTCGTAATTTTTTTTATATAGATTTATTATTTTTATTTAGGATACCGTTTGCCTATACTATTTGTGTTTTCTACTCTTGGTTTAGACTAGTGGTCTCCAAACTGGCCCTTTGCTTGCCTTTATCCAGCCCTTGAGGCATTATTCTGACACCAACAATGGGGCAATATTCCTTCCACTAACACCAATGTTTGGGCACTTATTCTTCCACTGACACCAATGATGGGGACACTATTCCTTCCACTAACACCAATAACGGGGCACTATTCCGTCCACTGACACCAATGATGGGAGCACCATTCCGTCCACTGACACCAATGATAGGGGGCACTATTCCTTCCACCAACACCAATGATGGGGGCACTATTCCTTCCACTGGCACCAAAGATGGGGGCACTATTCCTTCCACTGGCACCAAAGATGGGGGCACTATTCCTTCCACTGGCACCAAAGATGGGGGCACTATTCCTTTCACTGGCACCAAAGATGGGGGCACTATCCCTTCCACTGACACCAATGCTGGGGGCACTATCCCTTCCACTGACACCAATGCTGGGGGCACTATTCCTTCCACTGACACCAATGCTGGGGGCACTATTCCTTCCACTGACACCAATGCTGGAGGCACTATTCCTTCCACTGACACCAATGCTGGGGGCACTATTCCTTCCACTGACACCAATGATGGGGGCACTATTCCTTCCACTGACACCAATGATGGGGCACCATTCCTTCCACTGACACCAATGATGGGGCACTATTCCTTCCACCGACACCAATGATGGGGCACTATTCCTGCCACCGACACCAAAGATGGGGGCACCATGCCTTCCACTGACACCAAAGATGGGGGCACTATGCCTTCCACTGACACCAATGATGGGGCACTATTCCTTCCACTGACACCAATGATGGGGCACTATTCCTTCCACTGACACCAATGATGGGGCACTATTCCTTCCACTGACACCAATGATGGGGACACTATTCCTTCCACTGACACCAAAGATGGGGGCACTATTCCTTCCCTTGACAATGATGGGGGCACTATTCCTTCCGACACCAATGATGGGAGCACCATTCCTTCCACTGACACCAATGATCAGGCACTATTTCTCCTACTAACACCAAAAATGGGGCACTATTTTTGAGAACTGACACCAATGATGGGGCCCTATTCCTCCCACTGACATCAAATATTTCTCTCCCTAATACCAAAGATTGTCTGAAGGAAAGTAAACTGGCCCTTTCTTTAGAAAGTTTGTTTTACACTGATAATGTACACAAGTAAGCTTTTAATTGTACTGAGTACTTGTAGTTTGTTCACATGACAATAAACCTTTGAACTCTGAACTTTTCTTGCTTGTATAAATAGTAATATTGTTGGCTGTAACTGTTGATATTTCCCAAAGATGAAGACATTACGACAGTTCCAGGCATCGCTATGGCTGTTGAAAAAAACATGCCTTATAAAATGCAGTGAGGATCCTCCATCTTACCTTTATCCAGGCTACTACAGCACCAAAACACAATCTTGCACTATTATATATGTATAAAACCTGTAAGAGGTGCATAGAAAATATAATATATTTTTTTCATGTACATATAGGATAAGGGGAGTAAAGGGGGGGGGGGCTCAGTGCTTTTGAAATAGAGTATGGTACCATTACGCTCCAGGTCCAGGGTTTACTTTGAGACTTTAAGGGTAATATAACTCCTTATGTACTGGGTTCTCCTGTAGCATTCTGAACATTTCCCAACAGAAACAATGAATGAGAAAGCTTAGGCAAGGCATACAAGTGTGAGAAATGTAAAAAGACAATTGTAAGGAATATTTAGTATGCTTGCAATACAAGATCATATTTAACAAAGACTTCTGTGTTATTTATCAAGAGTCAGGAACGTATTTAGGTATTCTTTTACCCTTGACACACATAACTAATGCCAACTTTTTGTGCATGCTCCACACCCCTTTTGTCCTGTGGTTATTTCAGCAAAAAATATATAATAAAAACTGAAGCACATCTCGCAGCATGTTGTCGGTTTTGTAAGCACAACTATTCTTTAGCTTCAAAGACCAGCAAACATGGAGAGGGACATGTTGCCAATGCCAGTGTTTTTCAACCGGGGTGACATAAAACCTGTAGAGTCCAATCTGAAAGCGTTCCTCTGGTAACTCCTGTGTACAGAGTGGGAGAGAGCACAGCCGGCTCTCTCCTCCTCTCACTACTTCTGTTGGCATCTCAGAATGCTGTGTGGGCTTTCCGCCTGTGTCTTATCAACCAATGAGGTAACTGATTGCTAAGAACCGGTTGGGCGGCCCACAAAGCTTTATTGTGTTGCCAACAGAAGTAGAGAGAGCAGAAGAGAGAACCAGGAGGAGGTGTGGGCTGTGCTCTCTCCCTCCTCTCTGTACACAGGAGGTATAGAATACTCTCAAATCGGACTCTATAGGGCTTGATTACCTCCCCCTATCTCCTCTTTAGACTGCTTATGTCCTGGCAGCAAAACATTTGGGGGTGGGGCAGTAATTAAATTCTGGAAAATCCAATCAGAGACTTCTGTGTCATCTCCTGTATGCAGACGGAAGGAAAAAAGGGGAGGAGGGAGCACAGCCCACACTTCCTCCCGGCTCTCTCCACCTCTATGTTGCTGGGGATGTGGTGGGTTGGGAAGATTTGTGCTAGGAAGGGGTATTTGGGAGGGGGAAGGGTTGTGCTAGAAGGGGGGATTTAGGAGGGGGGGTTGTGCTAGAAGGGGTGATTTAGGAGGGGGGGGTTGTGCTATGAGGGGGGACTTGTGCTAGGATCAACAGACTGCTTAAAGTGATGGGACCTGGTGTACAATGTGATCAGTGTATATTTTAATCCTTAAAACTGGGGTGGTTGTACCAAATGCTGACAAATGATGATGACTGTCCTACCTTTCTTTGCCCAGCTAAAGATCTTTTACTGTACCAATATTAAAGGCCCTCAAATTATACAAATCACTGTGAAGGGTGAACTGTGAGTTTTGAGTGATGTATTAACAATGTTAAAAGAATGCACTTTTTTGTATAGCCTTTATATGTCCTTTCAATGAACGCATTCTTAACCTTGGTGCTCGGTCAGTTAAGCAGTAATGAGGAATGACAGAGCATAGAAGCCGAAGGTCGTTTAAAAGGGGATACTCACATCTCTTCGTGGAAAGGTGCTGAGAAGTTTGTACTCAGAGCAGGGGAATCCTTTGGATGCTACAAAGTTGAAGAGCACCTGTAAGGGGCCGGAGCTGAGAAAACGCCTCTCGATAAACTCCCCACTTGGTGTTCTGATGCGTAGTTTGCTTTGTGGTTCACTATGCTCCTCTTCTGGCTCTGGCGGAAGGGACTGTTCTAAAGAAAGTCTGATTGCCTGGTATAAGAAAAAAGATTGAAGAGACACCATGAGTTCACTTGTAACAAAAACTGACACACATTGCTTTTTTTTTTTTTTTTTCTTGTTTTGCAGCACTTGCACAGGACCACAGAAGCCAAAGTACCACA
The DNA here is from genome assembly GCA_029206835.1 of Rana muscosa. Taxonomy (NCBI): domain Eukaryota; kingdom Metazoa; phylum Chordata; class Amphibia; order Anura; family Ranidae; genus Rana; species Rana muscosa. The sequence goes on from CM055120.1 coordinate 74,890,996, forward strand.
TCTTAAAATAATGATCAACAATTTGATAAAATTAAAAAAAAAATGGTCCTGTAGTGAAGGTCGACTCAAATCGATAGCTCTGCATGGACAGGTGGCCACAATGGCATAGAAAAAAATCTGAAGGTCTTTGCCTGAATTCTAACACAGTGGCTTAGCCTTAAAGGAGAGCTTTCTAAAAAAATAAATACAAATAAAATTAAATGGTTTTTTTTTTGCAGGTAAAACATAATAAAAAAAGTGCATTTACTGTTGTTATTTTTTTAGGAGCATATAAAGCATTTCACCCACAATCAGCAGATCACAGGCACAATTTTGGGCTCCTGCAGACTGTCTGTGCAGCTGTTTGTTCATACCAAGTACGGGCAGGCAGTTACTGAATGACCGAAAGAATCGTTGAACTACTAGAGTGCTTACCAGCGCCCTGGTAGTTCATTGAGAACTACAGTAGGTGCCGCCGATATTGTGTCAATCTCGCCACTTCTAGCGGCGATATTGACACCCTATAAGCACCGTCGCGAGAGCCAGCGCCGAGCTGTCTCGTCATCGGGAAAAAATGTTCCTATCACGATGAGCGACACGCATTGCCGATAGGCGGGGATCCGACGCGGATTCCCGCCGATACCAGGCACTGCGTTTGGTATGAATCCTGAGCGGGAACTCCACGCCAATTTTTAAAGAAAAAAACGGCGTGGGTTCCCCCTCCAGGAGCATACCAGGCCCTTGGGTCTGGTCTGGATTTGAAGGGGAACCCTACGCCGAAAAAACGGCGTGTTGGTCCCTCTCAAGATCCAAACCAGACCCTTATCCGAGCACGCAACCTGGCAGGCCGCAGGGGAAGAGGGGGGGACGAGAGCGGCCCCCCTCCCTCCTGAACCGTACCAGGCCACATGCCCTCAACATGTGGGGTTTGGTGCTCTGGGGCAGGGGGGCGACCTGCGGCCCCCCCACCCCAGAGCACCCTGCCCCCATGTTGATGAGGACAGGGCCTCTTCCCGACAACCCTGGCCGTTGGTTGTCGGGGTCTGCGGGCTTATCGGAATCCGGGAGCCCCCTTTAATAAGGGGGCCTCCAGGTACCGGCCCCCCCACCCTATGTGAATGAGTATGGGGTACATCGTACCCCTACCCATTCACCTGGTGGAAAAAAAATGGTAATAAAAACACAACACAGTTTTTAAAAGTATTTTATTGCACCGCTCCGGAGGTCTTCTTCCGACTTCGGGGGTCTCCGGTGTCGTCGCCGCGCTCTCCGGTTCTTTCTTCTGCCGGGCCCCGGAGCACATGGCCCCGGAGCATGTGACTGTGACGTCATGGGAACATGTGACTGTGACGTCATGAGAAGCCTATATTAATCTCTGCGGACCGAAGATTTATCATTACTGCAAGAGGAAGCGTCGAGTCAACACCGAGGAGGAGAAGAGGGAAGAAGACGCCGACGACGGGAAGACCGGCTCCTCCACTAGCAAAAGAGCTACCAAGAAGTTAGTGGAGGGGCCAGCAGAAGGACAACAGAGAGCCGGACGAGACGACGGAGAAGACCGGGCCTCCGCTAGCAAAAGAGCTAAAAAGAAGTTAGCGGAGGCCCGGCGGAAGAAAGAACCGGAGAGCGGGAGAAGAAGAAGGCGACGGAGAAGACCGGGCCTCCGCTAGCAAAAGAGCTAGAAAGAAGTTAGCGGAGGCCCGGCGGAAAAAAGAAAGAACCGGAGAGAAGAAGGCGACGGAGAAGACTGGGCCCCGCTAGCAAAAGAGTTGGAAGAAGATAGCGGTGGCCCGGCAGAAGAAAGAACCGGAGAGCGCGGCGACGACACCGGAGACCCCCGAAGTCGGAAGAAGACCTCCGGAGCGGTGCAATAAAATACTTTTAAAAACTGTGTTGTGTTTTTATTACCATTTTTTTCCACCAGGTGAATGGGTAGGGGTACGATGTACCCCCTACTCATTCACATAGGGTGGGGGGCCGGTATCTGGGGGCCCCCTTATTAAAGGGGGCTCCCAGATTCTGATAAGCCCCCCGCCCGCAGACCCCGACAACCAACGGCCAGGGTTGTCGGGAAGAGGCCCTGTCCTCATCAACATGGGGGCAGGGTGCTCTGGGGTGGGGGGGCCGCAGGTCGCCCCCCTGCCCCAGAGCACCAAACCCCCATGTTGAGGGCATGTGGCCTGGTACGGTTCAGGAGGGAGGGGGGCCGCTCTCGTCCCCCCTCTTCCCCTGCGGCCTGCCAGGTTGCGTGCTCGGATAAGGGTCTGGTTTGGATCTTGAGGGGGACCCCCACGCCGGTTTTTCGGCGTAGGGTTCCCCTTCAAATCCAGACCAGACCCAAGGGCCTGGTATGCTCCTGGAGGGGGAACCCACGCCGTTTTTTTCTTTAAAAATTGGCGTGGAGTTCCCGCTCAGGATTCATACCAACGCAGTGCCTGGTATTGGCGGGAATCCGCGTCGGATCCCCGCTCAATACAGTGTCGCGTCTCCTCGCTATTGCAGCGAGCGCGACACGTTTCGCCACCCTGCTGCCGAGATCTCGGCACTCCTGTCGCCGAGAATCTCGGCGATGGGAGCACGATAGATATACAATATAGGCCGCACCAACTGTACAAGCTGACAGCCGCAAAAGCTGTCGGTACTTGCTTGAAGTTCATTCATTCACAGAACTCTGCGTGGCCGCATTTGTTTTTAAATTGTGGCAGCAGGCGTTGGGAGAAGATCCCCGACCTGCTGTCACCATTACAATGAGGATCGGGGGTTGCAGGAGCAGGTTTCCCCCTAAAAAACGGGTTGAACATGTAAAATGTTCCCAAAGGTGAACTTATCCTTTTAGGCTGGGTTCACACTGGTCCGACAAACGCTCCGACATTGGGAGCTCATGTCGCATGACGTGTGAAAATCAATGTTTCCCTATGAGAGCCGTCTTAACTGGTCCGACACAAGTCGGTCCGACTTTGAAAATGCTCCCTGTACTACTTTGGTCCGACTTTGGTCCTACTTCAGCCCATTGAATATCATTGAAGTCGGATCAAAGTAGGATCCTTGTCCTAACCATCCGACATGGTGATTACAGCAGCAGTAAAAGGAATTTATCTCACCCTGGGATTGTTTTGATTGGTCAAAGGACAAGTCAGACTAGCACAAAGTCGGATCAAAGTAGTATCCCTGTTCATGAAAGTCGGATGCATCCTACTTTGCTCTACGACATCAGTCCGACATTGATCCTACATTGGTCCGACATCCATCCGACTGTGACAATTGTCTAAGAGAGGTTTTCTCTCACATTGAAAAACTATTCTCTCTTCAAAACCTTTACTAAGGTACCACTTTCTGCTGCTAAATTCTGCTACCACAGTTTATAAAAGGTGTCATCAAATAAACTAATCAACACATTTTTTATGCTTGTATGCTTTTTACATTGTACCTGTTATTTTTACATCAGTATAAACTAGCACTGGAAATGTAGTGCAGGTACATCCAAGTACTTGTATACTTTTTAAGGTTCAATTCTGGAGCACCATGGAAGCCTTACTACACATTATTATGGAAACGGCAAACAGTGCTTCTATGCTCACAATCTGACCTGTCCCCTGAAATACCCACCTAATTAAATATTTAGTGGTCGGCCACATCAGAACCATGGAAGCTCTGTCAGAAGACTGCATAATACAAAAAGGTATGTTTGCGCCTTTGGGGATCACTAGAAATGTGCATGCCGTGACCTAGAGATGTCTGCTCTGCAGAGTCCAGAAGCTAGTGTACGCTACTGGAAGAAGCAACAGGTTTGTGCTAAAGAAATAAACATGGACTTCCCTGCAGTGTTGATTTTGGCAGCAAATTTCGATTTAGTTTTAGTCTAATGCCGCGTACACACGACCGTTTTTCATGACGAGAAAAATGCAATTTTTTAAATTGGTAATTTAAAATGATCGTGTGGGGGCTCCAAAGCATTTTTCACAACGTGAAAAATGGGCATTAAAAATTTTGAACATGCTCTATTTTTTCTCTTAGTTTTTCAAAAAACGTGCATGCTCAGAAGTTATGAGACGGGAGCGCTCGTTCTGGTAAAACTAGCGTTCATAATGGAGATAGCACATTAGTCACGCTGTAACGGACTGAAGAGCACGAGACACGAATCGTCTCTCACCAAACTTTACTAACACGAGGATCAGCAAAAGCAGCCCAAAGGGTGGCGCCATCCGAATGGAACTTCCCCTTTATAGTGGCGTCGTACGTGTTGTACGTCACCGCTCTTGGGTCGAGCAATTTTTTTCACGATAGTGTGTAGGCAAGGCAGGCTTGAGAAGAATCACGTCGAGAAAAACTTCGTTTTTTTCAATGACATTAAAAACGGCCGTGTGTACGCGGCATTAGTCTTAGGACTAAAATGGCATTTTAGTTTAGTTCCGTTTTAGTCTTCAGCAATTGTTTTAGTCGTATTTAGTCGACTAAAATCTCCCGTACATTTTAGTTGACTAAAACTCATTTTAGTCGTCTACAATATAATGGGTGTAATTAAATTGTAATGCATTAGTTAACATTTCTCTACAATTTCCAAACTCATTATATACTGCTGGAGTGAAAAACCGAATATGTTAGTATTCATGGTATTGAGGTATGAACATGCACTACAGACCAGTGTTAATTTTGAAGTCAAATTTCAATTTAGCTTTAGTCTTAGTCTTTTGACTAAAATGCCATTTTAGATTTAGTCGTATTTTAGTCAACTAAAATAGTATTCATTTAGTCTAAAAATGTTTTAGTCAACGAAATTAACACTGCTTCCCTGTCTACATACTTGTTCCAGGTCAGTAACCCCAAAAAAGTCAGAGGCCAAGCATGACCACAAAGCACCTAGCATTTTCAGAAGGATAGCCTTTTGTTTCTTTCTGCAAAGGTTTTCTCTGAAGCAGGTTAAGAGGTTGACTTTGAAGCTTAAAAACAAAGTCCAGCTTTTATTAAAAACATGAAGATTGCCACTGCTAACCTCTCAATCAAAATGCTAGTAGCCTGGCTGCCATGTTGAAGATGTGGCTTTTAAAGTGTCACTAAACCCACATCATAAAAAAAACTATCGATAAATGGTGTATTACATGCTGTTCAAACTCAGTCACTATGAGATTTGTTTTCTGTATTCTACAAAAAAAAAAAAAAAATGGTTGATCCTGCTGCTCTCTATCTCCACCTTCTCTGTTCATGTCTCCAATTCAGCTAGGGATTTTGCAGCTGTGGTGGCAACTCTGCACATGCTTCGTTTTCAGAGTTTCTATGTTGCGCATTTCCTCCCTATCACATCTGAGCAGCCCTATAGAGTCACGCATGTGGGCGTATACACAGTTATAAATGACAATCCCCTCCCTCCCTCCTCTTCCATGCCTAACCAGCTAAACACAACGGGGGCAGGGTATTACATGTAGATTGATGGAGGATTCACCTCCCTCTTATTCTAAGGCACAGGCTGGAGGGGCGTGACACAGTCTGTGACTGGCAGAAATCCGCCTAAACCATGTTATTTTCCCCCCCAAAAAAATCAAGATTTAATTTCAAAAATATATTTGTAGGACAATTTAAAACAGTTTATTGATATTATTCATTTTTTATTCTGTATTCCAAGGGCTGTTTTTTTTTTTTTTTTTAAACATGTGACCAGCAGCAGAGGACTAGAAGCTCCTCCTACTTATGTTTCCCTGCAGACAGACTGAGAAAGATCTGGGTCACGCGACAGCTGTATATCAATTAGGAGAAGGGTACTTAGATGTTTTTATTTTATCAAAATAATTACAGGACCATCATCCACATACAGAAATAGAAGGGACAATGTAAATTAAACTGTGTGTTTAGTATCACTTTAAATATTTTGGTCACTTACCTAGAATACGTATACAGATACGGATGCCTGACTTCTGTTTCTAGTACTGTATACACTCTCGTACCGCTACAGGAGTACTTTAGGGTACTTCAAATGACTTGGTACACGTTTAACACCAGATGTATATTAGTAGGACTTGACGTTTCTAATAATTCTTTTATTTCGAATCCTGGAGAACAGCATTACCTTTCATTTTACACAAAGGGATAGAAACGCCACAATATTTTATATATTACGAAGGCTACAGAGTCATCGTGTGCTTTATAATTGTCCTCTGGAAGCTTTGAATACTGCTGATCTGAATTATTTGGGGACAGGTGTCAAAGATCCTGAGATAACGTTGTCGCTGCCATTTGAGTGCCAGGTGACAAATCTGTTTATTTCTCTCCTCTTAATGACAGCGTGCAACGCAGATAATGAAAAGAAATCCTCCTTTTTACAAATTCCAATTAGATCAGATGGCCCTGCCCAAGAGGACACCTGATTAAATTGTTAGGACAGAAAGGTTAACAAGGCTTCAGAGTGGAAGTGTAATTACTTCTCTATCCTCGGTTCACGCAGGTCATTCTCTTCCCTTTGAAGATGAATAGGCGAGAAAGCAATAGCCCAAAAGTTAAACCTCCCTCAGATCCTTCTGCAAACTGGTAAATCATCATCTCATCTGCGGTAACACCTTGTCTGTTTTCCAGCCGCGCCATCAACAAAGACAGCAGTGTTTCAAAAGTACCACAACCACAAAGGCAGCAGCAACAAAATGATCAAGGAGCATCTCAATGAAAGGGGTTTTCTCTTCTGCAGATAAAGGGGCACATAGACATTAGACAACAGTTACCCAATCTTGAACAGGCGGTGATCCAATATTTATGTGGTGGGTCATACCGCGACCAAACAAGTGTTCTCTGGCAACAAACTGATTGAGGCTCATTTCACTCCATAAATCACAGGTGAATAGCACAAGAACTGCACTGCATTCCTGTTCAATTCACATGCGATTCACTGCGGTGCGATTTGAGCCTATTCATTTTGAATGGGCTCAAATCACAACAAAGACGTGCAATGCAACAATTTTGGCACTGCAACCAGATCGCATAGTCGTTTTGTAACATAGGATTCGCTGCCAGCAAATGCACTGTGTTAGTGATCTGCATTTGGGGCGTTATTAAAACGGTAAAAAGTCTCCCGAAAAAATTAATAAATTATCATTTTAAAAAAAAGGGCCACCTGCAAGGCAATGTTATAATGTGCTAGTATGCATATTTGAGAAATATATCATGTGGAAGTTGCAGGATACAATTTTTTAAACACTTATTTTTTGGGTAATTTCACTGTTTACATATATACTCGCCTCAAAAAAATTAAAGCAACACTTTGAAAACACATCAGATCTCAATGGAAAAAAATACCATGCTGGATATCTATACTGATATGGACTGGGTAATGTGTTCGGAAAGAAAAGATGCCACATCGTTTGATGGAAATTAGAATTATCAACCTACAGAGAGCTGAATACAAAGACACCCAGAAAATCAAAGTGAAAAAACGATGCAGCAGGCTAGTCCATTTTGCTGAAATTTAATTGCAGCAACTCAAAATGGTACTCAGTTGTTTATGGCCCCCTTGGACTTGTATGCATGCCTGACAATGTCGGGGCATGCTCCTAATGAGACAATGGATGGTGTCCTGGGGTATTTCCTCTCAGATCTGGACCAGAGCATCACTAGGCTCCTGAGCAGACCAAGGTGCAACCTGGCGGCGTCGGATGGACCGAAACAATGTCCCAGAGGTGTTCTATTAGATTTAATTTAGACGAGCGTGGTGGCCATTCAATGGTATCAATTCCTTCATCCTCAACGAACTGGTTGCATACTCTAGCCACATGAGGCCGGGCATTGTCATGCACCAGGAGGAACCCAGGATCCACTGCACCAGAGTAGGGTCTGACAATGGGTCCAAGGATCCCGATACCTAACGGCAGTCAGGGTGCTATTTTCTAGCCTGTAGAGGTCTGTGCTTTCCTCCATGGATGTGCCTCCCCAGACCATAACTGACCCACCACCAAACCGGTCATGCTGAATGATGTTACAGGCAGCATAAAGTTCTCCACGGCTTCTTCAGACCCTTTTACATCTGTCACATGTGCTCAGGGTGAACCTGCTCTCATCTGTGAAAAGCACAGGGTGCCAGTGGCAGACCGGCCAATTCTGATATTCAATGGCAAATGCCAATCAAGCTCCACGGTGCCGGGCAGTGAGCATGGGGGCCCACTAGAGGATCATTGGGCCCTCAGGACACCCTCATGATGTATGTTTCTGATTGTTTGGTCAGAGATATTCACACCAGTGGCCTGCTGGAGGTCATTTTGTAAGGCTATGGCAGTGCTCATCCTGTTCCTCCTTGCACAAAGGAGCAGATACCGTCCTGCTGATGGGTTAAGGACCTTCTACGGCCCTTTTCAGCTCTCCTAGAGTAACTGCCTGTCTCCTGGACTCTCCTCCATGCTCTTCAGACTGTGCTGGGAGACACCGCAAACCTTCAGGCAATGTCATGCATTGATGTTCCATCCTGGAGGAGTTGGACTGCCTGTGCAACCTCTACAGGGTCCAGGTATCGCCTCATGCTACCAGTAGTGACACTGACCCTAGCCAAATGCAAAACTAGTGAAAAACAGTCAGAAAAGAGGAGTAGGAAAAAAAAAACGTCAGTGGCCTCCACCTGTAAAACCATTCCTGTTTTGGAGGTCATCTCATTACCCATCTAGTGCACCTGTTGACAATTTCATTAACACCAAAGCAGCTGAAATTAACAACCTCCTCTTATACTTAACTGACCAGATCAATATCCCAGGAGTTTAATTTACTTGATGCTATACTCTGATTAAAAAGTGTTTCTTTTTTTTGAACAGTGTATAAATATATATATTGTATATATATATACATACACACACACACACACACACAGTAAAACCTTGGTTAGAGAGCGTTTTGCGAGACAAGCAAAAATTTTTAATACATTTTGACTTGATATACAAGTGATGTTTTGATATACAAGTAGCGTCACGTCACAACTGAGTATAAAAGAGAAGAGAGGCGCCTCCAAGTGTAGCAATATGGTTACCTTTAATGAAGGCACAACATTTAGCCACTCACATGGTTGATGATTAAAACGTGCACATCTAAGTATGCAGGGATCCGGGGTAAAGCTGTCCACATAGACCATCCTCCTCACAGTCATTGACGTCATCCCTTACACGCTGCGCTTCATGAGCGATTCAAGACTCGCTTTCAGATCGCTCTACTGCAGGGTAGTCTTCCTGGCCCCGATTGCAGACTGACAGCGGTGAGAGCTGGCAGTGAGGACGGTCTATGTGGACATCTTTACCCCAGATGCCTGCATACTTAGATGTGCCTCTTTTAATCATCAACCATGCGAGTTGTTAAATGTTGTACCTTCATTAAATGTAACCATGTTGCTACACTTAGAGGCGCCTCTCTTCTCTTTTATACTCTGTAGCTCCTGCTGGATTTTGCTTATAATACCCTTGTGAAGGTTTCCATTTGTAGATGGACATTTTATGGTTACACAACCCATCACATTGATATAATCTTTTTATTTGAACTATAAACTGAAGGACTTATGAAAAAATGGTTGTGGGACGAATCATTTGAGTTTCCATTATTTCTTATGGGGAAATTTGCTTTGATATATAAGTGCTTTGGATTACAAGCATGTTTCTGGAAGGAATTATGCTTGCAATCCAAGGTTTTTATATATATATATATATATATATATATATATAAACATATAATTAATAAAAAAATATATATATAAGTGTTGTGCTACACTGATTTTGATTGGAGTAAATAGGATCTGAGCTACGCATGTGCGGCTCACATCACATTACCCATTGACAGGCGATGGGGGCATTCGTGACATTACAGACCCCTAAGGTTTTTTATACATTGACTTTACTACCACTTTAACTTACCTTTATAAGGTGAACTGCAAGAAGTGAAAGCTTTGCTGGTTTGTTCTTCATTCAATGCATGCGAGCAAAGCTATCGCTTCATACATTTCTCAGTCTTAACAATCACAATAAATCTACACATATAAAGGACCCCCCCCCCCCCCTTTTAAAACAAACCCTTTGTAAAGGGCATTGATTTACTTAGGATTCGGGATTCGATACAGAACATTCAACCGATTTTTACACTGAAAAATTCATCCAAAGTCCACACGCTTTTCATTTGTCCTTTCCATTGTTATTAAAGCACCTGTTTCTCTCTGTTGTTTTGACATTTCCCTGCCGGCTGCAATAACAGATGCTATTTTATTTACTGTGCTGCCTCAATTATATTGCAGAAGGATAAACAGTAGCTCATTAGAGTCCCTTTCCCTTTGTGCAAAGGATTCCTATTTCCCCAATGTAGCCAGTTCCCCAATGGTGTTGTCACAGGACAGAGCCTCACAATGACTATACTGAGGCGGTGGACCAACTTAGAAAGAAAAAAAAAACAATTAGATGACGCGAAGACGCTTATAACTCCACATCAGAACGGCCGACACAGGGGCCGAAAAAGAAAAACGAGAAGGCGGCTTCCAGTGAATAGATCAATAGGCACATTTCAAATATATGCGCTGAACAAAAAGCCCTCTATGTAAGCAAACACAGCTCTACAATAATAGATTATGTGTAATCCCTGAACTTCAACTACAGCATTCTTTCATAAACAGCATTGTTAAAAAATCGCTTTTGTTTTGCAAAGCAAATATCTATTATTTTCATTGCTGCACACTGTGTTAAAGACAATGCAGGTCCGGCCGCATTCGCAAACCCAGCCTGGAGTTTGATTTTTCTTTTTTTTCTTCTGTAGGAAAATATAGTTTCCAAACAGGCATTGTGAGGCCGGCTCTATAGTGAAAGGCAGGATAGCAGAATGAATGCAGTCAACACAGAATGCCTATTTGTTTTACTGGGAACTATTGCTTTAGATCTAAAGAATTACAAAGGAAAATACATGTATACAATGGAGACGGATCTGAGCAGCCGAGCATTAGCATGCGTCTGGGTATTGGAGGTTTACACAAAATCGGACTCGGTGATTCCAGACACAATCATGAGATTTATTAGAGAAAAAATCTCTTGGTGAAGGTTTAAAAAATGAAAATACACAACTTTATGCAGGTACATAACACATTTGTTTTATGGGATAGAAAAATGACCACCACACCCAGAATTAAAATCCTCCAATATCAAGGATATCAGTCACTTGGTCTAGAAGCAATAGGGAAAATGTGGACAGTTAATTCCACATTAACGCTAGGATGCACTATGTGACTCCAACAGCCAAGGTTTGCTTGTAAAGTGTACATCATTTTCAAAAAGGACTCATCCTATGTGTAATGAAGCAGCTAATAAATGTATCTCTTCATTACAGGGGTCTCTTTGTGAACAAAGGGGCAGACTGTGGCCAGTGAGATTAGAAAATGCCATGGTGTCAATGAGAGCAAACACTGCCCCATCATTGGTTTTAGTGAAATAAATAGTTTTCGATTGCTGATGTCTCTGGGAGGAATGGTGCCCCGTCACCGGCGTCTCTGGGAGGAATGGTGCCCCGTCACCGGCGTCTCTGGGAGGAATGGTGCCCCGTCACCGGCGTCTCTGGGAGGAATGGTGCCCCGTCACCGTCGTCTCTGGGAGGAATGGTGCCCCGTCACCGTCGTCTCTGGGAGGAATGGTGCCCCGTCACTGTCGTCTCTGGGAGGAATGGTGCCCCGTCACTGTCGTCTCTGGGAGGAATGGTGCCCCGTCACTGTCGTCTCTGGGAGGAATGGTGCCCCGTCACTGTCGTCTCTGGGAGGAATGGTGCCCCGTCACTGTCGTCTCTGGGAGGAATGGTGCCCCGTCACTGTCGTCTCTGGGAGGAATGGTGCCCCGTCACTGTCGTCTCTGGGAGGAATGGTGCCCCGTCACTGTCGTCTCTGGGAGGAATGGTACCCCATCACTGGCGTCCCTGGGAGGAATGGTGCCCCATTCATTGATGTTAGTGGATGGCATGGCAAGCCAAGGACTGGATAAAGGCAAGCTAAAGGCCATATCCAGCCCTCGGGAGACCACTGCTCTATTAGAACACTATCAAAACAGTGCTGCGCTATTTTAATTTGTCAAAAATATACTGCAACCAATAAAATAAATAACATTGATAACTCTTGGGAGATATACCAAGCAAAAAATCCATCAAGGTGTAGGTCCACCTCATAACATAGTGAATTCAAACCGTCACTCCTCTGTGGATAATAGGTGAAAGTACAGGAAAGCACCACCAGACCGACAAAAGATGGCCACTCACCTTTTGTAGTGGACCTTTTAATTACAAAGGTCGGAACACGCCGGTCCCCCTTTAAGAGCTGGGATCAGCTTCGGTAACTGGCACTCTATTGTTCTTAACCACTCCAGATAAGGCAGCTTCAACATTCAAAATTCAAATATTGCCCATAAAGGAGGAAAACTGATAGTGCTCTCTGTATTAAAGCAAAACCATTTTATTCACAGCTTTAAAAAAGCACGCTTACAATGATAGATGTTAGCAGGCTCAATAATACACAGAGCGGAAATATATCCTACGGATCACCACTCCCTGTAGTGTCCAGCTGACAGATCGACTGCCGGGACAGGTCAGGTTAAATGTCTGAGAAAAAAAGCTCCGCCCTTCGCGTTACATCAAAAGGCGACTTCGTCAAAGGGGGTTTATCAATGTTATTAATTTATTGGTTCCAGTATATTATGCATGCATTGAAATAGTGCGGCACTGTTTTGATATTTTGTGGAAAGTTGGTAGCTTTCAGGTGTTGTGGACTGTTCTATTTATTAGCATTTTAGTATCACCACACATGTATAATGATTTTTAGCATGTTTTATGCTTTTCACACACATAGGAGAGAGCAAAAAGGTTTTTCTGATTATTTTTTTTAGGTAAAATAATCCCTTGAATATGTTGCTGTAGAATATAGATGGGATCCTTTATAAATAGAGCCCTAGGTGTTTCACAGATGAGTTTCTTTTTTTTTTTTTTTTTAAGTTAGGATGTCAGCCATAAGTAGATAGACCGTTACATAGTCATAGTGGTAGAAATGGTCCAAATGGTTTTTCTTGGATTTACCAGTTTTAAGCTCCCATTACATTCTGTACAGAATAATACAGCCCTCTATCCCCATTCTATTATTTTTTTTTTTTTTTTGGCATGTAGCTAACTGAAAAAATTAAAACAGGCCAGAAAATGTCTTTATGAAACATAAGCAGGGGCAGTTCACATTCTGTACCATGCTTCCTTGATAAAAGAAACCCATGCAGCCCTAAAATGTCAGCTCTTTGGTGTTAGATGGCAATGTAAATGGAATGCAGGGTGTCAGTGATTTACAACCCCAATTCCAAAAAACTAGGAACGCTGTGTAAAATCTACATAAAAACAGAATGTAATTATTTGCGAATCTCATGAACCCATATTTTATTCACAATAGAAAAGCAGAAAACATTAAATGTTTAAACTGAGATAATGTACCATTTTAAGAAAAAAAGTTGGTAATTTTGAAATTGATGGCAGAAATACGTCTCAAAAAAGTCAGGACAGGGATGCAAAAAGCTGGCAAATTAAGTGGTACTAGCAAGGAAGAGATGGAAGAACATGTTACAACTAATTAGGTTATATAGCACTAGGTCTGTAACATGATTGGGTATAAAAAGAGCATGAGAGTCACTTAGAAGCAAAGATGGGCAGAGATTCACCAATCTGTAAAAATCTGCATCTTAAAATTGTTGAATAATTTCAGAATAATGTTCTTCTAAATAAAATTGCAGAGACTTTAAATATACCATCATCTACAGTATAAAATAACAGACGATTCAGAGAATCTGGATAAATCTCTGTGTGCAAGAACAAGGCCAAAATGCAATATTGAATGCCTGTGATTTATAGGCTCTCAGATGGCACTGCATTAAAAACAGGCATGATAGTGTGATGGACATCACTGCATGGGCTCAGGAATACTTCCAAAAATTACTGTCTGTGAACACAGTTCGTCATCCAAAAATGCAATTTCAGCTGTATCATTCATAGAAGAAGCCATATCTGAACATGATCCAGAAATGCTGCCATCCTATCTGGGCCAAAGCTTATTTAAAATGGTCTGTTACAAAGTGGAAAACTATTCTGTGGTCAGATGAATCAAAATTTGACATGATTTTTGACAGCCCCTAGACACTGTGTCCTCCGAACTAAAGAGAAGAGAGACCTTCTGGCTTGTCATCAGCGCTCAGTTCAAAAGCTTACATCTCTGATGGTATGGGGGTGCATTAATGCATATGGAATGAGCAGCTTGCCCATCTGGAAAAGTTCCATCAATGCTAAAAGATATATCCAGGTTTTAGAGCAGCATGTGATCCCATCCAGACATCTTTTTCAGGGAAGGCCTTGCATATTTTAGCAGAACAATGCTAAGCCGAATATGGCATCTATGACAACAGCATGACTTTGTAGTAGAAGAGTCCGGGTGCTTAACTGGCCTGCCTGCAGTCCAGACCCTTCACTAATTAAAAATATTTGGCACATCCAGAAATAAAAATATGACAAAGACCCAGGACTGTTGAGAAGTTAGAATCCAATATCAGGTAAGAATGGGACAACATTCCTCTCCCAAAACTTCAACTGGTCTCCTCAGTTCCCAGACATTTAGAGTGTTGTTAAAAATAGAGAGGATGCTACACAATAGTAAACATGGCCCTATCCCAACTTTTTTGAGACGTGTTGCTGGCATTAATTTCAAAACTACCCTTTTTTCTTAAAATAGTATTATCTCAGTTTAAACATTTTATGTTTCCTACTGTGACTAAAATATGGGTTTATGAGATTTGCAAATCATTGCATTCTGTTTTTATATAGATTTTACACAGCATCCCAACTTTTGGGGAATTGGGGTTGTATATTTGCTTTCATGACTGATCCATCCATGTAATCCCATTTAGTTCAGTACCCCTCCAGAACCCTAAACGAAAAATGTGATATGTTACAGATTAACAGTCCTTGAGCTTGTGGTAGCTTCTTAGATTTTTTTTTTTTTTGCCTGATGTATTAGCTAGTAACACGCTTCTTGTCCAAGGGTTACAATGTTGACTCAATTCAGTGTATCTATGGAGGTACAGCGTTGTGTCACCCTAGACTGTTCTCCTGATATGGGCTACAAACAAATCCTCATCTTCACATCTCTATTACATGGGGAGCAATGAGATTTGTAGTTGGCAGACAATAGCTTGAAAGGAAGATGGTTTCTGATTTCAGGTAAATCACAGGAAGTGACAAGGACACTGCATTTCTTGGCAAGATCAACAGGTATTTTCACTATTTGCAGCAAATCTGCCTGGGATGAACTCCAACCTTACTTTTAGCCTTAAACAGGTGCACAGGCTTTAACCCTGTACTGAAACTGCCTAGTCTGACAGAGCCAACCTCATTTCTTGGCTGGAGAACATCCATCATTATCTAGCAGTTTCCTCCCCAGCCTGACAGTCCTTGATTGGTCCCAACCATTTGTTGGATTGCAGGCTTCTATCATGGAGGACCAGCATTACATGTAGGCATTACCACAGCTTCCTTTTTTCCAAAAAATCACATACTACCAGCCATGGTCTGCCTGCATTGCTTATGAGAGAAGCCCAACAATAATGTCACTGGGTTTAAAATAAGGTGCGTAATGAAAACGAAAGTTTTATTTAAAAATGTCATTAGCATGTTAAAGAGGGCGGAGGAGAATCCAGGGAAGAAATAAATACAGGTTAAACTTCAGTATTTGTGCTTGGGTTTAGATATTTTTTAAGCAGATGTATGGACTATATGGTTGTGACCGATATATGAACTTTATAGATTCAATGCAGTGGACATTAAAGAATTACCTCTTGTCCAATGTGATGTCAGATGTGATATTTGGTGGTTAACCCCAATAGGCACACAGCTTCTATTGACCTTACATGTATTTCTATTTGTGGGGTGACAGGCTCACTGTATGGACAGTTTCTTAGCATCTAATTATTTGATCCGCTGCAGATTTCGTACATGTTCCCACTTACAAAGAAATTAAGGGTCTAAAATTTTTATCATAGGTGTATTTTAAATGGTAGAGACAGACTATCAATCAAAAATCCAGAAAAAAACACGATACAAATGTTTCAAATTAAGTTGCAGTTCAGTGAGTAAAATGAGCATTTGATTCCCAAGCAAAACATGGTGACCACAAAGAAAAAAAGGTGTTCAGGATTGGAAAAAAAAAAACAAATCACACTGCACTGCTTAATGAACAAACCACATGGAGGCTAGATCAATTTTAGCCATTTGAGTTTACAACCACTTCAAGGTCTGGAGACTGGCTAGGCCACTCCATGTATGTTTTGGGTCATTGCCATGCTGGAAGACCCACCCACGACCCATCTTCAGTGTTCTGGCTGAGGGAAGAAGGTTCTCATCCAAGATTTTACAATACATGGACCAATACATTGGCCCCTCAATGTGGCAAAGTCGGCCTGTACCTTTAGCAGAGAAACAGCCCCAAATCATGTTTCCACCTCTGTGCTTGACTGAAGGGATGGTGTTCTTAGGGTCATAGTCAGCTTTTTTTCTTCCTCCAAACAAGATGAGTTGAGTTAATACCAAAGAGAGCTCATTGATCACAGTACTTCCTCCCAATCCTTCTCTGAATAGTTCAGATGTTAATTGGCAAACTTCAGATAGGCCTGTCCATGTGCCTTCTTGAGGAGGGGGACCTTACGGGTGCTGCAGGATTTCAACCCATGGTGGCGTTTTGTGTTACCAACAGTTTGGTGACTGTGGTCCCAACTGCCTTAAGATCATTCACAAGCTCCTCCCGTGTATTTCTGGGCTGATCCCTTACTTTTCTCATAATCATCCTTACCCCATGAGGTGAATTCTTCCATTTGCAAATAATCGCTCCAACAGTTGTCTCCTTCTCACCAAGCTTCTTGCTGGTGGTCTTGTAGCCCATTCCAGCCTTGTGCAGGTCTACAATCCTGTGCCTCAAGTCCTTTGACAGCTCTTGCCAATTATGGTGAGTTTGAATGAAAGAAAGATTCAGTGGACAGGTGTCTTTTATACACATAATGAGTTGTCATTAGGAGCACCTTGAGGGCCAGTTCACACCAGACGCAGTTCCGTGCGCATTTTTTCTGCACTAAAAATGCATGCACAGTGTTTTCCATGTATTCCAATGGCTCTTGTTGGCTCTAGTTCACACCATGCAGTCAGTTTCTGATGCAGAAACTGACCGGAAACTGACTGCATGGTGCCAACTAGAGCCATTGGAATACATGGAAAACTCTGTGCATGCATTTTGTGCAGAAAAAAAGCACACAGAGCTGAACGGAACTGTGTCTGGTGTGAACTGGCCCTGAATTGAGAGGATTAATCTGTGAACCACATGACCACATACTGTAGCCAGTCAGTAGGAACCAGAAATATTGCTGGTTGGTAGGGGATCAAATATTTATTTTACTCACTGAACTGCAACTCAACTTATAACATTAGTATCATGTGTTTACTTCTGGATTTTTGGTCTCTATCATTTAAAATACACCTATGATAAAAATGATAGATCCTTCATTTCTTTGTAAGTGGGCAAACTTGCACAATCTGCAGGGGATTTATTATTTCCCCCCCTGTATATGTTACAGACCACATCCAGAGAATAAGAAGCAGGTAGCAAACACCAATGGGCAAATAAATAAGTTATTGCATTGCATTTTCCTTTTGAATTTTTTTTTAGAAAACTTATATGAAAACATGAACATATTGTGTAGTGTGATGTTACTTTCCACTTTAGCAGAAGCTTGTTACCTCTCTTTCCTCATCTTGCTCTTTTTTAATCTGTTCCAATCGGTACTGCTCGGCCATCTCTCTCTCCTGGGCCTCTCTCTGTGGAAACATGATGGTTCTGATTTTTAGAAGCCTACTGTACATAATACATCTCAGTACTTTAAAAGTCACACACTTGTTCATGTACAGTAAATGCAAATATAAGACAAATCCAGATCAACAGCACTGCAAAGCCAAGGTTTATTGCAATTCCATAAACCAGTTACTACTTCAGCTTTGGCACCTCTATACACCTCATGAACAAGTGCAAATTTGTTTATTTGGAGATAACGTTGTCATTACATTTGATAAAGTAATACATATACTTTTTCCAGGACAAACAAGGCTTTATTTTGGTTAAAAATTATTACTAAAACAAATTGTATGCAATTAACAAACAGGAAAAAAACATAAAACATGCATTTGCTTCCAGTTTAACCAATGTTAAATTAAACATTTTATTCGTCCCATTTATGACACGTAAAAAAAAAAACCCCCAAAAAAACAAAAAATAAAAAAAACCACAACAAATGCTTTTGTGCTATAGCACATTATTAAATATGAAAAACAAAAACAACTGCAGTGCTTCCGCCCCCCCCCCTTTTTCCCCTTTGTTTGCCCTACCTAAAATAAAAACTGCTCTGTTAGTATGGTCAGTGATAATCTAGTAATGTACAGGATGTTGTAACTCATATTTCAATGCCTACATAATGTTCTTATTTTGAAGCACGGGGGGCTTATGTGCCTGACTGTTCTTTTGTATCTGTATTTTCGTGTGAAATGGCAATAAAAAAAAGACAAATGAAAAGAAAAAAAACGCTAAGCGGATGGAAGGAAGGGATGTTCTTTAGAGCCCTTTCACACTAAGGCGGTTTTCAGGCTCTAGAAATAGCCTCTACCATTCATTTCAAAACGCCCTGCCCATCGAAATGAAGTGCTTCCGAAGCACCGCAACACGCCCGATTTTAACCCCTTACTTGAGGTTAAAAGCGCCGCTTAACCACTTAACAACCACCTGCCGACAAATAACGTCGACAAGGTGGTTGCTTAACTCTGGGAGGACGTTATATAACGTCCTCCCAGAATCGCGCTCCCGCGCGCCCCTGGGGCGCGCACACGGGAAACTCCGGGAAACTCCGGGAAACTCCGTGAATTGCGGTAAGTCGCCGCTGATAGCGGCCGTTTACCACGTGATCGCTCCGTCAAATGACGGAGCAATCACTTGTAAACAGACCGGCGTCATTTGATGACGCCGGTTCCTCCCTCCCCTCTCTGTACCGATCGGTACAGTGTGAGAGGAGAGGGGAGGGTGCAGATCAAGGCAGCAGCGCTGTGGGCTGGATCTGTGACAATTGCAGTCACAGATCCAGCCATCCATCCATCCCTGCTCAGCCATCCCTGTGCTATACCCTGCCAATACTCTGCAAAATACCCTGCCAATACCCTGGTGCAATACCCTGCCAATACCCTGGTGCAATACCCTGGTGCAATACCCTGGTGCAATACCCTGGTGCAATACCCTGGTGCAATACCCTGGTGCAATACCCTGGTGCAATACCCTGGTGCAATACTCTGCAATACCCTGGTGCAATACTCTGCAATACCCTGGTGCAATACCCTGCAGCAATACCCTGCAGCAATACCCTGCAGCAATACCCTGCAGCAATACCCTGCAGCAATACCCTGCAGCAATACCCTGGTGCAATACCCTGGTGCAATACCCTGGTGCAATACCCTGGTGCAATACCCTGGTGCAATACCCTGGTGCAATACCCTGGTGCAATACCCTGCAGCAATACCCTGCAGCAATACCCTGCAGCAATACCCTGCAGCAATACCCTGCAGCAATACCCTGCAGCAATACCCTGCAGCAATACCCTGCAGCAATACCCTGCAGCAATACCCTGCAGCAATACCCTGCAGCAATACCCTGCAGCAATACCCTGCAGCAATACCCTGGTGCAATACCCTGGTGCAATACCCTGGTGCAATACCCTGGTGCAATACCCTGGTGCAATACCCTGGTGCAATACCCTGGTGCAATACCCTGGTGCAATACCCTGGTGCAATACCCTGGTGCAATACCCTGGTGCAATACTCTGGTGCAATACTCTGGTGCAATACTCTGGTGCAATACTCTGGTGCAATACTCTGGTGCAATACTCTGGTGCAATACTCTGGTGCAATACTCTGGTGCAATACTCTGGTGCAATACTCTGGTGCAATACTCTGGTGCAATACTCTGGTGCAATACTCTGGTGCAATACTCTGGTGCAATACTCTGGTGCAATACTCTGGTGCAATACTCTGCAATAACCACTTCCCGCCCTCCGGCCGTCATATGACGTCCTTGACTTTGTGCGGGGATATCTGAATGATGGGAGCAGCTACAGGCATCATTCAGATATTAGCTTTTTCAGCCGGCGATTCCCTACACCATAACAACAATCATAGTGGCTGTTCCGCCGCTTGATAATTCTTACGGGAGGCGAGAGGGGATGTCCCCCCCCCCCCGCCGCCCTCCGGTGCTTCTACCGACTCACCGCTACGATCAAAGCCAGGATTGTTGGTTTTTTTTTTGTATTTTTTTCAGGCTTCCCAGCCTAGAGGTGAGATGTGGGGTCTTATTGACACCCCCCCCCCCCCCATATCTCACTGTAAAGAGGACCTGTCATGCCATATTCCTATTACAAGGGATGTTTACGTTCCTTGTAATAGGTATAAAAGTGATCAAAAAAATGTTTGGGGCGGAAAAACATGTCAAACTAAAATAAATAAAGTAAAATGAAGAATAACATTTTTATTTATTTTTTAAAGCGCCCCTGTCCCCGTGAGCTCGCATACAGAAGCGAACGCATACGTAAGTCCCGCCCACATATGAAAACGGTTTTCAAACCACACATGTGAGGTATCTCTGCGAACGTTAGAGCGAGAGCAATCATTTTGGCCCTAGACCTCCTCTGTAACTCAAAACATGTAACCAGTAAAAATATTTAAAGCGTCGCCTATGGGGATTTTTTAAGTAGCGAAGTTTGGCGCCATTCCACGAGTGTGTGCAATTTTTAAGGGCGACATGTTAGGTATCTATTTACTCGGCGTAACTTCATCTTTCACATTATGCAAAAACATTGGGCTAACTTTACTGTTTTTTTTTTTTTTAAGCACAAAACATTTTTTTTCCGTAAAAAACGCGTTAAAAAAATTGCTGCGCAAATATCGTGCGAGATAAAAAGTTGCAACAACCATCATTATATTCTCTAAGGTCTTTGCTAAAAAAACATATATAATGTTTTGGGGTTCTATGTAATTTTCTAGCAAACAAATGATGATTTTTACATGTAGGAGAGAAATGTCAGAATTGGCCTGGGTGCTCCAGAACGCCTGAAGGTGCTCCCTGCATGTTGGGCCTCTGTATGTGGCCACGCTGTGTAAAAGTCTCACACATGTGGTATCGCCATACTCGGGAGGAATAGCAGAATGTGTTTTGGGGTGTAATTTGTGGAATGCATATGCTGTGTGTGAGAAATAACGTGCTAATATGACAATTTTGTGAAAAAAAAAAAAGAGAAAAAAAAAATCTTGATTTTGCAAAGAATTGTGGGAAAAAATGACAACTTCAAAAAACTCACAATGCCTCTTTCTGAATACCTTGGAATGTCTTCTTTCCAAAAAGGGGTCATTTGGGGGGTATTTGTACTTTTCTGGCATGCTAGGGTCTCAAGAATTGAGATAGGCCGTCAGTACTTCAGGTGTGATCAATTTTCAGATATTGGCACCATAGCTTGTGGACTCTATAACTTTCACAAAGACCAAATAATATACACCAATTTGTACTTATTTTTACCAAAGATATGTAGCAGTATAAATTTTGGCCAAAATTTATGAAGAAAAAATAGTAATTTGCAAAATTTTATAACAGAAACGAAAAAAAAAATCATTTTTTTACAAAATTTTCAGTCTTTTTTCTCTTATAGCGCAAAAAATAAAAAACCCAACAGTGATTAAATACCACCAAAAGAAAGCTCTATTTGTGTGAAAAAAAGGACAAAAAATTCATATGGGTACAGTGTTGTATGACTGAGTAATTGTCATTCAAAATGTGAGAGCACCGAAAGCTGAAAATTGGTCTGGTTATTAAGGGGGTTTAAGTGCCCAGTTGTCAAGTGGTTAAAGAGGAAGTGAACCCTCGTAAATATATATATTTTTTAAAACTAACCTGCAAGAGAAAGGCATAATGAGCAAGTATGCACAGCATACTAGCTCATTATGTGTCACTTACCTGAGATCGAAGCCCCCGGAAGTCCGCCTCGGTCCGTCCACCGCCGCGCCATGTCCCATCGTCGCTAGTTCCGGGTATCACCGTTCCACCGCTCTGATTGGCCGGAGCGGCGATGACGTCACACGCAGGCCGGCAAGGTCCCATTCATAAAACCGGCAATGACCCGGCCTGCTAGTGCGCATGCGCGTGACGTCATTGGCGCTATTTTTAAAAGCAAATATCTCCTTAACCGTGTGGGTTAAGGAGATATTTCATGCACCTACAGGTAAGCCTTAATCTAGGCTTACCTGTAGGTGCATGTTGTCAAAGTGGGTTTACAACCACTTTAAACAGCGGTAAAGCACCTCTAAAACAAAACGCTTTCAGGGTGAAAGCAGCCTTAGGAATGATTAGAGTTACCAAGGGGAAACGGGAACAAATTTTATTTAAAAAGTGTTATTTTTTCTTTTGCAAAGGTTAAGTTCGCCTTTGTAAAAAAATTTAATAAATGCACATCTTTTTGCAGTTAGGCCCCTTTCACACTGGGGCGTTTTTCATGTGGTTTAGCGCTAATAATAGCGCTATTATACCGCATGAAAAATTCCTGCCTGTAGCCTTCAATGTGAAAGCCCGAAGGCTTTCACACTGAAGCGGTGCGCTAGCAGGACCGCTCCAAAAGTCCTGCTAGCCGCTTCTTTACAGCGGTAAAGGAGCGGTGTGTTCACCACCTCTTTTACCGCGGCTGCCCATTGAAATCAATGGGACACCGCGGTAATACCGCCCGCAAACCGCGGCAATAGCCACGGTTTGCGGGCGGTATTAACCCTTTTTCGGCCGCTAGCGGGGGTTAAATTCACCCCCCTAGCGGCCGCATACCGCGGTAAGAACGACGGTATAGCAGCGCTGAAAATCGCGCTGCTATACCGCCACCGCAGCTGCCCACCCCAGTGTGAAAGGGGCCTTACACTCTGACAGGAAGAGACAATAAACTACCTGTGCTCAACAGCGCCCTGGTAGTTTGAGAACTACAAGCCAACAATCGCAAAGGCTGTCAGTAGTTGTACTTCTCCCCTCTGTGAATAAAGGATGCTGCTGGAGCCTCGCATGGCTGTGTTATTTTTTAAATTATGACGGCGAGTTCGGGGAGAAGATCCCCGGATTGCTGTCACTAGAGGCAGTGAATCAGGGAGCGGCTGCAGGAGTGGGAACATGTTTCACGTTCCACTCTAAAAATGGGTGGAATATGTAACATGTTCCCAAAGGTGAAGTTATTTACAAACATTGTTTATAAGCTCTGTGTTAGAGGACAAGTTTTGGCTGTCCTTCAAACAGCAAGGAAATTGCTGGTAAAAGCAGCAACTGGGGAGAGAAACAGAGCGCTACGTGTGACCTGTGTACTTCTGTGAATTTGTTTTGGAAGTATGTAGCACGCCTAAGGAATGCAACCTGGTAACAAAGGAGCCACAAGCTTCTTTATAGGTTTCTAATAATCCTTGGTTACCACCACAGCTTGGGTAATGGTGATCTGAAATTGTCCTGATGGTGCCATCCATATCTTTGCCTAATTATGACTGCAAGGAACCTGACACAGGAATATTAGTGTCACACAATTAACATCTTACACCAAATTTGGGAAGAACACCTACCTTTGCTCGGTCAGCTTCTAGAGAAAGGCGGTAGGCCTCATCCTGTTCTCTTTTCACATTTTCTCTGGCCTCTCGTTCATCCTAAAATGAATAAACAGAGGAACTAAACACTTCTGACATGTGGTATTGGTTCTTCAGTAATGTTCCTTAGACACTCCGAATATTGTGTTAAAACAACTGACTGTAAAAACATTGTGTGTTGAGTGGTAACGTCTTCCTGCTATAGTCACACGATCAAACCCATTGTTATAATAAAAGGTAAACTACTGAAAACAAGAGTCAACCAATCATATGGTTACTAAATGAGAACATTTGCAGAGTCTGTACCCCAACAATGCACACAATCATCCCTATTTAAGGACATGATATTTGACTTTTTACCAATTGTTATAATATTATAGCGTGTTGAAGACTGAACTTAAATAGTAATTATTAACACATAAAAAGGCTTGTGAAGCATTTGTACTGTACACTGTATATTATATCAGCATTTAATAAAAAATATAGTTGCCCCAAGGTCATAAAAAATATCGATTTCAGTCGTCAGTAAGCTTTGATTTTCTATAACTGGCCAAAAAAATTTAAATATAGTAATCGTAACACCCATGACAACAATGGAGACGTTCTATGTACATAACTGCCTTAGGCCCCGTTCACACCTGAGCAATTTTCTGCTTGAAGCTTGTAGCTCTAAAATGCTCAACAAGCCAAATCTCATTAATTTCAATGACCCCTGTTCACATCTGATGCCGCGTACACACAACCTTTTTTTCCTGACGAGAAAAATGCCATTTTTTTTATTTGGTCATTAAAAATGATCGTGTGTAGGCTCCAGAGCATTTTTCGCGACGTGAAAAATGGGCATTAAAAAAACATGCTCTATTTTTTCTCGTCGTTTTTCTCGTCGTGAAAAACGACCGTGTGTAGGCTCTAACGACGTGAAAAAAACGCGCATGCTCAGAAGCAAGTGATGAGACGGGAGCGCTTGTTCTGGTAAAACTAGCGCTCGTAATGGAGACAGCACATTCGTCACGCTGTAACGGACTGAAGAGCACGAGGCTGAAAAGCGCGAACCGTCTCTCACCAAACTTTACTAACACGAGGATCAGCAAAAGCAGCCCAAAGGGTAGCGCCATCCGAATGGAACTTCCCCTTTATAGTGCCGTCGTACATTTCGTACATCACCGCGCTTTGCTAGAGCATTTTTTTTCATGACCGTGTGTAGGCAAGGCAGGCTTGAGAAGAATCACGTCGAGAAAAACATTGTTTTTTCAATGACATTAAAAACAGTCGTGTGTACGCGGCATGAGTGTGCTTGTCACTCACAAAAGTAAATGAGCCTCTTTTTGGCAGACTACAAGCTCATAGACTTCAATAGAAATGCCTGACTTGAGCTTTTTACAAGCGTTTTTTGCTCAACTAGCAGCTCTCCACCCCTAATTTCCTCTCCCTGTCCTCCCCCTAGGGCTTTCTATTGGCTAAATAAAAATGCCTGAAGCTCTAAAAGGCTTGTAATACACTTTAAAAATGCTTGCAAAAAGTAAAAAATAGAAAAAAATGCCAGAAAAACGCCAGTAAAAATCGATACACTCGGGTGTGAATGGAGCCCAAGAAATATAATTTTCTGCTCCTCTGGTTGGCTCATTGCAGCAGTATTTCTGTTAATACAACACCAAGACTAATCATGTGAATATAACAGTGGTGTGTACAATTCTGCAATGAAGTTTGCTAAATTGCAAAGCATGGACTGGACTGCTTTTTCTCTTAAAAAAAAGTTAGAAATATTTACTAAAGTGTGATACGTGCAGCGTGTAATTACTGTGTGCTAGCTGCCATTTTTACAATATAAAAATTGCTATAGTATATAAACTAAATATACAGCAAGAACTTTTTAATAGATTTTCCATTATTTTGCTAATAAAAAGCCAATTAAAAAAGAGATTTCTTTTCTGCATATTATCATACAATAACTTATGATTTGGTGTTAGTTGTGAGGTTCCATGAGGTGTCGATTAAGGGGAGTAGAAAATTAAGCAATTTGAGATGGCGATGAAATAACACTTCAGAGAAATTATAGCTTTCTGTGGTTAAATAACTATTTAATGCAAAAACTCCAAAGACATGCTGGTAGGTTAATTGGCTCCTGTCTAAATTGGCCCTAGTATCTGTGTGCGTGTTTGCATGCATGCATGTGAGATGGCAACCTTGGACTGTAAGCTTCCTGAGGACAGGGGCTGATGTTATTGTACACATCACAACCAATGCCAACTATAAGGTATTGTATAAGAATGTGCAGAAAAAAATATATATATCTTTTTGAACTGGCTTGTCATTCATCATTATTAATAATAATCATTATTATTATTATTGCAAAATAATGTAAAAGTCAATAAAAAATTATTGTGGTATATTTAGATTATATACTATAGCAGTTTTTATTTATTTTTAATGTAAAGGGCTGCGTAATCGTTGGCACGATATAAATACCTATAATAATAAAAAGGGTCCCATATTCATGTCATATTTTAAAATGCAAGTTATATAAATAATTTTACATTCATTATTTATATACAGTAAACAAAATCGACACCACCGTAGATGGCCATCCTGAAAGTGATTCTAAAGGCAGAAAGTTTTTTTACCCTAATGCATTTCATGCATTAACATAAAAAACCTTCTGCATACAGCTCCCCCCCCCCTTATACTTACCTGAGCCCGACCTTGATCCAGCGCTGTGCATGAGAGCAGAGACTCGCTCGCTCCTCACTGGCTCAGAGACATTGGCTCCCACTGCTGTCAACCACAGCCAGTGAGAAGGAAGCGGGGAGGGGCCAAGTCACGCGCTGTGTGTATTTGGACATACAAAGCCAGCTCAGGAATGGGCACACACGAGTGCCCCCATAGCAAGCCGCTTGGGAAGTAGGTGGAGCCATAAATAATTGTTTTATGTTCCAAGGACCAACGAGGCATCAAAATATAAACCGCTACTAATATTTCTCATTAACATAGTATAATGATGGTCCTGGATCAGGAAGATTTTTTTTTTTTCTACTGGAGCACACTGGACAGATCTGAGAAAGTCCCACTGGGTTGAAACACATCTATGAAGGTGGCTGCACTTTATTCTCTGATCCAGGATAATTAAAATAAATCCAGCAGGTTTGATTGCACAGAGTCTTATGCAATGCTTTTAGCGTGAATAAAGGATACTTTTATCTTTGTCTCTGATGTGATCTTTTAAAAAGGCATAAATATTAATTAGATCATGGTTTTATGTGTTTTTGTTTGCCTTCCTTTGGATCATTTGGGAGTTTAGGGTCCTAAGGATGCAAAGATTTATTTTTATTTTTTTGTGGATGAATCAAATGGACATCTGTCTCTTTTGAATCTATGTAACTGCTGCTTTACACCTCACTGGGAGCCTTATATGCCATAATGCATATAGCTGTTTAAGGCTTCTTGGCCATCATCAGTACAATGTATGGAACTCATGGCTTCTATGGATTTATTTCAATTATCCTGGAGCAGAAAATCAAGTGCAGCCACCTTCATAGTGTATATTTCAGGTCTATTTAGTGGTATTAGGACAGACACAGCATATTTTGTAAGCAATGCAGCTCATGACAGCACCGCATTTAGATCGGATTCAGTATTATCACCTCTAATGCAAACGATTCAACCCTTGCGCCCAGGTAGGGCTGTCACTGCCGGATTACGTCCCATTGCTGACTCCTTGCTGGGAGCTAACAGTAACAAAGGTCCTGCGGTTTCTTTTCCATTTAATTAAAGGTGGAACCTGTGGCTCCCCTGCATGGCAGCGGAACTGCTACACCACTCTCGCTGCGGGGCCCAGCTCCAAACCCTCGGAATTAATTTGAAAAAGGGGAGTGTGTCATGACTGAAGCAGAGCAAGAGAGATATACACTGTATTTTTCTCAGATGGGTTTCAGTTTTGTTCAACAGTTCCAGTTCTGCTTTAATGAGATCATGTGAACACACTGTTAACAAAACCAACAGAGTGGCTTGCTGTTAGATAAAAATAGAGGGAAAAAACACCAGGATAGACAGAGAATAAAGTACTGTATAAAAAAAATGAAGAGGTAATCTTCATTTTAATATTTCCTTAATTTCTTGAAATGCAAGAAAGAAACAGAGCTAAAAAAAAAAAAACACATACATGACTTATACTGTATATTGCTCCTAAATTATTTAAATAAAAGTGGTTCTAAAGCCTTAGGGTTTTTCACCTTAATGCATTCTTTGCATTAAAGTGATTGTAAAGGTTCGTTTTTTTTTTTTTTTAAATAACAAACATGTCATACTTTCCTGCTCTGTGCAAGAATTTTGCAGAGCGGCCAACCATACCTCCCTTTCTGGGATGTCCCCGTGGCGCTCCTGGCTCCTCCTCTTCATCGAGTGCCCCCGCGAAGAAACGCTTTCCAAGGTGGCAACCGTGCAAGCGCGCTCCTGAGTCCTGCTGCTGCGTCCATTGACACAGACAGGACTCGGCCCCGCCCCCAGTGTCACTGGATTTAAATGACATCAGCGGGAGCCAATGGCTCCTGCTGCTATTAATCTATCCAATGAGGACCCGAGACAGTGGCTAGAGCTGGTGGGCTTGTGCTTGCCGCTGGAACGATCGGGTCCAGGTAAGAAAAAGGGGGGCAGCAGCAACGCAGGAGGTTTTTCCCCCTTAATGCACAAAATGCATTAAGGTGAAAAACCTTGAGTGTTTACAACTCCTTTAGGGTGAAAAACCTTCTGTGCTGAGGCTTGCCCCCACTGATCCCCCTCTCTTCCTTCCATGAGCTCAGTCGATCCAGCAATGTGCACAAGTGCAGCGGCTCCCGCCGCTGTCGCTCTCAGACAGATTGCTAGTAGCGGGAGCCAATCGCTGACAATCAAATCCAGTGACACGGGAGTGGATTTGATTTCTATACAGAGCTGCACCAGATTTTGCACGTTCCCATTTTAGTAAAATCAACCCCAGACAGCAGTGGGGGCACCCAATGAAGAGGAGGGGCCTGGAGCACCGACGGGGGACCCCAAAAGAAGAGGATCTGGGCTGCTCTGTGCAAAACCATTACACAGAGCAGGCAAGTATAACATTTTTTTTTTTTTATAAGAATAACAAACAACTGAAAGTTTACGACCACTTTAATACAAGTTCTTCATCCTTAAGTGCTCATTCAGAGGTTGATTAATCCTGTCCTCCATGCAGAGCTGCGCGTGCATCCACCTCGGAGCAGCAAGCAGGCACTGGGGTTGATTTACTAAAATTGGAGTGTGCAAAATCTGGTGCAGCTCTGCATAGAAACCAATCAGGTTCCAGGATTTTGTCAAAATGTACCTGAACAAGCTAAAGTTAGAAACTGATTGGCTACTATGCTCAGCTGCCCCAGACTTTGCAGGTTTTAGTAAATCAACCTCATTTTGTCTTCAGATCAGTTCACCAGCTCCTGCCCACATGTCAAACTTTGATATGCAATTGTGTCTGTGCACCTGTTGCTTGTGCATCCACTTCTATGGGCTAAGAAAGGTAGGCTCCTGCATTTTTTTTTTTTTATAAAAATACACTTGTACATAATGTGTTTCTAAAGGCTGAAGGTTTTTTACTTTCATGCATTCTATACAATAAGATGAAACACCTTCTCTATGCAGCAGCCCCTCCTAATACTTTTCTGAGCCGATCTCGATCCAGCGATGTGCACGAGAGCCTCGGCTCTCCTTCTCCTCATTGGCTGAGACAGCGGCAGGAGCGATTGTCAATCCTAGCCAGTGAGCCAATGAGGAGAGAGAGAGGCGGCTCTGTGTGTAAATGGACACGCAGAGCCGTGGCTCGGAGACTAGCCTGATTGGGTGCCCCCATTGTAAGCTGCTTGCTCTGGGGGCACTACACAGGAGGGAAGGGCCAAGAGCGCCGGTGAGGGACCCAAGAAGAGGAGGATTGGGGCTGCTCTGTGCAGAACCACTAAACAGAGCAGATGATTATGATATGTTTGTTATTTTTTTTTTTTTTTAAAGTAGACCTTTAACATCACTTTAAAAGCTGATCTCCAGAAGAACAGCTAAAAATGTGAAATACATATTGTTAAACATACAAGGTTCAGGCTGACGGGTGTTCTAGCCAAATGTTACAATTTCCATTCAAAGTTATGCAGCTGCATTTAAATAGAAAATGGAGCGTTTGGGGAAAAAATGGCAGTGTACACCTCGATAAGAAATGCTGTGTCTGAAGAAACATGGCACAATGCAAAGCAGGTCAGATGCAGCCTCTAAACTGCTGTGTGTACTGCTCAAGTAAAGTGTTTGTAACC
This sequence comes from Rana muscosa, assembly GCA_029206835.1. Lineage (NCBI taxonomy): Eukaryota > Metazoa > Chordata > Amphibia > Anura > Ranidae > Rana > Rana muscosa. The sequence goes on from CM055120.1 coordinate 74,920,977, forward strand.
TTAATAACCCCCATCACTGCCAGCCTCTCCCCTTTATCCAGCGATAATGCACAGTGTGTCTATTGAAATCAATGCCGCTAAATACCTTTTTTATTCAGATATCTTCAGGCCTGGCACGCGAGTCCTGCCCACTCTCCTACTTCGATCCAGGTCTACGGCGGGAGGGGCCGATATCTCCCTCTGATGTCAGCCGGGAGTTCACATGACCGCCGTGGTGGCTGCTCAGCCGCTCCCGCTGCAGCCTGGGGATCGGAGAAGTAGGGCGCCTGGGAGTCACGTGACCAGCCTAGAGATATCTAAAAAAGCCATTTAGAGGCTTTGTTTTCAAAAAACACTTACACTGTGAGTTATCGCTGGATAAAGGAGAGGAAGACAGCTCGCAAGCTGACAGGCAGGGAGAGGGGAGAAAGCAGAGCTGTGGATAATGGAGGCACGTAAACTGACCAGTGTCAGGGCTCAGCAGTCATGATAAACCGTAGTCAGTTTACGGGGGGGGGGGGGGGGCAGTACCAGGCAGGATCAGCCAGGTTTTTTTTTTACAGCTTAGAGAGGGGCAGGTTAAGCAAGCACTGCGCTGTTTAACCTGCTATAAGGGAACAGGGGCTTTTTTTTGGGGGGTTACAGACACTTTAAAGTCAATGAAATTTTGCTGACCTGCATTTTTGGTGCATTTCAAAATCACAGAAAAACCCAGGAGAATTCCAGCCTGCCAAAGTATTTGTATTTCTGTCAAACCAGTACTGAGATTTACACAGCTCTGCTACACAACAGCCCTATCTGGCAAAGCCAGGGATCGAATTTTTCTATCTGGTCAGAGTCGCTGTACTAACGATCCGATGTTAGTGCAGCGGCTCCGACCAGAGCGGTCAGTGTGTACCAGGCTTTAAAATGATCAAATTACCACCACATTTTCACCTAACTAGCATTCAGGGTATTCTGACAGTCACGGGTTCTGGTTGTGAGCCATGGGTGCTGGCTTGCAATTTTCAATAGGAAGTCTGGAGGAGTTATGCTGACAGAGGCATCCATGGCTTGAATTTTGAACAGTTTATCAGGAACTGGAGATTTGCTCTATGACCAGCTTAAAGGTAAACCAAGTTTGTGACTTTGGTATACCGGTAAAGTTCTTTGCAAACATTAAAAATTCACTGAAAAATTTGTTTCTGGATTTGTTATTTAAAAGAGACTGCTTTATTAGCCGTTTCTTCACTAAATTAAACAAAATTTTCACAATTTAAAACAAAATTGAAATGAATTTCACTTTCATACATTGCTCAATTATAGATGACTTTATACAAGACAGATCCTTATGTATTATCGGCAGTATGTAGAACTCACAGTCCACTTTTTTTTCTTACACTGCAGGCAGTTCCAACCTTCATTAATCATTTATGATTGTACATAATGCATTGGCCCCAATGTAAAAAAAGGCCAATAATGTCCAATAATTTCTAAATGAAGATAGATTTTCCAAGAGAAATTTAAATGATATGATAAAAGAGACATGTTTAGAATTCCTTGGAGACATCCAAAGCGGGTGGTGTATACATACTGCAAGAGAGAACACTTAGAAAATACTTCACTATTTATGACCAAATTGACCTGATGACTTGACATTATAATATGAGCTTTACTGGTACTTGGAACATTAGGAGACTACAGGTATGGGAAAAAAAAATTTTTTCCAAGAAAGCATTTTCCCGAATTGGGATTTTGCCATTGTGTCATTTTGTGTCAACTTCTGAGACAGAAGTCAAGTCTGCATGCTGTCTGCCTATACCAATTCTAAGCTTTGTATCACAATGCTCCAATCTCAGGAGAAAACAGTTTGCTCAAAGCAGAGTTAAAGGCTAGTCTGATCTTCTTCCTCGTAAAAGAATTCTCAGCGTTGCAGAGAGCTTCATAACCTTGCAAGCTTGGCTTTGCCATGACTATTACTTGGTTGTAATAGAATGAAAAGTGTGGGGAGCAGAGAAGGGCAGGAGAAATGCTGCAGGCATCTTATTGGTTAGGGATAACAGTGCTTGGTCACCCTGAAACAGACACACCAGTGGCATCTGGTGGATTGGTCAACTGCCATCCTACATCTATGGACATCTTTACATGGGAAATCATGCAAACCACTCCTGCTGAGAACCACTGGGGATTAGGAGGAAGGATATTAGGTAAACCAATCTGTGACCTACTCATTTTATTCAGCAAGTGCAACAACCATGCTAGAATCAGAAAGTTCACATGGCTTTATCATTAAAAGGGGTCATTTATAAAGGAGAGTGGATATCACGGCCCATGTTTTACAGCTCATTCCTAACGCTGCCTGGTTTTACATCTGGTGATCCAAGTACATGCTTCAGAGTGTGGAAAATAGGCTTGTTGCGGTCTCCGTCTCCTCCCTGTGTTCTCCAGTGCTTCCAACGCCTTCTCCTGCTTTTGTGTGTGTATAGTCTTGGGTGAAAGTTGGATGGAGTTTATGGGGTTCATGCATACTCAGCACATAAGACATGGGTGCTCAACCTGTGGCCCTCCAGCTGTTGTGGAACTATCAGTCCCATCATGCTTCTGCATTTGGGAGTCATGCTTGTAACTGTCAATGGCCAGCAATGCCTCATGGGACTTGAAGTTCCGCAACAGCTGCAGGGCCACAGGTTGAGCCCCCAAGACATAAGAACTATGTGATGCTCTTGTGAAGACCCTGAAGAAGCAACGACAACGCTGTGAAACGCGTTCGGTAAGCCAACAGGAACATACAAGTAAAGAGTGTTGTACTTATGCAGAAACATTATGGTTTTAATGTTGTTTTGCTATATTGTGGTCATAAAGTCCACATCTCTTTTAAAGGCCATAAAGGCCAGATCTGTTTTAAAGGCCAAAACGGCCAAAGGTCATAAAGGCCGGATCTCTTTTAAAAACACTTGTATATGTTGTAATAAAAGTTTATTTTATTTTTTGTAAATGGATTGTTTTTTTTGCCTGGAGTACAAAGCCTTAAAAGTCCCTTCATTACCATTAGAAAGGTTTCATTCCAAATGTTTTTATTTATGACTTTTTGGGATCTGGCATTGTACATTATTCCCGCTCCCCATGGCAGCAGTACGGGGATAAGTTCACTGTACTATCTGTCACTGTACTATCTGTCACTGTACTATCTGTCACTGTACTATCTGTCACTGGAATATCTGTCACTGGAATATCTGTCACTGGAATATCTGTCACCGTTTGAAAACAGCACGGCCACATCATTTATACACACAGCTCTGTGTTTCTGAATGAACTACAAGCCCAGACACCCTTAGCGGATGTCGGCTTGTAGTTCTCAATGAACTACCACAGTGCTGTGGAGCGATGTGGTAGTTCATTAAGTCTTTCCGGTCAGGGAGTATCGGCTTACCCGTACGGGCAAGCACATACACTGACAGTGTGCAGGAGACCTGCATGTCATCAGCGATCTGCTGATCGCTGGTGCAATGCTTTACAGGCTCCTACTACAAAAATAATAAATGCACATTTTTTTACCTGCAAAAAATGTGCATTTATACATGTTTTTCAAAAAGTAAACGCCTCCTTTTTTACCTTATAAATCATTTATAATGCAGAATGATCATGGAACCTCTGAAACCAAAAGTCCTGGCCCCTGGCCTGCACATTTGTTCCAGAACACCGATTTACTAAGTAGTGATGCGCCACAAGATGAGCATGACAGACAAAAAAAAGATAAAGTGGCACCCCTTTTCTATAAAGATTCAATCTAACTCGAAACTTGCATCCACAAAACAGAGGGGAAAATAATTATTTTATCCCCTGCAGATTTTGTAAGTTTGCTCACTTACATAGAAATGAAAGGTCTATAATTGTTATCATAGGTGTGTTTTAAAAGATACAGAATATCAACCAGAAATCTGGGAAAAAAAACACGATACAAATGTTATAAATGGAGTTGCAGTTCAGTGAGTAAAATAAGTATTTTATCCCCATACCAACCAACAAGAATCCTTGCTCCGACAGCCTGGCTACGGTATGTCCTCATGTGGTACACAGATTAGTTCTGTCCTTTTAAGAAAGTGCTCCTAACGACAACTCGTTATGTGTATAAAAGACACCTCTCCACAAAATCTTTCTTCCATTCAAACCTCACCATCATGGGCAAGACCAAAGAGCTGTCAAAGGACGTCGGGGACAAGACTGTAGACCTGCACAAGGCTGAAATGGGCTACAAGATCATCAGCAAGAAGCATGGCGAGAAGGAGACAACTGTTGGAGAAAATGTTCACAAATGGAAAAAGACAAAAAAAAAAAAAAAAACATCAATCGCCCTCGGTCTCGAGCTCCATGCAAGATTTCGCCTCATGGGGTAAGGATGATCATAAGAAAAGTGAGGGATCAGCCCAGAACTACACTGGAGGAGCTTGTGAATGATCTCAAGGCAGTTGGGACCACAGTCACCAAACAGACCATTGGGAACACAATACGTTGCCATGGATTGAAAACCTGCAGAGCCGAAGGGTCCCTCCTCCTCAAGAAGGCACATGTACAGGCCTGTCTGAAGTTTGCCAATGAACATCTAAAGGATTCAGAAAAGGATTGGGAGGAAGTACTGTGGTGAGATGAGACCAAAATTTAGCGCTTTGACATTGTCTCCCTGTGTTTGGAGGAAGAAAAATGCTATGACCCTAAGAACACCATGCCTACAGTCGAGCACTGAGGTGGAATTATGCTTTGGGGCTGTTTCTCTGCTAAATGCTAAACAAAGATTTGGGGGGCACACCCTAAAAGATGCATTAAAGATGGAGCAGCCATAAGACTATACAAATAGAACAAAATATTACAGTGCACACATGCAAAAATAGTTTTGTTTACTCACCGTAAAATCCATGGACTGACACAGCTTCTCTATTGACATAGTGGGTACTATCCGTTAATTAGAAGTGACTAGGCAGAAAACTTGTAAAAAGTGTTGCATCACACCTTCTACAGTACCGCCCAGGGGGAGGACCCTCTGGGTATATCCCCTCAGTCTGCATCTCGCAGATCAGTTCAAACTTAAAAGGAGGGGTGGGTGCAGTGTCGGTCCATGGACTCAGAGAAAAGGATTTTACGGTGAGTAAAAAATCCTATTTACTCAACCTGTAAGGCTGGCGTCCGTCGTGATCACTATCCAGTAAACCGGAAGAAATGACTTCCCGGCCAACAGAGCCGGTGCTGTCAGCCACCATACCAGGGATGTCCTGACTAGGTGGCTTACTCAGATTTGATAATCCAGAGATGATGGACATCTGTTCCTTCTGGACAGAACTTCCTTCTGTAACACTCGAGTGTGGTATTGAGCATATGGGACCGCCTCGAAGGAGGCTACCATGAGGCCTAACACTCGCATGCAAAAACTGAGTGACGACCAATTGCTGGAAGTCAGCTGCCGTACTGCAGCCTGAAGGGTCTGCAACTTCTCCACAGGGAGGAATACCTTTGCCTCTGAGGAATCCAGAATCAACCCCAGGTACACTAGGCACCAATACTGACTTTTGCGTGTTTAGTATCCAACCACAGTCTCGAAGAGTCTGACAGGTAATTGACACACTTACCTCTAATCCTGAGCTTGAAGGGGCCTTCAGAAGAAGGTCGTCCAAGTAGCCCATGATAGAGACACCCCGCTTTCTTAGAAGTGCCAGAATCGGAGCGAGCATCTTGGTGAACGTCCTGGGTGCTGAGGCAAGGCCAAACGGGAGGGCCACAAACTGATAGTGGTTCTTCCCGATTGCAAATCTTAGAAACCTCCTGTGTCTGGAGTATTTGGGGACATGCAGGTATGCGTCCTTGATGTCCAAGGAGGCCAGAAAGTCCCCTGGATGGAGAGCCGTGACTACAGATCGAACCGACTCCATCCGAAATCTTTGTACTTTCACAAAGCAATTGTGAGCCCTGAGATCCAAGATTGGACGAACCCCATCCTTCTTCGGCACAATAAACAGATTTGAGTAAAAACCCTGACCCCGTTTCTGTTCTGGAACTGGAATAACTACCCCGCGTTCTAGCAGACCCTGGACAGCCCCATACAGGGCCTCTCGACGGGTCGGTAGTAGCTGGAGATTGGAGGTGACGAATCTGCTTGGTGGACAAGAGAGAAATTCTATCTTGTAGCCTGAGGAGATTACTTCGCAAAACCACCTGTCGGAGACTAGAGCTGTCCACTGAGTCACGAATTTGCGAAGACGTCCCCCCACCCGAGAGCTGGGTGGGGGCGGACCTTCATGCGGACGCAGATTTATCCGCAGGCTTGTTGGGTCTGCGGGACAAAGGACGCTTTATTCCTTGGGCAGGCGCCTTGTCGGCCTGGGGTCTTTTCCCTGTCGCCCAAGGGGGACGAAAAAAATGCTTGCGTGCAATAAAGGAGGGCCCTTGGCGTGACCCCTTACCCTTGCTAGTTTGAGGAAGCAAAGTTCTTTTACCTCCTGTGGCATCCTTGATGATGTCATCCAGAGAAGCCCCAAAAAGTCTGTCGCCCTTAAAAGGCAGATCCAACAGGGCCTTCTTGGACGTCTGGTCCGCAGACCAGCCCTTTAGCCAGATCAGGCAGCGTATTGCTTTTGACAGCAGGGGAATAGTATCCATGTCTGACTCGCAGACAAACTTAAGGCCCTGGACCAACTGGTTGGCCAAAGTTATCTCATCAGGAGGAGCATCTCGCTCCTTTAACCCCTGGAGTAGCAATTTTGCCCATTCAGTAAGTGTCCGAGACACTAGGGCCCCCGCCAATGCCGGACGTACTGCCGAGCCTACCACTGAGTATAGGTAGCGAGCGAGTGCTTCAGCCTTCTTATCCACAGGGACCTTGAAAACAGGAGCCCCTTCTACTGGAATAGTGGTAGCTCTATTAAGTCTGGACACCGGAGGGTCCACTATAGGGGGAGAGGTCCATTTCTTCAGAAAACGCTCCTCAAAGGGGTACCGTACCGCAAACTTCTTTGGGGCAGTCAAGACCCTCATTGGGTTCTCCCATTCCTTGTATAAGAGTTTATCAAAATAAGACACACAAGGGAACACCTTAGCAGTGCGGGCAGGTTTACGAAACCCAAAGGGGACCGGAGACTCTGCAGTATTTTCCAACTTTAGCATATCCCACACTGCAGTAATAAGGTCAGATACCAAAGCCGTCTCGCGTACTGACCTGGACTTGGAGTCATCCTCACTGTCCGAACGGTCACGGTCTGCAGTCTCTGATGCGTCAGAATCTGGGCCATGAGCCGTAGCTGGACCTGGTTCTGTCTCAGAAATATCCCCAGAAGATTGCAGGGGACGGGGGCGTTTACCACCCCCTGTATTCCCGTGTGCTGCTTCCACCCTGGCAGCAAACGCCTCTAGGATTGCCGACATAGCGTCATAGACACCTCAGGGGCACCAGCTGCTAAATCTGGTGTTTCAGGGGAGAAGACACCTGGCTCAGATGCCATGCTGACCACGCGCTGACACCCACAGGGCTCCAGGCAAGATATCAATAGGCCACCCTCCTGCGCTACAGAGATGCTGGGTCACCCAGAGGACTCACCACCCTGGATCGGTACCGCTATGCTGCCGTGTGCTGCACCTGTGATGCTGTCCCACCGCTGCTGTGTTAGTCTGCTTCTTTTATTAGCGCTTCTTGTGTGAATTTTTTGCACCAGTGTAATGCACCCTAGAGGCCGGAGACTCTCGCAAAATGGCCGCCAAACGTCTTTATGGAAGATAATGTGGACTCTAAGAAAAGGGCCGCCAAGCCGAAGATAGAGGCCAAAGCAGCCGTAGACCACAAAAAGATGGCCGCCGAACGGCAATATATACATACAGCGTGGATCATTACAAACATGGCCGCCGATCAGTCGATAGAGGCCAGTGGGTGTGGAACTACAAGAAAATGGCACCGAAACCACAGGAAGATGGCCGCCGGGCAGTCACTAGAGGCCGAAACCGGCATGGACCACTGCAAAATGGCCGCCGACAGCACACACAGGTAAGCAGAAAGGACATTTTTTAAATGTTAGTTACAGCCAGCCCCGCTCTATTGGAACCCCCTAGGTGACCCCCAGCAACCTTAGCTAGAAGCCCAGGGAGGAGGGAAGGTCAAGGAGAGAGGGAAGAAAGGGGCCACAACCACTTACTTGGTTGGTCTCTCCAGGAATGTCCAGCCAAATCACCCAGCCGAGGCAGGGGAGTTTACTTACCTATCCTGCATGTATCGTGCTGGAAGACATTCCAAACAGATCATCGTCCGCGCACGGAAGGCGACTGTTGGCCAGGCATGCTGTGATTGGACCCAAGGGGACGATCATATGTATGCCCTGGAGCGCGACGCTCACCGGACAGGCTGCTGCGACTCGGCCGTAAGGTCAGCCGAAGCTGAGCGGTCCGATGCAGGCCCTGGAGCGTAGGCTCACCGGCCACCCGTGGAGCGAAGGGCATGTTGTGGAAAACCCAGCGCGTAGCTAGGGTTGGCACACGCTCGATGGCCGAAACTGGGGAGACCACAAGGATCGAGGATCCAGCCTGTCACCCAGTCGGCAATTGATCGAGGATCGCAGGAAACAAAAATGTAGCAAAAAAATATCTTTTTCCCCCGGACCAATGGGCCTGATAGGGAGCCATGTCCTACTCCTTGCTAGGCAGAAAAAAAAACTGATCTGCGAGATGCAGACTGAGGGGATATACCCAGAGGGTCCGCCCCCTGGGCGGTACTGTAGAAGGTGTGATGCAACACTTTTTACAAGGTTTCTGCCTAGTCACTCCTAATTAACGGATAATACCCACTATGTCAATAGAGAAGCTGTGTTGGTCCATGGACAAAAGAGTAAATGACATTTAACTCCTGCAAGACTTTTGTTCTGTTTCTCTGCTAAAGGTACAGGCCGACTTTGCCACATTGAGGGGCCAATGGACGATACCATGTATTGTAAAATCTTGTATGAGAATCTTCTTCCCCAGAACACTGAAGATGGGTCACGGATGGGTCTTTCAGCATGAAAATGATCCAAAACATACCGCCAAGGCAACAAAGGAGAGGCTCAAGAAGAAGCACATTAAAGTCATGGAGTGGCCTCCATACCTTAATCCTATTGCAAATTTATGGAGGGAGCTGAAACTTCGAGTTGCCAAGCGACAGCCAAGAAAACCTTAAGGATTTAGAGATCTGTAAAGAAGAGTGGACCAAAATACCTCCTCAAATATGTGCAAACCTGGTAACCAACTCCAAGAAATGTCTTACCTCTGTCCTTGCCAGCACGGGTTTCTCCACCATGTACTAAGTCGTGTTTTGCTGGGGGATCAAATACTTATTTTACTCACTAAACTGAAACGCAATTTATAACATTTATATCATGTGTTTTTCCTGGATTTTTGGTTAATATTCTGTCTCTATCATTTAAAATACACCTATTATGAAAATTATAGACCCTTTTTTTCTTTGTAACTGGACAAACTTAATAAATCTGCAGGGGATCAAATATTATTTTCCCCACTGTATATTTGACCTTCGTGCAATGTACAGAATTCCTCAAGTGTCGAGCTGTACCAAACTGGACTGTTAGAAAATTCAGAAAGATTATCCTGAGGAAACAGAAGCTAATTTAAAGATTTTTAATGAGGTGGAAATAAGGTATTTACCCTTCTGTGTAGGAACATACCTCCATAAATTACGCTGTACAAAACTCCAATATTGTCTAAATGCTAAAGCAATATGCAGCGAAGAAACTGTGCATATGTTAAGAAGAAAATTGTGTGTATTCAAGTAATACACTTTAAATCGCTTTGCCTGCGCGCACAGCTGCCCGGAGCTGATCCCCAGCACGCGGCTCTGCTGGCAATACAATTTATTTCTTACAAATGGCACAGTTAGCAGATACTGGCAATAAAAGTAATATCTTCACTGATACGGCTCCTCTTATCCAGAGATCACAGAGTGCTTTACACAGTAATGAATACATCTCCAGCGTTATTACAGCCTCCACATTTTGTTTACCTCTGCTGGATGAAAGGCTTAGCAGGTTCCATGGGATTCGAATGTGTGACCTTCTGCCTGTTAAGATGTTATGGGAACCTCACCCACCTGTCTGGCATTTTGTGTAAAATGCAATAACTACTTTCTGCTTACAGTAAAGGAAAGACGAAAAGGAAAATCGATGTACTGCCATCGCTCAAGGCCAAAGCATTTTATTGTGAGCGTTTAACGATTTCGGTGCAAGAGGGTCTAGAAAACAGACATTATGTGCAAACCTACTGTAACAGAGGAAGCGGTAGCAGACACCAGATTGACCTGCCTCTTTACAGCAAAAGGCAAATTAACACAATTTATTTTCTTGTGTTCTAGGGATTAAATATGTATATATTATTTTTCTTTTAGAATAATCTAGAAGATGTTTTTCTTGTTATTTCGTATGCTTTGACAGTTGGAATGAAAAGGAAAATTTGAATAGACTCAAATAGGTTCTCCTACAGATTTGAGTTTTTCATATTTTACAGAGGCACCCAGAGCCTTCAAAAATATTCTTTCCAAACAACAAGGAGGTGCTGAGAAGTGACTCCACTCATCATCCTCTTGTATTGCGATAGCCAATCCAGTCTTCGAAGGTCTTTGCCACCACATGGCCAACCTTAAGGCAGAATTTAAAGCGGAAATCCACCCAAAAGTGGAACTTCCACTTTAAGGCCTCCTCCCTGGCTCCTGTTTGTGAAACTAAGCTTTTGGGGAGAAGGGGGGATGCAGGTACCTGAATTTGACAGGTACCTGCTCCCACTTCCGCTCTGGTCGCCTAGGGGACTGGAAGCAGAAGCTCTCCCTACTGAAGTCTTTCGGGACATATGACAGGTCTTGGAAGACTTCGGGGGCTAGTCACATTCCGCAGCACTGTTCACACATGCTCAGTAGGAACCTAGCTGTGAACTCGAAAGCCGTCACAGCCGGGTGCCCATAGGAGAGATGCCAACGCCTCAGAGGGACGACACTGGGAGAACACAGCTGCAATGAGTACACCGCTGGACAGGTGAGTGACTGTTTATTAAAAGTCAGCAGCTATACTTTTTGTAGCTGCTGACTTTTAATAAACAAATATTTGGTACTCCGCTTTACTGAATGACTTTGTAAAACACCACTCCCCCTAGTATTTCTAGCCGCAGCCATCTTGAGTAAGGGCAAATGATTCATGTACCATTTACTTCTTAGAAATGCCCATTTAGACTCCTAGGATGTAGGACATCATTTTGGCCTAGGCCAGAAACCAAGAAGCAACTGAATATAAATAAAAAAAAGTTTAAAACAATTAGTATATACCTTTCTTGTCTATTTACTAAGACTAGCAGCATAAAGATTAAAAATAGTTAAGGTTGATCAAGGGAGTAAAGTTCTGCTTTAAGAAACTCTGTCTTCCCTTCCTGACATTAGCTACACCCCCATTGTCAGGGACGTACTGCCCACTTCAGAAGGCACACGCCTATGCGAATCACGGACTTCACGCGCGAATGTGCGCGCGTTAGACACGCTTTGGCGTCCAACGGCCTATAAAAGACACTGTAGGGATGTTGCCCCCCTTGCGGTTTGATCTGCTTCTGTTCCGTGTTCCTGATTCTGTGCCTGTATCTTGTTCCTGTATATGACCCGGCTTCCAGACCTTGCTTCTGTCTCCAGTCCTGACTTTGGCTTGTTTGACCCTGCTCGGCTACCTGCCTGATTTCCTGTTGCCAAGACCCAGCCTGGACTGGCTACTCTCTGCCTGCCGTTTATGCTGCCTTACCCTGATGTGTATGACTCGGCTTGTCTGACTCCGCTTCTGTTTGCAAACCTGCATCTGCTGACCTGCACCCGCTGCTCTGCAAACCTGCACCTGCTGACCTGCATTCCCTGCTCCCTGCACCAGCCGTGCCAGCTACCTCTTGGCTCCACTAATCCAAGCAGTGAGGACCAAACAGGCACCCTTACCTCACCGTAATCTTACCACCACTGTCTCCACTCCAGTGGTCTCTGAGCCGGGGTTGTACGGGAGGTCTCGTCCCGCACGTGAACTATACTTTTCGTTGCTACCTCTGACTTTTTCATCTGAAGTCACCAAAGTAGGCTTCATTATCGCTCTACGGCAGGGGGAGTCTCAGGCCTGGGCACACCATCTACTTGAAGTCGCCATGCAGTTCTGGACTCCGTTTTCTTTCCTTGATGCCATGGCCCGACTTTATGACAACCCTCAGCAGACTTCCACTGCCGAGGCTGCCCTCCACGCACTCCAGCAAGGCCGCAGAGCGGTCGAGGACTATGTGACTGACTTCAGACGCTGGAGCGCGGATACCCAGTGGAATGAGGCGGCCCTTCGGCATCAGTTCCGTCTTGGTCTTTCGGAGAGCTTGAAGGCTGAATTAGACCGGGTCGGTGTTCCTGATGCTCTAGAGACTTTAATTACCTTATCTATTCAGATAGACTGACGACCCTGGGAGCGCAGAACAGAAAGAACTACTCAGGAGCTCCGCCCAGCCTGGATGCTACCCCGGATGGCAGCTTCTATATATATATATATATATATATATATATTTTTTTAACTAGTTAATTTTAAATAAAATGTATTAAGAACAATTTCTTGTCCTGATACTAGTGGATCAGACTCTGGTATCCAGCGGTGTGAAGAGGCCTGTTATTATACAGGCCTCTAACAATGCAGAGTCTGACCACAAGATGGCCTTATAATTGCAGGACTAGTTTCTGAAGTGTATTTAAATATTATGCACCAGATCGGACTTTAGGTTGAAGGTCTTTTATAATGTCCTGATGTAAAATGAGTGACTGACAGCATTAATCACTTCATATTTCCCCGTGATGTGACAGGAGATACCACCAAGCTTATGCACATTCCGAGGACGGATTGGACGAATCTCTTTTTCAATTCCAGTTTTTTTATTTCAGTTTCATTAGTATTCGCTTTTCCCTAAATAAATAATTTAGTGACACAATAACCTATGCAAGTGTTCACTAATTCAGTTTAGTGAGAATAGGGATCGGATCCTTCTGACCTATAGGTCTATCCACTGGACAATTTTGCCCAGAGCCAAAATGGCGACATACGCAGCAGGAACACAGAGAGATCAGATTAGGGCGGTCCCGTAGTACTGAGCAGTATAATTGGCGGTGGGTTAGCACGCCGCCCGTGCCCCAGGACGACGTCATCTGTGACGAAACGACGTAGGGAGGAGCGGCGTGCCGACGTCACCAACGTACACACAGGTCCCGGAAGGAACGGGCTGTTTTAGCCGGCCGGCTTGAATATACCACTTGCCCTTTTATATGCGATTAATTGTAAGTGCAACATTAAATTTTTAATAAACGCTATCCTATCGGATTTACGCTATGGTGGCTCTCTTTCCCTTTAGGCATCCTAACACCGTGACATTTGGGGAGACTTGGCGCTTTATCCAGGAGAATAGCTGACCGTGATTGTTTTATCCAGAATCCCTGGCAGGGACAAACAGTCGTCTGCATATATTGATCTCTAATGGGATCTGATGCTCTGGTAAGCGGCAGTAATAAGCATTGGTGGAGGAACTTTTCTATCAACAGCATAGCACTTTTCACCGGGTGTTTGATGTGTGAAGTCACCATAAGCCATTAAGGAGAATTCTGGCAGGACTTTATGATTGCTCAGGATTCACTGATAATTCTGTCTCAATAGGACTTTATTGTTCACACTGTGTTGATCTGGTATTGATACAGATAAGCAATAGGCAGTTGCCCCTAAGCCTAATAGCAGAGACAGACTTTTTGTATACTTTATTCATTATGAGTGTTATTCACATATTGCGCAGCTTTTTTTTTCTATAAGTTTTATATTGTGTGTGTCTCACATTTAAGTTGCAGCATCTATTTTGTTTAAGTGATTACACTTTCACTTCAGGGGAGGTGGTTCACCATTCAATTTCTGACAGCGCAGTATATCACCACATTTTTTCAGCTTCTGTATACCCTGCCAGTGCCAGTCCAGTTCCAGCCAAGTCCTCACCTCCAGACCAGACTTTTGCTACCACCAAGCCGGGGCAGCTTGGACTGATGAGGCATTCCCTGTCTACCAAAGAACGACTTCACCGGCAGCAGAATTACCTATGCCTGTACTGCGGAAAAGCCGGTCATTTTGTCTCTTCATGTCCTGCTAAGTTGCGCAAGGCCCTGGCTACCTCCTCTACCAATTACTCACCTCTCTCTGCCAAAGCCACTCACCTGGCCCTACCCATGTCATTCCAATTGCCAGGAAGGACTATACCAGTTACCATGATAATTGACTCAGGGGCATGTAGATGTTTTATCCATCTGGACTTTGCAGCACAACACCACATCCCACTCCAACTCAAGACTCTGGGACTCTCCGTCTTCCTGGCAGATGGGTCTCGTATCAAACCTGGATCAGTGACCCAGGAAACCCCTCCTTTACCTGTAATCACCTCTATGGATCATAAGGAACTATTAAGCTTGGATACTATTGCATCTCCCCTGTTCCCAGTTATCTTGGGCCTACCTTGGCTTCAGGCACACAATCCACAGATTGATTGGGGAACCAGAAGTATTAAGTTCCAGTCACCTTACTGCCAGCATCACTGCATGCCCTCATGTCCTAGCACCTCTGGTCCCCCGTTATGCTTGGAACCAGACCCAGAGATACGTGATTCAGTGCCAAACAATACCACAAGTTTATTCAGCAAGAGAGGAGCTGAAGTCCTTCCGCCTCATCGTCCATATGACTGTCCTATCGAGCTTCTCCCAGGTGCTGCCATTCCCTTCGGACGGATCTTCCCCTTATCTGAACGGGAACTGGAGGTACTGAAAGAGTATGTTGTTGAGAACCTCAAGAGGGGTTTCATCCGTCCTTCCACTTCTCCAGCAGGGGCAGGAATGTTTTTTGTGGAGAAAAAGGACCATTCTCTTCGGCCCTGTGTGGACTACCGAGAATTAAATAAAATCACTGTCAAGAACCGGTACCCTCTGCCCCTGGTACCTGAACTTTTTCAAAGACTCAGGACTACCTCTGTGTTCACCAAGTTAGACCTACGGGGGGCGTACAACCTGGTCCGCATTCGTGCAGGGGATGAATGGAAGACTGCCTTTCGTACAAGGTTCGGCCATTACGAATATCTAGTAATGCCCTTTGGCCTATGTAACGCCCCTGCCACGTTCCAGCATCTAGTCAATGACATTTTCAGAGACCGTCTAGACATTTATGTAGTTGTCTAATGATAAAAGCAACACTTGCGGCAGGGGGCAGCAAGTGATGCAAACGGGGAGGTGGGACTTTCTATGAAGCTCAAGATGACAAAATGAATAGACTGGTAGAAAATATACAATTTAATAATGACATCCAGTCCACTTCTCACATTACCCACATACACCCGCCCTAACATTTGGTTTTGCCTCTTTTTGTTTTCCATACATTATAGTCACTATTCTTCACCATCGCCTACACCCACACCAGGGATGCTCGGGGGGCTCGGAGCCGCATGGACGGCCCTCTGTGATGGCTGCCGCCTTTGTACATGCTCGCTCGGTTCCCGACACTGATGCTCCTGTGTGGCCTACGGTACTTGACGCCATGCCTCCCAATGCACACGTATCATACGTTTTCTTGTCCTTTACGGTTGTTGGGGGGTTTTACCCATCCTCCCTCACCCCGACAGTTAACTGACGTGGTTAATTTATCTTCCCATTGCAGATACCCAACATGTCTGCTCCTGAAGAGTGGTTATAAGCCACAAAACGCGTAGAGCTACTAGATATGGTGTACTTATTATTATTTAGGTACTTATATAGCGCCGTCAATTTACGCAGCGCTTTTACATATACATTGTACATTCACATCGGTCCCTACCCTCAAGGAGCTTACAATATAAAGTCCCTAACTCACATTCATATACTAGGGCCAATTTTAGACAGAAACCAATTAACCTACCAGCATGTCTTTGGAGTGTGGGAGGAAACCGGAGTCCCCGGAGGAAACCCAAGCAGGCACAGGGAGAACATGCAAACTCCAGGCAGGTAGTGTCGTGGTTGGGATTCGAACCAGCGACGCTTTTTACTGCTAGGCGAGAGTGTACTAGCTACACACCCACCTTAATATGTGTCTCTAATGGTTTATCTGATAGGGATCTTAAAAACATTGACCGTGCAGATGTTATCATTTTTTATATATTTATCCAACTATGAATATGGTGGTCCCCTTTAATCTACTGTGAACATTAAATGGTTGTAAACATGCGATTACTAGTGAGTGCCAGGTTAGAAATTGGCACCTTGTTATGGGTGCATTTCTATGTACATGGACTTCAATGTATGTAAACATGTTTTTTATAGATCATTAAATTGTATATTTTCCACCAGTCTATTCATTTTGTCATCTTGAGCATCATATAAAGTCCCACCTCCCCGTTTGCATCACTTGCTGCCCCCTGCCGCAAGTGTTGCTTTTATCGTCAAATGACAGGGATGGAGGCGGCACATGACTTTACCCAGTCATGGCTTCATTTAAAGTCCCAATTTCCCCAACCCCCCTCTTTTTAGTTGTCTATCTAGATGATATTTAGATTTTTTCCACATCTCTTGAACAGCACCGAGAACACGTCAGGAATGTACTCTGTCGTCTCCGCCAACATGGACTGTACGCAAAACCAGAAAAATGCGAGTTCGAGCAACAGAATATCCAGTTCCTTGGCCTAGTGATCTCAACAGAGGGTTTCCAGATGGACCCACAGAAGGTTTCAGCCATTCTGGATTGGCCTGCACCTTCAGACAAGGGGGTGCAGCGCTTTGTTGGTTTCGCAAACTTCTATCGGAGATTCATCAAGGGATTCTCCGCTATTATTTTCCCGATTACAAAGCTAACCAAGCAAAATGTTCGATTCCATTGGACTTCCGAGGCTCAGGTTGCCTTCACAAATTTAAAGGGACTTTTCATGTCTGCTCCTATTCTGAGTCACCCTGATCCTGCTCTTCCTTACTTTTTTTTATATCAAATACTTTTTTTTATTTATTTCTTTGCCAAAACATTTATGCATACATCCTTTTCATTTGTGTGTTACAATATACTTCAACTTATCTTAATACATTCACCTGCTCATTCCCAAAACCCCCCTAACATAGTCATACAACCTTTTCAATTGTATGTTTCAGTGTATGTGTATTTTAATTTATCTTAACTCATTCTCCTACTCATTCCCACGGTCCCCCTAGCATGTGCATATATGCTTTTCCTTTATATATTACAGTGTATATGTACTTTAACTTATCTTGACGCATTCTCAGACTCATTCCCATAACCCATCCCCCCCCCCCCCCGTGCCTCCCAATTGATCCATTTATCCCATATATTATTAAACTTCTTTTTGTTGCCTCTCTTGGTGTATATGAATTCCTCTTTTATTCTGGTGTCATATATTACCTCCTCCCACTCGGTTATTGTAGGGGGGGAGACTGCTTGCCATTTCTGTGCAATCAGCTTCCTGCCCTGGAACAGGCATCTCCTTATTGCTATACGTTCACCCTTTAATAATCCCCTCTCTTCCACCAGACCCAGCACGCATAGCCTCGCCTCGGGCTGCAGAGATGTCCCAAACACTTTATTTATCTTTTCTACTATTTGCTTCCAATATTGGTACAGCTTGGGACATCTCCAGACCATATGTATTAGATCTCCCTTGTCCTGTCCACATCTCTGACATCCTGGGTCCGGTCTCCTACCAAACTGGAACATTCTTTGAGGGGTATAACACGCCCTGTGTATTAGGTAAAGCTGAGACATGTTCTGGGAGGGGGACATTGACAGTTCCGGGCCTGCTTCCAGTATTTGTTCCCATTGATCTGGGGAGATTGTACCCACGTCCTTTTCCCATTTCACCCTAATTTTTCCCCTTATTGTATCACTTCGGTCAGCCCTTTCTAGGGAATCGCATAAGTTTGATATCACCCCTCTGGCAGTCTCTGCGTTTACTAAACTTCGGAGGATAACCATATCATTCCTTTCCGGTGGGCTATGTCCGAATTGTGCATTTAGCGCATGTCTGACCTGTAAATATCTGTTTGGGACCGCTTATTCCTCTCTTATTTCTTGGAATGTTTTTATTCTGCCGAGAGTGAATAATTGTCCCAACAAATGTATGCCTAATTTATCCCACTCCTCGACCCTTCCCATGATTTTAAGTTCCTGTAAGTTACTGTTATCCCAGATAGGGGAAAATTCAGAGAAGCCGGTGTATCCCAAAATCTTCTTGCCCTCTTTCCAGCATTTAACCATTAATTGGGCTGTGGGGCACCTAGAGTAGAATGAGTCTGCCTCCACTGCCTCTACCTCCGTGTCGTGGCTTGTATCATTCATGACTACACTCATTCCCACTCCCCTTTCCTTCCACTGATTACTGCCCTTCATATGCTGCAATTGGGCAGCTAAGAAGTAGTATCTAGGGTTCAGTAGGGCCAAGCCCCCCTCCTCCCTTGGATGTTGTAGGGCGCGGAGCGATATTCTTGCTGTTCCCCCCCTCCAGATCAATTCCCTGAATACCCCTTCTATTTTCCTAAACCACCGTTTTGGGATCCATACAGGTGAATTGTGTAGAATGTATAAGATTTGCGGCATCCACACCATCTTTATCAGATTGCTCCTTCCAACTACGGATAGAGGTAGCCGATTCCATACCCTGCATTTTTGTCTCAGCTTTGACAATAACGGCGCTAAATTTCCCCCTATGTATTGCCCTGGGTCCTTTGTCATGTTTATTCCCAGGTATCTTATCTGGGGAACCACCTTCACTTGGTCTATCTGCCCTCTTAAGGGTTCTAGCGGCAGGAGTGCGGATTTCTCCCAATTTATTGTTAAACCGGAGAATTTCCCAATTTCGCCTATGATATTCATTGCGGTCTCTAATGAGGTCCGTGTGTCCCCCAGAAAGAGCAAAATATCATCCGCATACAATGCGACTTTCTCCTCTCCTAGTTTCCTTTTGAAGCCTTTTATCCCCGGTGATTCCCTTATTGCGGTAGCTAGTGGCTCCATGGCCAGTGCAAAAAGCAGGGGAGACAACGGGCAACCCTGTCTTGTCCCCCTGGCCAGTCTAAACCAGGCCGAGCACTCCCCATTGATCCTTATCTTTGCCCTGGGACTCCCATACAATAACCTGACCCATTGGCTGAACTTTGGGCCAAACCGGTATTCCTCTAGCACCTTCCACAGATATTGCCATTCAAGGCTGTCAAATGCCTTTGTGGCATCCAGGGACAAGATCGTTCTCGCCCCTCTTTCTTCTACTGGCAGCTGAGTGTTCAAGAATGCCCTTCCAATGTTAGAGCTAGTGGACCTTCCGGGTATAAACCCTGTTTGGTCGGGGTGTACCAGCTTTGTAACTATCTTGTTTAGCCTTATTGCCAATATTTTGGCCAAGATTTTTGTGTCTGCACACAGGAGAGATATCGGTCTGTAGGAGTTTGCCTCTAATTGATCTTTCCCTTCCTTCAGTAATGTTATTATGGTTGCCTCCTCCATGGACCCGGGCATTTTCCCTTCCTCAGCCGCCCAATTAAATACCTCCAGAAGTCTCGGAAGCAGCACCTCACTGTAAGTTTTGTATATTTCTATTGGTAACCCATCCGGGCCTGGTGATTTTTGCCCCGCCATTTCTTTTGTTGCCGATTGTATCTCTTCCAGTGTCAGTGGTGCCTCCAACCCCTCTCTATCTTCCTCTGTCAGCCGGTGTAACTTCAGGCTGGCGAGGAAGGCAGCCATTTCCCCCTCTCTACTGTTGTGCCATGTACTACTATACAGGTTCTGGTAGAATTTTTTAAACACTTGTATTATTTCTGGTGTGCCTTTCTTAATTTCCCCATCCTCATCTTGGATTGCCGGTATGGTGGATGGGGGGTTGTCGGCCCTCGCTACCATGGCCAAAATCCTTCCCACTCTCTCACCCTCACCATAGAAATTCTGTTTCTGAAATAGTTTTTTGTTTTCCGCCTTTCTTCTTATTATCTTTTTATATTCCTCCTGCGCCTCTAACCATTCCTTATGATCCTCCTTGCCTGGGTTACTTATGTATCTAATCTCTGAGCTCCTCACCTTTTCGCACGCCGCAGTTTCTTTGGCGCGCGTCTGTTTTTTAATAAGGGATATTTTTTGGATCAGGATTCCCCGTAGGAATGCTTTCAGGGTGTCCCAGATTATTCCCGTTGGGGCCGAGCCGGTGTTTACAGCTATGAACTCTTTCAAACTGTCGCTTATTCCCTCCGGATCTTTAATTACCTCTAGCCAGAATGGATTCAGCTTCCAGTCTCTTTTATGGTATCTTCTATTCATCTTTATTTCAACAACCATCGCGGAATGGTCCGATATGCTTCTGGGTTCATATACCACCTCTCCTAACTCTCCCATCGCCTCTTCGTTACAGAGTACTAAATCTATCCTGGACAAGGTCGAATGTGTCCTTGAGTGGCAGGAGAATTGTTTTTCCTTTGGATGTCTCCTTCTCCATACGTCAATCAGTCCTACCTCCCCACAGAATTGAAAAAGGGGACTACCAACTGTCTGTGCAGAGAAGGGGGCCGCCGGGAGCCTATCTATGTTTTTATTCATCGTCATGTTAAAGTCCCCTACCACTATTACCGGGACTCCCGGCCTGTCCGCTACAAACTCCATCAGGTCCCATAAAATTTCTGTGCTGAATGGAGGGGGAATATATATATTTGCCACCACGTATTCCCTTATCTCATCCAGCAATGAAGAAATACATATCGTCCTTTGGTATCAATCCTACTGTGGCTGCAGGAGTACACCATCCCTGAGTCTATCAACACGCTCACCACCCTCGAGTAGGAGGTGTGTGTGGAATGGTATTGAATCTGATATTTCCTGTGTTTCAATAGATTTACAGTCCCCTTATCCAAGTGTGTTTCCTGCAGACACAGTATTTTAACGTTGTTGCTATCAGCGTCTGAAAAAAAATCGCCTGTTTCTTTATTGGGTCTTTTACCCCTCGGACATTCCAAGAACATACCTTGATGCCTGTTCCCGAGTTGGGGGTTCATTCTCTCTACTATACTTCACCATCCCCCCTTCCTTTTTCTTCCCTCTTTAGAATACCACCCATCTTCTTCGTGTATACCTTAATAATATCAAATTACGTAAACGTGTATTTTGTGGATCTCTTCTTTCTAATGCCCTATTTATCCATATATTCCTTCTTACATCCCTCCTTCCTCCCGCCCCCACCCTACCCCACAGAAACGTGTTTTGGTACTTTCGATCATCATTATGTGCCATCCACACCCACTCCCATACCTCCCCTCCCTCCCCCCCTCCCGACCCTCCCCCAACCTGCCCTATTTGGGGCCCCTGTAGAGGGCCTCTAAAGTGACCGAATTCCCCTTTTGCTGTGTAACTTTTCCCCCACCCCCTCCCCCTCCCCCCTCTTGGCCCATCCTCTGGTGTTTTTCGTGTTTTCTTTTCCCTTCTATATTTTCCCCATTTTACTTGATGTATTGTATTATTTCTCCACCTTTGTGCTACTCCCCATAAAGACCAAGACATTTCCAACTATCCCTCCCCCCTCCCGCTCCCCCCCTCCCCGTCACCCTATCTCCACCACAGTAGTGAAAAAAAAAAACAAAAAAAAGAGGCAGATCTTAAAACTGAAAAAACACAAGCAAAAAAAAAAGGGAGCCCATCGGAAAGGGAGTATGAATCTGAGTTCTTCATGTAGGGTCAAAAAAAATAAAAAAATTTACAAAGTCAATGACTGTGTCCAGCTTCCTATGTTCCCCCTCCTTTTGTCTTCATCCAGTTCATCAGATCAGCTGGCGTATTAAAAAATGTATTTTCCCCATTTATGGTTATCCGTAATCGTGCTGGATAGAACATTGCATATTTAATTCCCTTTTCTTGTAATCTTTGTTTACACTCAAAGAATTTGGCCCTTTGCCTCTGTAACTCAGGAGAGAAGTCTGGGTAAAATGAGATTCTTGTTCCACTGACCAACACCTCTTTCATCTCTCTTGCTTTTTGGAGGATTGTAATTTTATCTGGGAAATGCAGAAGTTTAATAAGCATGGGTCTGGGGCGCCCGCCCTCGGCTGGAGCTCTAAAGGGTACTCTGTGGGCCCTTTCAATAGAAAAGTGTTTTGATAGACAGTCCCGGCCAAACACTTCCAGGAGCCATTTTTCCATGTATTCGGTGGGGCGGCTGCCCTCGCTTTTTTCAGGGAGACCCAGTACCCTTATGTTTTTCCTTCTTGACCTGTTTTCTAAGTCGTCAATCTTATTGACACAAAAATTTATCTGTTCTTGCATTGTTTTCATGTTCATTATCATAGGGTTAACATCGTCCTCCACCTGGCTGAGTCTTTCTTCTAAAGCTGAGGTGCGCTCCCCCACCCCCTGAACTTCGTGTTTTAATGTTGACATTTCGTCCTTTATCCCTCTCAGCTGGTCAAAAATCTCAGCTAGAGAGGTTTTGCAGTTGTTAATTGCGGATAAGATTTCTCTCATGGAGGGTTCATCCTCCGTCCCTGTTCCCATGTTTGGCTCTGGCTCTTTCTCTTGTGTCTTTGCTTTGGGCCCACGCTCGCCTGCTGCTTTTCCTACCGCTTCTGCGTTTGATGTTTGACCCAGGCTTTTCCGGTTGGAGTTCACATGTTGGGCCCCTTGTCCCCTTGGTGGCGTATGACCTGCTGTGCTTCCCGGGATATGTGTGTATTTTTCGAGTTTGGCTGCCGCTGCAGACTGTCCTGCTCTGGCCCCCCGTAAGGATTGTGGCTGAGATTGAGACTGGGATTGGGGCAGCTGGGGTTGGGACTGGGACCGTGCATTCCTGGTCATTACCGACAGTGTGCCCGACATTTTATTTTATTTCCCCCCCCCCACCTCCTTTTATTGGAGTGCACTTGTAACTGTCCTTCCACTTGCACTTATGGTTACTCTTTGTATGGTGCTGTTTATATTATAATCTGTTCAGTTCCAGCACTCCTACTCCTTTTGCTACAATCCTCCCCTGCTTGGTCCCACACCAGCTCTGTCAGTTATTTACAGTTCATGCAGACTCTTCACCCCTGCCTCCCCCAGCCTCTTCCTCTCACATTTATGAAAAGCGTAGGCTCAGAAAGTTATACACATGTCTTGTAGCTCACCTCCCGCTCAAGGTTGCGGTAAAGAGATGCGGTTTTTCCTCCTGTCGTCTGTGGTGTCTGGCATGGGCAGTGTGGAGTCAGCAGACTAATGTATAGGCAAACAGTCGAGGTGTGTGGGGCGAAGCTGTGCGGGCTAGCAGTGCATTGAGGGCAGCGAACGGTTACTCTGATCCCAGGTGGGTAACTCCAGCAGGTCCCTCCAGAGAGTTTCACGCTGTGCTGCACAGCTGATCAGGTGGAGGCTGTCCACTCAGGGTGATATGACCGGACTCAGACAGTCAACAAGTCCGGCGTCCTGTGTCCTATGTCCACCTCCTGTCAGCTACCTCGGCTCCAGCGTAGCTCCACGCTGCGGGTCATCGGCGTGTCAGATGCGTGGGGCCATCCTTCTCTGCTCCTCACTTCCTCCAGCCCCCTCCCGCCGAGCTAGGCGTTCATTGCGGCGTGTGTGGTGGAGCGAGGAACGCGATACGGGGAGCGAGCGAGCCGCTCACCTCTCACAGCTGCATCCGGTCACGCCCCCGACTTCTGCTCTTCCTTACTTACTTGAGGTAGACGCCTCAGAGACAGCGGTTAAAGCTGTCATCTCCCAATGCCAAGGTCTCAAGGACTTGATGCACCGAATAGCCTTCTCCCGAAAGCTCACCCCGTCTGAGAAGAACTATGATGTGGGGGACCGGGAGCTCTTGGCTATTAAGTCTGCCCTTGAGGAGTGGAGGTACCTGTTGGAGGGAGCAGCGCACCCTATACTCATCTACACAGACCATAAGAACCTAGAGTACCTGAGAGCTGCCAAATGTCAGACCACGCCAGGCACGATGAGCATTATTTTTCTCTAGGTTTTCATTCCACATAACCGGCCAGGCTCCAAAAATACCAAACCAGATGCCCTTTCACGCATGTTTGATGATCCGAAAGAAGTGTCAACCCCGAATACCATACTATACTATCGGAAGGTAACTTCTTACTGTTGAAAACTAGCCTAATGTCTGGCTTGAATGAAGCAAGCTTCTACAGGTGTGTCTGGTCCCCCTGGAGTCAGTCTGCTACCCAAGGATGGGTTACTTTGGAAGAATGACAAAATCTTTGTGCCGGAAGAGGTTTAAGTTACAGTGTTGAACTTGTGCCATGATCATCCCCTGGCAGGCCATTTTAGAATGCATAAAACTCTGGAACTGGTTCAACGCATGTTTTGGTGGCCGGATCTTGAAAAGAACTGCAGGGGATAGATAAATTCATGTGCCACCTGTATCCGTAGCAAGACCACTAGAAGCAAGGCCTGGGGTCTGCTCAGACCCTTACCAGTCCCTGGAAAATTATTGCTATGGACTTCATAGTGGAACTTCCCCGCCAGAAGGTTGCTCAGCCATTTTTGTAGTGGTTGACCGTTTATCTAATATGGTCCACTTTGTGCCACTGAAGAGCACGCCCTCTGCCATGGAAACTGCCCAGGTCTTCATCAAGGAGATAGAAAGGCTACAGACATTGTTTCGGATAGAGGGGTGCAGTTCACCTCTCGCTTCTGGAAGGCTTTGTGCAAGATCCTGAAGATTGAACTGTCCATGTCCTCGGCATATCACCCCCAAACTAATGGGCAAACCGAGAGGACGAACCAAACCCTTTGAACAATACCTCCGATACTTCACCACCTTTGTCCAAGACAACTGGGTAGCATTACTACCCTTGGCAGAGTTTGCTTTTAATAACGCCAGTCATCCAGCCACAGGTCAGTCTCCGTTTTTTGCCAACTACGGGTTCCACCCGACCTTCCTACCTGATCTTGCGCCTGATTCAACAGTTCCGGCGGTTCAGAGTACTGTTGATTTCCTGACCCATAACAGCAAGATCCTGCAGGAAGCTCTGACCAAAGCACAAGCAGCCAGTAAAAAGATGTTTGACAGGAAAAGGAGAGGGGAATTATCCCTGCAACAAGGCGACCAAGTATGGTTATCTACCACCAACCTTAAGATGGCTTGCCCCGCTAGGAAACTGGCACCCAAATTCATCGGTCCCTTCCCGGTAAAACGGAAATTAAACAAAGTCTCCTACGAACTTGCCTTACCAGAGTCAATGAAAATTCACCCAGTATGCCATGTGTCGTTACTGAAACCTGCGGTGCCCGATCCTTTTCCAGACAGGGGGTCGGGACCACCTGAACCTGTAATCATTGACGGCGATGAGGAGTTCGAGGTGGAGGCCGTCTTGGACTGCCGAATAAGGGGTAACCAGTTGCAATTCCTGATCAAGTGGAAGGGGTACGGTCTGGAGGAGAACTCCTGGGAACCCCAACAGAACATTCACGCCCAATTAATTCAGGCCTTTTTTCGCAGTCACCCCCAGAAAAGAATCCTCTTGGGCACCCGGAGGTTGCCCTTAAGGAGGGGCACTGTCAGGGACGTACTGCCCGCTTCAGAAGGCGCACTCCTATGCGCATATCACGGACTTCACGCGAGAATGTGCGCGCGTTAGCCACGCTTTGGCGCCCAACGGCCTATAAAAGACACGCTAGGGATGTTGCCCCTTGCGGTTTGATCTGCTTCTGTTCCCTGTGTTCCTGATTCTGTGCCTGTATCTTGTTCCTGTATATGACCCGGCTTCCAGACCTTGCTTCTGTCTTCAGTCCTGACTTCGGCTTGTTTGACCCTGCTCAGCTACCTGCCTGATTTCCTGTTGCCAAGACCCAGCATGGACTCTGACTACTCTCTGCCTGCCATTTATGCTGCCTTACCCTTATGTGTAGGACTCGACTTGCCTGACTCCGCTTCTGTTTGCAAACCTGCATCTGCTGCTCTGCAAACCTGCATCTGCTGACCTGCATCCGCTGCTCTGCAAACCTGCACTTACTGACCTGCATTCCCTACACCAGTCGTGCCAGCTACCTCTTGGCTCCACTACTCCAAGCAGTTAGGACCAAACAGGCACCCTTACCTCACTGTGCTCTTACCACCACTCTCCTCTCCAGTGGTCTCCGAGCCGGGGTTGTGAGGGAGGTCTCCCTCACACGTCAGGCTCACACCCCAGGTACGTTACACCCATGCTCTTTATTATTACCATGGCGAAGACCACCTCAATATTGTTGATACTTACACAATTGATTGGGTTATTAGGTACAGAACATAGGCAGCCCCTACATTAGGCAGGTTTTTTTTTTTAAACCAGCGGGTTGAACGGAAAAAAAAAAAAAAAAACTGACCAGATGCCCCCTTCCACACAATCGAGGTGGATGGGAGACTCCTCCCCACTGTGTCACTGAGATTTCCCCACCATCAGAATACACTAATCAGTGCTGCTGGCTGCTGTTTGAACAGGAAAAATCTGTCAATTTCCGCACAACCACAGTACACATACACGTATCGAAATTTGACCAATCCCTTCTGAACCAGCCGAATTTCAATCCATCCAAGGCCAGCTTTAGAGTTAGGAGATACGTGTATAATCAAACAACCAAAGATCACAACCAAAAAGATTCTATGCTACAATAATATATTAGAAAAAAAGTACCAAGACAATATCTGTTAAATAAATAAAAAATCCATTATAATATGTATTCGATTTTTGTGTTTTTTAATGCATTTTAGCTATGGGATTTGGTTGTGTTTAAAATATTATTTAGTCGGTGCGCATGCGTGAGGCTCCGTGTATGGCTGCTTGAGCCCCGAGCCCCGCTCCAGCCTCAAACACAGGCGCCCTTAACAGCCTGCACGGTGAACGGAGCTTCATCAAATTTCACAGGCAGACTCTGGAGGGGTCTGGGCACATTCCTGGCTACTTTTTTTAAATTTAGAAAGGACCCAAAAGCCGCAATTTGACCCGGTGGTCGCGGCCAAAAATCCAAGATGGCCTCCGCAGCACAGCCTCCTGTGTCAGGTACTTTTCACCTCACAGAAAAAATATTACCTCAGAGGGTCTGCCTATTTTCTCAGAACTACAAGCAGGACCACCAAAGACACCTAATACCTCCTCAGCCACTAGTGAACCTCTTCTTTTTCTCACAAAGCCCGACAGTATCCATTCTTCCACAGGGCATATTATTGCCTCTCATCCCAGCCCTATTGCCTCAGAAACTATTCCAAGCTGCAAAAAATTTATCCTCGGTACAACAACAACTGGACTATGCCATTTCTAGAATCGATGACTTTGAGAACAGGTCTCGCAGGTATAACCTGAGAATCAGGGGATTACCTGAATCTGTGCTGGATGTCTCTCTAGCAGTACAAGACCTAATCAAAACTCTGCTGCCTAATATCCCCCAGCACCGCCTTCAGCTGGATAGGGTTCACAGAGCCTTGGGTCCCCCTAGAAAAGATGGAAAGCCAAGAGATATTATTGCAAAACCCCATTTCTTCTCAGTAAAAGAAGAGGTCATGAAACAAGCCAGAATAACCCCTCAAATCCTATGTCAAGGATACCCAATTCAACTTTTTGCTTATTTATCTCCTTCTACAATTTTGTCTCAGAAAGACATTAAATATAGATGGGCCTTTCGCTTTGCGGTGAAATTCTCTGAAAATGGTAGACCTTACTCCTTCTCAGCCTACAGGAAGGAGAGCGAATTCTACTTCAACTCAAACTCATTTCCACTGAAGCTGACATGGACACCTCTACAACCGGTCTTGGTTCTACTAAAAGACCTACTCCAACAAGTCCACAATCTCCCCTTTGGAACAAAGGAAAGAAAAATAAGATTAAAGACAATGGCCTTACTTGACTTTGCTCTTCTTCCCCTTTTTTTTGCTACTTTTTTTTCTCCTCGGATCTAGAATCCGAACGCAGATTTTTCTGTGTCTCAGGTGTTAGGATAAGTTCATCCTAAATTAAACCTGCTCTCCGGTTAAATTTTTAACAGTTTTTCTTTATATGGACTTATTTTTCTTTAATTTTTATCTATTAACGTTATTTACTAAAATTTTACAATAACTTTACTACTGTAAAGTAATTTCTGGGTTATAAAGCTGTAAATAAGCCTACTCTCGCTTTACCATGCAAATTATTTTTATATTTCAGATTTTTTCTATGGGCGCCCTGTTTGGGGGTGGTCCACATGTATACCCACCTATCTTCTGGAAATCCTCGGGTCTTCAGGGGATAGGTTGTCTGGCCGTCTTAGTCCAGACTCTTTTTGATCTGGTTGAAAGGATTTGAGAGTTGTCTCCTCTCCCGAATCCTAACCTTACATGTTAGGAGACTTCTTGTCTATCTTCTATCTCTTTTCTTTGTGATATTTTTTTTCTCCCTTTTGTGTCTAACCCAATTGTTTCTTTTAGAGTTGCTTGTTCTCGGATCCATGATGACCGTTAAACACCTCAACCTCCACTCGGAGGTAAACTTGATCAAGTTTCAGTACCAAGGTCCTCCAAGGGTGAGTGGGGACAGTAATAGCGGATATGCCACCCCTGTTTTTAATGGCTAACAACCAACAAACACACCTTAAAATAGCCTCTCACAATGTGCAAGGCTGAAATTCTCCTGTTAAAAGGAGAACATTTTAGATTACTATAAATCCCTCAAGATTGATATTTTTTTGCTCTAGGAAACGCACTTTTCTATACAATACAGTCCTAATTATATTCACCCTCAGTTCCACCTTGCTAGCGCGGAAAATAAAACCAAGGGAATAGCCATTCTCTTTTCTAAATCTTGTAAATTCGAGAAGTCTTTTGATTATGTTGATCCAGAGGGAAGAATTCTGTTATTACAGGGTTTAATTGATGGTCACCTATATACCCTAGTCTCATATTATGGCCCTAATCGAGGCCAAGCCCTATTCTTTAAGAATATGATGAACACCCTGAGCCCTATGTTATTAGGAACGGTCATTTTGGGGGGAGACTCGAATGTAGCTTTTGACCAGGCTCTGGATAAGTCCAAACCCCCCAAAGACCAATTGACTCGCCCGACCAATGAAAGCTGTAAAATCGCTAAAATACTTTCGAACCACAATTTAGCAGACACTTGGAGGGAATTAAATCCTTCCAAAAGGGACTTTACACATTATTCACACCCCCACATACGCAAGAATAGACTACATCCTTACCCCTTCACATCTTATTCCGCTTATAATAAATGTCCACATCAACGATACGGCCCTATCAGATCACTCGTTGGTAATTATATCCCTAAACTCCAGTTCTCTTAGAAGGTCAAAAGGTTTTTGGAAACTTAATGAATCAATCCTTACAAATCCAACCACAAATGAGATAATCAAAGCCTTACAGGAATATTTTTCCCTCAATGACACAGAGGATATCTCCACTGAGACGCTCTGGGCAGCTCATAAAGCCTTCACCCGAGGAAAAATCATCCAAATTTCTACCCAAACTAAACGCGACCGCAAAGCTCAAATAGAACGTTTGGAAGAAGAGTACATAACCTTAAGAACTCGTCACAAACAAGATCCTTCCAAATTCCCCATATCACTCAGACAAAGCCAAACTTAAATTAGGTTTAGCCCTTACAACGCAAGCGAAAAAAGTGATTAGATGGAGTTGCAACAAATTTTACACAAATGCAAACAAAATAGGGTCATTACTTGCTGCAAAACTGTC
Organism: Rana muscosa; assembly: GCA_029206835.1. Classification (NCBI taxonomy): domain Eukaryota; kingdom Metazoa; phylum Chordata; class Amphibia; order Anura; family Ranidae; genus Rana; species Rana muscosa. The sequence continues at coordinate 74,950,659 of CM055120.1, forward strand.
TCCTAGAGTTTGAATCCATACTATGCCTAAAATCCGAATAGCTGGTCAACCGCCTACTCCAAACCCTGTCAAAATCCTAGAAACATTTCAAGAGTTTTATTCTAAGTTGTACGATTCTCACTCGCAGCCAAAGATTTTCTCTCTAGGTATTTGGATGATCTTGCCATTCCTTCCATAACCCCCTCACACAAAAGTTCACTTGAGGCTCCTTTCACAATAGAAGAGGGTATTAAACACCTCAAAAACGGATCAGCCCCTGGTCCTGATGGATTATCCATACCCTATTATAAGACTTTCGCTAACACCTTAGCCCCCTATTTAACCAAATTTTTTAATTCCAAAACAAATGGCCTACCATTAGACACAAACCTTAATATGGCATTTATTACAGTTATTCCCAAATCAGACAAAAATCCTGAAGACATCAGTAATTATCGCCCTATTTCCCTAATAAACAACGATATTAAAATTATGACAAAGATCATGGCCAATCGATTAGCATCTTTTATTAAAACTTATATACACAAAGACCAGATGGGCTTCATCCCAGGAAGACAGGGCCCAGATCAAATTAGACAAGCAATAGATATTGTATCTATTCTGCAGTCCAACTGGGAGGGAGGAGAGAAACAACAGTGTTTGCTTCTGTCACTGGATCTTCAAAAGGCCTTTGACACAGTGTCATGGCCATACTTGTTTTCCCTAATAGACTGATGGGGCTTTGGAGATTGCATTAAGGGCCTCTTACATTCCCTTTATTCTCATCTTCGGGCTCTCATCCGCTTACAGGGTCATTATTCCAACCCAATCAATATAGCACAAGGCACTAGACAAGGATGTCCGCTGTCCCCTCTTATATTTGCTATAGCCATTGAAACCTTAGCGATAGCCATCAGACAAAATCCTAATATTAGAGAAGTATCCTGTGGTAATCAAATCCATAAATGTGGCCCATTTGCAGATGATATTCTATTATTCGTGACGTCTCCGCTGATATCCCTTCCCAAAATCTGCCAGGTTATGAAGGCCTTCGAGTAGATTACTCAAAATCACAAGCCCTAAATATTTCGCTTCCCCTGTCTAGTGTCTCGTTGCTTAAACAATCCTTTGGATTTGAATGGACAGATACCCCAATCAAATATTTGGGCATTACCTTAACAGCCCGCATTGAGACCCTTTTTTTTCCATAATTATCCACCTTTATTCAAAAAGTTAGAGAATGACTTATTATCTTGGTCTAAACACAAATTATCCTGGTTAGGTAGAATTAATTCTATTAAAATGACTCTGCTTCCTAGAATCCTTAATTTTTTTAGATCTCTTCCTATCCCCATTACTAAGAATCACTTAAAAAAACTCCAAAGTAAAATAATCAAATATACCTGGGGTCCCTCAGGTTACTGTATTCCCCAAAACACATTATTTCTTCATAGAAAAAAGGGAGGTTTAGGGTCTACCTGACCTACATAAATACTACATAGCAGCTAGACTAGCCCAGACTTCTTTGATTTATTATGTAACAGAAAAACCAGACTGGATCAATATTAAAAAACTGGCTTTACCAAATTTTTCTTTAGAATACCTATTATGGTGCCCCCCCAAAAAAAGATCCTCCATAATGGTCCCATCTCTATCTTAAACATTTGCACTATGGGATACCCTCAGAAATCTCCCTAACCTTATATCCTCTGGAAGACCTCTCTCTCATTTATTAAATAACCCTGACTTCCCCCTGGTCTAAATGTAGAGGCATTTAAATGGTGGGTAGATAAAGGATTGTATCGTATAGGACAATTTTTTTAATTCTGAAAAACCAAGATTTAATCAAATTCTTAAATTTTTAAACCAAATCTGGAAGGAAAAACCCTTTCCACCCCAATTTACGAAATACGAGTTATGGTGCAACCAGGCTGGTTCACAAAGGGGAGGCATATCTGTGGTATATTCATGCCTCACTCACCCTACAACAAAATCTACCTATATGGAGGCTTGGGAAAAAGATGCCCAGTTTTGTTGGGATTTGGATACCTGACACTCAGCCTTCTCAAAATCTTTCAAAGGGATTCTAAATGTCTCACTAATGGAGGCAAACATTAAAGTTATAACCAGATGGTATCTAACCCCCTCCAGATTGGCATCTATATACCCAGCATCAGATCCAACTTGTTTTAGAGGTTGCCAACTTTACGGCTCTATGCCCCATATTTGGTGAAAATGCCCCAAAATTCACCCCTTCTGGAGAAAAGTATTTTCATAAATTTTTAAGGTCACAGGTCATCAGGTCCCTAGGTCCCTACCAGTAGCTATTTTGAATGCTCATATTCCCCACATACCAAAGGCTACACAAAAATTGATACACTTAATCTTTACAGGAGCCAAACTCACAATTGCCAAAACATGGAAAAAAACAAAACCTTTCCTGTCAGATGCCAAAACCAAAATATCTTGGATAATGAAACAGGAAAAAATGGCTAGCATCTTATCCAATACCACTCCTAAATTCGAAAAAAGAACCTTGGGCCAAATATATGGGGATTTCGATTGTTGAAAATGCTGTTTTACCTTCTACTCAACATTAAGTAAGACACATACCTATCCCTTTCCCTCTGCCCTCTTATCGATCCGCTTTTCTTATTTTCCTCTTCTTCCTTCTAAAAGGATTAATGGAATATGTTTTATAGGGAATTCTAGTTTCCCATTACAAGTTATGTCTCTTTTATTTAGATTTAATGGGATACTTTAAGATGCTTTGTTCTACCTTGTTTGGTCCTTCCCGACCTGATGGTCCTGAACATCTTATCGGGGCCTAAGAGTCTGCGGGAGGTCTCTATACCTGGGGCAGTTAGCTCCCAATAAGGGGCTCCAGGTTACCAAGGGAGGAGGGTTTCTTCTCCCTTCCATTATAATATATGGATGAAGAGATCTCCCACTGACAAATTTTGATTGTTTTAGTTTTAAGGATCACACCCTTCATTTTAATGATTGTCATTGTATGTTTCCAAAAGCTTACATGAAACTATCCCTTTTCAGGATGTTTTTATTAATTAATATCTTTGTTTATTCTTAAATATCATTTTTATTTTACTTTTATCTAACATGATGAAATGTTCTGTATTATTTTTCTTATTCTGAAAAGAAATTATTTTGAAATAATTATTATTTAGTCATCGCCTTTATCTACATAATATAGGACCATGCTTTGAATACAAATTGACTATCTAGACCAGTGTTTCTCAACTCCAGTCCTCAAGGCGCCCCAACAGGTCATGTTTTCAGGATTTCCATAATTTTGCACAGGTAATTTGATCAGTTTCACTGCCTTAGTAATTGCCACAGCTGAGGGAAAGCCTGAAAACATGACCTGATGGGGCGCCTTGAGGACTGGAGTTGAGAAACACTGATCTAGACTAGTCACTGAAAGCTCAGGATTAAAAATACAGTCCCAATGACTACATTTCTGCAAAAATTAAATCACTATTTGAAGCAGGACTGCTTCAGAAAGATCCTTAGCTCCTGTGTTAAGGATGAGGATCTTTATGAAACGCCTTGAGAATTGTCTGCTTCCACGTAGTCACTTTGATAATATATATTGGGACAAAGTGCACCCCTTTATCAGCATCTAATCTGCACACATATTTATGTACATTGGGTATGGGAGAGATGTATTTATGACTGCTAAATCTTCAGAAGTAGATTTTTTTTTTTTTTTACACATTTTTTTATATTTTAAATTTATGCATGAACAAAATGATTAAATGTTAACACTATTGTCTGACAAAGATATTTTCTGTACCCATAAAGTCCCATACAGTTCACTTTCTTTAGATTGTAACCTTTGAAATGTTTTCCCGACACACAGCAAGCACACACAGGTGTCAGCTGCGGTATTTATTGCTGAGGTTACAGGGATGGCGGGAAGCGGATACAAATGTCACCCTGCAAATCCCATTCTGTTGTAAGCTCCAGTCTAATGCTAACAATCTGCAGCCGTGGCAGGCTCGTTGTGAGCCTCTCTATTTATCAGAGTGCATAATAACCTTCAGGATAACATTCTCTTATTTTTATCATTTCCCTTGAACTCTGCTTCCATACGGCTGCCTTTTATTTCCTCACCGCAGCCAGCTATGATCAAAATTAGGCAGAGCTGCTCTCTGGCATCCAATGTTGTTCGGCACGAGATAAACAAACACGGCCAGCTATTACTTTAGCGCAACAGACATGAACTTTCAGGTTAATGAATTTTTAATGTCCCATTAGTTGTTTACAAGCAGCCTGGGATGAAGAGTATAAATCCGGTATGGGATAGGGATCAATACCGGACATACAACACAATCTGATCACCTGGGACCAAGAGAGGAACCCCAACAAGGAACGATTTATTTTTGTAATTTTAAGTTTTAGTGTATTTTAAAAAAAAGGAGAAAAATCCACATGCCTTCCCATGAAGCTGCTTCCCCTATACCAGTAAGTTATACCCACTTCCTTTATATATGTGTAGCGGCCTCCACTCTTTCTCTCTCTCTCTCTCTCTCTCTTGTTTATCGGTTATCTTTGGCTGCAGTCTAGGGGTACCTTGGAGGAGAGAGTGCGGGGTCACCACGCCAATACTTTCACCGCAGATGTTTGTGTGGTGTCAGCACAGTTTCTTTACCTTCGGGTCGGTGTTCGGAGCCTCCGCTTCTCCTGTGGAACAGTGTCAGCCAGTAATTGAGCCCCACACCAATAAAAGTCCAACACTACTTTATTTTTCAATGTCAGGATGAAACACAACCAGTTGAACTCCCTCAACAGACAGACAGGGGGTGTGGATACAAGTAGGCCCAGGCACAATGAACTCTCCTATTCCTTTTTGTTTGCGTGCAAATAGGCTTGGCGCACGGTCTCTGCCACCGACCGTGAATTGGTAGCTGCCACCTACCGGGTGAACTGTTACAGCCTCTGCCACAGGCCTGAAAGTAATGGACTTCAGATGCGACCTTTGCGAAATGTTTCTGCACAGACTTTAGCACATGAACCACCTTCCGCGTAAATAAGGCCCCTATTTGGTGAAGGCATCCCTCCAGACGGTCTCCGGAGGCCCTGTCCCGGCACTGGCAATCTGCTGCACCAGATCTACGGGAAGGTCACCTGCGCGGTCCATTGCGTCTTAGATTCAGGTACCCAGTCCGTCGGGCACCTTAGGACGATCCCTCCCGGGCGGAACCCAGTGGAAGTAGCTGGGCCCCAGGCCTGGAACAAAGTACCTCACCCCAGACTAAAGGTGTCTGGGGTGGTTTCCGAACTCCTGGTGTCCAGGCCTAGGCCGCCTGGACAACGACCACGGACCGCAGCCCTCAGGCTAAAGGTGCCTGGGACTCGACCCCGTGACAAAGATGTCCGCCCCCTTTATACCCTCCCCCAGCAAGCACAGCGGGTTCCCCGCCCCGCCGTACAGGTGCTGCGAGAGGCCACAAAGGGTACGGCACTGCAGTGATGGTTCAACCCCAGCCCACAGGGACCGCGCCACCTGCTGGGCCGCAGGGAACTATGCATCACTGATGTCTCTGCCAGTTTCAAACATAATAGAAAAGTATATACCCGCTACATATGTTATGACAATGTAATGTAAAGGCCTGCCCTGAAAAATACAATCTGTATCCCATCAGGCAGTGCAGATGTAAAGGAAATTGTTCAAATGAGACTATAGTTTATATCAGGAGTAATAAATTAAAATTCATGGGGGTCCGATTGGTTAAATATTCCTCCAGCGGAGGTCCGAGTGTCATATCGGTGCTAGGACTCTGATCCTTCACATCACAACGTCTCATGCACGTCCCAGTCCCTCAACCCACCCCCCCTCCTAACTTTAGGGCCCAAACATTCTGGCCATTAAGGTAAAATGTAGGGTTCTATTGTGTGGGCACCGGTTAGTGTAATGCCAAGGAACTGGTGTACCAGTGCATATTTATGTGCATTGCACTGTCCTTTTTTCTGTCAACTTCATTGAAATGTCAAAATGACATTTTAATAATTTTTATGCACCCCAGCTCAGTTGTAGTGCATAGAAACAGACTGTACATAAAGCCTTCAGGTGAGCTCCAATCCAATGCACACAGTATGTATTTCACACCACACTGCTCAGCACCCAGGGGCACTGTTGCAGTGTGAACAGGACACATAGAAAACAATTGTTATCTATTGCCCTTGCACAGACCTGTGTTTTCTTTAGTGCAGAAAAAACAGGATTTTTATAACAGCTTACCTGTAAAATCATTTTCTTGGAGTACACCACGGGACACAGAGCCAGTCATTACATAATGGGTTAAGGGTCACCAGCGGTGATTGGACACTGGCACAACCAATAGAATGCAGTTCCCCTCTATATAACCCCTCCCATCAGGGGAGTTCCTCAGTTTTTGTAGCAAAGCAGTAAGGTTCCCATAAGAAGGGGGGGGACCTGTGTCCCGTGGTATACTCCAAGAAAAGGACTTTGCAGGTAAGCTGTTATAAAAATCCTGTTTTCTTTATCGTACACCACGGGACACAGAGCCAGTCATTACATAATGGGACGTCCCAGAGCAATGCTCAATATGAAGGGTGGGAGACCCAGATCAAGCAGGCCGCTTGCGGACAAGAAGCCCTACACTGCTGCCTGCAGCACACTTCGCACAAAGGCGGAATCCTCATGTCCCTTCACATCTATTTGATAGAATTTGGAAAATGTGTGGACTGAAGACCAAGTTGCAGCTTTACAGATCTGAGCCATCGAAGCCTGGTGGTGCACTGCCCCTGAAGCACTTATCGCCCTGGTAGAGTGCGCCTTAACAGAAAAAGGAGGAGTCCTGTTTTTTTTGTTTTTTTTTTACCATAAGCTTGAACAATTACATGTCAAATCCACGTGGAAATGGTGGATCTTGATGCAGCTTGGTCTTTCTTGGGACCATCTGGCAAAATAAACAAAACATCTGTTTTACGTATCTGCAGATACACCTTTACCGCTCTCACTAGATCTAGAGAGTGCAATAACTTTTCCCCCGCCGTCCGCGGGTCTGGAAAAAAGGAAGGCAGAACAATGTCTTGATTCAAATGAAAAGCCGACACCACCTTAGGTAAAAAGGCAAGATGGGGTCGTAGTACAATTTTGTCTTTGTGACAAATTAGATAAGGCTCTTTACAAGAAAGAGCTGCTAGTTCTGATACTCTTCTAGCAGAAGCAATAGCAATCAAAAAGGCCAATTTCCTACTAAAATAATTAAAGGAATATGGCGAATAGGTTCAAAAAGGTTGCTTTTGCAACACTGACAATACCAAATTCAAATCCCATGGGCGCAAGGGAGACCTGACTGGCGGATTTATCCTCAGTACCCCCTGAATGAACGCCCGAACTAGGGAATGAGATGCCAATGGTCTCTGAAAGAAGAAGACTGATAGAGCCGATATTTGACCCTTGATGGTACTGAGGGCTTATTTCATATCCACTCCTAACTGACAAAAGGCAAGAATCCCGCTTATTTCATATTTCTGAGGATTCCATCTTCTGGATTCACACCAGGAAACGTATGCTTTCCAGACTCTATAGTAGATAAGTCTGGAGGCTGGCTTTCTAGCATTAATGAGCATAGAAAGAACTGGACCAGAGACCCCTCGTTTCTTCAAAATGTGGGTCTCAGCAGCCAGACCGTTAAATTTAGCTTTTGTAAGGAAGGATGGAATACTGTACCCTGCGACAGCAGGTCGTGTCGCAGCGGAAGCTTCCAGGGTCTTCCTACCATCATCTTTACGATTTCAGCGTACCAAGGCCTCCTGGGCCAATTCGGGGCCCCTAGGATTACTGGTATTCCCTCCTTTTTGATCCTGCAAAGTAGTCTTTGTAAGAGAGGGATCGGGGGAATGCATAGATCAGTGAGAACTGATTCCAGGGAATTATTAGAGCATCTGTTCCGTAGGCTAGAAGATCTCTTGTCCTGGACACAAAGTTGTCCAACTTCTTGTTGAACTTGGAGCTAGCAAGTCTACATCCGGGGTCCCCAATCTCTGGCATATGGCCTGAAAGATATCTGGGTGGAGAGACCACTCTCCTGGTGATAGCTGCTGGCGACTTAGATAGTCCGCTTGCCAGTTTTCTATCCCTGGGATGAAGATTGCAGATAGACAAGGAACATGATCTTCTGCCCATGCTAAAATTCGCTTCACCTCCTTCTGAGCACCCCGACTGCGGGTGCCTCCTTGGTGATTGATGTAAGCTACTGCAGTGGCATTGTCGGATTGAATCCGAACCGGGTGGCCCTATAACCTGTGTGTCCAGGTTTTGAGGGCTAGATATACTGCCCGGATCTCCAGTACGTTGATAGGCAGGCTCTTTTGTGTCTTGGCCCAGGTTCCCTGGGCTGAAGCTTCTTCGAACACTGCTCCCCAGCCCAATAAGCTGGCATCCATAGACACCACCTTCCGGGTGACTGGGAGGAAGGATCTTCCCTTCCGTAGGTTCTTTATCTCTAGCCACCAGTTGAAACTTTGGCGCACTTGTGGAGACAGGCGCATGGGAACATCCAGAGCTTGAATCTTTTTTGTTCCAGGTAGTTAAGATACTGCTTTGCAGTAGTCTCGAATGAAACTGGGCATAAGGGACAGCCTCGAACAAGGCCACCATCTTCCCTAGTAGCCTCATGCAAAGGCGAATTGATGGCCCCTTTTTTGACTTGATCTTGTGGATCATGTCTATCAGAGACTGTATCTTTGGCTCTGGTAGGAATACTCTCCTTTGGGCTGTGTCTATGATCAGGCCCAAATACTCGACCCTTCTTTGGGGTTGCAGAGCGGATTTTTGTAGGTTTACAATCCATCCTAAATGCTCCAGATACTTTACTGTAGTGAGCACAGCGCAATTTAATCCTGCAACCGACTGATCTATTACAAGTAGATTGTCTAAATAGGCTGTTACCGCTATGCCCTGTGTCCTCAGATTTGCCAGCAGAGGAGCTAGGACCTTTGTAAATACTCTGGGCACAGTAGCCACACCAAAGGGCAGGGCCACAAATTGGAAGTGGCGATGTTCTACCGCAAACCTTAAGAATTTTTGGTGAGCGGGATGTATCGGTATATGTAAATATGCGTCCTTGATGTCTATGGGCGCCATGCATTGTCCGCCTCGTTTCCATTCGAAAATGGCGTATGTTCAGAAACCGATTTAGAGATCTTAGATCCAAGATGGGTCTGACGTGTCCATTTGGTTTTGGAATCACAAAGAGGTTTGAATAAAAACCTGAACCTTGCTCCTTTAGGGGTACTTCTGTAACCACTCCTTGAGACAGTAAGTGATCAAAAACTTTTGAAGAAGGATCCTCTTTTTTGTGGATCTTTGGAGAGTCTTGAACTTCGGAACTGAGAAGATGGGATCTCTCGTAATTCCAGTTTGAACCCTGAGGATATTGTAGATACTACCCACTTGTCTTGGATTTCTGTCTGCCATGCCGCTGAAAACTGACAAAGCTTTCCCCCCACTCGGCCGAGCAGGGGCGCCCCTTCACAGAGAGGCTTTGGGGTCTTGCTTGTTGGCTCTTGAACCCCATGGCTTCTGGTTCTTCTGAGCCTGATTTCCTTTGGCTTTTGTGGCTGGCTGAAAATGCCGCCGCCACTCGCTGGAGGCAGGTTTCCCCAGAGCCGGGGAAAGAGAATGTTTAAAACAAGGCCTCTTGTTTTTCTTTCTCAGGTAAAAGAGTGGTTTTACCGCTTGATATCTTTTGGGGAAACTGGCCAAGAGTCTTTTGCATGGAGCTTCTGCTGACCAATGCTTTAACCAAAGAACTCTGCGCATATGCACCAGCTGGAGTGTAAGGCGTGATGCTTGTAGAATAGAATATCTCATGGCATCCACTATAAAACATAGGGGTTTAGGCAAATTCTTCCATAATTTGGCCTGTTCCTGAGGCAGATCCTTCAGCCCCTGTTTTACCTGCTGTCTGATGACCTGACACATCCCCACTGCTGCTACAGCAGGCTGGGTAACTGAGCCGGCTAAAAGAAAGGAAGATTTAAGTAAAGATTCCAACTTTTTCTTAGAAGGATCTTTAAACCCTTGTACATTGTCCACCGGACACGTCAGGTTCTTATTTACACAAGAAATAGCTGCGTCTACAGAAGGCGGGCTCCATTTCTTTGAAAACTTCTCCTCCATAGGATAAAGAATGTCAAACTTTTTTGGAGGTGAGAAACGCTTATCTGGGTGTTGCCAGTCTGCGTAAATCAGATCCTCTAGTAATGGATGAACCGGGAAAGAGCATGCACCCTGCAGGGATCTTAATGAACCCAGGGAGGAGACAGGTGATTCAGTTACCTCTGAAGAGGGTAACTTAAATGCAGAACGCACTGTTCCAGCATAACATTGCACCTGCGACTTCAGAATCTGGGATGCAGAGAAAGGCTCATCTGATATCCCTTATCTGTCCGACTCCTCATCCTCTGCCGGTGTAGCATCCTCTTCATCCTCCTCATTCTCAGATTTTTCTGAAAGGAGGTCAACCACCGAAGGAGATCTGCTTCGCTTTCTGTCCTTTTTAGAAGACTTAGCGATTAATGTGGCGATTCTCTCTTCTAGGTTATTTAGGGCTGCTGACAAAGTGTCCTCAGACATACGCAGGCCCAGGCTTCACTGGGGAAGCTGCCATACCTGATAGTGGTAATGGCTCATCCTGTACAGCTGCGTCAGATAATACAGGAGAGAAAGGTACCGAGTCAGCACAGCTAGAGCCTCCTGTCTCAGGCGGCGGTGCTTTTTTATCTCTTTTGTCAGAATTTCTTCCCCTGGAAGGCATACTGCTAAGAAAAAAACCAAGGTACAAAAAATGCATATACTACTGTGCTAAGTTTAGCAATCTACATAAAGTATGCAACTTTAAACACACAGTTTTATGCACAAAAGTGGGTGTCTGTCTCGGTAGTACTCAGCCTGTCCACATGGAGTCTTACGTCCCTGTAATGCTGCTGTATCCCAAAAGGAGTGAGCTTGCTGGTCACTGCAGACCTTTATGCCTTTGTAAACAGGTGCCGTTTTCACGTGCCTGCGCGCGCTCACGTGCCCGCGCATGCTCGTGACCTCCCGTCCCTCCTGCCGCCGATAAAGCGCGCCCCCGTGAGCGCGCGCGGCTCCTAGAGCTCAATGGCGGCGACTACGGTGCAAGGGAAGCTCCCTTATCTAGCACCCTGCCATCCTTACCGGCTTCTGCAGGTGTCTGGTCGGCCATTCGAGAGGAGGAGGGAGGTGGCCAAGCAAGACTCTGCAGCAGAGGAAACTCACAGTGTGCTTGTCCCAAGAAACAGACACTGAACAGAGCGAGGTGAGTTAACACTCAGCTCTTTACTCCCCCCAGTGGCGGCATAAGAGAAGACATCCACTTATCCTTAGGAAAGGTCCTTAAACTTAGTTTAGGACTCTAACCTCTTACCTTTATCCTCGCCGCAGGCTTTTTCTGCTGAAAATCAGACAGATACCAATCTTCACCCATCATGGCGGGCTGTGTGTGCCAACCTTCAGGGATATGGGTTCCTATTTAAAGGATGCCCCTCCCCTGGGCCTTGTAAAAGACTCTTACCAGGACTTTAGCAAAGTAGCGAAAGTGCTGGATCTTAGAGCCCAGTCCTCCGAAGAGAGACATTACAGGCGACGCCTCACTCGTGAGGCCCGGATCCCATCCAGTTTTGGCTTACTTTAGGCATCCTGGATGGGTCCAGAAGCATAGCTCTTTTACCCCCAGAGGGTCTCCTTGGCAGAGCTTTCCTTTAGCACATCCTATCGCGTCCAACACCTTTAGACACTGGTGAAAAAACTGAGGAACTCCCCTGATGGGAGGGGTTATATGGAGGGGAACTGCATTCTATTGGTTGTGCCAGTGTCCAATCACCGCTGGTGACCCTTAACCCATTATGTAATGACTGGCTCTGTGTCCCGTGGTGTACGATAAAGAAAGATAGATCTCTGCACAAGTGTGAACATGCCCTTACATCAGTGTCCTCAGTCCCCCCTTCACATCACAGACTGCCCCATAACAGACACCCTATCACAGACATCCTATCACAGACTAGTCCATCACAGATTCCCCCCAACACATACCCATATCACAGACCCCCCCCATCCCAGACCCCCCTCCATCACAGACCCCCCCCTCCATCACAGACCCCCCCTCCATCACAGACCCCCCCTCCATCACAGACCCCCCCTCCATCACAGACCCCCCCTCCATCACAGACCCCCCCTCCATCACAGCCCCCCCCCCTCCATCACAGCCCCCCCCCTCCATCACAGCCCCCCCCCTCCATCACAGCCCCCCCTCCATCACAGCCCCCCCCTCCATCACAGCCCCCCCTCCATCACAGCCCCTCCCTCCATCACAGCCCCCCCTCCATCACAGCCCCCCCCTCCATCACAGCCCCCCCCCTCCATCACAGCCCCCCCCTCCATCACAGCCCCTCCTGGTGATGCCTGGTGTATATGGTGAACCTTACTCCATATTATATTAGATACAGTATAGTAATGTTTCTACAGCTCCATGTCAAAATGAGCTTTCAGTAAAAAATGCTCTGCAGCTGGAATCTGATACTAATGCCTAGTACACACTATGAGAAAATCAATGAAAAACACCCCTTTCGAGTGATCGGACAATAATCTGATCATTAGTATACAGCTTTCGAGAGCAGATCACGACAGTTCATTCAAAATTATCTAACGGGACAAACACGCCAAATTTTACTCGTACAATTACAGAATGAACAATTTGTGTATTTAGTATAGTAGTTGTACGAAAAAAATCATGTGACCAAGACCATGCATGCTCGCAAATGAAAGAATATATTACAATATAACACATTACATCACTTCTGAAAGTATAGTCTGTTGTACGAGAATTTTCGTAAGTTTAGTAACCTATTGGTTTGTGTGCAGTGTTGTAAATGAGCCCTAATGCTCAGAATACATGTTACAATCGACTCATACAATCAACTTTATACAGTGGGTATAGAAAAGAATCACCCCCTTTAAAATAATCACATTTTAATGTGATAAACCCCAATGTCTCCACTGCCCTCCAGAGTAATAGAGCAGAGATCTGAATCAGCCAGGGAAAGACCGCTCTGAAACTGAAAGTGCCTAATCCATCATCGCTCTCAGTTTCATCCCAGGCAGAGTAGATCAAGGAACACCATTCTGAAGTTCTCCATTGTGGTTCCAGGCTCCCGGTAACAGTGGGACAGCCCAGGAACCTAGCACAGGAAAAAGGGGGGGGGGGGCTGCTGTCTGCACTGTGAAAGTGATTGGCGGCTATACAGCTGCTGGATAACTTTCCAAAGGGCTGAACTGGCCAACACGTGTGTATTGCCAAAACCTTTTAATTTTACTTTGGATGCAATGGTGAGGGATTACAAACCCTATTAGGATTTTATCACTGTCTGTGCTCCTGTTAGGGCAAGCCATAGATGGTGCAAATTTCTTTCCTGCAACAATGGGTCGCAGCAAAATAAATTTGCACAATTCCCCCAGCCACACAGAGTGCTCACAGGCGAAACCCTCCTGCTGAGAAAATGTCTGTTCCCAGCGGGGGGGCAGGGGCAGAAGCCGTCCCCACCGGGAGAATACAGTGATTATTGCTAGCGGCTATAGCCACTGCTAGCAATAATAATCGCAAGTTAATCCAGCAGGCTGGTTGCACCCAAATTGATAGATCAATCAACTTGGTACATTCAGCCTGCCAACACACAGTTTGAATCTCGGCCAGTTCAGCAGGAACTGGCCGTTATTTCAACGGTCTATGGTCAGCCTAAGGAGATTCACCCTGTTTATCCTCATCACTAAAAACAGAAAATAATGGGAAATTCCAAATGTTATAGTTTTTTCCAAGACAAGGGGTGAAGGGATCTTCCATTTGTTTCAGTGATACTGTCTAAAGCTGACCTAGTAGTATTTTAAATGAACATCCGTGAAAACATTTCCAGTACATTCCATGACTTGATGAATGTTGTTCAAAACTATTTCAAAATGTTGTTTGCTTTTCACAATCGATTTTGGAATAAAGGACTTTACCAAACGAAAACCACAAATGCTGTTAGAAATGTTTTCGATCAAAAAACAAAATTCCATTCTGCTCCTTTGAATTTTCCCATCATTACGGTCAAAAAAAAAAGGGTGGTCTCTTGTTCACCTTGGCCTTGGCTGAATGGCTGGTCAAGTCCTGGTAGGATCATAACACAAAGTTCAATAGGTAATGTCCTTCTAACATAGGGTCAGGAAGCTGAAAGTGTTGCAGTTCTCCCATTTGGCTACTGAAGCATGTGTGCTTGTGTTTTGCCGTATCCAGTCAGTGTACAGTAATAAACTCTGACAGCAGGATAATAAAAATTATGGGGAAGACATTCTCGTGTGCGCTGAGTCACTCTATAGCAGCCCCACCTGCAGCAAGCTTGTCACAAAGTGTTACAGTAATCCTTTCAGATCGTAACCTCGGGCACGGTTCAGGTGCGAGAAGCTTTAAGCTGCATGTTTAGTCCTTAAGGTTTTGATAAGTTTAAATGCGACAGCTTCAACTGTTATTTCTGCCTGTTATACAAGGCTGAACCTGTCCGTCAACATACAGAGTGCCTGCCATAGTTCTGTCTACAGGAAAGATCAACCATTAAGCCTAGTGCTCTCCTGCTGCCTTACACTTTACTATAGTAAACAGAAGAAAAGTCTGATGATCAACTCTGTATGTTGGAGAAAAAACGGTTTGCAAAAGTTTGCCAGTGATCCAGCTCAAATCAAACCTGCCTGTCATCAGTTCTCCCTATATTCAAAGCAAACCTGTCACATACGTATATCAACTAAAAGGAGAGCTCCAGACAGGCTAAATAATTACTAACAAAGTTGTAAGATCTCAGGTGATGTGCACCTGCTACTTTTATTGTAAACTGCAGCAGTAACCTGGATGATAAAAGTTTAAATTCATTAACTATTTTGCCCACAATTTAAATTGGTTCTAAAGCCTTAGGCCTCATGCCCACTGACGTTTTTACAGCTGCGTTTTTTAGAGCTTAAAAACGCCTGTCCATGTTATTGTAAATATTTAAAAAAAAAAAAAACAAAAAAAAAAAAAAGTCGGAGCTAAAAACGCGACCGCGCGTTAGTGCGCGGTTTTTGACGCTCGCGTTTTTTTCTGCCTAATTCTGACGCTGAGGAACGCACTGCTCCTGGTTTTTTTTTACAGTTTAAAAACGTCTATGCTATTTGCAGCTCAAAAACGTCTAGGTGGGCATGAAGCTATAGACTAACATGGACAGGCGTTTTTAAGCTGTAAAAAACGCTCAAAAACGCGGCTGTAAAAAGGTCCGTGGGCATGAGGCCTTAGGTTTTTTTTATCCTAACCTCTTCATGCTGGCTGAACGCACATATGCGGCCTCTGGGTGTGTGGGCCTTCATGCTGAGCAGCCATATATATGCGGCCCTGTGTAAACCACTTACCGTGCTGAGAGCACGCTCCCTGCACGGTAGCTGGCAGTTAAAGTGTTTGTTTACCCCCAAAAAATACAGATCCTGTTCCTTTAAAGCAGATTAAACAGCACAGTGCTTGTGCTGTGTAATCTGCCCCCTCTAAACTATAGAATACCTGATGCTGACACTTCCTATAGCCCCCTCTCTGCGCTGACCACGAAAATCGGGACTGCTGAGCCCTGACCACTGTGGTCAGTGTAAGTCCCTCCGCAGCCCTCCTCTCTCTTCCCTGCCTGTCATCTCCGCGTCCAACTTTGCCCCCCCCCAATCCCGCCGCTATTAGTACGAGTAAAAAGCGTACAATGGTCACTGCCAGCCCCTCTATTATAAGCAGGCATACCAAGCCGTGTAAAAGCTTTTTAGAAAAATTTTTTTAGAGCGATCTTCAGGCCGGTAATGTGACTCGTGGCCGCTTTACATCTCTGAGACAGGGCTTCTGCGGGAGGGGCTGAGCGGCCACCTGACCCTCCCCACCGACATCAGCGGGAGATCTCGGCCCCTCCTGCAGAAGCCATGTTTCGGAGGTATACAGCAACCGCGAGTCACGTGACCAGCCTGAAGATCACTCTAAAAGGGTATTTACAATTTTCGTTTTTAGAAATGACTAATGCAGTGTGGTATGCCTGCTTATAATAGAGGGGCTGCCAGTGATTTAGCATTTTGAGTTAACACTTTAATGGAAAGCTCCCGATGCGATGCATACTAGTGATCACGAACTTTCCGATTATGTAACTGCTGTGACAGCCAATCACAGCGGTCACATGACCCGAATGCCCGCTTAGGGCTCCCGAAATTTAGAACCCTTAAAGGGCCGGGAGTCGGCTGGCGGGAGGAGGTTAATGCTTTCTCTAGGTCAAGGTAAAGAAAACTTCTGTTGCAAAGGACCCCCCCCCAATACTTGCCTGAGCCCGATCTCAATCCAGCGATGTGCACAAGAGCAGTAGCTCTCTCGGCTCTGTCCTTCCTCAATGGGCAGATTGAAAGCAGCGGGAGCCATTGACTCCCACTTCTGTCAATCAAAGCCTATGACGAGGGGGGGGGGGCTGATCCCTGCTGTCTGTGTCAATAGACGCAGACAGGGTGGCTCAGGAGTAAACCCACCCGAGTGCCTCCATAGAAAGCGTCTTTTTATGGGGGCACGCAGCGTGGGGGAGAAGCCAGGAGCGCTGGCGGGGGACCCGAGAAGAGGAGGATTGGGGCTGCTCTGTGCAAAACCTTTGCACAGAACCAGTAAGTATACCATGTTTGTTATTTTAATTTAAAATTAAAATTAAGCTTTAATATCACTTTACGTTAAACTTTTGGACACATCTGTGACTCGACATGACGCTACTTGAGCAACCCATCTCTCAACCTGTGTGCCATTAGGTAGATTTTCCTTTTACTTCCTGTTGTGTAGACACAACAGGAAGCGAGAGGACTGCTGAAGGGATCTTGCTGGATCACAGAATAAGTATTTCTCCTTATTCCAGCACCCCTAGACACAACAAGCATTTCAGCTTGGTAGTGTGGTGGGGGCTTCACTGCAAGAGTACATTTTTTCTAATTGATGGAGTTGGGATCTGAGGCTACTCTGCTCTGATTTTCTTTCATTTTTTTTTGTACTAGAGTGTATCCTACATATTACTCTAACATCCACCAAAACAGCAGGCGCACAGGGACCCCTAGTTCCTCAGCAATACAGAGTGACCCAGGTCTACCTCCCCATGGCAGGGATATATGTGCCAAATCAAGCTGAAATTGGATCAGATCAGAAAATTCTAACTAAATTCTAGAGAAAACCAGCCACAAAAACAACAATGAACGCTTCCAAGCTCTGCAAACACTGCAGCAGTACACTATTTTCTTACAGTACAAAGCAATTTTGTTGATTGTCTTGTGGTTTTCATTAACATCATGTAACCATTGAGATGACAACAGTAGCAGAAGCTGGAATCTGTATCCTGTCTTCCATTGTCTGTCTTGAAAAGGGCTGACATATAGATACATTTTGATCTTCCTGAGGCCAGGTAAGGAACGAACAATAGACTACTAGATGGGATTTCGAGGAAACAGACGTGTTGAAACACCAAAGCCGCAAAAAGGAAAATATTGATTTTTCTCATGTCAGTCTGCAGAAAGAAAATCGTTTTTTGGCTCAGATGCTTAACTTTTCACAGCCAAAGACTAAGTTTAATTCCGGGAACCCACTTCGGGGAGGCTGCGGGTCAGTGGTGATTTAATTAAGTATTTCCTTTTCTTTTTTTTTCTGACAAGCAACTATTATATTTTACTTAAAAGGACTGTAACGCAATTGTGCAAATTATATAACCACTTAATAGGAATTCTCTAACATCATAAACATTTAAAAATATACTTCTGTGCCCCCCTCCCAACAAATACAGTTTACATATGTATGGCAGATATACAGCTGGAAATCATGGGAGCAGAACTTTTCTCTCTGGCTCAAACATGTTCAGCTATGACTCGAAGCATGGCCTAGACAGGACTGAAGACTCAAAGCTCTGTATGTGTAGACGGTAGTCCGAGGCACAGAGTGAACATGGGAATTACCAGGGTCGCAAAGGTTGTACTTGTGACCCCCGGCCCTGGCATTCCGCCACTGTCGGGGGCCCCAGAGGGGTTGCTTGCCGCAGGACTCTGAGCCGAGAGCGTCTCTCTCATACAGCCCAGAGCCTGCACTGATGGTTCATCTTCCCTCCCTCTCGCACAGATAGGAGAGAGCCTATCTGCTCCTTCTCCTTCTGCCCCTCTCCTCCTGTGTGTGCAATTTGATCATTCAGCTGCTGGGTTTCACACTTTCCAGTGAGGCAGGGTTAGGGGGGGGTGTCAGGGGGGCTCTTTATGGTTTCTTGCACTGGGGCCCTGAAGGTTCTAGTTATGCCTCTGATGGGAACAACACTGTTTAACAGAAAAAGACACAAGGCAGGCATACCAGTAATAAAAGCAAAGGAAAAATGGCCCGTATTGACTGTTGCTTGAAGACGGAAGCAATAAATGACCTCGGACTTATACTGTGATTAAACCCAGACTATCCAAACGAACCTATTCATACAGGTCAAGAGAAACGCAAAAAGTATAAGTGTACCTTTACACAACCTAATCATAACTGCCCACTTACTGTAGACCTCCTTATTGTAGCTATACCCCCTTGTACTAAATTCAGCCCAGCAGGTGACTGGGTACAGGAGTTGATGGCGACATCCAGGACTATGCATGTGCAGCTCCAATAGAAAAAACTAGGACAAGCCTGTAAATTATTGGCATTTCTATTAGGGCCTATGGATAACCGCAGTATCGCACAGTCCTGTCTTAAAAGAGGACTGAATCACATCTCAGCCAGGCATAGGCTGCAGCTCTTGGACTGGGTACCTGCCGATCTGATGTTAAAAGTTATAAGGGGTATAGCAGGCATAAGAAGAGAAAGGTGAGGCAGTTAGAAATAGTTTATGTAAAAGTATAGTTATCCTTTAAATCGGGGATATCAAACTCAATTTCTTAGTGGGCAGCATCAGCATTATGGTTGCCCTTGAAGTACCGGTTATATCTGCTACGGTGTTCTGTCTAATTAGTCTCCAAAAAAGTTTCTTGTGGAAGAAATCAGTGGTGCGCAACCCTCCTTTTCAACTGACATAGAATAGTATTATTCTCAAAATAATTATAAGCAGATGCCCAGAGCACCGCAACCCCTTTACATTAGATGTCAAGAGCCCCCTAACCATCAGAAGTCAAGAGTCCCCCACCCAACCCCCCTTGCATAATAGTGCACCCCCCATTACCTTGTGCTGCTGCCAGGAAGAAGCTGGAGTGTGGGGGGGAGGTACTGGAAGGGATTATGTTCAGGGTCTGGAAGAGTGCCACATTCTGCACCTTTTGGGGGGGGAGGCGGGAGCGGGTACCTGCTTCTGACAGGTACCTGCTTTCACTTTTGGCTCAGTTTGCCGTGGCGAACTGAGCTGGAAGTTCGCCCTTCCCCCGCAGCCGGCCCATTCACAAAGTGCAGCGCGCTTCGTGCATGCGTAGTACGAACCTGGCTGTGAGGCCACAAGGCTTCACTGCCGGTTTCCCTTGGTCAAGGTGGCAGCACCCGATAGCCGTTTGAAAAATCAGCTCTGGTGAAGTCACTGCTGGATTCCTGGACAGGCAAGTGCCCTAATATGAAAAGTCAGCTGTTACAGTATTTGTAGCTGCTGATTTTTTATTTATTTTTGGCCTGGAGCTCATCTTTAAGCTTACTATAGATGGACAGGAGCAAACCGCCCCCCTGCCAGGACATTGTTTTTTGGCAGCGGGACTCTCCACTGTCAGAATACACTGATCAGCGGCTGCAGCCATTGACCAACAAGGTCTTCCAGCTTGTTTGTTGCATAGAAGTCGATCCAATGGTTGACTTCTATCAAATGGGGATGGCCACACATAGATCGAAATTTGGCTGGTCCCTGCTGAACCAGACAAATTTCGATACGTCTATGGCCAGCTTTACACCATTCTGCTAGGAAATGTTTGTTAATTGCACATGTTCTATAGCACACATTGCAAATAAAGTGGTTATAAAAAGCTTCCAAAAAAACAAAAACAAAAAACAACCTGCAAGACAAAGGCATAATGAGCTAGCATGCATTGCATAACTAGCTCAATATGAAATACTTCCCTTAGATTAAAGCTGTTGCAGCGGTCCACGCACACCGCTGTGACGGGCGACATGTCTCCGGAATGTTACTTCCGGGTTCGCGGGCTCCTGCACCGTGATTGGCCGGAGCCGTGCTGATGTCACTCCCGCGCATGCGTGTGGGAGCCGCCGGTCACGACACGTACGAGTCGCTTCTTCAGTGTGCATGTGCTGATGACGTCTATACTGTGCAAGTTTAGGAGAAATTCACGGTACCTACAGGTAAGGCTTATTATAAGCTTACCTGTAGGCAAAAGTGGTTGTAAAAGGTTTACAACCACTTTAACATGCCCACTTCTGTCATCGGTAAAGAGAACAAAGCTGGGTGGCAGGCTAATTTATCTACAGTGAGCATGTGCAAGGAGTTACATCATTAGTGACTGCCCAATAGTCAAAGTTAAATGATGTTAGAACCGACAGAAAAACAGAAGAGGATGGCAGCAATGGAGCTGCATTGGGGACTTTGCCGGAGGAAAGAAAACCCAGAGCTATGTGTGCCATGATGTAAAAAATTTTTTTTTATGCCATCAGTGTACTAGTAGGGATTTCGACTCACTTCCTGTCCCAGAGGTGTGGTAGGACGTAGGTGAAAATCTCTCCAAAGTAATAGAAATTTACCTCTTAAAATATTTGTTACCATTGGAAGATGTCCTCTTACCACCTGCTCTGGTAGCAAATATAACATTTTGTCATTCTCATCACTTTCTGTCTTGGTGACAATGGTCACCAGGACATACACGGAAAGTGACTGACAGCAATGAAAAAACAACTTGACCCAGGTTCTAACCCTTGCCTACTCTACCCAAAACTAGAGAAGAAACCAAAAAGTTTAGCTAGATTTTAAAAGGTAATTTTGCTCAGTTTAGTTTACAAAAATATGACTCATAAGTTTCGAATACACATCTTAAGATGGTAATTGATGTTAAATGTCATCATGGCCATAGGCATTTCCTTAATAACATACATGGCTAACAACTTGGCCGATCGTTAACCTCAGCGAACTCCGCCCTAGGGATTCTATGGACGTGGCTGAACAAGGTCCGCAGAGCGAAGGTGTCAATCAGAGCACTTAGCAGGCCAGGGTTCATCGCTACCCGCCACGCATCATACATTCCTAGCTGCAGCCACTCAGACTTTCACTGGCAGCAACACAAAGAACATCAGACAAACTGTCCCTTTCCTTGCGCATCTCCGATTACTGTAAAACTGTGTCCCCCTGCAAAACTGGCCACTTTCCAAATGTTTCAGCAGCCAATTACAGTGCGCTAACAGGCTCTACAAGAGAGCCGGGATGATTAAGCTTAAGAGGATCCTTTTTCCTCCACTCAGCCTCTCCCTTTGGATAAGAGGGTATTAAAAACGTACTGAGATAATAATAAGATAAATACTTCACGCATTAACCCCCACTCCGCAAATATATACATTGTAAAGAATACCACGTTCTCTGAACGCACTTTAATAATGACCACTAAAGCTGAAACATAAGCCATCTATGAAATTATTTGCTTAATAACAGTTCAGAAAGTAGAAACAGGCTGTAACAGGTAGTACACATTCAGACATTGGCTCTACAAGCATGTGCACACCACCTTCCAACATTGTGAGAGTGGAGCTTTTAGTACCAATTTTTTTTAAGGCAACAGACAAACCTTTGTCACAGCCCTGGTTATCCATCCCTTGTTTCAGACATAAAAAAAAAAAAAAAAAAGAAATTACTGCATGCACTAAACTAAAAAAGGTCAGCTTTAAATAAAAAAAAAACCAAAAAAAAACCGAAACATTTGCCAGATTTCTAAGGGAAATATCACAAGCTTTTTTTTTTAACATAGTCATTTGCTGACCGCCCCATAAGCAGATGTATTGTTACAGGGCGGTCGCGCTGCGAAGAATTACATATATACAGTGCCTTGAAAAAGTTTTCATACCCCTGGGAAATTTTCCACATTTTGTCATGTTACAACCAAAAACATAAATGTATTTTATTGTGATTTTACGTGATAGACCAACACAAAGTGGGACATACAGAAGGAGAGAGTTACCGCTCAGATGTGACTGGTGACTCATTCACAAGATCCAGAGCCGTGGGTGCAGGCAATGCATATGACAATGCAAAAGATCTGAGGAAAACGCTTGATTAAGCACTGAATCGCAGTGCGAAACGTCAGCTCATACTTGCTGTTTTTTTGCTGTGGCATGTTATTTATGCTTTTGTTTTAAATAAAAGAACCTTTTTTGGAGTGCGGCTGTCCAAGCGTTTTCCTCAGATCTTTTACAAAGTGGGACATAATTGTGAAGTGGAAGGAAAATTATAAATGGTTTTCAAAATCTTTGACAAAAAAAAAAAAATGAAAAGTGTGGCGTGCATTTGTATTCAGTCAATACTTTGTAGAACCACCTTTCGCTGCAATTACAGCTGCAAGTCTTTTTGGGGATGTCTCTACCTGCTTGGCACATCTAGATAGTGACATTTTTGCCCATTCTTCAATGCAAAATAGCTCAAGCTCTGTCAGATTGGATGGAGAGCGTCTGTGACCAGCAATTTTCAAGTCTTGCCACAGATTCTCAATTGGATTTAGGTCTAGACTTTGACTGGGCCATTCTAAAACATGAATATGCTTTGATCTAAACCATTCCATTGTAGCTCTGGCTGTATGTTTAGGGTCGTTGTCATTGAAGGTGAACCTCCACTCCAGTCTCAAGTCTTTTGCAGACTCGAACAGGTTTTCTTCTAAGATTGTCCTGTATTTGGCTCCATCCATCTTCCAATCAACTCTGACCAGCTTCCCTGTCTCTGCTGAAAAAAAGCATCCCTGCCACCAGCATGTTTAATGGAGGGGATGGTGTGCTCAGGGTGATGTGCAGTGTTAGTTTTCTGCCACACATAGCGTTTTGCTTTTAGGCCAAAAAGTTCAATTTTGGTCTCATCTGTCCAGAGCACCTTCTTCCACATGTTTGCTGTGTCCCCCACATGGCTTCTCGCAAACTACAAACAGGACTTCTTATGGCTTTCTTTTAACAATGGCTTTCTTCTTGCCACTCTTCCATAAAGACCAGATTTGTGGAGTGCACGACTAACAGTTGTTCTGTGGACAGATTCTCCCACCTGAGCTGTGGATCTCTGCAGCTCCTCCAGAGTTACCATGGGCCTCTTGGCTGCTTCTCCGATTAATGCTCTTCTTGCCCGGCCTGTCAGTTTAGGTGGACGGCCATGTCTTGGTAGGTTTGCAGTTGTGCCATACTCTTTCCATTTTCAGATGATGGATTGAACAGTGCTCCGTGAGATGTTCAAAGCTTGGGATATTTTTTTATAAACAAACCAGACTTTAAACTTATCCACAACTTTATCCCTGACCTGTCTGGTGTGTTCCTTGGCCTTCATGATGCCGTTTGTTCACTAAGGTTCTCTAACAAACCTCTGAGGGCTTCACAGAACAGCTCTATTTATACTTAGATTAAATTACACACAGGTGGACTCTATTTACTAATTAGGTGACTTCCGAAGGCAATTTGTTGCACTAGATTTTAGTTAGGGGTATCAGAGTAAAGGGGGGCTGAATACAAATGCACGCCACACTTTTCAGATATTTGTTAAAAAAATGAAAACCATTTATCATTTTCCTTCCACTTCACAATTATGTACCACTTTGTGTTGGTCTATCACTGTCATGGATATGCATTAATGTCTGTCTGCCATCTTACCTTCCTCCTCATGTGTTCATCTTAGAGACCAGACCTCCTTCACCTGGCTTCCTTTATAATCTCCTCCCAGCCTGACTCCACCCCAGGCCCTATCACAGAACACTATATTAACCTGTGCACTGCAAGCCTGCTTTGCTGATCAACGTGTCTGTTAGGCATTGTGTGTTTGGGTTCCTGCCTGCCGTGTGCTACGTCTGTCTCTCTGTTACGTTATTGGCTTGTCCCCGACTATCCCTGTCTGCTCGTGACCCTTGACCTTCGGCTCGTTCTTTCGTTATCCTTGTCTGCTTGTGGCCCCTGACCTTCAGCTTGTTATTCGGTTCTCTCTTATCTTGTGCTGCTGCTTCCCCTCTTTTCCCCTTATCCTACGGGGCGTGAGCTAGGAAACTCCAGGGGCCGCGACCTGGTCCCAGCCTGCAGCATAACATCCTCACCACTAGAGGCCCTGGAGAAGACCAGCTGGGTCTTAGACTCCGCCCTGGGGAATCTTGGCTCTAGCTTCCGTTAGGATCCCGGTTGTGCTCCTCTGGTCCCGCTTTCCACAACCACCCAGTTTCCTATCCGCAGAAGCCAGCCATAGGGTTCACTACCTCGCGGTGCACTCCTGTCCCCCTACGGTGTGCATCTGTCACCTGGCCACAGGTGACCCTGACAATCACATAAACCCCAATAAAATACATTTAAGTTTTTTTGTTGTAACATGACAAAATGTGGAAAATGTAAAGGTAAAACAATATAATGATGCGCTTGCACCAACCTTCTGTGTTAAAACAGTGAACTTACACCTCATACATAAATGCAACAATACCAAGATGCTGCGTGACAAAGTAAGCAAAAATAAATAACATTTCCGTGCTGAATATACATATATAAAGTGCTATTGTGCTCAAAGCAGCAAACATGTAATTGAATGTGGAATAAACGGCAGTCCCAACCATAGAAGTCCTGCTACCACCTAAATGCTTGGCTCCTGGAGAGCATTTAAACAATTCACAGGCTTTTGGGTGTGCAATGCACCTGCATGCATCAAACAAAACAGGCCTTACTTATTGCGGTGGAAATGCTAAAAAAAAAAGAAAAAACTCATTCCTTTGTAATCACCGGGATCCAACGACATCAATATGGACATATAAAGGGAATTAAAAAAAGAAATCATTGCGCAGTACCGCCACACCAGTTTACTGGTTGGCTGTGTGTGTGGTTACACTCACATAACCTCAATGCAGACAACGCTTAGTTCAACTCAGTAGGATGGTATCCTCATCAGGCTGCTAGAAGCGTCACTAAGCTCCTCCCCCTACGCGGAAAATATAAAGGGGCATGAATACTTTTTCAAGGCACTGTATATATTATTCTGCACTTCTGGGTAGGGGGTGCACCACTTCTGCTGTAAAATTGTCACAGCAAAAGCCCAACTGTGTGTTTCGGCGAATGGATGTCCACAGGTACCCACGGATCGTCGGGAAGACACACAGGACAGAGCTCTGCCTATGTAAACAAGGCAGAGCTCCATCCTGACTGGGGGGAAGTAATGGATTTTCTTTGACTGCAAATCAGGGAAAGAAAATCCATCACTTCCCCTAGTAAAAAAGCACATCACACAGTGCACAAAAACACTAGCTAGAAACACATTTAACCCTTTGATCACACTAGATGTTTAACCCCTTCCCAGCCAGTGTCATTAGTGCAATGACAGTGCATATTTTTAGCACTGATCACTGTAACAATGTCACTGTTTTTTTTTTTTTTTTTTTTTTTTTTTTTTATTATTATCATATTGAACATATTCACTGTTAGGGAACTAGCATGTTTAAATCCAGGGATTTTGAGGGACATATGTCCAGATATAGAGAGCAAGCTAAAAAGGAAGCTCAGACTTCCGAAATGTCGGCTCTTTTCTCCCAGTTGTCTAAATTGGTGGAAAAAAAGGCTCAACTACTATGGCATATTGAGGGCTTTGAACAATATATTAGGGAAGATCTGAACCCGTTAGGTTTGCGCATTCAGATTTTTCCTACCTTTGACAACATTGACGATACATTCAAGAAACAATGGGAAAAGAATTTGCAACAATGTAGCTTAATCATGATGAAACTTCTAATGGAAGAGTATTCTAGAAGGATCTTGATATTGAATACAGATATTGATAATATATATACACAATTAAAACCGTGTGAAAATTTAGACAATTATAAAACTTTAGAAGAAGGCATTAAAATTCATCTTGACCTCCTGGCCGGCAATGTATTGCCCGCCAAGGAACAGAAATTCTGGAGGGATAAAATAGCCTTCAAAGAATCAAAAGCATATCACTGGCAAAGAAATAATAACCCTCACTCACGCCCTAGATTTAACAAAATGAAGGGTGCAGTCGCCGATAGGGGATCCAATGTTTCACTTAATTCTTCTCTTTCTTCATCTTCACAACGCTCAATTTCAGACAAAAGAAAACCACTTAAGAATAAATGGAAATCACCAAATAAGGAACATACTAAAAAACGCATGGTGGAAACAATGCCCATCTCTGCTCAGAATGAGACTCTGAATACCAAGGTGTTGGGACCACGAGTTGAACAATCAACACCAGGTACTCTTTTTCCTTTAATTAATGTATCAAACATGACTGAGCCTATGGCAGGGATGAGCATTGGTTCATCCAATATGTTATCATAGCTGGATAACCATGAAGCCATTGGTGACAGGCTAAACATTATTAATTTGTTGGACTATGCACTATCAGAGGATGAGAGATCGGTCCTATCTCGGGGTTTAAATTTTTGCCCAAGCTCCGACTTAGACAAATTTGAAATAATTAAAGATCTACAGCTATTTTCAAGGACTTTATTGTTGAAAAGTATGTATACAAAAACAGCAATTTCGACTATAGAGGGAGATAAAATTGCAGCTCAACATGAACAAGATGTACAAATTCTTTTAGATCTGTCCATGGATCAGGGTGGCTTTGACCTTATTGAAAATATAGATCTAGAGAGCCTATTGAAGGGGGATGTACCATCTGTGACTACGAAAAAGGTCATTTTACCTAAGATCCAATCATTATTAAAGAAGAAATCTGACAAGTTTCCAGCTATTGGTACTAATGTCAACTTGGGCGCATTTTTGTCCATGACAACTAGAGATATTAATAAACTTCATTTGAATCACAAAATTCCATCCAATTTGACGGAAGGAGAAAAATTGGCCCTAAAGAATTTAATTAAACAAAATCAATTAACAATAAAATCAGCAGACAAAGGGGGCAACATCGTAATTATGGAGAATCTCCAATATAGAGAAATGTGTTTAAAAATTCTTAATAACAACGATTGGTACAAACGCATCTCCAAAACTCAAATTACTAAGTTCAACAATGCATTTTATTTGTTGATAGATGAGGCATATACCAATAAAACCATCAATCTTCAAACTTGGAACTTTATTAGAACTCTTCACCCTAGAATTCCGACTTTTTATAGTCTCCCTAAGGTACATAAGAATAAAACTCTGCCCCCAGGTCGCCCTATTGTCTCAGGATGTGGTAGTATTACCGAAAATTTAAGCAAGTTTATTGACGAACAAATTCGTCCATATGTAAATAATCTACCCTCCTTCGTTAAAGATACTATGCATCTACTAAATCAATTGGATGAGATGTCGGTACCCCCCAATGCCCTGCTGGTGGCTGTTGATGTAGAAGCTCTCTACAGCTCCATCCCCCACCAGCGGGGCATTGGGGTTATCAGACATATTCTGTCCCAGTCCCATCGGGACAATCGTGCTTTTGATCGATTTTTGCTCTCTGCACTTGAGCATATTCTTACTTGTAATGCATTTTCTTTCGATGGGTCCCACTACCTCCAGGTACAAGGCGTTGCTATGGGGACTTGTTGTGCCCCTTCTTATGCTAATTTGTACCTGGGGGAGTGGGAGCAAAATTTCTTATCTGAAGAAACACTTCTACCACTTACTGAATCGATTGTCAACTGGAGTCGTTATATTGACGATATCTTCATTGTGTGGGTAGGCACTCCGGAATTGTTGTTGTCATGCCTAGATGCTATGAATGACAACTCTTACAATTTAAAATTTACCATGACCTACAGTGACGTGTCTATCAACTTTTTAGACATTACTATACTGAAGGACACGAATGGTAAATTATCAAGTGCTTTGTATCGCAAAGATACGGCGTGCAATTCCATACTTCATGCTGAAAGTGCACACCCGGCACCTCTTGTGAGATCAATACCATTTGGGCAATATTTGCGATTACGCAGGAACTGCACAAGTGATGCTATCTTTCAGAGAGAGGCAAATGCCTTAAGAGATCGCCTTCTGATACGAGGATATTCCCTCAGTAGTCTCAAAAAATCATTCAGAAGGGCTACTCTTAAATCTAGAGACCAACTTTTGACAAAAAAAGAACCGATCAATAGGCTCGATAAATCTTATCCAAATGATGTACGTATCATTACCAAATTCAACAAACAGAGTGATCAGATTAGGAGGATTATTTCCAAATATTGGCATCTTTTAAAAATTGATCCATCATTGGCTCCATTTGTGCCAGCTAAACCTCTAATCACCTACCGTAGAGCAAATTCAATAAGGGACAATTTAATACAGAGTGAGTACACAGGTGAATTCCGTGTTGATCCTTGTAGGCGACCAGGTACATATCGATGTGGCGGCTGCAATTTATGTCAGTATATGAATATTGACAACAAAGCAATACTACCCAATGGAAAAAAAAAAAACTTTGCCAACTGCAAAACGGAAGGAGTTGTATATTTGCTCTCATGCCAATGTGGTTCTTTCTACATTGGCAAAACCAAACAGCCATTCTTTAAAAGAGCGGCTAGACACATCACCTGTATGAAAAAATGTGACCCAGATCTCCCCCTAGGACGGCATATTAGAGATATTCATAACAGTAAAATTCCAAGAATAAAATTTTTAATCTTGGATAGGATCCATCCAAATAATAGAGGAGGAGACTGGAATAGAACTCTCTTGCAGAGAGAAACAAAATGGATTTTTACTCTGAATGCTACCCTGCCACCCGGGTTAAATGAACATATTAGTTACCGCCCCTTTTTGGAGGGTTTCTCCTCTGGTGGTTGGGAAGAATAGAAGAGAGTATATATTCATCATTATTATGATTATTGCTATACATCTAAGTTTTGAGCATGTTTAGTATGATATATGTTATATGGTATTTTTTCGTTATTCTATGCGTTATAGGTTGATGTGTGTCTTTTGTGTTGGGCCTGCGGGGTCCATTGCTTTCTGCACGACGCACGTAGGGGGTTAATTGTCTGGGTGACCAATTCATTTTGGCCTCTTGTTCCAATTTTTTCCCCCCTTTTTTGATGCAAAATAATTTATTTTTTGCACACATGCGTCGGCGCTAATTATCTGCCGATTGCTGTCGTATTGAGACCGCGCTTGGCATTTAATGTGCGGGGGGTCCCTCTTTAGGTGACATGACCCTGTGCCTGTTTTAAGGGATTACTTTTCCCACCTATTCTTTTTGTTTTATTTGATTATGACAGTTTTAGATCTGAGGCTCTATAGATGGAATGCACCATCTGCGTCCTGTTGCAGTCTCTGGACGTTGACCGTGTTAGGTGTTTCCGGTGTCGGCGTTTCTATGCGTACATACACTTCCGCTCGCGGCTCTTTTGGTTTCGCTTTAGAGTGTTTTACACTCAAGCGACGCCATGCGTATTGACGTCACCACACGCCGGCTTCCTGCGCCGTCCGCTCACACAGCTGTGGCGGCTTATTAAGACGCCATTTAAAGCCCATCTCATCAAACGGAGATTTGCACGGGCACAGGACACGGTACCAGTTTACAGTCTGGAGGAGCTACACAGGTATATACCCTCATTCATATGGTTAGACTCTTTTAGGTATTTAGGACATCACTATCCTCTTATTTAAGTGGTTGCTAATGGTGCTTATTTGCACCTTTACCCTCCTTTTTGTTTCTCTTTCTTTTTACAGTATTTCCCTCAACAATTAGAAGATAGCCACACTTCATACAATTCACTCTACTGCCAGAGGAATGCATAATTTATGCAATCTCTCAGATATGAGAGAGATTCTTTCTTGAATTGATAGGAGTTGCTGTTTTTCTTCTTGTCTACTCGAAATGAAGGTTTACTGGTAGGTCTTTGAGGATAATTTGTTACATCTTTTACTTGGCTTAAGCTCCAATAAATGAGGATATTAATTAATACTAAGGGCTGTCTATATATGTTTTGCAGAAACCTAGACTCTTTATTTAGAGTCCTTTCTAGCTCCATCGTCTGTCACCGTTTGGGGACCCTCGTGTGAAAGTTTATTTTTGGACCCTGCTCCAGCCTTTTTCTGTGGTGCGTTTTTTCTCTCTCGCTCCATATACACAGCGACACACGTGCCCTATTTTCGCATGGAATATCGAACTACTTTTGGAAATATTTGTAAGCAAAAAATTATTTACTTATTTTCATATACATGTGTGACGTTTTGTCTATTTGTATAAACAATTTTATGCATATATATACACAATAACATCATGTATTTAATGGAATTTGTCTTTTTATAGACAACTCCCGATTTTAATGTCTACAAATCCCCCGAAGAAGGGTAACCGAAACAGCTGTCGGGTCGGACTATAAAACGTTATGTTCTTTCTTTCTTTTTTGAATACAAACAGTTTTTTGTGAATCTGTATTTAATTCATGTATTTTAATAAGAAACTGTTTTTGTAATTATGTCTTTATACTCGTTGATTAAATTCATATATATTTTTTGATATACCTCTGTGTGTTGTCAGTCACTTTCAAAGTCCCACCTCCCAAGGGGGTTCTTCTAGTGGTTCCCACAAAGTGTCAAAAGTGTCAGTTAGTGTCCGATTGACCGCCGCAATATTGCATTCCTGCTATAAGTCGCCGATTGCTGCCATTACTAATATTAAAAATAAATAAATACAAAAAAATTCCAGTATATATATCTATGCCATTGTTTTTAGACACTATAACTTTTGCGCAAACCAATCAATATATACTTATTGCAATTTTTTTTACCAAAGACAAGTAGCAGAATACCTATTGGCCTAAATTTTAGAAGAAATTCGATTTTTTAATTAATTATTTTATTGGATATGTTTTAAAACAGAAAGTAAAAAATATATATATTTTTTAAATTGTTAGTTTTTGGTTTATAGGGCAAAAAAAAAAAACACAGGGGTGATCAAATACCACCAAAAGCAAAGCATCTGTGGGGATTTTTTTTTATTGGGGTACAATGTTGCATGACCGTTGTCAGTTAAAGTAACGCAGTCCAGTATCGCAAAAAATGGTCCGGTCATCGAGGAGGGCAAGTCTTCCGGAGGTAAGGTGGTGTTGGGACAGATGGTAGTAAAAAAATAAATACTATACCAGCACAGTCTTCCAGCCCCTGAGAGAACACAACAGTACCAAATGAAATAGCCTGTAATTCATTACAGTCCTTTTAAAGTGACAAAAAAAAAAAGCTGCTAGCAGGTATAAAGATTGGCATCTGCTGGGCCACTCTTACCTGGCAAAATGCTGCCACTTCTTTGAAATGAAGCAACTGCCCAATCCTCTTCTACCTGAGACATTACTATTGGTCATTGAGGCAGTCCACATAGTGACGGCCCAAGAGGAACGTGGGAGAGGAAGCAGCCCACCTCCAACACTACCCAGAAGTGTCAAAGTATTACCTGCTCAAAAACAACTGGTATTTAGATATAGAGGAAACAATTGCAGCTGCTATATGCAGGCACTTCCATGTATCTTCACTTTAGTGTTACCTTTTTTATAGGGACGAATTCTCTTGTTCAGAGCTCTGTTATTTGATCATACTATGCATCCTCAAGGGTTAGGAGACACTGTATGACGTAAGGCCAGTTGACAGGGCAGGAACCGTCAAGACTTCAGTTTGGTTCTTTTCCCCGATTGTCAAGCTAAAGTATCGGGCCTTGGATGCAGTAATAAATAAAAGGACAAATATACATTTTTTTCTATATAATGCTGCAGAGTTTTAGTTTACTAACAATGATTAATTCAAAGCCAGTCTCGATCAAAGAAAAATAATTTAATTTGGTAATTAGTTAGTATATTTCTACCTTGTAATACATCATACTTAAAACGGGGTTAAGAAAGGAAAGATATACCTGAAAAGGACAACTGAGAACCATGTTCATGTCTGCGTGTGAATGACCAACATGGATGTCTATATTATCTGCCGAAAGGTGAACAAGGTGTATATGTTGTTCTAAGCAACCATTCAGCATCTACTAATGTTGCTACTGCAATGAGAGTCAGAAGCAGAGTGTCTGCTATGAGTAACAAGAATATTCATTCCTTCAATCACTGAAAGAGAGAAGAGAAAGGGGGGAGGCGCCACCTAAGTGTAGTATTAATATACAGGCTTTATCATCAAAGGGTAAAAACACTCAGAAGATAAAATTCATAAAAGTGCTCATCAATGGTACTCAGCCCTGGGGGGTCCTGCAGGCTCCACCAGTGTCACCCACCCTACTGAAAGGAAATAGGAGTCACGGAGGTCCCTGTAGGTCCAGGAAGTCTCACGTCAGACCAGCGTGGAATCCCTTCCGCTGACGTTACTTCTGACCGTGCGTTCCACGCTGGTCCGGCGTGAGACTTCCTGGACCTACAGAAACCTCCATGCCTCCTACCATCTCCTTTAAGCAGCGTGGATGACACCAGCAGAGCCTGCAGAACGATGGAACCC
Organism: Rana muscosa; assembly: GCA_029206835.1. Lineage (NCBI taxonomy): Eukaryota > Metazoa > Chordata > Amphibia > Anura > Ranidae > Rana > Rana muscosa. Next base: position 74,983,283 of record CM055120.1, read on the forward strand.
GCCAGGGCTGAGTACCAATCGATGAGCACTTTTAGCAATTATATCTTGTGAGTGTTTTTAACCCTGTAATAATGAAGCCTGTACATTAATACTACACTTCAGTGGGGCCTCCCCCTCTCTCTTCCATTTTTCAGAGTTGGACACTCTCAGAATGGCTGCCACCACTAGTTATTAATGACCGATGACCTTATGGACTGAGCCGGTCTGTTTTTATATCGAATGATTTAGAGACTTTCTCTATTTTGGCCATACACCCTCTGTGCGCTGGATCTCTCCTTTTTTATTGTACACTTCCTTCAATCATTACAGTCTTTGTTCCTAGACTGGCAATCATAGCAGTCTGCTAAATGCTAGTAGTAGCAACCCCGATGACAAAATAAAGTAAACATTTTCTAGAATATAAAATATAATTTAAAATGTAATAGGAATGGTACAACCACTTATGTCCTTGAAGGGTGTGCAGACCTGGAAACTCAAGTGCTAATATTTCATCCCCAAGTTCCCAAAAAATATAATAAACTGTTAACTACTAAAAACTAAAATTCCACTTTTGGGAGCTTTTACACGTCACAGCTCTCAGGAGAAAAAGATGGCGCAGTCCATTGCTGGATTTATCACAGGGTCAGAGGTCACCTGAACCCAACAGAATAAAGACAACAGTTGCTGTATAGTGACTGGTTCTCTAACACGAACCTTTAGTACTATCACTGAGGACTAGCAGTTTATTTTCAAGTTTTCTAGAGACAGAGATAGCAGATGAACTGACTCGCTTAACCGATTCAATATTCAATACAGGGCACTTTTACACCCTTCCTGCCCAGGCCAATTTTCAGCTTTAAGCGCTGTCACACTTTGAATGATAATTGCATGGTCATGCAACACTGTACCCATATGACATGTTTACCATTTTTTTTTCACACAAATAGAGCTCTCTTTTGGGGGTATTTAATCACTGCTGTTTTTCTTTATTTTTTGTTTAAAAAAAAGGACCAAAGAATGTGAAAAAAAAATGTTGTTACGTTTTTGTCAGAAAATTTTGTAAATAACTAATTTTTCTTCTTTACTGATGTGCGTTGATGAGGCTGCACTTATGGGCACTGATGAGAAGGCAGTAATATGCAGCACTGATGGGCACTGGTGACAATGATGGAAAGCACTGATGAGCACTGAAAGGCAGCACTGACTGGCATCACTGATAAGCACAAATTGGCATCACTGATGGGCACTAACTGGCATCACTGATGGGCACTGTTGGGGCTGCACTTTAGATCAGTGCCCTGATTTTCTGTACAGGTCTCCCCTGTGAGGAGATGCTGCTGATTGGCTCTCCTCTCACTGTCAGTGTGTAGCGAGGAGAGCAGATAAATGTCATTTCCGTGTTTACATGTGATCAGCTGTGATTGAACACAGCTGATCACATGGGTAAAGAGCTGCGTCATCTGCTATTTACCAAGATCGGGGTTGCGGCACGTCCCAGGGACATGGCATGTCCGCGATTGGCGCGCCCCCGCAGGCGCGCAAGCCTGGTGGGACTGGGGCGATCTTATATGACATTGTCCCAGAACGAGAGAGGATCCTGCCCACCATCAATTGTTTATACAGCGGCCGGGAGGTAGTTAAAGATTAATAATGCAATGGGCTCTGATGGTATTCATCTCAGAGTTCTAACAGAACTTGGAGGTAAAGATGTTGGAACAAGAACTGATTTTATTAAATTTTTTACAGCTTCTCCATGACGACAGCTAAATTGTACCGATCCACAAAAAGCATGATAAAGGAAGAAACTGGAAACTACATGCCAGTAATTTTTTTTTAACATCTTTAGAAGGTAAAATGAATTGAAACACTCCTAAAAAGAAAGAACAATAACCATTGAATAACACACAACTTGCTGGACCCAAGGCAGCATGGTTTTAGGGTCGGTTCATACCACAAATTGCACAGGAGTATGCCATGCATTCCTGTGCGATTCACATGCGATCTGGGTGCAGTGTGATTTTAGCCGACTAATTTGCATGGGCTGAAATTGCACAGGACTACACCAAAAGTAGTGCATGCAAAACTTCAAGAAATGCACAGCAACCGGATCACATAGTACTAATGTACTATGCAATTCGGTGCAGGCAAACACAATTTGTTTGTGACCTGTGCTTGGGGAGTCGTTAAAGCGGAGTTCGAAAAAAAAAGAAAAATTAAAAGTCAGCAGCTGAGTTTTATTATATGGACAGTTACCTGTCCAGGGCACCCGCAATGTCGGGTCCCGAAGCCGATTTGTCCCTCGGCTCTCGGGTGGAGGCGGCTTCACTTCCTGGTTCCCTACTGCATATGCACGAGTCGCACTGCGCGATCCCACTGGTCCCTGCTGTCTTCTGGGACCTGTGCGTCTCCCAGAAGACAGCGGGGGGGGGGGGGGGGGGGACGCCGGAGTAGGCGCCGGACGTGGCGTAGGTCACCGCGGTGATCTATGCCCGGAAGTGGGAGCAAATACCTTGATTACACAGGTATCTGCTCCCTCCTCCCCCTGAAAGGTGCCAAATGTGACACCGGAGGGGGGGGGATTCCAAAAACCGGAAGTTCCATTTTTGGGTGGAACTCCGCTTTAAGTAACACTGACACCCACTGCAGATTGCAAGTGCAGTGCATTTTGAACTGGTGCGGAAGCGTCCATGGCACGTGGGTTTCCTGCACCGCGTTCTGGTGTGAACTGACCTTACTGAAAATAGATCATGTCAGACAAATCTGATTTAATGCTTTGACTATCACAAATGTTTTTGACCAGGATTTTGCTGTGGATTTCAGAAAAGCATGATACAGTTCTACATTATGATCTCATCAAAAAAAAATCTTGGGTGGCACAGTGCATGCGCAGTAGGCTAAAGTATAGATAGAGTTTGGTTGTAAAAGGGGTTCATTCAGAACAGAAACAGGTCACTAGTAGTGTGCCACAAGACTAGGTACCAGGTCTTGGTCTATTTAATCTGTTTGTAGGTGATATAACTGAAAGTCCAAGTCGGGACACAAAAACACCCTTGCAGTGCGGGTTAAATGCTTATTATGTCTGGGGGCCAGAATGAGAGACTATTACCTATCTGACTTCCTCTTCAGCAGGCTACAGTGCTGTTCTCTCTTCTACCCAAAGCTCTGAGCTGTGAGTGGTCACTCGCCATCATCACCTACAATGCAGGAGGCAAGCTTGCAACCTTCTACAAGAGTGTCTTATGCCGCGTACACACAACCTTTTTTTCCTGATGAGAAAAATGCCATTTTTTTTATTTGGTCATTAAAAATGATCGTGTGTAGGCTCCAGAGCATTTTTCGCGACGTGAAAAATGGGCATTAAAAAAACATGCTCTATTTTTTCTCGTCGTTTTTCTCGTCGTGAAAAACGACCGTGTGTAGGCTTTAACGACGTGAAAAAAACGCGCATGCTCAGAAGCAAGATATGGAGCGCTCGTTCTGGTAAAACTAGCGTTTGTAATGGAGATATCACATTCATCACGCTGTAACGGACTGAAGAGCACGAGGCTGAAAAGCGCAAATCATCTCTCACCAAACTTTACCAACACGAGGATCAGCAAAAGCAGCCCAAAGGATGGCGCCATCCGAATTGAACTTCCCCTTTATAGTGCCGTCGTACGTTTCGTACGTCACCACGCTTCGTTCGAGCATTTTTTTTCACGATCGTGTGTAGGCAAGGCAGGCTTGAGAAGAATCACGTTGAGAAAAACTAGGATTTTTGTACTCACCATTAAATCCTTTTCTCTGACATCCATGGACTGACACGGCGTCTCTTATACACTGAACACGTGGGTTATGTCCCTGCTTGCAGGAGAAGACCTAGGCAGAATGTGAGATGTTATACATACATTCATTCTAAAAGCCAGAGTTGAACAGCCCCGCCCAGGGGGGCGGTCCCTCCGGACATAACCCACCCCCTGCAGTCAGCAGACCTCAGTTCGTAACAAAGCAGTACAAACTTTAAAAGGAAGGGTGGGTGCCGTGTCAGTCCATGGATGTCAGAGAAAAGGATTTTACGGTGAGTACAAAAATCCTATTTTCTCTTATCATCCATGGACTGACACGGCATCTCTTAATCACTGTACATGTGGGATGTCCCAAAGCAGTGTCAAGAGGAATGGGAGCAGTATAAATGGAAAAACCAAAAAACTTCACTCCAAACAAGGCAGAGCTCCTCAACGGAGGAGTTGCAACTCTAAACAATGGCCTGCAACACCTTGCGGCCGAAGGAAGCATCCGAAGATGCAGCCACATTAACTTTATAAAACGTAGAAAAGGTATGAACAGACGACCAGGTCGCCACCTTGCAAACTTGTGCAACCGACGCTTGATGTCGGAAAGCCCAGGAAGCACCAATTGCGCTGGTGGAATGCGCCGTGCCCGGAAAGAGAGGCGCCCGCCCCTTGAGAGCATAGGCTTGAATGACGGTTTGTCTGATCCACCTAGAAATGGTGGCAGACGAAGCCGCTTGGCCCTGCTTGGGACCAGAGGCAGTCACAAACAGTGAGTCAGACTTCCGAATAGAAGCAGTAGCAGACAGGTACACCCGCAAGGCTCGTACCACGTCCAATGTGTGAAGCACAAACTCTCTGGGATGCGATGGGTGAGGACACAAGGACGGGAGGACAATGTCCTCATTTAGGTGAAAGGCCGAGACCACCTTTGGCAAAAAAGAAGGTCGCGGGCGCAACACCGCCCTATCCTTATGGATGACCCAATATGGAGACTTGCAGGACAAAGGCGCCAACTCAGACACTCGTCTAACAGAAGTAATTGCCACTAAAAGGGCCACTTTCTGAAACAAAGTCAAGAGGGGAATATCCCTGATATTCTCAAAAAGAGGTTCCTGGAGAACCGAGAGTACCAATTCAGATCCCACGGGGGGAGAGGAGGCTTGACAGGAGGGAGCACATGGCGAACCCCCTGCACAAAGGTGCTAACCAAGGAATGACCCGCTAGTGGTCGCTGAAAGAAGACGGCCAAGGCCGAAATCTGACCCTTAATGGTACTCAAAGCGAGCTTTTGGGCCACTCCATGCTGCAGGAAACGCAGGATTTTAGGGACGGAATACGTCCAGGGACGTCAGTCCAGCTCTTCGCACATGGCGATGTAAGCTTTCCAGGTACGGTGATAGATCATTCTGGAGGAAGACTTCCGTGCCCTTAATATGGTCGAAATGACCGAGCCCGAGAGATCTTGGTCTCTCAACACCTGGCTTTCAAACCCATGCCGTTAAAGCCAGAGACTGTAAAGCAAGATGAAATATAGGACCTTGAGACAGAAGGTCCTCCCTTATTGGCAACCGCCGGGGAACGTCCGCGACGAGACGTACCAGATCTGGCCACAAACCTTGAAACCTTGCGATTGAGTCGAGAGGCCATCAGGTCCACATCCGACGTGCCCCACCGTCGGCAAAGGAGTTGAAATACCTTCGGGTGCAAGGACCACTCTCCCTGGTCCAGCGTCTGGCGACTCAAATAGTCCGCCAGCCAATTGTCTATGCCCGGAATGTAAACAGCGGACAGAGCCGGCACGCTTCTTTTAGCCCACTTCAGGGTACGAGCGACTTCGGAAGCCGCAGCTGAGCTCCGAGTCCCACCTTAATGGTTGACATACGCCACCGCCATGACGTTGGATCCTAATGGAGCGATCCTGCAATCTTTTAGACCACGAGGAAAAGCACAGTCTGATGGCCCGTATTTCCAGAACATTGATCGGAAAACGGGCTTCGTCCGGAGTCCAAAGCCATTGGGCTGACAGGACTCCCCAGACTCCACCCCAGCCTGTCAGGCTGGCGTCCGTCGTGAACACCGTCCATTGGTCGGGGAGAAACGACTTCCCGGACCGAAGAGCCAGGGACCCCAAAAACCATGTCAGGGACGCCCTGACCAGGTGACTCACCTGGATCGGAAGATCCAAAGACAACAGGGATTTGTCCCAAGAGAACAAGATCTCCTTTTGCAATGCCCTGGTGTGTTCGGGCATACGGAATGGCCTCGAAAGAGGCCACCATGAGTCCCAGGACTATCATGCAAAAACGGAGTGACTACCATTTTCGGGATGTCAGCACCCGCACTGCAGACTGAAGTATCAGTAAGTTCCCTGGAGGTAGGAATACCTTTGCCTCCAAGGAGTCCAGAATCAGACCAAGATACTCCAGACGCTGAGTCGGGACCAGGACTGACTCCTGAATGTTCAGGAGCCACCCGAAGTCCCTGAGGGTCCGACTGACGATAGTCACACTGTCTTCTAACTCTGAGCCACTTTCTGCTCTTAGAAGAGGATCGTCCAGATAGCCCACGACAGTGATGCCTCGCCGTCTCAGCAAAGGTAGAACGGGTGAAAGCACCTTGGTGAACACCCTCGGTGCCAAGGCTAGGCTGAAGGAAGAGCTACAAATTGATAGTGGACTTCGCCGATCGCAAGTGCAGAAACTTCTGATGACTTGCGCAGATCGGAACATGCCAGTAGGCGTCCTTGATGACCAAGGCCGCCAGAAAATCCCCTTGACGGAGTGTATCCATCACCGTGCGAATGGATTCCATGCGGAACTTTTGCACCTTCACGAAGGCATTCAGGGCCTTGAGGTCCAGGATAGGCCGAACCCCGTCCTTTTTTGGGACGACAAACGGATTCGAGTAGACTCCCTGAAACCTCTCCTGTGACGGAACCGGCACAATCACTGCCCGACGGGCAGGAAGGAGAGGAAGAATCGAGGGAAGAATCTGTCTGGGACCAGGAACGGAACTCTATCCTGTAACCTGAGGTGATCACCTCGCACACCCACCGGTAGGAGATCCGGGAGGTCCACCGATCCGTGAACATGCAAAGTCCCCCCCCACCCCAGAGACGGGTGGGGGCAAGACTTCACGCGGAGGCGGACTTGGAAGCCGGCTTGTTTGGCTTATGCACCCAGGGGCGCATGTGTCCACCAGCCGCACTGCTGTCCGTCTGGGAGGGCCCACCCGTGGACTCTGACAAAAAAAAACTTTTTTGCTGGAAAGGAAGGGACCCTGCTTACGGCGGGCCTCCTTACCCTAGCTAGACTGAGGAAGAAGAGTGCTTTTACCTCCCGTGACATCCTTGATGATGTCATCCAGCGCAGCACCTAAAAGCCTACCACCTTTAAAAGGTAGATCCATCAGAAGCTTCTTAGAGGCTAGGTCAGCAGACCAGCATTTCAAACAGATAAGATGACGCAATACCACCGCCGAGACAGAGGCCCTGAATATTAGGGGCCGCGTCTAACGTGGCATCACAACATAAACCAGGCCCTGCACCATTTGGTGGGCCAGAGCAATAGTGTCTGGAGGAAGAATATGCTCCTGTACAGGTCTGGTGCAAAATTTTTGCCCATCCCGTAAGTGTCTGAGACACAAGGGTCGCGCCGCTACCACAGGCCGTAGGACGGACCCCAACAAGGCAAAACATTGCTCTGCTGACCACTTCTGATCTCCTGTCAGCGGGGTCCTTAAATGCAGGAGTCCCCTCCATCGGGAGAGTGGTGGCCTTGTTCAACCGGGCGACTGGAGGGTCGACCACTGGGGAAGAAGCCCACGTTTTAAGTAGGGCATCTTCAAGGGGTATCTGATAGACAAACGCAGCGGGACCATAAAAGTCTTCTGCGGCTTTTTCCCCAGACCTTATCAATGAGCTGGTCAAAGAAAGGCACATATGGAAAAACCTTTTTAGAAGGCCCGGCCTTAAAGAACCAAAGGAGACTGTCCGCCTGAGGTTCTGCATCCGCAGCATTCAGCTTGAGAGTGTCCCTCACCGCAGCAATGAGTTCACTAACAAGCGCTGTGTCATTTACTGACTCAGAACTGGAGTCTTCCTTGCAAGGAATTTCCTGTTCAAAACCATCAAATATTCAGAGCTAGGGTCCTGAGTGGTAGTGGCTAGGCCCATATCTGAATCAGCGCACACCCCCTTTTTTTTTTTCTTTTTTTTATGGAAATAAAGTGGGGAGGGGGGCTTTTTTGCTCCCTTGCGCTCACACACGGCTTCCCTCCTGGTCAGATTAATGATTCCAGGACTGCCGACAACTGGTCCATAGGGACGGCAGGTGCTGGAGCACTGCCTGTTGCCTCAAACATGTAAGGGGAAGCTGTGACACTGACTCCATATTGCCCCTCTCTGAGACTCCTCAGATAAAAAAAGTCCACTCACATGCTGTGCTGAATGAGGAGGGGGCGCCCAGGGGACTCACCAGACCGGACCAGGACCGCTCAGATACGTCTGTCTGTACCGCGCTGTGCAGCGCGAGTGAGCTGTGAGGAGATTGTGAGTAGATTTGCGCTGTTTACAGCTGCGATAGAGGCCAAACTAGTGCTGAAAAGCACGCGGGCTACAAGAAAATGGCCGCCACACTTCACTGAGGTGATCCGCGGCAAAATGGCCGCCATGCGCAGATAAAATTAAAAAATTCAAAACAGCACACACACAGCACCCAGGCTCCAAAATTACACAAAAGGCCCCCAGCGATATGCAGACCAGCATGAGCCCCCCCCCAGGACAGTATGACCCCCAGGCACCCCCCACAGCACAGCGCCAGCAATGGTGACAAAGAGTGACAATAAAACACAGGGGGAGACAGGGAGAATTCACCACAGAGAAACACACACAGCATTTTGTACTCACCTGCAGGCAGGAGAGACTACTTACCCGTCCCCTGAGGGACCCACTGGTGTGTTTCTGACAGACCTATCACAGAGTAGTACTGCGTAGCTGTCGGCACGGTCCACCACGAGAGAAACAGTCCATCAGGTACTGTTCAATCTTGAGAGGACCGCGGGAGCATGAAAGCAACCCGGCCACCCCTGGAGTCATGGGGCATGTCGTGAACTGAGTCTCACGCACACAAGGCGAGGATCAGCACGCTCGATGGTCGGACAGGGAAGACTACGAGGATACTAGTGTACCCAACCTGTTGCCCAGCCGACAGTTGATTGAAGGTCTCAAAAATTAAATAATAAAATTCCCAAAAGAATAAAAATTAAAGTAAAATCTTCCAGGAGACTGGCTCCTGAGAGAGCCACGACTTATCCTTCTGCTAGGCAGAAAAAAACTGAAGTCTGCTGACTGCAGGGGGTGGGTTATGTCCGGAGGGACCGCCCCCCTGGGCGGGGCTGTTAAACTCTGGCTTTTAGAATGTATGTATAACATCTCACATTCTGCCTAGGTCTTCTCCTGCAAGCAGGGACATAACCCACGTGTACAGTGAATAAGAGACGCCGTGTCAGTCCATGGATGATAAGAGAAACCTTGTTTTTTCAATGACATTAAAAACGGTCATGTGTACGTGGCGTTAGAGAGAAGGCTGCATGGGACTGGTCAAGCAGATTTAGTGAGTATGCTGCGGTGAGGAGCAAGTAACTGCTTCTTCTGCTCCCCCCTAGGCTTAATGAGCATTCAACCTTGCAGTGTGGAAAAGTGTACAATAGTGTTACCGGAGATGTTTTTGAAAAAGAACATTACTTGGCATTGCTGAAAGATTAGTCAAAATGGCAGAACGTGCAATTCAATGTTTCCAAATACAAAAAAGGGCACTTGGGTAAAAAAAATCTTTTGCAGGAGCTAAAAATATTGGGGGTACAGTGTTGGCAAAAACTAATAAGCCATGTAGCCTAACAGTTGGAAAATCCAAATTCTTGGGTGCGTCTCTAGAGGGATCACCAGCAAGAGGAAGAAGATCCTTATTTCCCCTATATAGATCTTTAGCTATCACTAGAGGGATCACCAGCAGGAGGAAGAAGATCCTTATTTCCCCTATATAGACCTTTAGCTAACACTAGAGGGATCACCAGCAGGAGAAAGAAGATCCTTATTTCCCCTATATAGATCTTTAGCCAACACTAGAGGAATCACCAGCAGGAGGAAGAAGATCCTGATTTCCTTATATACCATAGATTTTTAGTTATCACTAGGGTTCATCAGCAGGGGGTCCTGATCACCCTATACAGATCTTTAGTTAGACATCATTTAGAATACCGTGTCCAGTTCCGCAGACCTAACGTACAAACAGATATTGATAAGACTGGATGACCTCAGAGATAAACAATAAAAATAGTGAAAGGTCTGAGGGATAAAACATATCAGGAAATAATCCAGGAGCTTAAGGTATACAGTCTTGAGGAAATATGGGAAAGTAGGGGACGTGACTGAAATATTTAAATATATTAAGAGCTTGAAAAGGGTTTAGGAGGGCAGTGTTTTCAATATGAAGCCAAGATCAAGAACACAGTGCCAAAACCTCAAACTAGCAGGAGGAAAGTTCAAAAGGACCCCAAGAATATATATATATTTTTTAAACTAAAAGAGTAGCTGCTGCTTGAAACAGACTTCCAGCAGGGGTGGTCCGTCAGCCAACAGCAAGTGAATTTAAACATGCTTAGGACAGACCTAGATCTGTACTCGGACAAAAAGATTTAAAAAAAAATAGAAAAAGGCCAGAGTCTTTGGACCTCTTGTTCTGCTGTCACTCATTTATGTTTCTATGTTTGCTGGTTACCTCATCCTTGATATCTTCCTGTTGCTGGGCTGAGAAGATTTCCATTGCTGAGATAAGTCTCATCATAAGCTCATCCACAGATGTGTTCCCTGGAAAAAAAAAAAAGAGTCAGTAAAAAGTTAATAATAATAATAATTTCAGATTTAAAAACAACATTTCCTAGGAGCAGATTTTAAAACAGCAATGAGAAAAACTATAATGAGGTGCAATAACCAACTGAAACCAAATCAAAAAGGTCAGTTTCCAGGTTAGATAAAATCAGTCACTAAAGAGTCACTAAACAGACATCAGCTTCTATAGCACATCACTCTATTTCTTATATACAGGTCATGGTCTAATCTGCAAAAAGAATTCAATGTGTTGAAGGGGTAATTAAATAAAAGACTGTTTTCTGGTACTTCTCTGTTGCTTTGACATGTTTCAAGCTACAAATCAGACAGATGAAAAAAAAAATGTGGCACGGGTACTGAATGCCTATTCACGAGAGGGCCAAAACAAAGCAGTCCACATCAGAACAAAATGCATTGGATGACATCCCAGCCATTCAAAAGCAGATACTGGCCCTTAGTCATCTATTGTTCATTTGTAGTTGGCTATTGCTGGGACAAAGTAAAGCCGGCCATAGACGATTCTAAATCCTGCTGAACTGACCAAATGTTGATCCATCTATGGGCAGGCTGGTTGAACTAAAGTTGAATCGATCAACTTCAGTACAACCAGCCTATCAGGTTTTTTGTCTGATCACTGGCGGTGGCCATAGCTGCCGGCAGTGATCATTGTATTCTGCTGGTGGGGAAGGCTTCCCGTACTCCCTGCTCACAGAACACAACAGAGCTATGCAAGGAATTCCCCCATCAACACTGACTGTGCTGATAGAAGAATCGAGCAAGCTTCTTTCCTTAAACTCGTTGTTGAAGGAAAGAAAACTGCATAATATATGGCCTGTCTTATTCCTGTGCGCATGGGTCGTCTTGGCCTAGCCAGTAGGAAGGGCTAAAGATTCTGGAACAAGAGAAAGACTGGGAGAAGATGGAAGCATTGTCAACAGAGCGACAAGAAGGGCTGCAGAATAGAGCTTTTTGAAAGACATGGGTGCCATAAAAATTAATACCAGCAAAATATACTGTACATACAATGGTTATAGAAAATAATAATCCCCCTTTAAAATAATCCCATTTTGTTGCTTTGCAGCTTGAAATAAAGACAGTTTTGGTGCAACTTATAACATCCAAGTGAAAGACAACACCAACATATCGTAAAAAAATCAAAAACAGAATCACTGGAGTTGGAAAAAGGATCACTCTCTCCTCAAACTCACCTTCGCAATGGCACACAAAGCCATTTGACTTTCAACTGTGATCAGCTATGGTCATGTTGATTAGCCCAGCATGAAAAGAGCTTTCCTGGAGCATTTCACGTCCTGAAGCAAACAATCAACTATGGGTGACAAGGCACTGTCAAAAGATTCCAGGGATAAAGTTGTGGACCTGCACAAGTCAGGGAATGGATACCAAAAAATTTCAATGCCAAGAAGACCAGTGAAGTATATTAATAAATGTATAGAAAAGAGAGTGCAGCGCTGGATAATATACTATGTAGTGCTAAAAAAAACATATAAATACAGTGATAAGTGCACAACATATAAACATGTGTTCAAGAGGTGCAGACCATAAATAATAGGATTTTTATAACAGCTTACCTGTAAAATCCTTTTCTTGGAGTACATCACGGGACACAGAGCGACATAGTCATTACTAATGGGTTATATAGATACCGTCAGGTGCTGGCACTGGCAACTTCCAAAACCGGAAGTACCCTCCCCTATATAAGCCCCTCCCATCCGGGAGCACCTCAGTTTTGTAGCAAAGCAATAAGTGTCCCTAAAGAGGGGCGGGAGCTCTGTGTCCCGTGATGTACTCCAAGAAAAGGATTTTACAGGTAAGCTGTTATAAAAATCCTATTTTCTTTCTCGTACATCACGGGACACAGAGCGACATAGTCATTACTAATGGGATGTCCTAAAGCAATGCCAAATGAGGGGGGGGGATACACCATATATAAGCTGAGCGCTATCAGACATGAGGATCTTTTGCGGCCTGCAACACACTGCGCCCAAAGGCGACATCCTCCTGACTTCTAACGTCCACCTGGTAGAACCTAGTAAACGTGTGTACTGAAGACCATGTTGCGGCCTTACAGACTTGAGCCAGGGAGGCCTGGTGATGCACTGCCCATGAAGTTCCAACTGCTCTCGTGGAGTGCGCCCTAACTTTGAACGGAGGCGGTCTACTTCTCAAGCTATAGGCTTGTATTATGACCTGTCGAATCCACTTGGCTAAAGTAGATTTTGACGCTGCCTGACCCTTTCTGGGGCCTTCCGGCAGAATAAACAAAGTATCCGTTCTGCGAATCTGAGCAGTGGCTTTTAGATAAGCTTTAACTGCTCTTACTACATCCAAAGAATGCAATAACTTTTCCTCTACCGAAGTAGGCTTGGGGAAAAAAGAAGGAAGAACCACATCTTGGTTCAAATGAAAACTCGATACCACCTTAGGAAGAAAGGCTGGATGAGGACGTAACACTACTCTGTCCTTATGGATAACCAGATATGGCTCCTTACAGGACATAGCTGCTAATTCCGATACTCTTTTAGCCGAACAAATGGCTACTAGAAAAATCAATTTCCTGGTGAGAAGCACCAAGGAAATATGCTGTAATGGTTCAAATGGTTGTTTCTGTAGAACCGACAGAACCAAGTTTAGATCCCATGGACATATGGGAATATTAACCGGAGGACTAATACGCATCACTCCTTGTATAAAGGCTTTGACTAGTGAATGCGAAGCCAAGGGCCTTTGAAAAAATATTGACAAGGCCGAAATCTGACCCTTGATAGTACTCAAGGCAAGCTTCCTATCTACAGCCCACTGTAGGAAGTCCAGAATCCTACCTATTACGTACTTATGTGGATGCCATTTCTTGGCCTCACACCACGCGATGTACGCCTTCCAGATTCTATAGTAGATCTGCCTGGATACCGGCTTCCTGGCATTGATCATGGTAGATACCACAGCATTAGAGAGCCCTCTCTTTTTTAGAATGTGGGCTTCAATAGCCAGGCCGTCAAACCTAGGGCTGGTAAGGAAGGGTGGTATATCGGTCCTTGCGAAAGCCGGACGACGTGGGAGAGTCCATGGACTCCCCACTGAAATTTTACAATCTCCGCGTACCACGCTCTTCGGGGCCACGCTGGAGCCACCGGAATCACCGGTTTCTTTTCTACCCTGATTCTGCGGAGTAATCGAGGTAACCATTGTGGCGGTGTGAATGCATATATCAGCTTGAACTGATCCCAAGGGAACACTAGGGCATCCGAGCTGCAAGCTAGGGGATCCCTTGTCCGAGAGACAAACCTGTCCCCCTTTGCGTTGAATCTGGATGCTAGAAGATCTACATCCGGTGTTCCCCACCGCTGACATATTGTCCAGAAAACCTCGGGGTGAAGGGACCCTTCCTCTGGGCCTAATTGCTGGCGACTTAGAAAGTCCGCCTTCCAATTCTCCACTCCTGGAATGAATACCGCAGATATGGCTGGGACATATTTTTCTGCCCATTTCAGGATGTAATTTACTTCCCTCTGGGCTGCACGACTCCTGGTGCCCCCCTGATGATTGATATATGCCACTGCTGTGGCATTGTCTGATTGCATTCTGACAGGGGACCCTTGGAGTTTGGATGTCCATGCTACTAGGGCATACCGGGCTGCTCGTATCTCTAAGAGATTGATGGGCAGGGCCTTTTCTGCATCTGACCATCTGCCCTGTAGAGACTATTGCTCCAGTACTGCTCCCCAGCCTATAAGGCTGGCATCTGTAGTGACCACCTTCCAAGAAATCGGACTGAAGGATTTCCTTTTTTCCAGATTCTGGGGAACCAACCACCAACGGAGGCTCTTGCGAACGGAAGGGGACAAGGACATTGTAAGTCTAGGGCCTGAACTTTTTTGTTCCAGGCTGACAGTATGGCCCCTTGCAAATTCCTTGAATGGAATTGACCGTAGGGTACTGCTTCGAATGATGCCACCATTTTTCCCAGCAGCCTCATATACAGGCGTATGGACGGCTGTCTTTTTTGTACCCACTAAGTGGATCAAATCTTTCAAAGACAACACCTTTCCTCGAGGCAAGAATATTTTTCTCTGGCCTGAATCCAACCTTAGCCCCAAGTATTCCAGACTTTTGACTGGTTTTTAGGGCTGACTTGTCTCGGTTGATAATCCAACCGTGAGATTCCAGATACTTGATCGTCTTGTGAACGACCACGTCTAGTTTTTTCACTGAGTGGTCTATCAGCAACAAGTCATCCAGATATGCCATTATCATTACACCTTGTGTTCTTAGATTGGCCAATAAAGGGCCAGAATTTTTGTAAACACTCGTGGTGCTGTGGCCAAACCGAAGGGTAAGGCTCTGAACTGAAAATGGCGCCCTTCTACTGCAAAGCGTAGAAATTTTTGGTGGACTGGAAAGATGGGAATGTGCAAATAAGCATCTTTGATGTCGATCGTGGCTAACCAATCCTCCCCTTGTAGGGCAGTGGCCACCGATCAGATCGACTCCATCGGAAAGTCCTGATATACAGGAATTTGTATAGCCCTTTTAGAATTAATATGGGCCTCCCGTCCGCGTTTGCTTCGGGACTGTAAAGAGGTTTGAGTAAAACCCGAACCCTCATTCTTCCAGGGGAACCTCCATAATTACTCCTTGGAGCAATAGTTGTTCTAGTGCCAACAGGAGGGACTCTCTCTTCCGGGGATCCCTTGGCACGTTTGACCTCAAAAATGGGAAGGAGGAGAGTCTTTTAACTCCAAACTGTATCCCAAACCTACTGCGGAGAGCACCTATCTGTCTTGATCGTGTCCCGCCAGGTCTCTTGCGAACAACTGGAGTCCTCCCCCCACCCGACTGAGTGGGGGCTTCATGAATTTAACTTTGGGGGAGGTTTTGTACCTCCCCTGACCCAGGGTTTCTCATTACCCTGCTACTGTCCCTGTTTTTTACCCCCGGGATTTGACCGAGGAGGCCGTCGGAACTGTTACACAGCCGATGCCCCAGGGACTGGAGAAGCAGGCCTCTTAAAGAGGGACCTCTAACTCTGCTTTTAACCGGCAAGAGCGTATTTTTACCGCTGGAAATTTTCTGGATATTTGTCCAGGTTTTCCCTGAATAAGCGTTCACCATGAAATGGGACGCTAACCAGCCATTCTTTACAGGGAGCTTCAGCAGACCAGTTTTTGAGCCATAGGAGCCTACGCATATGTACTATAGACAGCGTAAGGCGGGAGGCCTGATGGACTGAATCCTCTATGGCGTCAACCGCAAAGCCTAAGGCTCTAGGTAGATCAGCTAGGGCAAAGCCTGCTGATCTGTCAAGTCCCTCAAGACCTGTTTCAACTGATCCTTCACTGCTTAGCAGACCCCAATAGCTGCTACTGCTGGTTGTGTCACCAAGCAGATTTTCATAAGGACTCCAATCTTTCATCTATTGGGTTCTTGAACATTTGGACATTATCCACTGGACATGTCAGTGATTTATACATACAAGAGATGGCTGCGTCCACTGTAGGGACCTTCCATTTTTTTTTTTTTTTGATGAACTTATCCTCCATGGGATAGACCACCGGAAATCTCTTGGGGGAATAAATATTTTCTCAGGACGTTCCCAATCCTGGTAAATGAGCCCTTTCAGTAAAGGGTGAAGTGGAAAAGAACAAACAGTCTGGGGGCTTCTAGCGACCCCAACGAGGATACAGTAGTGGTTGATGGTTCCGCAAGGTGCATTTTTAAATGCTGATCGGACCATGTTAGTCAGAGACTGAACCCATAATCTTTCAGCTTGAGATGCTGAGAAAGGGTTCCCCCACTGTTGATTCCTCTATAACAGAATCAACCTTATCCTGATCCCCTTCAGGCAGGTCGATCCCTGTATGGGACTGTTGCTCTGCTAACAGGCACTCTGAAGGAGGAGACGGAGATCGGGCGTGCTTTCCCTGACAGGGAGGCAGCGATAAATTTTGACAATCTCTCTCTAATCCTCCCAGAGCTGAGGAAAAAACCTCCTCCGTTACATACACAGGAGCAGGTGACTGAGGACAGCCACAGTACCAAGTACCCCTGCGGGGTCTCTACGGTCACTTACCTCTGAACTTCAGGGGAGACTGGTGCAGCAGGAGTATGCCCAAGATCCTCAGAGCCCGATGAGACCCCCTTCGCTTCCTGGAAGATTCAGTTCCGGAGCTACTGGACGGCATATTCCTAAGCCTAAAGCTGAGGTATTCCAGCCGTAATACACCTCTTTTACTGAGAATAGTCTAGCCCAATTGCTGCTATATCACAGTTGGTGTCTACTAATGTGCCTTTCTAGGGGATGCCTGTATCAACCGCTTGCTGTATGCCTTTAAATGTTGCCAGCTCTGTCTCTGTACTTCATAGCCAGCTTACTGCAATAATGTGGCTTTTTAAAAACCTGCTGGGACGCCCGCACATGCGCAGAAGCACTGCGGCGCGCACAGAGCGTCATCCCCCAGGCCCCGCCCCTTTTTCCGGCCACCTCTATATATAGAGGCGCGTGCACGCGCACGCGCGTGGCCACGTGCGCCTCGGCGCTAATTTTCAAACATGGAAACCAGGGACAGGAGCCAGGGCCCCCTTTGCCGCAGGCCGGGGGATAGACGAACACTGCAACATGGCAGAGGAAACAGTTTCCTGTAGGAGAACTCACCAGCTGCCTGGACTTTGCTCTCTGAGAAGAAACTAGTCCATATGACAAGAAAAACATTCCACAGCGGCCTCTAGTGGACAAACACAGGTACCGCAGTTTAATATACTAAACATATATAAAAAAACATTCTTTTTTTTTTTTTTTTTTTTCTGGACCACCATTAAAAATTATTACATTTTTTTAGTAGTTACAGGCATGCACAGATATTAGCGGGAATACCGTTAGGTAACAGACAGAAAGACAAATTAGGCTTGGGGGTCCCCCAATAGAACCAAGTTCCTGGGGGCCCCCACTTACCTGTTCCCCGCCGCAGGACTTTGTTTGGTCCACAAAAGCCCAAACTTCACCTATCACGGCAGGCATTGTAATCAAACCTTCAGGGACCAGGTTCCCAAGGATTCCACTCCCCTGGACCTGTATAGCACCCTGCACAGAAAACATCTTGGTCGTGGGTATGACCAGAGCTCTGGATCCCAGGGTCCAGCTCTCCTAAGAGAAGCATTACAGGCAGAACCTTGCTCTTCTCTGCAAGGCCCGGGTACCGACCGTTTAGCTATGAAGCTTTTTTGGTCGGATCCGGAATAGCTTACTGAGGCCCAAAAGAACCTGTACGCAAGCTCAGTGAAAAACACATGTTTCTTCTTGGCCAACACCTTAGACACTGGCAAAAAACTGAGGTGCTCCCGGATGGGAGGGGCTTATATAGGGGAGGGTACTTCCGGTTTTGGAAGTTGCCAGTGCCAGCACCTGACGGTAACTATATAACCCATTAGTAATGACTATGTCGCTCTGTGTCCCGTGATGTACGAGAAAGAAAATGAAAAGTCCATACTGCATGTGCAGTGTATATGTGTACAACACACAAAATCAAAACTTAAAAAGTTCATAAATGCCGTCATTCAGTAGGTGATATCCAATTTGGAACCATGAGAGTAACATTCACCACCAGTGCTGCCCGTCACACCTTGTGAAAAAATAAAGGCTTACCAGAAAGCCAGCGACCGCTCTTCTCAGGGGGGTCAAAACAGGCTTAGCAGTGTAGCAGGAGAGCCACCAGGATAGCGAAGATTCCCCTCTCAGATTACCGACTGGCATTTAGAAGTGTCCCCTCCAGGTTACACTCTCCAGACACAATCCTAGGAGAAGCTGCAAACGCTCCTTTTCATAGATGAGATGCGAGCATCCAATGAGAGTTCAAACGTTCCCGGGAGAAAAAAGGAAGGGAGAAAAGAGACTCCAGTAGTACAGCTTCCTTTTGATGTCTTTTATTTAAAAAGTACCAAATAATAGGACCAACGTTCCAAGAATTTAAAACTATTCCTTGCAAGGATTTAAAACTCTGTCCAAACCGTCAGAGATGGTTCGCGCATGCTCAATGCGTGTGTGTGTGACGACCCTACAACCATTTTGTCACAACTGACGTCATCAGGGGTCGCAGAGGGGAATCTTTGCTATCCTGGTGGCGCTCCTGCTACACTGCTAAGCCTGTTTTGACCTCCCTGAAAAGGGCGGTCGCTGGCGTTCTGGTAAGCCTTCATTTTTTCACAAGGAGACGGGAAGCACTTGTGGTGAATGTTACTCTCATGGTTCCAAATTGGATATAACTTACTGAATTTATGAACTTTTAAGTTTTGATTTTGTGTGTTATACACATATACACTGCACATGCAGTATGAACTTTTCATTATTTATAGTCTGCACCTCTTGAACACACGTTTATATGTTGTGCACTTATCACTGTATTTATATGTTTTTTAGCACTACATATTCGCACGTATATTATCCAGCGCTGCACTCTCTTTTCTATACATTCATTCTTTGTGCCCCATATCAGGGTTATAGTGCTTAGCTGCAGGATATCCTTCACGGTTCTTATTTTGTCTACATTTGTCTTTTCATTTTGGAACTTACACCTAGTGCAAATTTTTCTAGGTTTTATTATAAGTATATTCATAAGAAGTGGAAGGCATTTGGTACAACACAGACCCTCCCTGGATCAGGACGTCGCTCCAAACTGGACGAAAGAGCCAGGAGGACACAAGTCAGAGAGGCTACAAAGAGGCCTACAGCAACTTTGAAGCAGTTTCAGGAATTTATAACAGGAATTTATAACAAAGAGTGGTCATTGTGCGCATGTGACAACAATAATCACAAATTCTCCACAAATGTGGCTTGTATGGGAGAGTTTGCCTTGCCGAGTCGCCCCCAAAGTCGTGCCACCCCAGTGTGAACCGGCTCTTAGTGATTACGTTTTTGAAAGAAACAAACTTAAAGAAAAAAAATGCATGTTAACCAAAAAAAAAGCTGTATGGTGGGCAGATTAATGAGGGATTCAGGAGAGTTAGTTCAGTCTAGGGACCCAGCTGAATGTTTATGAAGTCAGAAAAAATTATCCAAGGTTAATACAAAGATCTAGCAAAATATTTTTTTTAATCCCAAGGACTATAGAAAGGGGAGATCGTTTGTGTACAGACTTCTCTGTCAATATAGCAAGGGTTCTTTACGGAGAAAGCAACTAAGCACAAAATATATAACACAAATAATAAAATAAATAATTTAACAATGAACTGGAAGTTTTTCTTACAACTAATGGCGTCCTGTGATAATTACAAAAAGAAAGCATGGAACGATTTTGATTCAGGAAATTAATTCTGCTGCCTTTGTGGGGTCAGGGAGAAATATATTTGTTCTCCTCTTAAGGTGAAATTGGCCACAGCTGCTCAAATGATTTTGTTATGCCTATCTCTGGACCAAAAGTGCTAGACTCTGTGGGAGCTTGAACCTAACAGACATGTAACTTATTCAACAAATTTGAAGATCTTGAGGGGGCAAAAAAAATGAAACAGTGGTGTCAGTCAGAAGCAGATGGATTCAATGTATGACCATTTTTTCCAAACATCCAATCCATATTCAAGCAGAAACTGACCATTTCAAACAGGGGAATTTTTTTTAGGCTGGGTTCACACTGTCGTGCGGAGCAGCTCGCAGCAGGGGGTCGGGTGCGTCCCTGTTCACCATTTCAGGTCCAAATTTTTGTCTGAATTCGGACCTAAAATGGGCCAGAAGATGCACAAGACTCTTCTGCAAACTGCCCATTGAGAGCCAGTCAGAATCTCCTGACATGCGAATTGGATGCAGAGAAAACCGTATCCAATTCGCAACAGTGCCCGTTGGGTGGAGAGCCCAGCCTCAGATTAAAAAAATAAAATAAAAAGTAATTAAGACATGTAAAAAAGAAGAAAAAATAAGTTTTTGCTACAATACTCACCCTTATCTCCAGCACTGCCTCCTAGCTCTGTTAACTGGTGCTGGCCCTCTTCTGGGTTGAATAATGCCTAATGTCGTTTAATTCACCTCTTGTAAGCCCCTCACCCCCATGGGCTTTTCAATGTGACACTATGGACCCCCCAGGGCAGTGATGGCGAACCTTGGCACCCCAGATGTTTTGGAATTACATTTCCCATGATGCTCAGCTACACTGCAGAGTGCATGAGCATCATGGGAAATGTAGTTCCATGACATCTGGGGTGCCAAGGTTCGCCATCACTGCCCTAGGAGAATGTCGTTATTGGTGCACTTCTCTGCAGCATTTATAACCCATCTACCAACTAGAGAACGAGGAGGAGAAAAAGGACCCACAAAGTTATGTTATTGGACTGAAGACACCTGGGAAAAAAAATGTGTGGGTATGTATGGAAGTTTTTATTTTAAAAATAAGGGTGCAGGGGCTGCTCCAAAGGGGGGGAAATGGAGTTGGCCTTGAACGGGCCAATCAAAATAATCAAGCTTTCCATCTTTGATTAATAAGGAATTGGACTACAGAAGTGTCTGGTTGTAACCCCCCCAAAAAAAATGCTCCTGTCCCTTTAAGGCATGAGATATAGCACAGTGCGTTTGCCATGTCAATTGTCCTTTTCTATGTTGTACAATACCTGGCTGATCCTGCCTGTTCCTGTCTTCTCCTCTGTAAACTAACCACATTTATCACGGCTCCTGATCTCTGATAGCGTGGTCAGTTTACGTGGCTCCGTCATACAGCTCTCTCATCGGTGTCTCTGCATCTCCCCCTCCCTCTCTCCCTGTGAGTTCTGTAGTCTGTAAGAGAGCCAATCTCCTCCCCTCCCCTGCCCGTGTAATTATTTTCCCTACAGCTGCTCCAGTGCTTGTAAAGTAAAGAAATACGTATCGGCTATGCTTCATGTATGATATTTGCTGGACGCATCCGTGTTACCAACAGAATTTTTTTTTTTTTTTCTTGTTTATATTTTTTAATTTTCCTTTCCTTTTTTTCTTTTCTTTTCTCTCTGTATTTGTGTCTTGCATTTTTGTATTGAAATGATCAAAACTTAATAAAAGTTGTCAATTATTAAAGTAAAGAAACTAGTATTAATTACTTAGATCCTCTCTGTTTTAGGTCCCTGTTCAGTACAGTGTGTGTGTTTTCCTAAAATTATAATGCTAAATACCTTCTTTGCAGAGCCCTGCTGTGCAGACACGTGACCTCCCTCTGCTAGCTTGCATTCATCATAGGGGAATCTCAGCCCCTCCCACTGTACTCACTCACTCGGGAAGGGAAGCAGAATGAGGCTTACCTGTAGGTGCAAGAAATATCTCCTAAACCTACACGGTTTAGGAGATATTTGCAAAAAATGACATGCATCGGTGTCTACGGTGCATGCGCGCCGTAGACAATGGCGCATTCACAGGGTTAATCCCATTCACAAAACCGGCTTAGCCGTATTTGACAGCTCCCGCGTGCATTGCCGGAGTGACGTCTTCGCCGCTCCGGCCAATCACAGCACCGGAGCGGCGCTGTGATTGGTTGGAGCGGCGATACCCGGAAGTAACCTGGAGAGGGAGATGAGGACGGCTTCGGGGGCCCCGATCTAAGGTAAGTGATGCATAATGAGCTAGTATGCTAGTCATACTAGCTCATTATGGCTTTGTCTTGCCGGTAGGATTTAAAAAAAAAAAATGTTTCCAGGGTTTACAACCACTTTAACTGTTACTTGAAGTAAAGCTTAGCTGACATTTGAAGTTATATAAAAGAGGTCAGCATACAATGCTGATTGCCTGTAGTCTTGAAAAGTAAAAAAAGTAATTAGTGGGCCGTAAAGCCAGTGAGGTCAGGAAAAGAGTAATCATTTCGGTTTTAAAAGTTCATTCTGTGGTGACATTTTCTAGCTGCTGAAAGGTTACACTTAACAGGATTTTATTGCATGGCCAGGATACTGCAACACATCTATCAACAACTCTACACTCAGTTTTCGAAACTTTTAAGAAAAATTAACTCCTTTTTTTCCCCAGAGAACCACCATAGCATTTTATATTGGAGAGGGATTGTCCACACCCGTACAAATCTAAAGCTGGACAGACACGTTACAATCTGAGTGTACAATGTTCTTTTGATTTAACAGCTACTGTATGTAGTGTGAGAACTTACCAGAATGGAGAGAACTGTATTGGGTGTTTTGTGGCCAGGAAAATAAGCAGTTAAAGCGATAGTAAACCGCTGTGTGTGTGTGTTTGTTTGTTTTGGAACCTGCAAGGAAAATATATAATGTGCTAGTATGCATCACATACTAGCACATTATGTGAAACTTATCTTAGAAGAAAGCCCTTCCAGCGGCGAGCTCTCACCGCTGACAAGGCAGCCATCTCCACCCGGTCTTCTTTCCAGGTTTGTGGACTCGAGCTGTGTGAGTGGCCGGAGCTGCGAACACCGTCACTCCCGCGAGGGAGCCGCCATTTGCGGCACAGGACTCCGGCAATGGAAAAGCAACTTCCTTGCAAGTCAGATTCTGCATTCCATGAAGCAATGTTCTGTGCCTTGTGAACTTTAGAGAGGCTCAAGCATGTCTATGGGGGGCTTTCAGGAAATTAGCAACTACATATGGAAATTTGAAGTGCTCTCAAAGTGCTCTGTAGGACCAGAGTGCAAGAGCCATTTTTCACTACCTTACAATCCTTACACTTGAATACCAATGTTCTTTTATGCTTTCATTTGGAAATGACAGATAACATACAATAACTGATTAAAGGGATTCACCAACATTAAATAACTGCAACTAAAAACCCAGAAAAATCAAGCATTTTAAATTCTTTCCTGTAAAGTTTCATCTTTCCATAAAGATGTTTATTCACTAGCAATGTGCCTTTTAACATGCTATAAAATTTGACTAGCCCTCAAAAGAGTCAATTTCATAGCACAGCTCCCTTTCCCCCTTGCACATCATAGTTCTTTCCTCTACTGGGAGTGTCAGCATCCTGCCTGGCTTGGCACAGCTCCTCTGCCCAACTACTCACCTACATAACCTTTTAAAGGGGGAGGAGCGAAGGGGAAGACTAAAAGGGGATGCTTGAGTGACAGCTCTAAGTCTTTAAGAGAACCTTACCTTGGATGACATTAAGCACTTCATTCGAAGATCTCTTCCCCATTACAATAAGAAAAAGAGGAAACTGATCCGTCTTCTGTGTTCGAATAGTCTGTGCTACTACGCTGCCAAAATGTCGGGTACATAACGTAAGAAACCTGCAAGGAAGAAAAGGAAATATAACTTGCAGTTGAAGGAAAATTTTGTTAAAAAACAAATTAAGGTATACCTAAAGCCCAAATGTTTTTTGTTCTGGGTACAACAGAGAATAGTTAAATCCATGTGAGTTTTATCAGTGTCCCATTGTGGATATTTAGTTTTATATTCTTTCCTGCAGGCACAAAAATAAGTCTTCCCTAGGTTGTCACCGAAACAGGTATCACCATTGGAAGATTCCAGTCGACTCCTGTTTTGGTGACAGATGTAAATCAGGGTTTCATACCGCCGTTTTGTTCTGAAGGCAATGCTAAAAAAAAAAAAAACAGCCTGATAGAGGTTCTAATTCTTTGCTATCCCAAAAAAAAGGCTTTGGCTTTAAAAAACAGTGATTGCAGACAAGTGAAATCACAAAAGTGAACTGGTTATGTTGCCTTGTTACCTAGCAAAAACAGCGATTTTCACCAGAAAGGCCACAGAAATTATTAATTGGGTTACTTCCGGAATCTAAGTTGGCTTCCTTGGTCTCTATTTGCTGTATATCACCCATCATCTTCAAAGTTCAAACACAAATTTTAATCAAACCGTTATCTGCAAGGTACTTTTTGGCCCTGCGGCTTTTATAAAAATAGGAGTCTACAATGAGTACGCTAAAAAGATTCCCAGGGGACCAGATTTCTGAACAAAAGGAAGAGGGGGGAGACTGGTGAACCACAACAAATCAAGGTCAAGTAAGCCAAACTCACATCAAGTCCGGTAAACCTATTCTGTTAGTGTGCCTCAGACAACATCAGTTGACTGTTCTGCAAGGGATGTGGCTAACTGGAGATGTTCAAAAACCTAATCTAATTGCTATGGATTCCTTGCAGGCAATCTGTTGCTGAAGCCATCATCGTTGACGTTCTCTCTATGGAATTACCTGTACATTTCTAGCTTGGCCGAAGAGCGATCTGCAATTTTAAATTTGCCCAAGGCCCGTCAGATCAGGGTTTTATGTCTAAATGCCCTGCTAAGTGTAAGAGCAGCAATTAAGTGGACCTGAAATCAAAAATTGAACATCAGTGAATATCATAACTGTATATCTGTATGTGAGATTATCCAAGGCACTGCTGCACTTACTAAATATTTGATATTTGGGAGTGTCACTACTGTGCTTGTTCAAGGTTCTCCTTGTTGGAGAAAGCTGTACCCAAGGACCTGCAATGCACGAATCCCCTGCTCCTGCTTAATTCATTCTGTGGACCTGTGCTTTCTAAACATTTCCTGCGGCTTATTTCCCCACCAGTCATCAGATTATAAATTGTGGAGGGGGGCACTCTAATTTGAAAAAGCATGGCCTCCACCAAGATGGCTGCCTCCAAAACACAGACACAGTGTGGGAGGCAAAAAACATGGTAAGTTAGTAATAGGGAAAAGATAAGCTGCTAGGATTTTACAGGAAATAATGGCAACTTTACCTTCTGATTGCCATTTTTAGACACATCTTCAACAGCTTAGGCTCTCGTTAGAGCTAATGAATCGTATACTTTTTTTTTTTTTGTCAAATAAAGTCATATTAAAAAAATCAAATCATCATGAAATTCAATAGAATTTAAGAGTAAAACATGATTTATGGAGTGTAATGCCCTAAGAACTGCTAATAGGTTCGGCCAAAGAGTTGGCAGAAAAACAGAAAATTATAGCATAAAACTACTAAAAGTAACCATTATTACAAATTAGGAAACAATAAGGAAAATTTGTGAAATATGCAGAAGTATTTTCTTGAAAATACTATAAAATGGTTCTCGTAAATCTTACTTATACAAAAATTAAAACCAGGCTTTTTAACAAAAAGATCCAAATACTTCCATATTTGCATATAAAAGTCGTGCATTAGTATTCTTACCACGATCTGAAATAAATGAAAAAACTGATAAAGCTTTTCACTTCCATTATAGGACTGTGTGAAATTAGCATTTCTTTCAAGAGAAAAGGGTAGCCTTATGATATGTTTTCAGAAGTGAAGGTAAAAGTAAATGTCATAATAATAATGAATTATGAAAGACCAAATGCAAATATGGAATGCTTTAATAAGATCCAATTTAATAAAGTCTGTAAAAATAATAGAGTTTTAATAACATGGGTCAGAAAAGGCAAAACAGTGGAAATTTCTGAGAACTCGCCACTGAATGAAGTCTATTAATACTTAATTATTTTCATGAAACATAATTTAAATTGAGTATTTTTTTAATATCAGGGAATAAAAATGTAGAAGAAAGTAAAGCAGGCGATATGATTAATTAATGATAAATAGAACAATGCAGTTTTATTGCTCTATTAACCAAAGATGTTGAACTGAACTATTCGGAAAATTACAATGTAAACAAATAAACGGTTTTTTAAATAAGTACATGCTACAGCACAATAAACATGTATTTAAGGCATACTAAAAAGGAAATTAATATAATAATAAATTGTGTCTAAACATAAACTGCTTAAAGCGGAGCTCCACCCTAAAGTGGATTTCTCCCCCCCTCCGGTGCCACAATTGGCACCTTTCAGGGGGGTGTAGATACCTGTCTAAGACAGGTATTTGCACCCACTTCCGGGCATGGATATCCGCAGAATCGAGCCCCCCGCTGTGTTCTGGGAAACACACAGTTCCCAGAACACAACTGGGACCAGTGAAGACGCGCGGTGCGCATGCGCAGTAGAGAATCGGACATTGAAGCCGCAACGCTTCACTTCTTGATTCCATCACCGAGGATGGCGGCGGGGGCAGCCGAGAGACGAGCGATTGCTCGTCTTCTGCTGCCGAAATCGCGGGCACCATGGACAGGTAAGTGTACATTTATTAAAAGTCAGCAGCTGCAGTATTTGTAGCTGCTGGCTTTTAATAAAAAAAATGTAAGGTGGATCTCCGCTTTAAGTTGCTAAAGCACTGTGTATCATATACAATTGGCAGTTTGTTTTTAACAAAACATCATGCCTGTCTACATTCATGCACTCCAGCAAAAGCTGCATGGTATTTCTAAGGGCAAGTTTCCCAATACTGACAACCTAGTCTATGGACTGTGGTTGAAATCGGTAACTTCAGCAAGTGCCTAAAAATGAACCTTCATGGAAGGATCACCACATATTCCAATGAAACGTGCAGATTTTAAATAATGGATCATTACTTTTGAAATTACATTAACATGTTACAAGTTTTTAGTGATTAGTTCTACATATACATACTTTTGGTTTATAAGAAATTATAAAGGGAGTCTATAGTGTATTTTCAAATGTTAAGTCATAAATGTAACACTTATCTAAAATAAATTTTTTATGACACTTTCACGTCTGTGCAGGTAAGCTTTCGTTTGCCATTTCATATTTTAACTATCGTCCTTCATAAACAGTTTTATTAATCTGGTAATCTGTATTTCAGTAGACATCTAACCATCAACATGATTTGAACCCAAAGGAGCTTAAAGGTTCACTTTCTTATGATTGTCAATACAGAGGACCAATTCTGGAGGAAGTCAATTAGGCTTGCAGAAAGAAACTGGGCATTTTTCTTCCTTTTTAGTAGAGATGAAATGTCCCACATCATCGAACTACTAACTGCTCCTACACATCATCGAACTACTAACTGCTCCTTAACAGGGCCATCTTTGCGCATCAGCACGCTGGGCAGTTGCCTGGGGGGCCCCACCTGCCCAGCGACCCCAGTCAAACATCATTCAGCCGCCTCCCGCACTAATATAGCCCCCGGCACTGGCACAGCACTTTACTTGCAAGTACTGTAGTTACTTGGCCTGGCAGTGGGGTAGGAAAGTGACAGGCGCCCCCATGCTTGCCGATAATTGTGACTGGCCGGACCGGGTCTACAGGTAACTGGTGGGGGCGGAGCCTAAAGCTCCACCTACCCTCCTCTGTGCAGCAGCATCATCTTCTCCCCGAGCGCGGTCTGTGACACCACGTGAGGTTGGTGAGGAGGAGAACTGGCTGGAGAAGAGAGGGGACTTGGATAATTGGATGAAGTAGAACCCCCCAGGCAGCAGGTACTACTACCGTACTAAAGTCACAATGATCTTATCATCATGTGCATGTGTGCCAATTGCCAAGCAGCCAAATATAGTGCTTAATATGGATTAAATAAATTATAATTATGCATAGCCATAGTTATCATAAATAAAGTGATTTGTGCAAGTAGTACCTGCTGTTATCACAAATCACTTTATTTATAATAACTATGGCTATGCATAATTAGAATTTGTTTAATTCACATTGAGCACTATATTTGATTGGCTGCTTGCTTCTGCTTGGGCCTGGCACATGATTACTTAGGCTACTTTCACACTGGGGCACTGCGCTGTCGGCGGTAAAGCGCCGTTATTTTTAGCTGCGATTTACCGTCGTCTTGCGGCGCTATTCAGCCGCTAGCGGGGGGGGGGGCAATTTGCATTTTTATTCTCGTACGTGATTGTGTAGACAGGGCCCCAGTGCACTGTATTGCCCGGGGGCCTATAACGCTCTTAAGATGCCACTGCTCCTCAACTGAGCATGTCTAGCTCAAAATGATCCCCCATCAAATGAAATAGCAAGGCTGCACTGTCCAAGTTAACCAGGTAACATCAGTGTAAAAATCAGGTTGCAGCCCTGCTACTTCCGAAAAAAATGTATTGCCATTTCTGTTAAAAGTGAATCTATAATGAGTTTTAAGCCCCGTACACATGGGCAGAATGTCGATAGACATTTGCCGGTACAAGAAATACCGGCCGAAATTCTGCTCGTGTGTATGTCCGTCTGTCCGACACAAACCGGCCAAAGGGTTCAATAAAAACCGGCCGACAATCAGCCCGTGTGTCAGGCAGCCCGGTCCGACAAAAGCCGTCCGCTAAGGGCCCATTCACACCTGAGCGTTTTTAGCTTGTAAAACGCTCATCTCAAAAGTTCCAAAACGCCCAACAAGCAAAATCCCATTCATTTAAATCGCCCGTTAACCTCAGCAGTTCCCATCCCCATCCAGCCCCGTGATGCCGATCTATGCTGCTCTGCTTGCTGTACACCTGTGTAAGGTAGTAGAGATCTACCTACACAATGTGTGTTTGTAGGAACGGGGGACAGAGGACACTACAGTTGGGGGTGCAAGAGACAGGGACCCCCTCCTCCCCTGGAGACAGGGACCCCCTCCTCCCCTGGAGACAGGGACCCCATCTCCCCTGGGGACAGGGACCCCATCTCCCCTGGGGACAGGGACCCCATCTCCAGATCATGCTAGCTGGCGCCAGCCACCATTGGGTGCCAAGAGGGGGCAGTAAAATCCTAATCCCCAGCCACATACTCCCTCAGGGTGAACTGGCTTTGTATTAGTGAAGCACCTTAAAGTGAGGTAAACCTGTACGGTTATTATTACTATGCTAGGATTATTATTATCTTCATTTATTAGCAGGTGAATGCTGCC
This sequence comes from Rana muscosa, assembly GCA_029206835.1. Lineage (NCBI taxonomy): Eukaryota > Metazoa > Chordata > Amphibia > Anura > Ranidae > Rana > Rana muscosa. The sequence continues at coordinate 75,012,549 of CM055120.1, forward strand.
CTCCACGTATTCACATACATTGAATCCGGCCCTTTGGTGGAAAAGGGTTGCTGACCCCTGCTTTAAATAAACAATCTACACCTAAAGCTCAATGTAGGACAACTGCAGTGGTTGAAAACAAAAAAAAAACACGACTATTATACAGGATTCATATAGCGCTAACAGTTTGTGCAACTCTTTACAGCAGTATACCCTTACCCAATATGTTTTTTTTAATTTTTATGTACCGTATATTCTCGAGTATAAGCCGAGTTTTTGAGCACATTTTTTTGTGCTGAAAAGGCCTCCCTCGGCTTATACTCGAGTCACCTTTTTGCGCCTGATCTCCCGGATTTTGCGGACCCGGTACCAGCCGACTATAGGTCCCCTGGATCCCAAACTTGGCACACATGTAGCCCCACTCTTCCTCTACAAGTGTGGAAAGTTTGTTGTCCGGGGGACCTACGGCCGGGGAGCACCGATTTTTCAAACCGGGGAACCCCGTCCATAGACTCCCATGTTAAACTGTAATTTCTCTGGTGACTTTAGGGACCCGGTACCGGCCGGTCGTAGGTCCCCTGGACCCGGAACTTGGCACACGTGTAGCCCCATGTCTCCTCTACAAATGTGCAAAGTTTTTTGTCTGGGGGACCTACGGCCGGGGAGCACCAATTTTTCAAACCCGGGCACCCCTTCCATAGACTCCCATGTTAAACGTCAGTCTAGTCATGGGCACAGTGAGGCATGGGCACAGTGAGGCCAAGTGAGGCATGCAGATGGAAACCCTAGGCTTATACTCGAGTCAATAAGTTTTCCCAGTTTTTTGTGGTAAAATTAGGTGCCTCGGCTTATATTCGGGTCGGCTTATACTCGAGTATATACGGTAACCCCCCATTTCCTATTGAAAAAGAAAGCACATACTGGTTGATACTACCGGTACTCATCTGGATGAGTTATAGTATTTCTATGTGATCACACTAGCTTTGATATATACTGGATATAACTGGATAGCAAGAATGTATTTGAGTGCCATTATACTCCTACTTTGCTGAGTGTATTGATTTGACTCCATTACCTTCAAATGTCTTTACCTTACTGTATGTCCTTTACTTACAAAATAAAGAATTTAAAGTATGTTGGGAGAGCAGAGCCAAAAGTGGGGCTAAAAAGTATACCTTTTTGTGCATAAGAGTGTATTATTTGCAAGGAGCTTTTTCATATTCTGCTCTTTATGAAAAACTCTCTAATGCATATTCATTAGGGTTGCACCGATACCGTTTTATTCTTTACCGGCGAGTAAGAGTAACTGATACTATCTGTCAAGTACACGCCTTTGCGGTGCAATTTGATACCATACAAAATGAATGGCCTCAAATTGCACTGCAAAGAATCAAATGCGATTTGAACAGGAATGTGGTGCGATCACATGCTGTTTTCCGCACTGCTCCTGTGTATACTTAGGCTGAGGTCACTATGACGAGCCTGGGTTTACACAAGCGCGGTGCAGGAAGCTGCATGCGATTCACACAGGAATCGCACCACATTCCTGTTCAAATCGCATGCGATTCTTTAAAGTGCAATTTAAGGCCATTCACTTTGTAGTATGGAGTCAAATCGCACTGCAAAGGTATCAGTTTCGGGTATCGGAGCATTTGCACAAGAACTCCTGCAAATACTCGGTATCGGTACAACCCTATTTTTTTAATTCCTTTTTCTCCAGATTTAGTATATATTCATTGACAAATCTGTCACATTCAGGGCGACCATTAATTGCCAGTGCTTACCAGTTTCAAAAAGATTTGCTAACAACCACTCAAGGTCCCTCATAGTGAAAAAATACATTACTGGGAAAATACAGGCAGCTTATAGCCACCCTTGCTTTGCCTCTGTGGAGCCCCTTAGATATTAGGCTGTAGCTAAGGGCTTTGACTTCTCTCCAATCCAAGATTGCCCTGCCCAGTGCTAACCCATGCAGCCTGACATTTGACCATCATAGGCCAGAGTCTCAAATGGTTTTATGGTTGGAAACTAGAAGGGGTGTGGCTTTTTTCCAAACCCAAGAGAAGTGGAAGCATTGTATACCAGCCCTAACATAGAATTTTAAGTCTTCCCTGGGGATATAACAGCTGATCTGAAGAAAAGTATCAGCAATGTGAGTTTAAATACTTTGTTAGGCATTACAGGCTTACTTTAAACGCCAGTTAATCACAAATAGGGCCTTGGGCTTCTGGCGATGGGAACATGCCTTCAGGTTCATTCTGCTTGCAATTAAAGTGATTGTAAAGTCTTGTTTTTTTCTGTAAAACAACAAGCATGTTATACTTACCTGCTCTGTGTAATGGTTTTGCACAGAGCACCCCCGATCCACCTCTTCTCGGGTCCCTCTTTGAGTCCCCTGGCCCATCGATCCTGTCGGGGCACCCAAGTCACAGTTACCTGTATTGCATTCAGACATGGAGCCCCGGGCAACCCAAGCCCACTCTCTTTCCTGATTGGCGGACTGACTTTGATTGACAGCAGCGGGAGCCATTGGCACTGCTGCTGTGTCTCAGCCAATCAGGAGTGTCTCAGACGACCGAGGCACTTGTGGGCATCGCTGGAGAGAAATGGGGCTCAGGTAAGTATTAAGGGGTGCTGGGGCGGCTGCTGCACACAGGGTTTTTTATCGGAATGCATAGAATGTGTTAAGATAAAAAAACCTTCTGCCTTTACAACTCCTTTAAGATTAGTTTAGGATGCTTTTTAGAACATTCGGGGCTGATCCTTCTGATCTGCATTTGACCTCTTAAGCTGTATCAACCATTGACTTGTATGTGCAAAGAAAAAATTCTGACAGGAACAAAAGCCTTCTGACAAATGCTCATACAGTGAATGATACACCCATTTACACAGATTAGCCATAAATTTAAGGCTAAATGAATATCATTAATTATCTTGTTGAAATGGCATCAGAAAGGTGTTCGGATATATTAAGCAGCAAGTAAACAGGTTGTCCCTGACATTGATGCATTGAAAGCAGAAGAACTGGGCATTGCAGATTGTTGGGTATAAGGCTGCGTAGCTGCAGATTGGTCAGAGTGCCCAAGCTGGCCTGTGTCCTACAATGAGAACATAAGCATCAGAAACTTGACTACAGAGCAATAGAAGGTGGCCTGGTCTGATGAATCACATTTTCATTGGCTGTCTAGTTGCACGTGCGTTGCTTACCTGGGGAAGAATGGGCACCAGAATGCAGTATGGGAAGAAGGCAAGCTGATGGAGGCAGTGTGATGCTTTGGGTAATGTTCTTCTGGGAAACCTTGGGTCCTGCCATTCATGTAGCTGTTACTTGACACGTACCACCTACCTAAACATTGTTGCTGATCAAGTATACCACTTCATGGAAATGGTACTCACTGATGGCAGTTGCCTCTTTCAGCAGGATAATGCGCCCTGCAACACTGCAAAAAATGTTCAAGATGGGCTTGAGGAACACAACAAGTCTGAGGTATTGAATTGGCCTCCAAATTTTCCAGATCCCAATCTAATCGAGCATCTGTGGGAAGTGCTAGAAAAACAAGTGCGATTCATGGAGGCCTCACCACGCAACTTACAGGACTTAAAGGATCTGCTACTGACGGCTTGGTGCCAGATACCACAGCAAATCCTCAAAGGTCTAGTGGTGTCCATGCCTCAATGGGTCACGGCTGTTTTGGCAGCAAAAGGGGGACCTACTTAAAGTGACACTAAAGGTTTACTTTTTTTTTAAATAACAAACATGTCATGCTTACCTACACCGTGCAGTTCGTTTTGCACAGAGTGGCCCCGATCCTCCTGTTCTGGGGTCCCGCGGCGGCTCTCGCGGCTCCTCCCCACAATAAATAACCCCCTCTGGGAAGCTCTCTTCCGAGGGGGTTACCTTGCGGGCGCGCTCCCGTGTCATACACTCAGCGTCCATAAACGACAAGTGTATGACTCGGCCCCGCCCCCCACGTCATTGGATTGGATTGATAGCAGCGGGAGCCAATGGCTGCACTGCTATCAATCTATCCAATAAAGAGCCGAGAAGCAGTGGAGAGAGCGACGCGGGATCGCGCCCACGGAAATTCGGGGCTCAGGTAAGTAAAACGGGGGGGGGGGGGGGGGGGGTCTGGGGCAGTGCAAGGTGTTTTTTCACCTTAATGCATAGGATGCATTAAGGTGAAAAAACACGACGGTTAGGTGGGTGGTCATAAAGTTATGGCTGATCGGTGTACATTCACCTTCCTAGTTTTAGTAAATCCAGCATATCCAGATCTGCCTCAAACATTTCCCAGGCAGATTATAGATTCAGCAAATGTTGCTAAGAGTTTAAGACTGTTCAATGTGCATGGTTGTGCCCAAATTTTTATAAAAGGACCTCTTGTACTATGCCACAGTTAAAGTGGTTAAAAAGGTAAAAAACAATTACAGCCAGCTCCTCTGTTCTAACAATCTCTCCTACACTGTGTAAATGCTTTTTTAAAAACGATGCCTGTAAATACCTTATCTTTGATCTTTTCTGGCCAGTCACGTGACCACCCGCTTCTCTATTCCTCTAATCTATGGGCTTCAGAGGGAGGGGTCGAGATCCCACTCTGGCGGCAGCCGGGGAGGTCACGTGACAGCTGTGCTGGCTGCTCAGCCCCTCCCTACACATGACCGGCAGAAGAGATCAAAAGATAAGGTATTTGCAGTCTTTTTTGTCAGCACACAGAGGGGGACGCAGGAACAGGCAAGATCAACTGGGTTTTTTTACAGCTTAGAAAGGGGCAGATTAGACAACACAAGAACTGTGCTGTTTAATCTGGTATAAAAGGGAATATAGCAGATAATATGCCATATTTTTAGGGTTAGAACCACTTTAATGCAAGTATAAAATATTTCGGGCTGTTCATGAAGTTCCTTAATATTTGTATATCGCTGGCTATTTCCAAGAACAGATATCAATTTTTAAGGCAGAGAAGCATACATAGAACTCATTTACAGCATGCAAAGCACTGAACAGGAAATGTTTAAAGGGGGCTAATTTACAACACAAGCACGGCACAATGGTATTTTCTTGTACTTGGACAAAAGCAGTGTAATATGCATAGTGTACAGATTTGACATTGGTATTAGTATGGGAAGGTGAAAAAAAAAAAAAAAAAGCAAGAAATAAAAATGTACAAATAAAATAAGTCAAAAATCACACGTAAAATTATGATGAAAGTTCGCAAAACCCACTGATTAAGTTAGCAAGTTTTTAATGTGATTGCATTTTACATACACATTTTTGCAGGGTCATTAAAATTGAGCTTAAAGCAGTTCTTCACTCTGTATTAAAAAAATGTAACATCCGCAGCTACAAATACTGTAGTTACAGACTTGAGAATTTCTGGTGGACTGCCATAGCAATCCGACCAGAAGTGGGAGTGAGTACCTGTCAAAACCTCCCAACCAGGTACCCGCTCCCCCCCCACCAAATAAAAAAAGTGCCAAAAAAAGAAGAGGGGGGGATGGAAAGGCATAAAGCGGAACTTCCACTTTAGGGTAAAGTACTGCTTTAATTGAGTGGCACAGTTTAATTACTGTTCAACACTTCTTAAAAAATAGAATATTTTAAAAGCTAGCAAATAGTATAAAAATAATATTATATCACACATTGTCATACATAAACTAGAAGTTAAAAAAATGGGAAAGAAAACTAAGTAAAATTATAAATGTAGCCAGATCACAAATTGAACTGAGCAGCAAAAAAGCAAATGTCAAATAAAAAATCTAAATAAAACAAATATAAAAATAGGACCAGTTAATTAAAAAAAAAAAAAAAAAAACACTAGAAAAAATGAATTTGCAAGAGCAAAGAGTAAAATTATTAGCATTGTAAATTTTTTTTAAATAAATAAAATCAAATTAAAAAGAAAAAAACCCACACATTACATAGCCAGACTCGCACATTGCACAATGGAGCAACACAGGGCCATTAAGGATATGGCACTGATCATTTTACTGCGGTCATTAAGAGGCTAGACAGAGCAGCAGAAGCATGGGTCAAGTCCAGCCCGGACAGGTCGACAGAAGAACCTGTGGAGATCATCAAAAGAGCCAGATGTCGCTGTATGGAACAGGGCCCCATTCACAGCTCCCAATCAGGATTATCCAGGTCTCCTCCTACATACAGAGGGAGGTGAATTGTAACTAACACAGGGCAGCCGGCACCCCACCATTCCTGCGTCTCCCTCAATTATACAAATATTTAGTTGGATAAAGAAACATGGCAAGCATTTCTACAAAGGGTTTTCAGCTTTCTTGGTCTGTCCATTAATTGACAGTTGCAAAAATGTTGCTAAAATCCCCAATGCTGAGAAGTTCTGTAAATGCTTGTGTTAGAAAACAGTGTCACTCTCATTATTGGATGCAAGGCTTTGTTGTGGCTGCAATTGTAAATGAGGGGGAAAGAAAATTACATTTACAGCTAAATGGCAGGCAGCTGCCACTACACAGTGTAAGGAAATATGCCAGGAGATAGTAAGGGAAGGGGAATAAATATATAGGCATTAATAGAAACAAAATAATTTGAGACATTTAAAAAAAAAATAATGGCAAAAATATTATTTAAAAAAATGGACGATAATGGCATGTAGTAAAAGGCACAATTATTGGTCAAAGCGAAAAAAAAAAAAGTACAGGAAAAATAAGGATGCTCACTAAATAGTGACCATTTGTCATGTCATGCTGTTTTTTTTGTTTTTTTAATTGGAACAGCTAATCACCACTCTATGATTTTACCCCCTTTGTACATACCTTAGATCAGTCTGCGACTTTGTATAGTAGTTGCAGCCTACACCATTGTGGGTGGTGTTCCTATATTCTGAGGGGCCACATGCTACTCGGGTACGCGTGGTCTTTTCTCCACAAGTCCCAATGTTAAAGCTGCTTCACCTTCAGGCTTACAAGTAGATGGCTTTTGCATTAGAACCTAGAGGAAATGGGTTGCATGTGCACAGTACTGTGTGGCCATGACAGCTTGGGCAAGAAAGGAGTGTCTCACCCACTGATCTGAGGTAAGTACAAGGAAGTATAGATGGCATGGGAAAAATGCAAAGTGGGATAGTAGGTGTAGGCCATTTACGTTCCTCCTGAAGTCCCGAATCTCCCAGAAATGGCATCATCCCATCCTGCCTTGTTGCTAGGATGTTGCCAAGATACTTCCAGCTGATTCAAACCCCTTCACATGCTCTCTACCTCTCCCCTGTTACAGCATCACTGAGCTCAGAACAACTGCAACAGAGGAGATAGTGGACCATACATGCAGGAGTTTGAGAGCTTGCTCCTGTGATGATGGTGGTGGTGATCAATCAATTACAGCTGTGAATGTCTTAGTAACATCCTTGCTACAAGGAAAAATGGGAAGATGGCATCTCCAGAACATTGCCAGGACCAGGATTTACATGACTGTCATGCCTGGGCAAGCACCCTAAGCCTAGGAAGAAGTCTGGATGAAGCTTAAAATGTTACTAAACCCACAACAGTAAAATCAGTCTGTATATGCAGTAAAGCATGCTTGTTATACTCACTGTGGAACCTAAGGGGATAATCCTCTGCATTGTATAAAAAGGCTGTTTGATCCTGTCTTTTATGATCCTCCTCTTTTTCCACTGTCCCCAAACCATCTCCTTATGGAACAGAGCCCTTGGAGTCACTGTGCACATTGCTCAGTTTAGTGTGTATTGCTAGAGAGTTTTTGTTTTTCTTGGGAAAGTGCAAGTGATCAGCACAGGGCCGATCAGCACAGGGCCAATCAGCACTGTCCAGGGGGTCAGGGGTCATGCAGCCTCATAGGACAATTAGGGGAGAATGAAAACACTTCCTACAATCTTTAACCAGACACTAATAGAAGTCACATGACTGCTCTAACTGCTGATGAAAAAAAGGTATTTAGCAGTTTATATTTACTAAAACTATTGCATTTCTATGTTCTGTGTACTGTGGGAGACCAGATATCGTAAATGCAGGCTACTAGGTTTAGTAACACTTTAATCAAACATGATGCCAGCCTTCTGGGGGGAAAAGGCAAGCACTGCCAGGGGTAGTTCTGTGATCTCTAGTAGAGCGAACATATACTTGTGTAAGCCCTACACATTATTTACCATACATGTACTTAACAAAAATATATCTGAACTGTTAAAGTAAAGTAACCAGCTACTATAACCATTATTTCAAATTTCTTGCCTGCTGCTGTTATTTTGCTAGTTGTTCATCATTATCTGTGCAACTACACAGCCAAGGAAAAAAAAACAGCCAGAGACAGCATTAAACAAAATTAATTTCCTACATCTGGCTGATGTCAAGTGCAGAAAATTTCCCTAATCGTCTTGCTGAGCTTCGTGTGGGACAAGAGCCGGCAAGGATCAGTAAACGGATGCTTAACAAATTATTGGAGGGTGCAGGGGTCAGAAGACTGAACCAGAGAAAGCTCTCGCTGGAGAAATATTAAAATGCTGGATTTCTTGAAGAGGCAGGGCTGAAGAGGAGCAGTTTTAACGAGAAGCTAAGTGCTCTCAATCACACGTACAGAGAAATTGAATTCACAAGAGCCCTTAAGGAATGGAGGAATTTGCAGCTTTACAAAGTACAGCACTTAAATAGAACATGTGTCAAACGCTACTCAGCCAGGAGAGGGAATTCAAGAGCACTACACCAACAATGGCGCCTAGGCTGAAGATGTTGGTCATTTTCACTTAGTCCCCCATAGAATGAAAAATAAAGAACTATTACAGTTTTTAGTTTCAGATTTAGCAGTTGCCACATCCACTTGACTTCGACACGCAAGTATAAATCCTTAATGCTAAACTAAACCTATCAATTTAACCGTTTCCCAAAAGAGTTACATAAAGCATGCTATGAATGATAACCACGACACCATCTGCCTGGAGTCTGCATGTTCTCCCTGTGCCTGCGTGGGTTTCCTCCGGGTACTCCGATTTCCTCCCACACTCCAAAGACATGCTGGTAGGTTAATCAGATCCTGTCTATAAATTGGCCCTAGTATGTGTATGTGTTTGTAAGCGCGTCGGGACCATTCGGGGTAAGACCGCGCTATATCAAGATACCTCTCAACTCAACTCACAAATGCTTGTGCACTCAACAAACCTGTTAAGCCATCAAATGGCTAATGTCATAGTTGATCAAATGTGCAGCACCACAGCAATCGTGGATCAGAGGCTAAGATGGCAGCTTCCTTGGCTGTAAACGATAGGAGGGTTTAGTTCCACTTTAAATAACAACTGTACCTTTAGCAGCCCTTAAATTTTCCACTCGCCTACTCGCATTTTGCGAGTGGAAAATGAGGTCTGGCGAGGAGCTGGGCTGCCTGGGAGAGGGGGGGGTGAGCAACGCCGGCGAGCGGAGTTGATCGGGAGACGTTCTCCCAGCAAGATGTGGAAGACAGCATATAGAAAGATGAAAGCCGCGGGATCGCAGAGCAGTAAAACACACTGTAACAGCTGTCATGGTCTCCGCTCTGCTTAGTCTCACAGCTCCGCTTCCTCCTGACCCCGCGCTTGTAATAGACAGAACACGGGTCCAATGCTGGGATGTATTCTGTCTGACAGGCGCGGGGCTGTGTGAGAGTAAGCAGAGTGGATACAATGTCCGCTGTTGCAGCGTGTTTTACTGAGAAGTCGGAGTTCAGGTGATATCTCGGTAGGCGGAGCTCCTCCCTCAGTGATATGTGTGTCGGGGGGCTGGGCGGTATCCCGGAGCTACACGAGGTTGGGATCTGATGGAGGGGAGAGGGGAGAAGATCGGACGATGCGGCTCAAATCAGCGATCTGACCGAGGAGAGACTACTTACCGTCCTGAGGGGGCGGGACTCCGAGAGGCGGATCTATGTGAGTGCCGGACCACCCACCTACCGACCCCCCAACTACCTGAGTAACACAAAGGGAGGAATAGCAGCCCTGCAGCATTAGTGGTCATATGGCAGAACATGGGACACCAGATCCATGGAGGAATGAGGGTGACTGCAGGTAGGTAGCACTGTAGCAGGCAACCAATGAGAGTCCATCATCAGTATGACATACTCAAAATGAGTCTGGGAGGTAAGAGTTAATCGGTGCTGTCCTCCTTTTCTCTGCTCCTACCTCGGTCTTCCCCCCATTTCCCCTTCCTCTGATTCTGCCTGTCCCTCATCTCATCTTACCTTCCTCCCACTTATCTCTCCTTTATTATTCCCACCTCATTCATCTGTCTCCTGAATTCACGATTCTCCCTCCTTCTCTCACTCACTGATGTCACTGTCCCTCTTATATTTTGGCTGCTCTCTCTCTCTCTCTCTCTCTCAATCTTTTGCATTCTTTTTCTTCCCCCTCCCCCTCTCTCTCTCTCTCGCTCTCTTTCCATCCCTCTCAGCACTTCTATTTCCCTCTCCCTGTTTTGCTCTCTCTCTGTGTTTCACTCTCTACTTCCTGCACTTTCATCTCTTCTCTCTCCCTCTCTTCTTGATCCCACATCTCTCCTCTCTCTCATACCTCCTCTCTCCTCTACCCCCTCCATTCCTCTCTTCTCTCTCTCTCCCTCTCCCTCTCCTGTTCCCCTCCTCCACTCATTTGACCTGTTGATACCAGGCAGCTCACACTATATTGACCAGGCGGCGTATATGAAGGCCCCTGTGTGTGTGCGGCTCCTCCATCCTCTGAGCTCCTCCATCTCTCCGCTCCCCCGAGCTGCCCCAAGCATCGGGAGCTTGCGGCGTGTTGCTTGTGCATGCGCCGTGTACACCTGAAGAACAGCTGATCAGCCTCGGAGATTTCCGTCGGCTCCGTTTGCGCATTTAATTTCTATCACATGGGGGGGGGGGGGGCCGCATTGAAGGACCCGGCCTTGGGGCGGCAAAGGGAGTAAATCCGGGCCTGCCCGTGGCTCTAATCTTCCTCCAGTCATGTCCTGGCCGCCCTCTTACTTCCTCCACCCTGGCGAGGCTGCAATTTGGGGCACAGTGAAGCTGGATTTTGGGGCACAGTGAGGCTGCAATTTGGGGCACAGTGAGGCTGCAATTTGGGGCACAGTGAGGCTGCAATTTGGGGCACAGTGAGGCTGCAATTTGGGGCACAGTGAGGCTGCAATTTGGGGCACAGTGAGGCTGCAATTTGGGTCACAGTGAGGCTGCAATTTGGGGCACAGTGAGGCTGCAATTTGGGGCACAGTGAGGCTGCAATTTGGGTCACAGTGAGGCTGCAATTTGGGGCACAGTGAGGCTGCAATTTGGGGCACAGTGAGGCTGCAATTTGGGGCACAGTGAGGCTGCAATTTGGGGCACAGTGAGGCTGCAATTTGGGGCACAGTGAGGCTGCAATTTAGGGCACAGTGAGGCTGCAATTTGAGGCTCAATGAGGCTGCAATTTGGGGCACAATGACATTGCGGCTGCAATTTGGGGCACAATGAGGCTGCAATTTGAGGCCCAATGAGGCTGCAATTTGAGGCTCAATGACGCTGCAATTTTGGGCACAGTGAGGCTGCAATGTGGGGCACAGTGAGGCTGCAATGTGGGGCACAGTGAGGCTGCAATGTGGGGCACAGTGAGGCTGCAATGTGGGGCACAGTGAGGCTGCAATGTGGGGCACAGTGAGGCTGCAATGTGGGGCACAGTGAGGCTGCAATGTGGGGCACAGTGAGGCTGCAATGTGGGGCACAGTGAGGCTGCAATGTGGGGCACAGTGAGGCTGCAATGTGGGGCACAGTGAGGCTGCAATGTGGGGCACAGTGAGGCTGCAATGTGGGGCACAGTGAGGCTGCAATGTGGGGCACAGTGAGGCTGCAATGTGGGGCACAGGTCACGCTGCAATGGTGGGCACAGGTCACGCTGCAATGGTGGGCACAGGTCACGCTGCAATGGTGGGCACAGGTCACGCTGCAATGGTGGGCACAGGTCACGCTGCAATGGTGGGCACAGGTCACGCTGCAATGGTGGGCACAGGTCACGCTGCAATGGTGGGCACAGGTCATGCTGTATTGATGGGCACAGGTGAGCCTGCATTGAGGGGAACTGATAAAGTTGTTGTTAATATTTATTTTTGTAATGTAATTCTGCATAAAACATTTAAGTGTAATTTCTTGAGATAATTTATGAGGGCGTGATTAGGGGCGGGGCCAGGTAGGGGTTGGGTGGGGCAACTGGTGGCGAGTTACCCTTGAGGCCTGGCTAGTAGCTCAGGACTTGAAATTTTGAGCCCTGCCTTTAGTACAGTTCTCCAGTAATTAAAGTCCACTACCCTTAGTGGAGCACTGCTATCTCATTCATGCAACATGCACTTTCAGTCCTACCTGATGCACCAAGAAGAGGACCCGGTTTGGACATTTTTGTAGAGCTCTGAACAGGGCCACATAGGGAATATCAACTAGAACAGGAAGGAAAATGAGTGTTCTACACAGCAGGCGGCATTTGGTGGGGTGGGACATTAAATAACAAATGTGCTAAAAGTACAGTTGTCCTCTAAAGTGAATCTAAATCGTTAGGGATTGCATAAAGGATAAAAGAAAAAAAGTAATAGTCACCGGTCACCCTTCCGCATATGGCCCCCTTCACAAGCTAAAGTGTCAGCAGAAGTACTTATCTCAGATAAGTACCAGGGTTTTTTTCTGAAGCGGCCACAGCACAATGAATTGCCTGCAGTGGCCGAGGAACAACAAGGTAATTTAAACACGTGTCCCTTTAAGCTGAGTATATAGCCTGTTATATTACAAGCTGGGCTTTATTTACACGAAACCCTGTAGTGGCAGGTCTGCTTAAAATGCGATCATGTAGTAAATGGTCCTGTAATTTCTGTTATTGGCACTGCCTTGGAATATAATGATAAATGTAGGCAACTGTATTTATGGCAGATGTAATGTTCTCTTGCAAAGCTATAGGCACTGCTTCCATCCAACACTTTTGTCCGGTTGTGTCAAAGATTGTGTCCCTCCCGGGGCACTGTGGTTCTCCCTATTGGCCACTACAGGCTACAATATTGATGTAGCAGCTGATAGTAGGAACCACAGTGCTCACTGGTGGACGACACCTGGAAAGGCTGGATAGTAGTGATAATGGGAAAACTTGAAGTTGCTCTAGTTGGACTTTACACAGGGCTGGTGCCTCCTATGTGACAGGACTGGGCCAATCACTAAGCACTATCACTGTGACATAAGAAGGGGGTTGGTCACATGCTCCATACCAGGAGGTACTGGATATTTTCCTAAAGGTTAAGTTCACTTTTACAGAAAATCTGTAAGGTGAACTTACACTGGGCCCCCTACCCTCCCAGTCCTGCTATACAGGAGTCCCACGATCACCCGCCGTGAGACATCGGGTCACTGCTTCACCATTCCGGGGATTTGAAATCCCTGTGGCTTAATCTCCTATACGTACCTCTCAGCATGGAGGCATTCTAATTGGTTGGCGCCGTCACACGGACGGCGCTGACCAATCAGAACCCGCCTAGCCCATCCTGTTAGCGCTGAAGAGGAGAGAAAGCCACGGGGATTTCAAATCCCCAGACCGGTAAAGCGGCAACTCGATGTCTTACAGCGGGTGATCGTGGGCCCCCGGTATAGCGGGACTAGAGGGGTCCAGTGCAAGTTCACCTTACAGATTTTCTGTAAAGGTGAACTTACACTTTAAGCTAAAATTTTAACTCCCCGATTTGTCATGTAGGGTCGAAACAAAGATTAGCGTTAAATCAAATTGAGCCTAAAAAGTACACAAAAGGCTTTGTGGTAAAGGGGGTTAAAGCAGGACTTTCTTTAAAGCCGCACTATCCTTCCACCGAAAAAAAAATTACAATTAGCTCTGTGGCCTGGAAAACAGGACAACAAAAACAGCAAGGTCTGCCATTGCTTCATGTTTTAATTTCTCACGGGTTGCCATCTGGAAAGGAATACAAATGAAAAAATGGGATCTTCTTTTTCTACTGTACCACTGCCTTTCAGAAAAGGGATTATCACCTTGAGAAAAGAAAATCTTCCTGTAGCCTATTTAACTCATTTACTGGTGGAATGGGAAACTAAGGCAAACGTATCATTAAGAGAAAATGGATACCTTGAGGGTTTCACTAAGCCTGTCACACGTTATCATCCTATCAAGTGTTTCCTGAGAAGGTTAGTTTACCTTTTTTTTCCTGTGACAGGACAAGAAAGGCATTTTAAACTGTTAAACCCCAAGCACATCCAGCCTGTTTCTAGCATTATGAGACTTTCACCCTCTTGATTTTTTTTTTATTCTAATTCTTCTCGCAGTGCTTAAGAATGTATTCACAAGTGCAGCTCTTGACAATCCCGTGCAGTAATTATTGGGCAGCTGACAATGAGATGTGAACAATTACTGAGCCTTTTTTTTTTTTTTTCTTTTTAGGAAGGCACACTAATAAAGTCATTGGATGCTGCCCCTAGTCTGAAGTTACAGGAACACACAGCATTGTGTGCGGGGAACAATTGCTGCTAGCGGAAAGCAAAACCTTGAGTTAAACCAAGCTGTAAATTGATCTTGACATTTGGTTAAGGCTGACACTATAATCAAAAGCCCAACAGAAAGGGAGACTATGACTGAGGGATACCAAGCACAAAGGAAAAAATAAATAAATAAGTATCCTAAACAACTTCTGCTGAGATGCTGCACATCTGGTTCCTAACAATGTAAGAATCTGCCAACATATCTCAGACCTAGTAGTGTGCAAAAATGTACCCTCCAGCCAAAATGTATTTAATTCAAAAGTACTATTTTTTATATCAGATAATTTTTATTACGATAAATATTTTCAGTATTATAAACAAAAAGAAGAAAACAAGTAAACATGACTTAAAACCAAGAGATATAAAAACAAAAAGTACTTTAAAACAACCCTCTCACCTTGGTTAAAAAGATAAAATCTGGCCAGCTGGTAAAAAAACTGCACCTAATGCTCACCTGTCTGGCAGGTGATGAGCCACATCCCAAATCCTTCCTGGTTTATTGGCACTGTTTTGCCTTTAAAAAGTCTACAGACAAAACATGTCACAAAGCGACATCAGAGGCTGACACCAAAACCAGAAATGCCCATTCTGCCATCATGAGTATTGGAAGTTTGCATTTCTTTATTTGTGTGAGCAGTTTTTATGGTAAAGCGTTTTAATGGGGATTTTTGCACGTCCTATATATTATTCACCAGTTGGAAGGCTGTGTACTAAAGGGACAGGAGGAGAGACATCTAAGAACATTGCTGGATGTGATAACACCCAACCCTGTGCCTTAGGGCTTGAGTTTGGTAAGGTGTTTAGTACACAGGGGGGCGGTGCACGGTGGCATAACTGATGTATTGGTGGATTCACAGTTTTGCATTTTAAGGAGCACGGTTTAACCACTTGCCGACAGCACGGATGGCTAGTTCTGGGAGGCCCATCATATGATGGTCTCACGTGATAACGCCCGCTGTGGGGTGTGGGAGATGCGCTTTGTGATCAGTGTCCGGAGGACACTGCTGATCACAGATTGAGGTAAAGAGCCAATCAGCGGCTCTTTACCACATGATCAGCGGTGTCCAATCACAGCTGATCATGAATGTAAACAGAAGCCGGTTATCGGCAGAGGGCCAATAACCGGCTTCTGTAAAAGGGACATGTACACTGATAATCAGTGTCCTGATTATCAGTGCAGTCCAAACAGTGTCCACTGGTGCTGCTAATTAGTGCCCACCAGTTCTGTCAATCAGTGCCTCCTCATCAGAGCCGCCCATCAGAGCCGCCCATCAGAGCCGCCCATCAGAGCCGCCCATCAGAGCCGCCCATCAGAGCCGCCCATCAGAGCCGCCCATCAGTGTCGCCCATCAGTGTCGCCCATCAGTGTCGCCCATCAGTGTCGCCCATCAGTGTCGCCCATCAGTGCCGCCCATCAGTGTCGCCCATCAGTGCCGCCCATCAGTGCCGCCCATCAGTGCCGCCCATCAGTGCCGCCCATCAGTGCCGCCCATCAGTGTCGCCCATCAGTGCCCATCAGTGTCGCTCATCAGTGCAGCCTCATCAGGGCCCACCAGTGCTGCCTCATCAGTGCAGCTCATCAGTGCACATCAGTGAAGGAGAAAAATTACCTGTTTGCAAATTTTTAAAACTATGAAAAAAAGTTTTTTTCCCAAAATTGTTGGTCTTTATTCATTTATTTAAGCAAAAATAAACCCAGTGGTGATTAAGTACCACCAAAACAAAGCTCTATTTGTGTGAAAAAAAAATGTTGTTTGGGTACAGTGTTGCATGACCACCCAATTTTCATTCAAAGTGCGACAGCGCTGGAAGTTGAAAATTGGCCTGGGCAGGAAGGGGGTAGAGGTGCCCAGTAGGCAAGAAGTTAATGTGAGCATAATTTATTGAGTGTTATTAGATGTGGTGCAGTACACTAGATGTGGTGCAGTGTGGTACACTATTTAGTATCTATTTTTTTTTTTAACGAGTGACACAGAGTAGAAGAGGATTCTGGGACAGAGGACGTGGATTTTAGGTAGAGTGATATGCATTTTAAAGTGGATGTTTGGAAAGGAGTTAAACAGGATCTGTGAGAAAACACATATCGCTGGTGATAGTCACGTATATTTTGTCATGCACACAATATAGTATCTTTATGATAAGATTTCAATAAATTACCGATAATAATAATAATAAGTACTACAGCTATCTGACTTTGCAGACTTGCCTTTTGCCATCCCAGACTGTTTCTGTATCCCCCTAGTGCTGGGCTCGGATTACTGACATCACACTTCTGAGCCTAGAGGAAAGCATTGTGGGAACTGTAGTCTCCTGAGCAGACATCGCTGAACCATGGACTACCCCCTCCCAGCTAGCTATCTGCTCCAGGGGAGCATTATGGGAGAGACTATAAAAGTGATCTGCCAGGCAGGCCCACGCTCTCTCGCTTCCCGGGTCCCATCGTGTGAGCGTCATCTCGCCGCTGTGTGTGAGAAGACCACGATCTACCACACGATACACAGCCTTACAAGCTCCAGCCCCAGCGGGTCAGACGTCAGCGCTACTTGAGGAGCGCCTCTGCAGCATCACTGAATGCATCAGAGTCGGACGGCTCACTGATCCAGCAGACCGATCGACATCTGTGCCTGAATGCAGTGCATGCAGAATCGTTTAATTGTCCATTGGTAAGGTTAATGGACGTTCTTAAGATTGGTGAGAAGGCACTGGCCCAAAAATCCAGTTATCAGCTATTAATATCACACTCTGAACACTGTGCACAGACAACTTTTATCTGGATTGCCTAAAGGACTGCTATAAGAAGGGGTTAACAATAGTGGGCGATCAAGGGGTTAAATGTGTGTTCCCTAGATGTGTTCTAACTGTATGGGGATAGGACTGACTGGGGGAGGAGACAAATCGTTGTTCCTACTTAGTAGGAACAAACAATATTTCTCCTCTCCCCTGACAAAACAGGGATTTGTGTGTTTACACACACAAATCCCCGTGCACGCGATCGCGCGTGGCCGGCGGCAATCACGCCTCCCGGCCACGCGCATCAGGTGCCCTGACCCTCTGGCGGCTCTTAAACAGTGCCATTGTTCCCCAGTATTTATACGTGAGTCGGTTGGGAACCGGTTAAGCAGAAATATTCCCTATAGCAACCAAAAGCTTTAAGGAATTAATTTGCTACTGTTCATTACTGTGTACATTGGTATCATTTACTTGTCATTGCTAACTATCATTTGACTGTTTTAATAACTATTTCAACCTAGTCTTGGCTATTAAATAAGAATTTGGTGTACAAATCCTCCTTTTAAGTCTCTTATCTTGATTAAGTAAATCTGAGAGAGCTAAAACTATCTGCATTGTGTCTGTGTTATTTAAAGGTATACACAATATGTCTGAATCTAGTGTGTCAGGAGGGCTGGAAAGTTCACAAGGTCAAGGCTGCACAGAACATGCAATTCCAAGCCACCCTCTATGGGGCAGTGCTACACATTCACGATGAGGTGAAGATTCTTGTGGAAGATGTGGAAATATTGAAGTGAGAGGATTATTGGAGGCAAAAAGACAGTTGTGTTGTAAAGCTTTATTGGACCAAGTTTGACATATGTGGTAAGAGTCTGGGGAAGATACTTACCTTTGATAACCAATTTATTCCTGAAGTGCTGGACATTTGGATCTCATTATTAGCACTGCTGCCATTTTACAATTCCAGGTATGCTGCATAGCATCTCCCCCACCGTTCTCTGTGGTTCCAACTGCTGATCGCTACATAACTGCAAGAAACAGTGGGCAGTTGGAAGAACCACAGTGAGTGGCAGGGAACAGACACTATCCAACATATCGGTGTATGGGATAACATTTGCAGAGATATCTCTGGAAGGATACAGAAATTTGATTCATAACTCGTTTGGCAGGTTATTAGGATTAGCCAGCTTGTACCCTTTTCACCAAGGTGATAGAGTTGTTTGAAAGTACAACAGATTTGGTTTTCGTAACAAACTAAAAAAAATGTTTTATAACAGTCAAGGGTGTGGGGCAGAACCGGTACTCGTAATTAGAACATCTAATGACCGGAGAATGCAAAAGATATATAAAGCCTCCCTGGGATTCAACTCGCCAGTGAAAATTGCAAAATTGAAATAAGTTTTGTTGGAAGCCAGAATTTAAAAAATAATACAACCAACTAGGTCAATGTATGCCTCTCTAAATCTTTATGGATGCCAGTATCCTTATTTTCTAAATGGTCCTGAAGAAACTTCAAAAATGCAGGTCAGCAGTGTTAATTTTAACATCAAATTTCGATTTAGTTGTATACTAGTCATCTGAATGGTTTTCGTTTTAGTTGTATTTTAGTCTACTAAAATTTCCAGTATCAAACACTAAAATTGCTTTTTGACCACTGTTAAAGTTTGACGTCACATTTTGATTTCGATTTAGTCTTAGTCTTTTGAGTTTTAGTCATATTTTAGTCATGTTAATTGAAACTGAATTTTATTTTCGTTGAGTTTGAGACATTGAAAACATGCAGCTGACGAAAATATTTTTGCAGACTAAATTAACACTGCAGATCAGGTATTTTGAAGCTCCCAGCAAAGGGACTTGCCATTGTCAAAGCTAAAGAGTACAGCACAGAATCATGTGACATGAGGTTGATTATCAACCCAGAAGAAATGTAACAAGCTAACTGGTGTTTTAAATCATATATAACTCATATAGCCCATATATTGGAAGGTCATGTTGACTTAGCTGTTGGTGAGGTTTTCCCTAAACAGCATTATAAGGTCTCTTATTTCATTAGTCACTATGTCCAATTTACACATTGGAAATAAAAGCTTAAAGGATGGTGTAGACGGCACATGCCAACTGTGTGCTAAACTTTCTAAGGCTGGTCATAGACAGAAATCCTGTAAAAGAAAGGTTGAGAGACATCTGTATGTTCTCAAACAGTGCAGCAGTATTTAGCATATATCATGCAACTCGCTGCACACACTGTCTATCCTCCTCACCACTTACCAGTGATGAGAGGGAATAATAGGATTTTTATAACAGCTTACCTGTAAAATCCTTTTCTTGGAGTACATCACGGGACACAGAGCGGCATAGTCATTACTATGTGGGTTATATAG
Source organism: Rana muscosa (assembly GCA_029206835.1). Lineage (NCBI taxonomy): Eukaryota > Metazoa > Chordata > Amphibia > Anura > Ranidae > Rana > Rana muscosa. The sequence continues at coordinate 75,032,103 of CM055120.1, forward strand.
ATACCTTCAGGTGCTGGCACTGGCAACTTCCAAAACCGGAAGTACCCTCCCCTATATAAGCCCCTCCCATCCGGGAGTACCTCAGTTTTGTAGCAAAGCAATAAGTGTCCCCAAAAGAGGGGTGGGAGCTCTGTGTCCCGTGATGTACTCCAAGAAAAGGATTTTACAGGTAAGCTGTTATAAAAAATAGGATTTTTATAACAGCTTACCTGTAAAATCCTTTTCTTGGAGTACATCACGGGACACAGAGCGACATAGTCATTACTAATGGGTTATATAGATACCGTCAGGTGCTGGCACTGGCAACTTCCAAAACCGGAAGTACCCTCCCCTATATAAGCCCCTCCCATCCGGGAGCACCTCAGTTTTGTAGCAAAGCAATAAGTGTCCCCAAAGAGGGGTGGGAGCTCTGTGTCCCGTGATGTACTCCAAGAAAAGGATTTTACAGGTAAGCTGTTATAAAAATCCTATTTTCTTTTTCGTACATCACGGGACACAGAGCGACATAGTCATTACTAATGGGATGTCCTAAAGCAATGCCAAATGAGGGGGGGGATACACCATATATAAGCTGAGCGCTATCAGACATGAGGATCTTTTGCGGCCTGCAACACACTGCGCCCAAAGGCGACATCCTCCTGACTTCTAACGTCCACCTGGTAGAACCTAGTAAACGTGTGTACTGAAGACCATGTTGCGGCCTTACAGATTTGAGCCAGGGAGGCCTGGTGATGCACTGCCCATGAAGTTCCAACTGCTCTCGTGGAGTGCGCCCTAACTTTGAACGGAGGCGGTCTATTTCTCAAGCCATAGGCTTGTATTATGACCTGTCGAATCCACTTGGCTAAAGTAGATTTTGACGCTGCCTGACCCCTTCTGGGGCCTTCCGGCAGAATAAACAAAGTATCCGTTCTGCGAATCTGAGCAGTGGCTTTTAGATAAGCTTTAACTGCTCTTACTACATCCAAAGAATGCAATAACTTTTCCTCTACCGAAGTAGGTTTGGGGAAAAAAGAAGGAGGAACCACATCTTGGTTCAAATGAAACCTCGATACCACCTTAGGAAGAAAGGCTGGATGAGGACGTAACACTACTCTGTCCTTATGGATAACCAGATATGGCTCCTTACAGGACATAGCTGCTAATTCCGATACTCTTTTAGCCGAACAAATGGCTACTAGAAAAATCAATTTCCTGGTGAGAAGCACCAAGGAAATATGCTGTAATGGTTCAAATGGTTGTTTCTGTAGAACCGACAGAACCAAGTTTAGATCCCATGGACATATGGGAATATTAACCGGAGGACTAATACGCATCACTCCTTGTATAAAGGCTTTGACTAGTGAATGCGAAGCCAAGGGCCTTTGAAAAAATATTGACAAGGCCGAAATCTGACCCTTGATAGTACTCAAGGCAAGCTTCCTATCTACAGCCCATTGTAGGGAGTCCAGACTCCTACCTATTACGTACTTACGTGGATGCCATTTCTTGGCTTCACACCAGGCGATGTACGCCTTCCAGATTCTATAGTAGATCTGCCTGGATACCGGCTTCCTGGCATTGATCATGGTAGATACCACAGAATTAGAGAGCCCTCTCTTTTTTAGAATGTGGGCTTCAATAGCCAGGCCGTCAAACCTAGGGCTGGTAAGGAAGGGTGGTATATCGGTCCTTGCGAAAGCAGGTCCGGACGATGTGGGAGAGTCCAAGGACTCCCCACTGACATTTTACAATCTCCACGTACCACGCTCTTCGGGGCCACGCTGGAGCCACCAGAATCACTGGTTTCTTTTCTACCCTGATTCTGCGGAGTAATCGAGGTAACCATTGTGGCGGTGTGAATGCATATATCAGCTTGAACTGATCCCAAGGGAACACTAGGGCATCCGAGCCGCAAGCTAGGGGATCCCTTGTCCGAGAGACAAACCTGTCCCCCTTTGCGTTGAATCTGGATGCTAGAAGATCTACATCCGATGTTCCCCACCGCTGACATATTGTCCAGAAAACCTCGGGGTGAAGGGACCCTTCCTCTGGGCCTAATTGCTGGCGACTTAGAAAGTCCGCCTTCCAATTCTCCACTCCTGGAATGAATACCGCAGATATGGCTGGGACATATTTTTTCTGCCCATTTCAGGATGTAATTTACTTCCCTCTGGGCTGCACGACTCCTGGTGCCCCCCTGATGATTGATATATGCCACTGCTGTGGCATTGTCTGATTGAATTCTGACAGGGGACCCTTGGAGTTTGGATGTCCATGCTACTAGGGCATACCGGGCTGCTCGTATCTCTAAGAGATTGATGGGCAGGGCCTTTTCTGCATCCGACCATCTGCCCTGGAGAGACTATTGCTCCAGTACTGCTCCCCAGCCTATAAGGCTGGCACCTGTAGTGACCACCTCCCAAGAAATCGGACTGAAGGATTTCCTTTTTTCCAGATTCTGGGAAACCAACCACCAACGGAGGCTCTTGCGAACGGAAGGGGACAAGGACATTGTAAGTCTAGGCCTGAATTTTTTTGTTCCAGGCTGACAGTATGGCCCCTTGCAAATTCCTTGAATGGAATTGACCGTAGGGTACTGCTTCGAATGATGCCACCATTTTTCCCAGCAGCCTCATATACAGGCGTATGGACGGCTGTCTTTTTTGTACCCACTAAGTGGATCAAATCTTTCAAAGACAACACCTTTCCTCGAGGCAAGAATATTTTTCTCTGGCCTGAATCCAACCTTAGCCCCAAGTATTCCAGACTTTTGACTGGTTTTTAGGGCTGACTTGTCTCGGTTGATAATCCAACCGTGAGATTCCAGATACTTGATTGTCTTGTGAACGACCACGTCTAGTTTTTTCACTGAGTGGTCTATCAGCAACAAGTCATCCAGATATGCCATTATCATTACACCTTGTGTTCTTAGATTGGCCAATAAAGGGCCAGAATTTTTGTAAACACTCGTGGTGCTGTGGCCAAACCGAAGGGTAAGGCTCTGAACTGAAAATGGCGCCCTTCTACTGCAAAGCGTAGAAATTTTTGGTGGACTGGAAAGATGGGAATGTGCAAATAAGCATCTTTGATGTCGATCGTGGCTAACCAATCCTCCCCTTGTAGGGCAGTGGCCACCGATCGGATCGACTCCATCGGAAAGACCTGATATACAGGAATTTGTATGGCCCTTTTAGAATTAATATGGGCCTCCCGTCCGCGTTTGCTTCGGGACTGTAAAGAGGTTTGAGTAAAACCCGAACCCTCATTCTTCCAGGGGAACCTCCATAATTACTCCTTGGAGCAATAGTTGTTCTAGTGCCAACAGGAGGGACTCTCTCTTCCGGGGATCCCTTGGCACGTTTGACCTCAAAAATGGGAAGGAGGAGAGTCTTTTAACTCCAAACTGTATCCCAAACCTACTGCGGAGAGCACCTATCTTGATCGTGTCCCGCCAGGTCTCTTGCGAACAACTGGAGTCCTCCCCCCACCCGACTGAGTGGGGGCTTCAATGATTTTAACTTTGGGGGAGGTTTTGTACCTCCCCTGACCCAGGGTTTCTCATTACCCTGCTACTGTCCCTGTTTTTTACCCCCGGGATTTGACCGAGGAGGCCGTCGGAACTGTTACACAGCCGATGCCCCAGGGACTGGAGAAGCAGGCCTCTTAAAGAGGGACCTCTAACTCTGCTTTTAACCGGCAAGAGCGTATTTTTACCGCTGGAAATTTTCTGGATATATTTGTCCAGGTTTTCCCTGAATAAGCGTTCACCATGAAATGGGACGCTAACCAGCCATTCTTTACAGGGAGCTTCAGCAGACCAGTTTTTGAGCCATAGGAGCCTACGCGTATGTACTATAGACAGCGTAAGGCGGGAGGCCTGATGGACTGAATCCTCTATGGCGTCAACCGCAAAGCCTAAGGCTCTAGGTAGATCAGCTAGGGCAAAGCCTGCTGATCTGTCAAGTCCCTCAAGACCTGTTTCAACTGATCCTTCACTGCTTAGCAGACCCCAATAGCTGCTACTGCTGGTTGTATCACCAAGCAGATTTTCATAAGGACTCCAATCTTTTATTTATTGGGTTCTTGAACATTTGGACATTATCCACTGGACATGTCAGTGATTTATACATACAAGAGATGGCTGCGTCCACTGTAGGGACCTTCCAATTTTTTTTTTTTTTTTTTTGATGAACTTATCCTCCATGGGATAGACCACCGGAAATCTCTTGGGGGAATAAATATTTTCTCAGGACGTTCCCAATCCTGGAAAATGAGCCCTTTCAGTAAAGGGTGAAGTGGAAAAGAACAAACAGTCTGGGGGCTTCTAGCGACCCCAACGAGGATACAGTAGTGGTTGATGGTTCCGCAAGGTGCATTTTTAAATGCTGATAGGACCAAGTTAGTCAGAGACTGAACCCATAATCTTTCAGCTTGAGATGCTGAGAAAAGGTTCCCCCACTGTTGATTCCTCTATAACAGAATCAACCTCATCCTGATCCCCTTCAGGCAGGTCGATCCCTGTATGGGACTGTTGCTCTGCTAACAGGCACTCTGAAGGAGGAGACGGAGATCGGGCGTGCTTTCCCTGACAGGGAGGCAGCGATAAATGTTGACAATCTCTCTCTAATCCTCCCAGAGCTGAGGAAAAAAACCTCCTCTGTTACATACACAGGAGCAGGTGACTGAGGACAGCCGCAGTACCAAGTACCCCTGCGGGGTCTCTACGGTCACTTACCTCTGAACTTCAGGGGAGACTGGTGCAGCAGAAGTATGCCCAAGATCCTCAGAGCCCGATGAGACCCCCTTCGCTTCCTGGAAGATTCAGTTCCGGAGCTTCTGGACGGCATATTCCTAAGCCTAAAGCTGAGGTATTCCAGCCGTAATACACCACTTTTACTGAGAATAGTCTAGCACAATTGCTGCTATATCACAGTTGGTGTCTACTAATGTGCCTTTCTAGGGGATGCCTGTATCAACCGCTTGCTGTATGCCTTTAAATGTTGCCAGCTCTGTCTCTGTACTTCATAGCCAGCTCACTACAATATTGTGGTTTTTTTAAAACTGCTGGGACGCCCGCACATGCGCAGAAGCGCTGCGGCGCGCACAGAGCGTCATCCCCCAGGCTCCGCCCCCTTTCCCGGCTCACCTCTATATATAGAGGCGCGTGCTCGCGCGCGGGCACGTGCGCCTTCGGCGCTAATTTCAAATATGGTAACAAGGGACAGGAGCCAGGGCCCCTCTTTGCCGCAGGCCGGGGGATGGACAAACACTGCAACATGGCAGAGGAAGCAGTTTCCTATAAGAGAACTCACCATCTGCCTGGACTTTGCTCTGCTGAGAAGAAGCTAGTCCACATGACAAGAAAACATTCCACAGCGGCCTCTAGTGGACAAACACAGGTACCGCAGTCTAATATATTAATTATATATAAAAACATTTATTTTTATTTTTTTCTTGACCACCATTAAAAATTATTACATTTTTTTAGTAGTTACAGGCATGCACAGAATTTTGCGGGAATACCATTAGGTAACAGACAGAAAGACAAATTAGGCTTGGGGGTCCCCCAATAGAACCAAGTTCCTGGGGGCCCCCACTTACCTGTTCCCCGCCGCAGGACTTTGTTTGGTCCACAAAAGCCCAAACTTCACCTATCACGGCAGGCATTGTAATCAAACCTTCAGGGACCGGGTTCCCAAGGATTCCACTCCCCTGGACCTGTATAGCACCCTGCACAGAAAACATCTTGGTCGTGGGTATGACCAGAGCTCTGGATCCCAGGGTCCAGCTCTCCTAAGAGAAGCATTACAGGCAAAACCTTGCTCTTCTCTGCAAGGCCCGGGTACCGACCGTTTAGCTATGAAGCTTTTTTGGTCGGATCCGGAATAGCTTACTGAGGCCCAAAAGAACCTGTACGCAAGCTCAGTGAAAAACACATGTTTCTTCTTGGCCAACACCTTAGACACTGGCAAAAAACTGAGGTGCTCCCGGATGGGAGGGGCTTATATAGGGGAGGGTACTTCCGGTTTTGGAAGTTGCCAGTGCCAGCACCTGACGGTATCTATATAACCCATTAGTAATGACTATGTCGCTCTGTGTCCTGTGGTGTACGAAAAAGAAATCCTATTTTCTTTCTCGTACATAACGGGACACAGAGCGGCATAGTCATTACTATGTGGGATGTCCTAAAGCAATGCCCAATGAGGGGGGGGGGTACACCATACATAAGCTGAGCGCTATCAGACATGAGGATCTTTTGCGGCCTGCAACACACTGCGCCCAAAGGCGATATCCTCCTGACTTCTAACGCCCACCTGGCAGAACCTAGTAAACGTGTGTACTGAAGACCATGTTGCGGCCTTACAGATTTGAGCCAGGGAGGCCTGGTGATGCACTGCCCATGAAGTTCCAACTGCTCTCGTGGAGTGCGCCCTAACTTTGAACGGAGGCGGTCTCCTTCTCAAGCCATAGGCTTGCATTATGACCTGTCGAATCCACTTGGCTAAAGTAGATTTTGACGCTGCCTGACCCTTTCTGGGGCCTTCCAGCAGAATAAACAAAGTATCCGTTCTGCGAATCTGAGCAGTGGCTTTTAGATAAGCTTTAACTGCTCTTACTACATCCAAAGAATGTAATAATTTTTCCTCTACTGAACTAGGTTTGGGGGAAAAAAGAAGGAAGAACCACATCTTGGTTCAAATGAAACCTCGATACCACCTTCGGAAGAAAGGTTGGATGAGGACGTAACACTACTCTGTCCTTATGGATAACCAGATATGGCTCCCTACAGGACATAGCGGCTAATTCCGACACTCTTTTAGCCGAACAAATGGCTACTAGAAAAATCAATTTCCTGGTGAGAAGAACCAGGGAAATATGCTGTAATGGTTCAAATGGTTGTTTCTGTAGAACCGACAGAACCAGGTTTAAGTCCCATGGACATATGGGAATATTAACCGGAGGGCTAATACGCATCACTCCTTGTATAAAGGCTTTGACTAGTGAATGCGAAGCCAAGGGCCTTTGAAAAAATATTGACAAGGCCGAAATCTGACCCTTGATAGTACTCAAGGCAAGCTTCCTATCTACAGCCCACTGTAGGAAGTCCAGAATCCTACCTATTACGTACTTTCGTGGATGCCATTTCTTGGCCTCACACCAGGCGATGTACGCCTTCCAGATTCTATAGTAGATCTGCCTGGATACCGGCTTCCTGGCATTGATCATGGTAGATACCACAGGATTAGAGAGACCTCTCTTTTTTAGAATGTGGGCTTCAATAGCCAGACCGTCAAACCTAGGGCTGGTAAGGAAGGGTGGTATATCGGTCCTTGCGAAAGCAGGTCCGGACGATGTGGGAGGGTCCAAGGACTCCCCACAGACATTTTTATAATCTCCGCGTACCATGCTCTTCGGGGCCACGCTGGAGCCACCAGAATCACTGGTTTCTTTTCTACCCTGATTCTGCGGAGTAATCAAGGTAACAATTGTGGCGGTGGGAATGCATATATCAGCTTGAACTGATCCCAAGGGAACACTAGGGCATCCGAGCCGCAAGCTAGGGGATCCCTTGTCCAAGAGACAAACCTGTCCACCTTTGCGTTGAATCTGGATGCTAGCAGATCTACATCCGGTGTTCCCACCGCTGACATATTGTCCGAAAAACCTCGGGGTGAAGGGACCATTCCCCTGGGCATAATTGTTGGCGACTTAGAAAGTCCCCCTTCCAATTCTCCACTCCTGGAATGAATACCGCGGATATGGCTGGGACATATCTTTCTGCCCATTTCAGGATGCAATTTACTTCCCTCTGGGCTGCACGACTCCTGGTGCCACCCTGATGATTGATATATGCCACTGCCGTGGCATTGTCTGATTGAATTCTGACAGGGGACCCTTGGAGTTTGGATGTCCATGCTACTAGGGCATACCGGGCTGCTCGTATCTCTAAGAGATTGATGGGCAGGGCCTTTTCCGCATCCGACCATCTGCCCTGGAGAGACCATTGCTCCAGTACTGCTCCCCAGCCTATAAGGCTGGCATCTGTAGTGACCACTAGGGATGAGCTTCGAGTTCGAGTCGAACTCATGTTCGACTCGAACATTGCCTGTTCGCCCGTTCGCCGAACAGCGAACAAATTGGGGTGTTCGCGGCAAATTCGAAAAATCTATGGGAGAAATCTAAAGTGCTAATTATAAAGGCTTATATGCAAGTTATTGTCCTAAAAAGTGTTTGGGGACCCGGGTCCTGCCCCAGGGGACATGTATCAATGCAAAAAGAAGTTTTAAAAACGGCCGTTTTTTCGGGAGCAGTGATTTTAATAATGCTTAAAATGAAAAAATAAAAGTGAAATATTCCTTTAAATTTCGTACCTGGGGGTGTGTATGATATGCATGTAAAGTGGCGCATGTTTCCCGTGCTTAGAACTGTCCCTGCAAAAAGTGTCATTTTTGAAAGAAAAAAATGCATTTAAAACTGACTCGCGGCTATTAATGAATTGTCGGCTCCCGGCAATACATACAAAAGTCATTGATAAAAAAAAAAAAAAAAAGCGTGGGGGTTCCCCAGAATTCAATTACCAGGCCCTTCAGGTCTGGAATGGATATTAAGGGGAACCCCGCCGCAAATAAAAAAAAATTGACGTGGGGTTCCCCCAAATATCCATTCCAGGCCCTTCAGATCTGGCATGGATTTTAAGGGGAACTCCACCCCAAATAAAAAAAAAATGGCGTGGAGTCCCCCTAAAAATCCATACCAGACCCCTTATCCGAGCATGCAACCTGGCCGGCCGCAGGGGAAAAGGGGGGGACGAGAGAGCGGCCCCCCTCCCTCCTGAACCGTACCAAGCCACATGCCCTCAACATGGGGAGGATGTCCCCATGTTGATGGGGACAAGGGCCTCATCCCCACAACCCTTGCCCGGTGGTTGTGGGGGTCTGCGGGCGGGGGGCTTATCGGAATCTGGAAGACCCCTTTAACAAAGAGGACCCCCAGATCCCGGCCCCCCCCTATGTGAATTGGTAAGGGGTACATTGTACCCCTACCATTTCACGAAGAAAGCGTAAAAAAATGTTTAAAAAAACACACAAACACCTTGAAAAAGTCCTTTATTTAAAAAAAAAAAACCAAAACATTCCAGCGGTGAAATCCAGTGTCCCGCGGCGATCCCGATGTCCAGCGCTGTCCGTCATTGGTTGTGCCTGAGCGGACCTGATGGGGAACTCCCTCTCAGTATTTTAAATGTATAGACCCGCCCCTTCTAAAGTTCCCCATCAGGTCCGCTCAGCGGACGAGATGCGGAACATGAGAAGGGGCGGGTCTGTACATGTATTACCAAAGTGAGAGCAGTTCCCCATCAGGTCCGCCTCCTCGGTATGTCAGACCCGCCTACGTCATTGGCTTGAGCGGGGAACTTCCTTCACTATGTAAATTTAAATTTACATAGTGAAGGAAGTTCCCCGCTCAAGCCAATGACGTAGGCGGGTCTGACATACCGAGGGGGCGGACCTGATGGGGAACTGCTCTCACTTTGGTAATACATGTATAGACCCGCCCCTTCTCATGTTCCGCATCTCGTCCGCTGAGCGGACCTGATGGGGAACTTTAGAAGGGGCGGGTCTATACATTTAAAATACTGAGAGGGAGTTCCCCATCAGGTCCGCTCAGGCACAACCAATGAAGGACAGCGCTGGACATCGGGATCGCCGCGGGACACTGGATTTCACCGCAGGAATGTTTATTTATTTATTTTTTTAAATAAAGGACTTTTTCAAGGTGTTTGTGTGTTTTTTTAAACATTTTTTTTACGCTTTCTTCGTGAAATGGTAGGGGTACAATGTACCCGTTACCAATTCACATAGGGGGGGGCGGGATCTGGGGGTCCCCTTTGTTAAAGGGGTCTTCCAGATTCCGATAAGCCCCCTGCCCGCAGACCCCCACAACCACCGGGCAAGGGTTGTGGGGATGAGGCCCTTGTCCCCATCAACATGGGGACATCCTCCCCATGTTGAGGGCATGTGGCTTGGTACGGTTCAGGAGGGAGGGGGGGCCGCTCTCTCGTCCCCCCCTTTTCCCCTGCGGCCGGCCAGGTTGCATGCTCGGATAAGGGGTCTGGTATGGATTTTTAGGGGGACTCCACGCCATTTTTTTTTAAACTTGGGGTGGAGTTCCCCTTAAAATCCATGCCAGATCTGAAGGGCCTGGTAATTGAATTCTGGGGAACCCCCACGCTTTTTTTTTTTTCTCAATGACTTTTGTATGTATTGCCGGGAGCCGACAATTCATTAATAGCCGCGAGTCAGTTTTAAATGCATTTTTTTTCTTTCAAAAATGACATTTTTTGCAGGGACAGTTCTAAGCACGGGAAACATGCGCCACTTCACATGCATATCATACACACCCCCCAGGTACGAAATTTAAAGGAATATTTCACTTTTATTTTTTCATTTTAAGCATTATTAAAATCACTGCTCCCGAAAAAACGGCCGTTTTTAAAACTTCTTTTTGCATTGATACATGTCCCCTGGGGCAGGACCCCGGTCCCCAAACACTTTTTAGGACAATAACTTGCATATTAGCCTTTATAATTAACACTTTAGATTTCGAACGTTCGAGTCCATTGTATTTAATAGGGTTCTAAAGTTCACACGAACATTTTGTCTGTTCGCAGGTTCTGGTACGAACCGAACAGGGGGGTGTTCGGCTCATCCCTGGTGACCACCTTCCAAGAAATCGGACTGAAGGATTTCCCTTTTTCCAGATTCTGGGGAACCAACCACCAACGGAGGCTCTTGCGAATGGAAGGGGACAAGGACATTGGTAAGTCTAGGGCCTGAACTTTCTTGTTCCAGGCTGACAGTATGGCCCTTTGCAAATTCCTTGAATGGAATTGACCGTAGGGTACTGCTTCGAATGATGCCACCATTTTTCCCAGCAGCCTCATGCACAGGCGTATGGACGGCTGTCTTTTTGTACCCACTAAGTGGATCAAATCTCTCAAAGACAACACCTTTTTTCGAGGCAAGAATATTTTCCTCTGGCCTGAATCTAGCCTTAGCCCCAAGTATTCCAGACTTTTGACTGGTTTTAGGGCTGACTTGTCTCGGTTGATAATCCAACCGTGAGTTTCCAGATACTTGATTGTCTTGTGAACGACCACTTCTAGTTTTTTCACTGAGTGGTCTATCAGCAACAAGTCGTCCAGATATGCCATTATCGTTACACCTTGCGTTCTTAGATTGGCCAATAATGGGGCCAGAATTTTTGTGAACACTCATGGTGCTGTGGCCAGACCGAAGGGTAAGGCTCTGAACTGAAAATGGCGCCCTTCTACTGCAAAGCGTAGAAATTTTTGGTGGACTGGAAAGATGGGAATGTGCAAATAAGCATCTTTGATGTCGATCGAGGCTAACCATTCCTCCCCTTGTAGGGCAGTGGCCACCGATCGGATCGACTCCATCAGGAAAGTCCTGATATGCAGGAATTTGTTTAGCCCTTTTAGATTTAATATGGGCCTCACGTCCCCGTTTGGCTTCGGGACTGTAAAGAGGTTTGAGTAAAACCCGAACCCCCATTCTTCCAGGGGAACCTCCATAATTACTCCTTGGAGCAATAGTTGTTCTAGTGCCAACAGGAGGGACTCTCTCTTCCGGGGATCCCTTGGCACGTTTGACCTCATAAAATGGGAAGGAGGAGAGTCTTAACTCCAATCTGTATCCCAGACTTACTGCGGAGAGCACCCATCTGTCTCTGCGAACAACTGGAGTCTTCCCCCCACCCGATTGAGTGGGGGCAACCCTTCATGCATTTGACTTTGGGGGAGGTTTTGTACCTCTCCTGACCCAGGGTTTCTTATTACCCTGCGATTGTCCCTGATTTTTACCCCCGGGATTTGACCGAGGAGGCCGTCGGAACTGTTTCACAGCCGATGCCCCAGGGACTGGAGAAGCAGGCCTCTTAAAAGAGGGACCTCTAACTCTGTTTTTAACCGGCAAGAGTGTACTTTTACCGTTGGAAATTTTCTGGATATATTTGTCCAGGTCTTCCCCGAATAAGCGTTCACCATGAAATGGGAAGCTAACCAGCAATTTTTTTACAGGGAGCTTCAGCAGACCAGTTTTTGAGCCATAGAAGCCTGCGCATATGTACTACAGACAGCGTAAGGCGGGAGGCCTGATGGATTGAATCCTTTATGGCGTCAACCGCAAAGCATAAGGCTCTAGGTAGATCAGCTAGGGCAAGGGCCTGCTGATCCGGCAAGTCCCTTAAGACCTGTTTCAACTGATCCTTCACTGCTTGGCAGACCCCAATAGCTGCCACTGCTGGTTGTGTCACCAAGCCTGCTATAGAAAAAGCAGATTTTAATAAGGACTCCAATTTTTTATCTATTTGGTCCTTGAACATTTGGACATTATCCACTGGACATGTCAGTGATTTATTCACACAAGAGATGGCTGCGTCCACTGTAGGGACCCTCCATTTTTTGATGAACTTATCCTCCATGGGATAGACCACCGGAAATCTCTTGGGGGGAGTAAATATTTTATCAGGATTTTCCCAATCCTGGTACATGAGCCCTTCCAATAAAGGGTGAAGTGGAAAGGAACAGACAGTCTGGGGAGCTTTTAGCGACCCCAGCGAGGAGACAGTAGTGGTTGATGGTTCCGCAAGGTGCATTTTAAATGCTGATCGGACCATGTTAGTCAAAGACTGAACCCATAATCTTTCAGCTTGAGATGCTGAGAAAGGTTCCTCCACTGTTGATTCCTCTATAACAGAATCAACCTCCTCCTGATCCCCTTCAGGCAGGTCGATCCCTGTATGGGACTGTTGCTCCGCTAACAGGTACTCTGAAGGAGGAGACGGAGATCGGGCGTGCTTTCCCTGTGACAGGGAGGCAGCGATCAATGTTGACAATCTCTCTTCTAATCCTCCCAGAGCTGAGGAAAAAACCTCCTCTGTTACATACACAGGAGCAGGTGAACTGAGGAAAGCCACAGTACCAGGTACTCCTGCGGGGTCTCTACGGTCACTAACCTCTGAATTTTCAGGGGAGACTGGTGCAGCAGAAGCATGCCCAAGATCCTCAGAGCCCGATGGAGACCCCCTTCGCTTCCTGGAAGATTTAGTTCCGGAGCTTCTGGACGGCATATTCCTAAGCCCAAAGCTGAGGTATTCCAGCCGTAATACACCACTTTTACTGAGAATAGTCTAGCACAATTGCTGCTATATAACAGTTGGTGTCTACTAAAGTGCCTTTCTAGGGGATGCCTGCATCAACCGCCTCTGTGTGCCTTTTTACTGTTGCTAGCTCTGTCTGTGTACTTCAATAGCCAGCTGTGCCTTTAAACATGCTGGACGCCCGCACATGCGCAGTAGCGCCGCGGCGCACACCGAGCGTCATCCACCCGCTCCGCCCCTTTTTCCAGATCGCCTCTATATAGAGAGGCGCGGGCACGTGCGCCTTCGGCGCCTTTTTTGAAAAATAAGGAGCTAGATGGGAGCCAAGGTCCCTGCCGCAGGGCCCGGGGATGGATGAGCGCAGCAACAGGGCAGAGGAGACAGCTTCCCAAAGAGAACTTACCAACTGCCTGGATTTGATTTCGGAAGAAAAAAATCAACATTTACAAGAAAAAGAACCATAGCGGCCTCTAGTGTTTAACACAGGTACCGCGGTCTTACATTTTTTTTTTCTTGCCTACTATTAAAATTTACATTTTCTCAGTAGTAACAGGCATGCACAGAATATTAGCGGGAATACCTTAGGTAACAGGCAGAAAGACAAAATAGGCTTGGGGGTCCCCCAATAGAACCAAGTTCCTGAGGGCCCCCACTTACCTTTTCCCCGCCGCAGGACTCTGTTTGGTCCACAGAAGCCCAAACTTCACCTCTCACGGCAGGCATTGTAATTAAACCTTCAGGGACCGGGTTCCCAAGGATTCCACTCCCCTGGACCTGTATAGCACCCTGCACAGAAAACATCTTGGTCGTGGGTATGACCAGAGCTCTGGATCCCAGGGTCCAGCCCTCCTAAGAGAGGCATTACAGGCAAAACCTTGCCGGCATTACAGGCAAAACCTTGCCGACCGTTTAGCTATGAAGCTTTTTTGGTCGGATCCGGAATAGCTTACTGAGGCCCAAAAGAACCTGTACGCAAGCTCAGTGAAAAACACATGTTACTTCTTGGCCAACACCTTAGACACTGGCAAAAAACTGAGGTACTCCCGAATGGGAGGGGCTTATATAGGGGAGGGTACTTCCGGTTTTGGAAGTTGCCAGTGCCAGCACCTGAAGGTATCTATATAACCCACATAGTAATGACTATGCCGCTCTGTGTCCCGTGATGTACGAGAAAGAAATTGGCTCTATTAAGAACATTCCAGTATTTATGGAAAAACTCACCAAGGTTTTGTGGGTAAAATGTTGTTGGACTGGGACAACTAATCAAGCATGGGACTGCACCTGCTTATCCCATGCAACAATGACAGCTGCAATCTGATTGGCTACTACAGGCAACAGACATTTTTCTGCCTCCAACCTTTAGAAATCATCACCGGTCAGAAGGAAGAATTGTGTCCTACAGCGTACTGTGCCGAATCCTCTGAGAAATGACATCCAGAGTGAACAGCTGTGGGCAGGATGAGAGGGTCTGCTCTTGGTGAAAGCACACCGCAGGTATCTGTCTAACCGGTAAATGCCTATTACCATTGTATCCAAGTTCTGCTACTTAATAAACTCCTTGGGTAAAAACATGACAAAGCAATTACGTGGCCACTGATGGTCGTTCATAGAAATCCTTGTAAAGCAAGGCCTTTTCTCCTAATGAAACTACACTGCAATTTTCCTTATTGTAAAAGAAAAGAGACCTGACAAATCAAACAGGGAGCACGACAAAGAAACAGCGGGTTTCCTTCTGAATTGAGCCACTACAGATGGTTATGGAACTGCCAGGAGTTATGGATAAAAGGCTTGGGGGACTTCTGTGGTGATGGTTAATGTTCAGAGTAGTATAGGGGAGTTTACCGAACAAAGTATGGAGTTCAGTTCAGAAGAAAGGGCCCCCAAGTTTCATTTGAGGAATGTTTTCCTTCCTTTTCAAATTTCTACTCAATGTTAAGAAGCAAAGCACTGCTCAGCTTTTCTTTACTGCTATACAGGACAATACGGTCCAGCATAAACTAGGGAAGAGATACAATTCTGGATGAGCAGTACAGGGATTATGATAGATTAGGCAGGGGATGTGCAATATATGAAGCTATTTAGTAAAATTTTGCTAAATATAAAATTAAAGAGCCAGTCAAGGGGTGGACAACACTTGGAGAGATCTAATGTCTCCTTTGGCCTCCAAAACAGCTGATCAAACCAAGATCGTTTTGATCAGCTGCATTACTAGCCAGTATTGGAAGGTAAACAAAAAGGTCGGAACCAGAGTGAAAAAATATTTGTCGCTTCCAGTTTCATATAACAGAGATAATTGAGGAACTTAAGTTCCCCAATTTGTCTCTATGGTCAGCCGGCATTACTGCTGGTAGCGGCCCCGGGCTGTAATGTATTACATTTTAAACTGTAACCTCTAACAAGCAGGGCCCTCTGATTCCTCCTGTATTAAATTGTATTGTTACTGTACTGTTTGACCTAATGTTGTAAGGATCTGCCTAAACTGATGGCGCTGAATAAAGCCTGTAATCTAATCTAATCTAATAATAATTAAATATTACAAATTTTGGCATGTTACTTAAAAAAAAATTCTTCCTCGACTCACCGAGCTCTGTTAGCCTCTCTGGTCATGTCCCAGGCCCATGTGATGAAGTTTTGGCTCAGATATGAGACAATGGATTCCGCACAAAGCATCTGGGAGCAGAAGACATTGGCGAGGACACTCTCGTCGTGGTGGAGGTAGATGGCAAGAAGTTTTCTCTGACGGGAAAAAGGATGAAGAAACATTATATTACAATAGGACACTGGATTGCATATATGATGCAGGCCACCAAGAGGCAGCAAACAGACATTCAAAAAAACTAAAGATTATTTCCGTTTAATCTCTGTCAACTTTGGTACTTTTGCATAAAATGGCGAGGTGAAATGCTCTGGTTTCTGGGTTGGGATAATCCAGTAGTGTGTCCCAACGAAGGCTATAAAGAATTATAGCCAATTACACAGTCCCAAATGTGGCCACCACACTGTGTGTGTGGGGTAAATGTCCAGAAATCCAAACCGAAAGCCTCGTACACACGAACGAGTTTCTCGGCAAGAAACGACAAGAAAACTGGCGAGATAGCTTTCTTGCCGAGAAAATCGTTCGTGTGTATGGTTTCTCGTCAAGAAAACGGACAAGAATCTCGATGAGAAATATAGAGAACCTGGTCTCTATTTTCTCGTCGAGATTCTTGTCAGCCTGTTTCTCAACGAGAAAAGTGTGTGTGTGTGTGTACACTTACCTGTCCTCCGGGAAGCCCGCGCATGCTCGAAATGACTTTGACGCATGCGCGGTAGCTTCCTAGGCATAGTTAGAGTGTAGCAAGATGGCGGTGACGGCATCGAATGTGACGAGCGCACGCTCGTCGTAGTCAAAGACGTTACCGCGTTCGCTCCATTCAAAGAACCGCGGGTTCTTTGAATGGAGCGTCTGTACACTCGGCCGGGACAAGTTTCTTGTCCAAGAATCTCGTCAAGAAAAACAACGTGTTTTTTCCTGACGAGATTCTCGCCCGTGTGTACGAGGCTGAAGGCTTAGAGGCACTCACGGGTCTTGCAGCAGAGATAAATCAAAGCAATAGCATTTTATGGTCAATGTTTCGATGGAGCCAAAATATTTAACAATATGGTGTGAGCCTTGCCCTGTGCCTTTCAAGGTCCATCCCTTACAAAAAATATTATTTTGGGTGGACAGATCTTTGAAGAATTTATCTCTTGACCAGCAGAAAAGGAAATAATTAAAACCTCTAAAGCAGAAAAAAGACAGCTTGTATCATCAAACTGCTGAGATGTAATTTACGTATGATGTGCAATAAGCAGTATATACAGTATGTATCAAGTGGAAACTATCTTTATGTCATACATAAACTGGCATTTCGCATTCTAACACTACTCAGAGTGTACATTTTGTTTCAATGGAAGTCTATTAATAGAGTTCTATATTTAAACTTATCACTTTACCAAGCATTAAAAAAATTAATTAGGCAAAAACTACAGCCCAAAGTGGGACCTTGCACACAGACTACCTAGCCTTGGCATTTAAGGATCTCAGCAGAGTCATACTGTTCAAAGATGTGGTGGTGTGCAATAACGTTAAATTCCTTCCTTCCAGACCACAAGTATCAGTTTGAGGACATCATCCATGTATTGTTAATACAGCTGCAATGGCTGATCATCAAGACAAGCCCAACACGGTACAGGCACTTTTGCCACACACTGGGAATGATTACAGTAAAATAGTGGATATTTATCTTTTTTGGAATGATTTTCAATTGAATTATTGGTAAAAAAAAAAAAAAAAAAAGCACGTGTTTTTGGGGGTTCTGACACTCCCTCCTATATTTTGTGTGATCTCAAAAATGACTGGACTCAGTAGAAACCTGTAATAGTTACTGTAACAAAATGTTTCGCTTTTGGGTTTAACACTGCATGAAATATTATCTTTACCTGTACTGTTGGCTTTTTAAATAAAATTGGATTTTTCACATTTCTATCGTACTAAGTATGCACAGAGCAGATTAGGAAGAAAACAAGATGTGAAGAATGGAGAAATGCAGTTTTATCTGGTACTGAACGTAAAGATCACGCAGCCTGTAAAGGTAAAGCATAATCAATTACAGCTGGCCCCTTGACAACATGGGTTCAGGAACAACTGCTCCCTCTATATGCTCTGTATTTGTGCCTTAGTATCATGCCCTAATACATGCTCTCTGTATGCTTAACACTGCCTCCTGGCTCCTAGTTTCAACTGATTGGTTCCCAAGTAATGCATGAATTTGTGCTACAGCTTCACATTAATTAAAACTCCCATGTATAGGTACCATAACACAGGGAAAAGATCAAGCGAGGTCTCCATCATCCGTTCTGCATTTCAAAGTGCAACTTCCATGCAATATCCTAAGTTACTGTGCTAGAATCTGGCTCATTCTAAGTAGAGAGGGGTAAGGGGCTGTTTACACAGTGATTAAGCCCTTAGAATAAGCTCCCGACTCCTGCGGTGAGAGCCCAACAATTATTCATCTGGACCAATTCACAAAGCTGGGGAATATTAAACCCCCATGCTGAGAGGACAGGCGAATGCAGGCTGGTGAAGAGGGCACAAACTCCTTGAAAACCTCTTGTACGGCCTTCATTATTTTCCCCTGCAAGGAAATCTTAGGAAAGTGTTTAGTTAGAGAAAAACCCACATTGACCTTGCTCTAAACCTTTTAATCTGTCCTTTGTCACGGTCCCGCTTTGTGTTTGGGGGGCTGGCATTTGTAACACCCCTCCCCACACTCTTTTCTCCTCAGGATCAGGAAAAAAGTAAAATAAATACAAAATAAATGTGTAAAGAGAACCTGCAAAGAATACACTCAATATGTCACAATATGAGGTGTGGAAAAAATATGGAAAGGCTGAACATTCTATGCCAAGAGCTGTTGAGATGAGTAAAATTAAAACAAAAAACACATTTTTTAATACAGTAAGATAAGCTAATGTGCAGCCTGAGACTCATCACCTCCACTATATCATGGTGGCCGACAGCTCCGCTATATGTCACAGACTAGGCATAAGGTTATGTGACGTCTGCCAAAACAAAAGGATGAGCCAATTAGAACTTTGATTTGTTATCTATACAAGTTTCCACTATGAGAACAAAGACCAGCAGTTTCTTATAATGGTATTTTCTATATTACTTTAAAATAAACCTAAACTGAAGGACCTCAAACAGTAGGTTCAACTTTTTTTTTAAAGCTCAGAAGTGTCAATTGACTTTCAACCTCTAATCTGCCTACTCAATGTTCAGGTAATCAGTTAAAGTGGAAGTAAACCCTCCTATCGTTTTAAGCCAAGGAAGCTGCCATCTTGACCTTTTTTTAATCTTCAACTGCCATGATGCTGCAAATGTGATCAGTTATGACACCAGCCATTGGATGGTTTGACAGTTTGGTTGAGAGCACAACCAATGTGGCAGTTAGCATTTCCGGCATGTCGGGAATTTAACTGTTTTTTTTAAACTGTTAAATCAATGGGTTTACTTCCACTTTAAATCAGGGCTAACTCTAATTTTCGGTCCTTCAAAACAATAGAATTGTTGAGGTGGGGGGTGTCCCATTTTAACTATAGGTCCACTTAAAATAATTATTTCAGGATAGAACAGATGAGCTGAGTTTTTGAAGGCACAAGATCTGTCATCCTTATTCTTCCTTTGCTACCTCGAAATTCAATAACCTGAACCAGGTGTCAGTAGGACTAATCTGAATATGACTGTTCAGGGCCAGCAGCTCACTAAGACAATGTCCAGTGACTCCCTAAAGATTAAAGTATGAATAAGTATAACAAACTGGAGCTTTTACCACCAAGTGAGCAATATCCCATATTTATATTCTGGCAAACGTGTAGACAAATTTGTTGTTACGCTTCCAAGAAAAAAAAATCCACAAGTTACTCTGAAATAACTTGAAACTGACAAAAGTAATTGGGATCCATCATGGTTTATTCCATATGGACTAAAACTCAGACTTGGCTTTTACATATTGTAAATAATAAAACAAATAAAAATGACACTGACAAAATTGAGGAAACCCTTAACCCAACAATTTGTTGCACAACCTTTAGAGGCAATCACTGCAAACAAAGATTTCCGCAGCTCTCAATCAGATTTCTGCATCTGCCAACAGGTAGCTTGGCCCACTCTTGTTAAACTGCTCCCGCTGTCACAGGCTTGATGGGTGCCTTTTCTGGACTGCTTGGTTCAGCTCTGGGCTCAGACGGCCACTGCAGTACAGTTCATCGTTTTGCCCTTAGCCATTCTTGGGTTCTTTTAGCTTTCTGTTTTGGGTGATCCTGTTGGTGGACCCACAACCTGCAACTGAGATAGAGCTTTCCGACACTGAGCAGTAAGTTACAATCCTGAATTTCATGACAACTTCAAAATTTCATTGTGTCGCACAGAATTAGGGTGTCTTCTGCCCGATGGAGCAAAAAAAACAAACAAACCCCAAAACAAAACCAAGCCTCCTCCATGTTTCACAGTAGGTACAGTGTTCTTTTCTTAGAAACACTTCATTTTTTTCATCTGTGAACATAGAGCTAATGTGACTTGACAAAAGCTCCAGTATTGTCCCATCTGTCCAAAGGACATTCTCTTACAAGCATTGTGGCTTGCCATATGCATTTTAAAAAATCCCGACTGGCTTTTTTTGCTTTTCTTTCATAGTGCCATTCTTCTGGGTCTTCTTCCTTTGAGTCCACTGGTCATTCAAAAAGTGATGAATGATGTGATCAGACACTGCTGTACTTTGTCCTTGGGGTTCAGCTTACATTTGGAAGTTTTCCTTCACTCTTTGTCTAACATTTTCATTATCCCTCTGTTCAATCTAGGGTCAATATTCCTTTTGCATCCACATGCAGGGAGATTGCTACACTCCCATAGACCTTAAACTTCCTAATATTTTGCAACTATGGTCACAGGAACATCAAGCTACTTAGAGATGTTCTTGTAGTTTTTACCTTTGGAATGCCAATATTCTTTCTGATCTTCTCAAACAACTCTCTCATTTGCTTTTTCTGTTCCATGTTCAGTGTGGTGTGCACAAATGACACCAAACTTAGAAGTGACAAAAAAATGTAATTTAAACAAGCTGACTGACAAGTAACACAATTGTAGATGTGAGTGACACTAATAACAGTCTGAAATATCACGGATTCATTTATTTAAATTATTTTCTAGGGGTATCAAAAATCTGTCCAGGCCATTTGAGAATATTTCTGCACAATAAGCAACAATTTTTTTCTCTTCAAAATTTTCTTTGCTTTAGACGATGACATACCAAAAGCATGCAGGTATACGTGGGACAATTTCTTTAAATTTCACTTTTCAGGAGGAATGAGGCACAGGTTTAATGAGTTAAAGAAGATGTAAAGACAAAGCGGACAACGGTGACTCACAGTTATTAGCTCATGGAGCACTCAGAACCAAGCGATCAGCGGTCTTTGATCGCTCGGTTCTCAGTCTTAGCCCAGGTTCACACTGGGCTGCAGGAGTGAAGCCGTGCGAGTTCAGCTGAACTCGCACGATTTCACTCTCGCTGGCAGTCCCGATTTCAGCCACGATTACAAAGACATCTGACACAGATGTCAATGTAAATCGCGGCCGAAATCGCAAAAAGTAGTACAAAAACGACTTTTTGAAATCGGTGCAGCGCCGCAGAAGCGGCATCGCACCGATTAGGACGGTGCCATTGCCGGCAATTTGCGGCAAATATCAGCGTTTTGACATGCGATTTGACATGCCAAATCGCATGTCAAAACGCACCAGTGTGAACCAGGGCTTAGAGCCGGCGGGAGACAGATGCAGCACCGGACTGATGTTGCATCCACCTAGCCAAGTAGGATTTAAAAAAAAAAAACACTCCATACCTCTCTGTTAAAAGGGTACCTACAAATGCATCCATGACTGTATGTCCTTTAAAATGTAGAGTCATATTTGGCACGATTCATACTGTGACTCAAAATTGTGAAACTATCAATTATGTAAATAATATTTTTAAATTTTCTTCCTTTGGCTTGCACAAGCTGGTAAAGTACACATTGTGCTCATTAAAAAAGGTTTCGATTTGGCTTCCTCCCTTGGAGAAATATTGCATCCTTGGGCAGATTTTGTAGACAACATCTGGTAACTGGACCGGAAGACCCACATGAAAATGAGGAAAATAGTAAACCATTTCCATTTTAAAAACTAGTACTTCATTAACGCAGAGGCAGTGCTAAACATTAAGGTACACATTTCCTGAAGTTTAAGGCTTAACTGGGTTTTTTCTGTTTGCCTTCCTGTTGATAAGATTTTCTCTCCCTCCTGTCCCGTTGATCACCTGAAACAAAGACAGGAAATAAAGGGGATCTGTCTCCAGTAGAAACAGGTGTATTTAACTGCCCCTTGTCCCCTTCAATGGGTAAAGTGACCGAATCTCCCCTTGAGGTGAAGAGCCAAGTTTAGGCGGAGGATAAACTAGCTTTTCATGAGAAATAAACGAAATGCTAAACAGAAGTAAAAATGTACTTGTGCACAAAGTTTTGGTGGCAAAGCTCAAAACAAGTTCACTGGTTAAAAAAATGAGAGATTCATGCAGATTGTGAGGGGGCTAGCTCGGCAGCGGGTATGTGTGACCCCCGGGATGGGCTCCCCACCCAAAAACAGGCCCAGCAGACGGAGGTTGTGGTTTTCAAAATCAAAAAGGTGCGGTTTATTTTCTATTTACAGTGACAAAAACACAGCAAGGCAAAAAAAACAAACACAAAATAAGTCCTGGTCAACTTGACCTCTGACTAAACTTACAGGTTTCCTAACTAACGACTGGGATCAGCCTAGTGCTGTCCTAGTCCCTGGTTTTAAATGTCCAAGCAAAATATAGCCACACAGGCTTTCTCTCACCGCACAGGGGTTCACTCTCCCTAGACAGTCCACACAGGTCTGCTTCCAGGCATGAGCCAACATCTAATGAATCTGGGCTTTCTTATAGAGGCCTAAATGAGCTGACAAGGTTCAGCTGGACTCATCAACTCCCTGTCTGCACGACGCCCAGCCCTCTCCCTAGAGGTATGAGTCATCAATGAGCCCACTAGTCTCAGCTGGGCTTATACAACTCTCCACCTAGCTGTATAAATCGGCGTAAAGCCTGAATCTGGGCGAAATATATCTACCCCCCTGGATGCAACCAGGTGACTTTACCTTCCTGCTGTCACATACCCCCCCCTCTTGTTTTAACCTCGGGGTTGGAACACCAGCAATCAGGCATTCATGTACTCGAGACAAAGCATCCACATTCCCCATTTGAACGCCAGGGCGATGCTTTACTGTGAAGTTGAATTCCTGGAGGGCCAGGAACCACCTATTCACTCTTCTATTTGTTTCCTTGTTTTGAGCCATCCACTTTAACGGAGCGTGATCCGTAACCATGTCAAAGTGCCTACCTAGCAGGTAGTACCGAAGGGAATCTAGAGCCCACTTCACCGCTAAACACTCCTTTTCAACGGTGGCGTAATTTACCTCATGGGACTTCAACTTCCTGCTGAGGTAAATGACTGGGTGCTCTTCCCCGTTCCAGACCTGGGACAATACTGCTCCTAACCCCACATCTGACGCATCACTTTGTACGACAAAGTCTTTAGAGAAGTCGGGTGAGTACAACACTGGCTGGCTACATAAGGCTTGTTTCAAGAATTGGAATGCTGCCTCAGCCTCGGGGGTCCATTTAATCATGACCGACCCTTTCCCCTTCGTCAGGTTGGTTAGGGGCACAGCCTTAGAAGCAAAGTGGGGAATGAATCGCCGATAATACCCAGCGATTCCCAGAAAGGCTCGTACCTGCTTCTTGCTGTTGGGACGTGGCCAACTCTGGATGGCCTCGACTTTGTTGAGTTGGGGTTTTATTACTCCCCTCCCAATGGTGTACCCAAGATATTTGGCCTCCTCCTGCCCAATGGTACACTTCTTGGGGTTAGCCGTAAACCCTGCTTCCCGAACAGAGTCCAGGACTGCTTGCACTTTTGGCAGATGTGAGGCCCAATCTGTGCTATGGACAATTACGTCATCCAGGTAAGCCGCAGCATACTTCCGATGGGGCCTCAGCATCTGGTCCATTTTCCGCTGGAATGTGGCCGGCGCATTCTGTAACCCGAACGGCATTCTTTTATATTGGAACGCCCCGTCTGGGGTTACAAATGCGGTTTTCTCTTTGGCTGACTTGGCCAGGGGGATTTGCCAATACCCTTTTGTGAGGTCAAGAGTCGTCATGTATCGGGCTGTTCCCAGCCGGTCGATCAACTCATCTATACGTGGCATGGGGTAGGTGTCAAATTTTGTAACTTTGTTCAACTGACGAAAATCGTTACAAAATCGCCAGCTCCCATCCGGTTTAGGCACCAACACAATGGGACTAGACCAATCACTTTGGGACTCCTCTATCACCCCTAAGTTCAGCATTTTCTGTACTTCCTCCCGTATTGCCTCCCGTCGGGCCTCTGGGATCCGATAGGGTTTTAACTTCACCCTTTCACCGGGCGG
Organism: Rana muscosa; assembly: GCA_029206835.1. Lineage (NCBI taxonomy): Eukaryota > Metazoa > Chordata > Amphibia > Anura > Ranidae > Rana > Rana muscosa. Next base: position 75,056,326 of record CM055120.1, read on the forward strand.
GGTAATAATGTCATGCTCTACCCCAGATGTTTGTCCCGGCAGCTCAGAGAATACCTCCTTGTTGCGAAGCACAAACTCCTTAACCTCCTGTTGTTGGGGTTGTGACAAGGTGGCTGCGATTCCAACCTCAGGAATCACGCAACCAGTTTGAGCTGGTGACCAAGTGTCTGCGACTAGGGACTCTCTATCCCTCCAGGCTTTCAACAGATTAACGTGATAGATCTGTTCGGGCTTTCGCCTTCCTGGTTGTCTGACCTTGTAATTCACTTCGCTCACTTTTTCCATTATCTCGTAGGGGCCTTGCCATTTGGCAAGGAATTTACTTTCAACCGTAGGGACAAGTACCAATATCCTATCCCCCGGGGAAAAGGTACGGGTCTTGGCTCCACGGTTGTACACTCTCTGCTGTGCCAACTGCGCTTGGGCCAAATGTTCCTTCACGATGGGCATTACCTGTGCAATTCGATCTTGCATCAGGGCGACATGCTCAATCACACTCCTGTGGGGAGAACTCTCACTTTCCCAAGTTTCCTTGGCAATATCCAACAGCCCTCTTGGGTGTCTCCCATACAGTAACTCAAAGGGGGAGAATCCCGTAGAGGATTGGGGCACCTCCCTAATAGCAAACATCAAATAAGGAAGTAGACAGTCCCAATCCTTTCCATCCCTATCCACCACTTTCTTCAACATTTGTTTTAGGGTTTTGTTGAATCTTTCAACCAGCCCATCGGTTTGGGGGTGATACACAGATGTACGTAATTGCGTCACTTTGAACAATTTACACAGCTCCTTCATAACCCGGGACATAAAGGGTGTACCTTGGTCCGTAAGCAGTTCTTTACAAATACCCACCCGGCTAAAAACAAGAGATAGCTCTTTGGCTATGGTTTTGGCCGAGGTATTTCTGAGAGGGATCGCTTCTGGATAACGGGTGGCATAGTCCATTATAACCAATATGTACTGGTGCCCCCTAGCGGACTTGATTATAGGACCTACCAAATCCATTGCGATTCTCTCAAACGGGACCTCAATGATGGGTAGAGGGACCAGCGGGCTACGGAAGTGTGGCATCGGGGCCGACCTCTGACACACAGGGCAGGAGGAACAATAATTTTCTATGTCCTTCATCACCCCAGGCCAATAGAATCTCTGTAATACCCTCTCTCGGGTTTTCTCTGTCCCCAGATGACCTCCAAGAATGTGCCCATGGGCCAACTCCAACACCAACTTCCTGTAAGGTTTGGGCACCACCAGCTGCTCAACGGTTTCTTCTGCCCTTTTTGCCACCCGATACAGTAGGTCCTTCTCTACGCTGAAGTATGGGTAAGTGCAGGTATTATCTGGGTTCACTAACTCGCCATCTATTTTCACTACGTTTTCCCGTGCCTTTATTAGGGCGGGGTCTTTCAACTGTTCTGTGGCAAAGTTTTCCCTGTGAACCTCAAGATCAGAAAACTCCACAGACGGTAGGTTTTCGTCTGAGGAGGTGGGCTCCTCTCCAGTTTCTTGAGTCTCCCCTGCCAATACTGACAAGGGAAATTCGGGAGAGTCCTCACCACTCTCAGAGGAGTTCTGGCTATCATATTCCTGGTACATAGGGGCACCAGTGGGGGGCTCATGATCATCCCACAGTTCCCAGAACTTCGGAAAATCCCTTCCCACAATGGCGTCATGCGGTAACTGAGACACTAAGCCCACTGGATGAGAAAGGGTACCTTTGGGGGTCTCGAAACACACTGTAGTCACTGGATACTCTCGGGTGTCCCCATGCACACAAATAACGGCTACCTTGCTATTCCCAGAGACCTCTGTTTTAACTAACTCAGCCTTTATCAGGGTCACAAGGCTACCTGAATCCAGCAATACCACAACATTTCTACCATTAATACACATTTTGCATAAATGTTTCTCAGTTCCCCGAATGGCAGTGCATGCGACTGTCGCACACAGCGACTGACGTCTGCCCGTCAGAAAGTCACACTGCATGGGTTCCTCCACAACCGGGCAATTTGCTGCAATATGTCCCGCTTGCCGGCAGCGGTAGCAAACGATCCTTCTTGCGGCCTCTTGAGCCGCTGATTTCCCAGGCTGTTCTCGCCAAACTTGGGGTAGAGCTCCCACCCTCTCACTCTCTCCACCCTCACCCCTTGGAATCCTCTTATCCGCCCCTGGGGATGGTCTGGTCTTAGGGTGGAAAGTCCGAGTGTCTCTGGAAGAGGCCGTCAGGTTCTCTGTAGCCAAGTATTTCTCCACACGATCCACAAGACCATCGGCCGTCTCTGGGTCTCCATGGCTTACCCACTTTTGGATGGCAGTAGGAAGAGCTCTCAAAAACCGATCCATTACAACACGTTCCACAATCTTTGGTGCGGACAAAGTCTCTGGCTGTAGCCACTTTCTGCTCAGGTGAATGAGATCATACATTTGAGACCTGGGGGGTTTTCCAAGCTGGAAAGTCCAGTTATGCACACGCTGAGCCCGGACAGCCAGGGTGACACCCAGCCTTGCCAATATTTCAGCTTTTAGCATCACATAGTCTTTTGCTTGGTCAGGCTCTAGGTCATAGTAAGCTTTCTGCGATTCACCCGTTAACAGAGGAGCCACCAGTCCAGCCCACTGCTCCTCAGGCCACTTTTCTCTTTCAGCGGTCCTTTCAAATGTGGTCAAAAATACCTCTGGATCATCCTCTCCAGTCATTTTTGTCAATAAACGACTCACCCCAAAGGACGCGGTATTAGTGGGACGGCTTTCCTCACCGGTCTGCGGACGTTGCTGCATTACTGCTTCCATCTGTTGTTGTAGTCTCTGCTCTTGCTTCTGCAACAGGTCTATGAAGCGGGCCTCAGATTGCTGTTGGGCTTGTTGCTGAGCCTCCAGACTCTGTTGTAAAGTTGCAAGGCTCTGTTGATGAGCTTGCTGCTGGGCTGCAAGGCTCCTTTGCAAACCTGCATTTGTCTGCTGTTGATTGGCATTTGCTAGAGCCAGCTGTTTCAGTATCTCCTCCATGCTGGCTTAAAAAAAAACTGCCCGCGTTCTCCACCAACTGTGAGGGGGCTAGCTCGGCAGCGGGTATGTGTGACCCCCGGGATGGGCTCCCCACCCAAAAACAGGCCCAGCAGACGGAGGTTGTGGTTTTCAAAATCAAAAAGGTGCGGTTTATTTTCTATTTACAGTGACAAAAACACAGCAAGGCAAAAAAAACAAACACAAAATAAGTCCTGGTCAACTTGACCTCTGACTAAACTTACAGGTTTCCTAACTAACGACTGGGATCAGCCTAGTGCTGTCCTAGTCCCTGGTTTTAAATGTCCAAGCAAAATATAGCCACACAGGCTTTCTCTCACCGCACAGGGGTTCACTCTCCCTAGACAGTCCACACAGGTCTGCTTCCAGGCATGAGCCAACATCTAATGAATCTGGGCTTTCTTATAGAGGCCTAAATGAGCTGACAAGGTTCAGCTGGACTCATCAACTCCCTGTCTGCACGACGCCCAGCCCTCTCCCTAGAGGTATGAGTCATCAATGAGCCCACTAGTCTCAGCTGGGCTTATACAACTCTCCACCTAGCTGTATAAATCGGCGTAAAGCCTGAATCTGGGCGAAATATATCTACCCCCCTGGATGCAACCAGGTGACTTTACCTTCCTGCTGTCACAAGATATTTAGGCATTGGTACAGAAATTATAAATCTTTTTATAATGACATTATGTATTCATATCATTCAACCATGGAAACATATTTGGTACAGTTAACTGGCTTTCCTACTTAACTTCTGAAAGGACTATGACTGAGGTGTAATAGGGTCTTTCGAACCCAGACTGGAGATCAAAGCTTTCCATGACCAAATGCAACGCATACAGTATATGGAAGCCCCCCTAAAGACCACCATGAGTTGTCCTCAACTATATGTTTAGACATTCCACAGTCATCAAGATCGTCCTAATCCTTGCAGTTGGTGAATGTGCAGTGACATATAGTATCAAATTATCCTTCAAAATCTTAGTAGGCTTTAAGTACTAGACCACCCCAGTATATGACCTAATGCAGTCAGTCCAAAACATCCTCAAGATGTGTTTTACATGACTTCTAGCAGTAAATCTACACTGTGTTTGATCTCTTAATCTCAGTCCTATTTTTGTAGTAATTTCATTAGTTTTGCAGTTATTAAATCAGCCAGGGATACTCTGCAAGAGTTGTTAGGTTCAATGTAACTGGGATTTCCATCAACATCAAGCAAGCTTACGCGATCAAAATCTGACATACTGAATGAGAGGACTAACAATTAAGACCAACACAGCAAATAGATTTTCAGAAGATATTACTTTCTCCCTTGAAGTATTGCTGCATCAACTGTAACCTGACTAAATCTACAAGATTCATTTGATCTGGAAACCTGACAAGACTTTACCATGAAAACCTGAAACCTTTTTGGCTGAGTTTGGAAGTCTCTTGCTTAACTGTCTATGCCTTTCAAGAGTTTTTTTTGTTTACAAATTGTTTACATAAACAATGTCAATTTGTTAGTACATCGGGGGGCCTACCACTACCATTCAACAGGCCAAACCTAAAAACACATTAAAGCTCATGGCCGGCAGTTTGTTTACATTCAAATAATACTGCGCCATAATACTTATGGTAGTAGTGGCATTAAAAGGATTAAAGTCAGTAAAATGAGCAAGTGAACTGAGAAGCTATTGAGGAAACACTGCAACTATGATAAAGGTAAAGAATGGAAGTGAACTTACTTTACCTTCAAAATGAATGAGCTGCAAAGCACATTGAATAACATGAAATCAAAGAAGGCTGCATTTAATTTTTTTGCAGTGCAATGCATCACACAAAACAGCATGCAATGGGCTATGGTGTGTTGCAGCGTGCATGCTTTACGGTGCGCTACGATGCCATTAAATTGCATCACCTGTGTGACTGTTCCCTAAAGGACCACTCACCCAAAAATAATATTTCAGTCTTTGGCAAATGCTGGAGGGTTGATTATAAAAGTGTCTTTTGTTCCTTTCTTTGTATATCAACAGCCATGGCAAGATCTGTTAGACCAGGGATCGTCAAACTACGGCCCTCCAGCTGTTGCGGAACTACAAATCCCATGAGACATGGCAAAACTCTGAATTCACAGACATGACTAGGCATAATGGGAATTGTAGTTCCTAAACACCTGGAGGGCCGTAGTTTGAAGACCCCTGTGTTAGACCTACGTTGTTCTGCCAGTGCCAAACAGTGCAAATGGTCCCGCCTCCTCTCTCTCCACATTGGCTCACTGACTGATTGAAAGCGGCTTCCGCTGTTGTCTCAGCGAATGAGGAAGGAGAGTCCCCGGGTAGCCGAGGCCCTTATGCACATTTCTTGAGAAAGATCGGGCTCAGATAAGTATAAGAGGGGGCTGGGGGAGCTGCTGTACACAGAAGTTTTTTTACCTTGCACGCACAAAGGTAAAACAACTTGAGCCTTTAGAACCACACTTAACCACTTAAGCCCCGGACCCATTTGACTGGCCAAAGACCAGGCCACTTTTTGCGATTCGGCACGGCGTCACTCTGACAATTGCCCAGTCGTGCGATGTGGCTCCCAAACAAAATTGACGTCCTTTTTTTCCCACAAATAGAGCTTTCTTTTGGTGGTATTTGATCACCGCTGCGGCTTTTATTTTTTGCGCTATAAAAAAGAATAGAGCGATAATTTTGAAAAAAAAAAAAAAGAAATATTTTGTACTTTTTGCTATAATAAATATCCCCCAAAAATATCTAAAAAAATAAAAAAAATTCTCAGTTTAGGCCGATACGTATTTTTCTAAAAATTTTTGGTAAAAAAAAAAAAATAATAAAAAAATCGCAATAAGCGTTTGATTGGTTTGCGCAAAAGTTATAGCGTCTACAAAATATGGGATTGTTTAATGCCATTTTTATTAATATTTTTTTTTCTTTACTAGTAATGGCTGCGATCAGCGATTTTTATTGTGACTGCGCTATTATGGCGACACATCGGACACTTTTGACGCCATTTTGGGACCATTGTCATTGATACAGCGATCAGTGCTATAAAAATGCACTGATTACTGTAAAAATGACACTGGCAGTGAAGGGGTTACCCACTAGGGGGCGCTGAAGGGGTTAAGTGTGTCCTAGGGAGTGCTTCTAACTGTAGGGGGGATAGGCTGTGTGTGACACAACACTGATCACCGCTCCCGATTACAGGGAGCTGTGATCAGTTTCCTGTCACTAGGAAGAATGGGGAAATGCTTGTTTAAATTAGCATTTCCCCGTTCTTCCTCTCCGTGAGATGATTGCGGGTATCCCTGCGGACATCAAGTCCGCGGGACCCACGGTCGGACTCACGGAGCTCGCGACAGGCGAGCGCCCACAATGCCGCTTCTTAAAGGGGACGTAGGGTTACGTCCATCTGCCCAGGCGAGCCATTCTGCCAACGTATAAGTGCGTGCGGCGGTCCTTAAGCAGTTAAAGACCGCCCAGCCCATATATACTGCGGCAGGGTGGCTCTATTGCACGAAACGCCATACCTGTACATCATTTCGTGCAATAGATACTGTGGAAGCGCATGCCCACTGCACAGACCATCCGCCGGGCAACCTGCGGTCACGCCACAGAGAGACAGAACGGGGATCTGCCTATGTAAAAAGGCAGATCCCCATTCTGACAGGGAAGTACACAGAGATCTTCTATTTCTTGTAAGCAGAACACAGATCTCAGTGTTCTTCCTGTCAGTCCATCCCCCACACAGTTAGAAAACACTCCCAGGGAACACACTTAAGCCTTTGATCGCCCCTGATTTTAACCCCTTCCCTGCCAGTGTAATTTATGCAGTAACAGTGCATTTTTTTTTTAGCACTGATCACTGTATTGGTTTCAATGATCCCTAAAAAGTGTCACTTACTGTCAAGATTTGTCCACCGCAATGTCGCAATCCCGCTAAAAATCGCTGATCACCACCATTACCAGTAAAAACAATAAAAAAAAAATTTAATTCCATAAATCTATCCCATAGTTTGTAGATGCTATAACTTTTGCGCAAACCAATCAATATACACTTATTGGGATTTTCTTTTGCCAAAAATATGTAGAAGAAAACATATTGGCCAAAATTGAATTAAATTTGATTTTTAAAATATTTTTTTTTTTGGATATGTATTATAGCAGAAAGTAAAAAATATTGCTTTTATTTCAAAATTGTCAGTCTTTTTTGTGTACAGCGCAAAAAGGAAACACCGTAGAGGTGATCAAATACCACCAAAAGAAAGCTCTATTTGTGGGGGGGAAAAGGAACATTTATTTTATTTGGGTACAGTGTCGCAACGACAAATTGTCAGTTAAAATAACGCAGTGCCAAATCGCAAAAAATGGCTTGGTCATTCAGTGGGAAAACCTTCTGGGGCTGAAGTGGTTAACTGGCTCCTATCTAAATTGGCCCTAGTAAGTGTATGTATGAATTTGAGTTCGGGACCTTACGTTGGAAGCTCCTTAAGGGCAGGGACTGATGTGATTGTACAAAATATATACCGGTATATATATATATATATATATATATATATATATATATATATATATATATAAAAAATTGCTTGTATGTGTAAAGAGCTGTGTAAATTGTTAACGCCATATAAGTACCTGTAAAAAAAAATAATAAAAATAAAGAATAGATATGAGATTTTAGGGCTCGAGTTTAAATCTACTTTAAGAAAATGTTCTGAAGGACAGAGATCATGTGTTTTGGCAGTAAATGGGCTGTTTATGCCATCAAGAACACTTGTAACCGCAGCTTCATGTAAAAAACGTGAATACATCATACACTTCCTTTCCTATAGCTTGCAAAGAATAACGGGAGCTGCTGTTGAATCCTCTTGGGCTAAGGAATGAGTCCTAAAGAGTCCCATCCATGTAAAGATACAGGAAAGAGTAATTCCGCCTGTGCAAAAGAGGACTCTTCAGCTGCAAAGTGGCCCCCAATAAGCAGGACTTGAAGAGGATTTCATTAAATCGGGCCAGAGTGTGATATCGTGAGAAACACGTTATCAAATGGAGTGTTTTACTTAGTGATTAAGTAGATACCAGTTCACAAAGTTCGCCAAATCCCCCCCTAATCCCGGCACTCCAATAAACATTTAATGAGCAGAGCAGTTCAAAAAGGCTGGCGGGGGATTTAAACCTTCAATCTTGTTTTTATTGACTGTGGAAACTCAATTTCAAATGCCGGTTCATTTGCTCTCCGACGATCCTCCAGCGTTTGATATTAAACGTTAGATAGAAAAGTGAGAAATTACATGGATAGAAGTAGACCTAAGGATACCAAACATGCCTGCTGTGAGATAACTAAGGGCTGCGAAAACCGAGGGGGAAGGAGACTTTCCACAGCTCTGAAGGATAATTAAAAGATATATTCTCCTCCATGAGGTCATTCTAATTTGCATTCAATATTCTTATAATAGTCTTATCCATTTGACCCACATTATTAAAATATCAGCTAAAATGTTTCCTTTTTTTTTAAATAGGTAGTGCAGGAACTTAGAGACATAGAAAAGTCCCACTAAAATCCCCATGTAAATACAGTTGTGCTCATAAGTTTACATACCCTGGCAGAATTTATGATTTCTTGGCCATTTTTCAGAGAATATGAATAACACAAAAACATTTCTTACACTCATGGTTAGTGTTTGGCTGAAGCCATTTATTATCAATCAACTGTTTACTCTTTTAAAATCATAATGACAACAGAAACTACCCAAATGACCCTGATTAAAACTTTACATACCCTGGTTATTTTGGCCTGATAACATGCACACAAGTTGACACAAAGGGGTTTGAATGGCTATAAAAAGGTAACCATCCTCACCTGTGATCTGTTTGCTTGTAATTAGTGTGTATGTACAAAAGGTCAATGAGTTTCTGGACTCCTGACAGACCCTTGCATCTTTCATCCAGTGCTGCACTGATGTTTCTGGATTCTGAGTCATGAGGAAAGCAAAACAATTGTCAAAGGATCTGCGGGAAAGGGTAGTTGAACTGTATAAAACAGGAAAGGGATATAAAAAGATGTCCAAGGAATTGAGAATGCCAATCAGCAGTGTTTAAACTCTAATCAAGAAGTGGAAAATGAGAGGTTCTGTTGAAACCAAACCACAGTCCGGTAGACCAACTCAAATTTTAGCCACAACTGCCTGGAAAATTGTTCGGGGTGCAAAGAAAAACCCACAAATAACTTCAGGTGAAATACAGGACTCTCTGAAAACACGTGGTGTGGCTGTTTCAAGATGCACAATAAGGAGGCACTTGAAGAAAGATGGACTGCATGGTCGAGTCACCAGAAGAAAGCCATTACTACGCAAAATGTCACAAAGTATCCCGCTTACAATACGCCAAACAGCACAGAGACAAGCCTCAAACCTTCTGGCACAAAGTCATTTGGAGTGATGAGACCAAAATTTAGCTTTTTGGCCACAACCATAAACACTACATTTGGAGAGGATTCAACAAAGCCTATGACAAAAGGTACACCATTCCTACTGTGAAACACGGAGGTGGATCGCTGATGTTTTGGAGATGCGAGAGCTACAAAGTCACAGGACATTTGGTCAAAATTGTTGGCAAGATGAATGCAGTATGTTATCAAAAAATACTGGAGGAACATTTGCATTCATCAGCCAGGAAGCTGCACATGGGACGTACTTGGACATTCCAACATGACAATGATCCAAAACACAAGGCCAAGTCGACCTGTCATTGGCTACAGCAGAATAAAGGTTCTGGAGTGGCCATCTCAGTCTCCTGACCTCAGTATCATTGAGCCACTCTGGGGAGATCTCAAACGTTCAGTTCATGCAAGACAGCCCAAGAATTTACAGGTACCATCTGAGAAGATAAAGAGCCTCATCCACAAATACCACAAAATACTTCAAACTGTCAATGATGTTAAAGGGGGCAATACACGGTATTAAGAACTGGGGTACGTAAACTTTTGATCAGGGTCATTTGGGTAGTTTCTGTGCTCATTATGATTTAAAAAGAGTAAACACAGTTGATTGATAATAAACGGCTTCAGCGTATCACTAACCATGAGTGCAAGACAAGTTTTTGTGTTATCATTCATATTCTCTGAAAAATGGCCAAGAAATCATAAAATTCTGCCAGGGTAGAACTTTACATACAACTTTACATACAAACTTTTTTTTAGTGAATGGGTAGGGGTATAATATACCCCATACTCATTCACATAGGGGGGGTGGGATCTGGGGGCCCCCTTGTTAAAGGGGGCTTCCAGATACCGATAAGCCCCCCGCCTGCAGACCCCAACAACCACCGGGCAAGGGTTGTTGGGAAGAGGCCCTTGTCCCCATCAACATTCGGGCAAGGTGCTTTGAGGTGGGGGGCGCAGACCCCCCCTGCCACAAAGCACCCATCCCCCAATGTTGAGGGCATGCGGCCTGGTATGGTTCGGGGGGGGGGGGGGGGCGCTCGCTCGTCCCCTCCCTTTCCTGACCTGCCGGACTGCATGCTCGGAAGAGGGTCTGGTATGGATTTTGGGGGGACCCCCACGCCATTTTTTTTTTCAATTTGGCATGGGGGTCTCGGTATGGACCTGGGGGGACCCCACGCTGTTTTTTTTCTCAATTTTTTTTTTACATTTAACGGGAAGCCGGCTGACAACTGATGACTCATCGGTTGTTAAGGACACGGCGGCCGGCTTTCCGGCCCCCCCTCCTTAGCAACCAGCTATATACAGGTCCTTCTCAAAAAATTAGCATATTGTGATAAAGTTCATTATTTTCTGTAATGTACTGATAAACATTAGACTTTCATATATTTTAGATTCATTACACACAACTGAAGTAGTTCAAGCCTTTTCTTGTTTTAATATTGATGATTTTGGCATATAGCTCACGAAAACCCAAAAATCCTATCTCAAAAAATTAGCATATTTCATCCGACCAATAAAAGAAAAGTGTTTTTAATACAAAAAAAGTCAACCTTCAAATAATTATGTTCAGTTATGCACTCAATACTTGGTCGGGAATCCTTTTGCAGAAATGACTGCTTCAATGCGGCGTGGCATGGAGGCAACCAGCCTGTGGCACTGCTGAGGTGTTATGGAGGCCCAGGATGCTTCGATAGCGGCCTTAAGCTCATCCAGAGTGTTGGGTCTTGCGTCTCTCAACTTTCTCTTCCCAATATCCCACAGATTCTCTATGGGGTTCAGGTCAGGAGAGTTGGCAGGCCAATTGAGCACAGTAATACCATGGTCAGTAAACCATTTACCAGTGGTTTTGGCACTGTGAGCAGGTGCCAGGTCGTGCTGAAAAATGAAATCTTCATCTCCATAAAGCTTTTCAGCAGATGGAAGCATGAAGTGCTCCAAAATCTCCTGATAGCTAGCTGCATTGACCCTGCCCTTGATAAAACACAGTGGACCAACACCAGCAGCTGACATGGCACCCCAGACCATCACTGACTGTGGGTACTTGACACTGGACTTCAGGCATTTTCCTCTCCCCAGTCTTCCTCCAGACTCTGGCACCTTGATTTCCGAATGACATGCAAAATTTGCTTTCATCCGAAAAAAGTACTTTGGACCACTGAGCAACAGTCCAGTGCTGCTTCTCTGTAGGCCAGGTCAGGCGCTTCTGGGGAATGCGGCACCTGTAGCCCATTTCCTGCACACGCCTGTTCACGGTGGCTCTGGATGTTTCTACTCCAGACTCAGTCCACTGCTTCCGCAGGTCCTCCGAAGTCTGGAATCGGTCCTTCTCCACAATCTTCTTCAGGGTCCGGTCACCTCTTCTCGTTGTGCAGCGTTTTCTGCTACACTTTTTCCTTCCCACAGACTTCCCACTGAGGTGCCTTGATACAGCACTCTGGGAACAGCCTATTCGTTCAGAAATTTCTTTCTGTGTCTTACCCTCTTGCTTGAGGGTGTCAATGATGGCCTTCTGGACAGCAGTCAGGTCGGCAGTCTTACCCATGATTGCGGTTTTGAGTAATGAACCAGGCTGGGAGTTTTTAAAAGCCTCAGGAATCTTTTGCAGGTGTTTAGAGTTAATTAGTTGATTCAGATGATTAGGTTAATAGCTCGTTTAGAGAACCTTTTCATGATATGCTAATTTTTTGAGATAGGAATTTTGGGTTGTCATGAGCTGTATGCCAAAATCATCAATATTAAAACAAGAAAAGGCTTGAACTACTTCAGTTGTGTGTAATGAATCTAAAATATATGAAAGTCTAATGTTTATCAGTACATTACAGAAAATAATGAACTTTATCACAATATGCTAATTTTTTGAGAAGGACCTGTACAGTGTAAAAAAAACAAACAAACGCAAATTGCGGTAAAAACGCATGTCCAAAAACGCGGCAAGCACCGCAAAAAGCACTACAGAAACGCTCAAAAGCAACATGCATAGATGTGAATCAAGCCTAAGGCAAGATCACACTTATGCGATACGATAATATTTTAGTTCATTTTTACTTCCCTCCACCTTAAGGCCTCATGCACACTGGACGTTTTTACAGCAGCTGATTTTGGCAGTAGACATTTTTTTCTACAGGCATTAAACGCTCCATCATGTTATCCTATGTGTCCATGCACACATAGGCTGTTATCAGCAGTTTTGGGCAGTGGCATTTTTGAGCAGTAAAAAAAAACACCAAAAAAACGAGTGGGTTCTAAGTGACGTTTTTCAGCTGTAAAAACGCTATAACGCTGAAAAACGTTGATAAACGCTCAAAAACGTCACTCAACAGCGTGTTTTAACGTTTTTGATCCATTGAAAAAAATAAATTCTTACAAAAACAAAACAAAAACGCTAACGCGGAAAACCGCTAAAGACGGTAATAAACGCTAAAAACTGCTATTGCAAAAACATTGAAAAAAGTTAGTTTTAGACAGATAAAATAGGATTTTTTACTCACCGTAAAATCCTTTTCTCTGAGTCCATGGACCGACACAGCTTCTCTATTGACAAAGTGGGTATTATCCGTTAATTAGGAGTGACTAGGCAGAAAAACTTGTAAAAAGTGTTGCATCACACCTACTACAGTACCGCCCAGGGGGCGGACCCTCTGGGTATACCCTCTCAGTCTGCATCTTCGCAGATCAGTTCATCAAAAAGCAGTAAAAAACTTAAAAGGAGGGGTGGGTGCTGTGTCGGTCCATGGACTCAGAGAAAAGGATTTTACGGTGAGTAAAAAATCCTATTTACTCTTTCGTCCATGGACCGACACAGCTTCTCTATTGACAAAGTGGGACGTCCCAAAGCAGTGTCAGAGAAAAAACGAGGGGTGGTAACAGCATAAAAATAAACTTCACCCCAAACACAAAACAGCACTCCTCCAACGGAGGAGTTGCAACTCTAAACAGCCGCTTGCAAAACTTTGCGGCCAAAAGAGGCATCCGAAGATGCACCTACATCAATTTTGTAGAATTTTGTGAAAGTGTGAGCGGACGACCAAGTCGCCGCTTTACATAATTGGGAAACAGACGCTTGATGTCGGAAAGCCCAAGAGGCACCTATTGCCCTGGTCGAATGCGCCGTGACAGGAAAGGGGGGCGCCTGACCCTTTAAGGCGTAAGCCTGGATTACTATCTGTCGGATCCACCTAGAGATGGTGGCCGATGAGACTGCTTGGCCCTTCTTGGGACCAGCCACCGAAACAAACAGTGAGTCTGACTTCCGGAACAGGGAAGTAGCAGATAGGTATACTCTCAAAGCTCGGACAATGTCCAAGGTATGCAACGCCGACTCCTTAGGATTCGACGGCTGAGGACACAAGGATGGAAGTACAATGTCTTTGTTGAGATGAAAAGCCGAAACGACTTTCGGAAGAAAGAAAGGCTGCGGCCGCAGCACCACTTTATCCTTGTGGAAAATCAAATAGGGAGCCTTGCAGGACACGGCTGCCAGCTCAGAGACTCGTCTAACTGACGTAACAGCCACCAAAAAGACCACTTTCTGAGAAAGTGTCAACAGGGGAATATCTCTAATATTCTCAAACGGTGCCTTCTGAAGCACCGAGAGGACCAGGTTCAAGTCCCACGGAGGTAACGGGGGACGGACCGGAGGGGCCACCTGTCGGACCCCCTGCACAAATGTACTCACGAGAGAGTGAGTCGCCAGGGGTCGCTGAAAAAAGACAGCCAGGGCAGATATCTGTCCCTTAAATCGTACTTGGGGCAAGCCCTTGGTCCACCCCATGCTGTAAAAACAGCAGGATTCTGGAAACCAAATAGGTACGCGGATGCCATTTCATTTCCTCACACCTGGAGATGTAGGCCCTCCAAGTGCGGTGATAGACCTTCCTAGAGGACGGTTTTCGAGCACTTCTCATAGTAGAGATTACTGAGTCTGACAGGCCCCGGTCTCTCAGTACCCGGTTCTCAACAGCCATGCCGTTAAAGCCAATGACTGTAAAGCAGGATGGAATATGGGACCTTGCGATAGCAGGTCCTTCCGTAGTGGTAGGCGCCAGGGGGCGTCTGCTACCAGACGTACTAGATCGTCGTACCAAGGACGCTGAGGCCAATCTGGAGCGATTAGGATCATTGGAATTCCCTCTGCCTCCACTCTGCGGAGCAGAAGAGGAAGAAGCCTTAAGGGAGGGAAGGCATAGATTAGCCGATACTGACCCCACGATGCTACCAACGCGTCCGTTGCGTCTGCCCATGGGTCTCTTGACCAGGCCACAAATCTCAATACCTTCTGATTGAGTTGGGAAGCCAGAAGATCTACGTCTGGTGTGCCCCATCTTTGGCAGAGGAGTTGGAACACCTCCGGGTGTAAGGACCATTCTCCCTGGTCCAGCATCTGGCGGCTCAGGTAGTCCGCCTGCCAGTTTTCCACACCCGGAATGTACACGGCCGACAGTGCCGGTACGCTCCTCTCTGCCCACTTCAGGATGCGAGCGATTTCCGATGCTGCAGCTGAGCTTCTTGTTCCTCCTAGATGATTGACATATGCCACTGCTGAGGCGTTGTCTGACTGGATCCTGACTGGACGCCCTTGCAGTCTCTGAGACCATTTGAAGAGGCACAGCTTGATCGCCCGGATCTCCAGGACATTGATCGGCAGGAGGGCTTCCTCTGGGGTCCAGCGACCCTGCGCAGACTGGACACCCCAGACTCCTCCCCAACCTGTAAGGCTGGCGCCCATCGTGATCACTATCCAGTAAACCGGAAGAAATGACTTCCCGGCAATTACAGCCGGTGCTGTCAGCCACCATACCAGGGATCTCCTGACTAGGTGGCTCACTCGGATTTGATAATCCAGAGATGAAGGGCATCTGTTCCATCTGGACAGAACTTCCTTCTGTAACACTCGAGTGTGGTATTGAACATATGGGACCGCCTCGAAGGAGGCTACCATGAGGCCCAACACTCGCATGCAAAAACGGAGTGACGACCAATTCCTGGAAGTCAGCTGCCGTACTGCAGCCCAGAGGGTCTGCAACTTCTCCACAGGGAGGAATACCTTTGCCTCTGAGGAATCCAGAATCAACCCCAGGTACACTAGGCGTTGAGTGGGCACCAATACTGACTTTTGTGTGTTTAGTATCCAACCACAGTCTCGAAGAGTCTGACAGGTAATGGACACGCTTACCTCTAATTCTGAGCTTGAAGGGGCCTTCAGCAGAAGGTCGTATAAGTAGCCTGTGATAGCGATACCCCGCTGTCTTAGAAGTGCCAGAATCGGAGCGAGCACCTTGGTGAACGTCCTGGGTGCTGAGGCAAGGCCCAACAGGAGGGCCACAAACTGGTAGTGGTCCTTCCCGATAGCAAATCGCAGAAACCTCTGGTGTCTGGAGTATATGGGGACATGCAGGTATGCATCCTTGATGTCCAAGGAGGCCAGAAAGTCCCCCGGATGGAGAGCCGTGACTACAGATCGAACCGACTCCATCCGAAAACTTTGTACCTTCACAAAGCAATTGAGGGCTCTGAGATCCAAGCTTGTACGAACCCCCTCCTTCTTCGGCACAATGAACAGATTTGAGTAAAAACCCCGTTCCAGTTCTGGAACTGGAATAACTACCCCGCGTTCCAGTAGACTCTGGACCGCCCCATACAGGGCCTCCCGACGGGTCGGTAGTAGCTGGAGATTGGAGGTGTTGAATCTGTCCGGTGGACAAGAGAGAAACTCTATCTTGTAGCCTGAGGAGATTACTTCGCAAACCCACCTGTCGGAGATTAGTGCTGTCCACTGAGTCGCGAAATTGCGAAGACGTCTCCCCACCCGAGAGCTGGGTGGGGGTGGACCTTCATGCGGAAGCAAATTTGTCCGCAGGCTTATTGGGTATGCGGGACCAGGGACGCTTTTGTCCTTGGGCAGGCGCTTTATCGGCCTGGGGTCTTTTCCCTGTCGCCCTAGGGGGACGAAAAAAACACTTGTGTGCAGTAAAGGAGGGCCCTTGCCCTTGGCGTGGCCCCTTACCCTTGCTAATTTGGGGAAGCAAAGTGCTTTTACCTGCTGTGGCATCCTTGATGATGTCATCCAGAGAAGCCCCAAAAAGTCTGTCGCCCTTAAAAGGCAGATCCAACAGGGCTCTCTTGGAAGTCTGGTCCGCAGACCAGCCTTTTAGCCAGATCAGGCGGCGTATTGCTACTGCATAAACCGAAGTTTTAGACAGCAGGGGAATAGTATTCATGTCTGACTCGCAGACAAACCTAAGGCCCTGGACCAACAGGTCGGCCAATGTTATCTCATCAGGAGGAGCATCTCGCTCCTTAACCCCTGGAGTAGCAATCTTGCCCATTCAGTAAGTGTGTGAGACACTAGGGCCCCCGCCAATGCCGGGCGTACTGCCGAGCCTACCACTGAGTATAGGTAGCAAGCGAGTGCTTCAGCCTTCTTATCCACAGGGTCCTAGAAAACAGGAGCCCCTTCTACAAGAATTGTGGTGGCTCTATTAAGTCTGGACACCGGAGGGTCCACTATAGGGGGGAGAGGTCCATTTCTTCAGAAAACTCTCCTCAAAAGGGGTACCGTACCGCAAACCTCTTTGGGGCTGTAAAGACCCTCAGTGGGTTCTCCCATTCCTTGTATAAGAGTTTATCAAAAGACACACAAGGGAACACCTTAGCAGTGCGGGCAGGTCTATGAAACCCAAGTGGACCGGAGTCTCTGCTGCTTCTGCAGTATTTTCCAATTTTAGCATATCCCGCACTGCAGTAATAAGGTCAGATACCAAAGCCGTCTCGCGTACTGACCTGGACTTTGAGTCATTCTCACTGTCCGGTCACGGTCTGCAGTCTCTGATGCGTCAGAATCTGGGCCCCGAGCCGTAGCTGGACCTGGTTCTGCACCAGAATTATCCCCAGAAGCTTGCAGGGGATGGGGCGTTTACTACCCCCTGTATTCCCGTGTGCTGCTTCCACCCTGGCAGCAAACGCCTCTAGGATTGCAGTCATAGCGTTCATAGACACCTCTGGGGCACCAGCTGCTAAATCTGGTGTTTCAGGGGAGAAGACATCTGGCTCAGATGCCATGCTGACCACACGCTGACACTCACAGGGCTCCAGGCAAGATATCAATAGGCCACCCTCCTGTGCTGCAGAGAGGCCGGGTCACCTAGAGGACTCACCACCCTGGATAGGTACTGCTATGCTGCGCCTGTGATGCTGTCCCTCTGCTGCTGTGTCAGTCTGCTTCTTTTATCAGCACTTCCTGTGTGAATTTTCGCGCCAGTGTAATGCACCCTAGAGCCCGGAGGCTCTCAAAAAATGGTTGCCAAAAACGTCTGTATGGAAGATAATGTGGGCTCTAAGAAAATGGCCGCCGACAGAGGATAGAGGTCAAGCAGCCATAGCCCACAAAAAGATGGCCGCCGAACGGCAATATCTGCATACAGGGTGGACAAACATGGCCGCCGATCAGCTGATAGGGGCCAGTGGGTGTGGCCGAACCACAGGAAGATGGCCGCCGGGCAGTCACAAGAGGCCAAACTTGGCATGGACCACCTCAAAATGGCCGCCGACAGCATGGAGGAGGAAGGACACAAACACAGGTAAGAAAAAATAGGATTTTTATAACAGCTTACCTGTAAAATCCTTTTCTTGGAGTACATCACGGGACACAGAGCGACATAGTCATTACTATGTGGGTTATATAGATACCTTCAGGTGCTGGCACTGGCAACTTCCAAAACCGGAAGTACCCTCCCCTATATAAGCCCCTCCCATCCGGGAGCACCTCAGTTTTGTAGCAAAGCAATAAGTGTCCCCAAAGAGGGGTGGGAGCTCTGTGTCCCGTGATGTACTCCAAGAAAAGGATTTTACAGGTAAGCTGTTATAAAACTCCTATTTTCTTTCTCGTACATCACGGGACACAGAGCGACATAGTCGTTACTATGTGGGATGTCCTAAAGCAATGCCCAATGAGGGGGGGGATACACCATACATAAGCTGAGCGCTATCAGACATGAGGATCTTTTGCGGCCTGCAACACACTGCGCCCAAAGGCGACATCCTCCTGACTTCTAACGTCCACCTGGTAGAACCTAGTAAACGTGTGTACTGAAGACCATGTTGCGGCCTTACAGATTTGAGCCAGGGAGGCCCGGTGATGCACTGCCCATGAAGTTCCAACTGCTCTCGTGGAGTGCGCTCTAACTTTGAACGGAGGCGGTCTCCTTCTCAAGCCATAGGCTTGCATTATGACCTGTCGAATCCACTTGGCTAAAGTAGATTTTGACGCTGCCTGACCCTTTCTGGGGCCTTCCGGCAGAATAAACAACGTATCCGTTCTGCGAATCTGAGCAGTGGCTTTTAGATAAGCTTTAACTGCTCTTACTACATCCAAAGAATGCAATAACTTTTCTTCTACCGAACTAGGTTTGGGAAAAAACGAAGGAAGAACCACATCTTGGTTCAAATGAAACCTCGATACCACCTTAGGAAGAAAGGCTGGATGAGGACGTAACACTACTCTGTCCTTATGGATAACCAGATATGGCTCTTTACAGGACATAGCTGCTAATTCCGACACTCTTTTAGCCGAACAAATGGCTACTAGAAAAATCAATTTCCTGGTGAGAAGAACCAAGGAAATATGCTGTAATGGTTCAAATGGTTGTTTCTGTAGAACCGACAGAACCAGGTTTAGATCCCATGGACATATGGGAATATTAACCGGAGGACTAATACGCATCACTCCTTGTATAAAGGCTTTAACTAGTGAATGCGAAGCCAAGGGCCTTTGAAAAAATATTGACAAGGCCGAAATCTGACCCTTGATAGTACTTAAGGCAAGCTTCCTATCTACAGCCCATTGTAGGAAGTCCAGAATCCTACCTATTACGTACTTACGTGGATGCCATTTCTTGGGCACACACCACGCGATGTACGCCTTCCAGATTCTATAGTAGATCTGCCTGGATACCGGCTTCCTGGCATTGATCATGGTAGATACCACAGGATTAGAGAGCCCTCTCTTTTTTAGAATGTGGGCTTCAATAGCCAGGCCGTCAAACCTAGGGCTGGTAAGGAAGGGTGGTATATCGGTCCTTGCGAAAGCAGGTCCGGACGATGTGGGAGAGTCCAAGGACTCCCCACTGACATTTTTATAATCTCCGCGTACCATGCTCTTCGGGGCCACGCTGGAGCCACCAGAATCACTGGTTTCTTTTCTACCCTGATTCTGCGGAGTAATCGAGGTAACAATTGTGGCGGTGGGAATGCATATATCAGCTTGAACTGATCCCAAGGGAACACTAGGGCATCCGAGCCGCAAGCTAGGGGATCCCTTGTCCAAGAGACAAACCTGTCCACCTTTGCGTTGAATCTGGATGCTAGCAGATCTACATCCGGTGTTCCCCACCGCTGACATATTGTCCGAAAAACCTCGGGGTGACGGGACCACTCCCCTGGGCATAATTGTTGGCGACTTAAAAAATCCGCCTTCCAATTCTCCACTCCTGGAATGAATACCGCGGATATGGCAGGGACATATCTTTCTGCCCATTTCAGGATGTGATTTACTTCCCTCTGGGCTGCACGACTCCTGGTGCCACCCTGATGATTGATATGTGCCACTGCTGTGGCATTGTCTGTTTGAATTCTGACAGGGGACCCTTGGAGTTTGGATGTCCATGTTACTAGGACATACCGGGCTGCTCGTATCTCTAAGAGATTGATGGGCAGGGCTTTTTCTGCATCCGACCATCTGCCCTGGAGAGACCATTGCTCCAGTACTGCTCCCCAGCCTATAAGGCTGGCATCTGTAGTGACCACCTTCCAAGAAATCGGACTGAAGGATTTTCCTTTTTTCCAGATTCTGGGGAACCCACCACCAACGGAGGCTCTTGCGAACGGAAGGGGACAAGGACATTGTAAGTCTAGGGCCTGAACTTTTTTGTTCCAGGCTGACAGTATGGCCCTTTGCAAATTCCTTGAATGGAATTGACCGTAGGGTACTGCTTCGAATGATGCCACCATTTTTCCCAGCAGCCTCATGCACAGGCGTATGGACGGCTGTCTTTTTGTACCCACTAAGTGGATCAAATCTTTCAAAGACAACACCTTTCCTCGAGGCAAGAAGATTTTTCTCTGGCCTGAATCCAGCCTTAGCCCCAAGTATTCCAGACTTTTGACTGGCTTTAGGGCTGACTTGTCTCGGTTGATAATCCAACCGTGAGATTCCAGATACTTGATTGTCTTGTGAACGACCACGTCTAGTTTTTCCACTGAGTGGTCCATCAGCAACAAGTCGTCTAGATATGCCATTATCGTCACACCTCGTGTTCTTAGATTGGCCAATAGTGGGGCCAGAATTTTTGTGAACACTCGTGGTGCTGTGGCCAGACCAAAGGGTAAGGCTCTGAACTGAAAATGGCGCCCTTCTACTGCAAAGCGTAAAATTTTTGGTGGACTGGAAAGATGGGAATGTGCAAATAAGCATCTTTGATGTCGATCGAGGCTAACCATTCCTCCCCTTGTAGGGCAGTGGCCACCGATCGGATCGACTCCATCGGAAAGTCCTGATATACAGGAATTTGTTTAGCCCTTTTAGAATTAATATGGGCCTCATGTCCCCGTTTGCTTCGGGACTGTAAAGAGGTTTGAGTAAAACCCGAACCCCCATTCTTCCAGGGGAACCTCCATAATTACTCCTTGGAGCAATAGTTGTTCTAGTGCCAACAGGAGGGACTCTCTCTTCTGGGGATCCCTTGGCACGTTTGACCTCAAAAAATGGGAAGGAGGAGAGTCTTAACTCCAATCTGTATCCCAAACATACTGCGGAGAGCACCTATCTGTTCTGATCGTGTCCCGCCAGGTCTCTGCGAACAACTGGAGTCTTCCCCCCACCCGACTGAGTGGGGGCAACCCTTCAATGAATTTAACTTTGGGGGAGGCTTTGTACCTCTCCTGACCCAGGGTTTCTCATTACCCTGCGATTGTCCCTGATTTTTACCCCGGGGAATTGACCGAGGAGGCCGTCGGAACTGTTTCACAGCCGATGCCCCAGGGACTGGAGAAGCAGGCCTCTTAAAAGAGGGACCTCTAACTCTGTTTTTAACCGGCAAGAGTGTATTTTTACCGCTGGAAATTTTCTGGATATATTTGTCCAGGTCTTCCCTGAATACGCGTTCACCATGAAAATGGGACGCTAACCAGCCATTTTTTACAGGGAGCTTCAGCAGACCAGTTTTTGAGCCATAGAAGCCTACGCATATGTACTACAGACAGCGTAAGGCGGGAGGCCTGATGGATTGAATCCTTTATGGCGTCAACCGCAAAGCCTAAGGCTCTAGGTAGATCAGCTAGGGCAAGGGCCTGCTGATCTGGCAAGTCCCTCAAGACCTGTTTCAACTGATCCTTCACTGCTTAGCAGACCCCACTGCTGGTTGTGTCACCAAGCTTGCTGTAGAAAGAAGCAGATTTTCATAAGGACTCCAATTTTTTATCTATTGGGTTCTTGAACATTTGGACATTATCCACTGGACATGTCAGTGATTTATACACACAAGAGATGGCTGCGTCCACTGTAGGGACCTTCCATTTTTTGATGAACTTATCCTCCATGGGATAGACCACCGGAAATCTCTTGGGGGGAATAAATATTTTCTCAGGATGTTCCCAATCCTGGTAAATGAGCCCTTTCAGTAAAGGGTGAAGTGGAAAAGAACAGACAGTCTGGGGGCTTCTAGCGACCCCAACGAGGATACAGTAGTGGTTGATGGTTCCGCAAGGTGCATTTTTAAATGCTGATAGGACCAAGTTAGTCAGAGACTGAACCCATAATCTTTCAGCTTGAGATGCTGAGAAAGGTTCCTCCACTGTTGATTCCTCTATAACAGAATCAACCTCATCCTGATCCCCTTCAGGCAGGTCGATCCCTGTATGGGACTGTTGCTCTGCTAACAGGCACTCTGAAGGAGGAGACGGAGATCGGGCGTGCTTTCCCTGACAGGGAGGCAGCGATCAATGTTGACAATCTCTCTCTAATCCTCCCAGAGCTGAGGAAAAAACCTCCTCTATTACATACACAGGAGCAGGTGAACTGAGGACAGCCACAGTACCAAGTACCCCTGCGGGGTCTCTACGGTCACTTACCTCTGTATTTTCAGGGGAGACTGGTGCAGCAGAAGCATGCCCAAGATCCTCAGAGCCCGATGAGACCCCCTTCGCTTCCTGGAAGATTCAGTTCCGGAGCTTCTGGACGGCATATTCCTAAGCCTAAAGCTGAGGTATTCCAGCCATAATACACCACTTTTACTGATAATAGTCTAGCACAATTGCTGCTATATAACAGTTGGTGTCTACTAAAGTGCCTTTCTAGGGGATGCCTGCATCAACCGCCTCTGTGTGCCTTTTTCCTGTTGCTAGCTCTGTTTGTGCACTTCAATAGCCAGCTGTGATTGTGCTTTAAAACACGCTGGACGCCCGCACATGCGCAGTAGCGCCGCGGCGCACACCGAGCGTCATCCACCCGCTCCGCCCCTTTTTCCAGATCGCCTCTATATATAGAGGCGCGGGCACGTGCGCCTTCGGCGCCTTTTTTGAAAAAAATAAGGAGCTAGATGGGAGCCAGGGTCCCTGCCGCAGGGCCCGGGGATGGATGAGCGCAGCAACAGGGCAGAGGAGACAGCTTCCCAGCAGAGAACTTACCAACTGCCTGGATTTGATTTTGGAAGAAAAAAATCCACATTACAAGAAAAAGAACCACAGCGGCCTCTAGTGTCTAACACAGGTACCGCGGTCTTACATTTTTTTTTTTTTCTTGCCTACTATTAAAATTTTTACATTTTCTCAGTAGTAACAGGCATACACAGAATATTAGCGGGAATACCTTAGGTAACAGGCAGAAAGACAAAATAGGCTTGGGGGTCCCCCAATAGAACCAAGTTCCTGAGGGCCCCCACTTACCTTTTCCTCGCCGCAGGACTCTGTTTGGTCCACAGAAGCCCAAACTTCACCTATCACGGCAGGCATTGTAATTAAACCTTCAGGGACCGGGTTCCCAAGGATTCCACTCCCCTGGACCTGTATAGCACCCTGCACAGAAAACATCTTGGTCGTGGGTATGACCAGAGCTCTGGATCCCAGGGTCCAGCCCTCCTAAGAGAGGCATTACAGGCAAAACCTTGCTCTTCTCTTTGCAAGGCCCGGGTACCGACCGTTTAGCTATGAAGCTTTTTTGGTCGGATCCGGAATAGCTTACTGAGGCCCAAAAGAACCTGTACGCAAGCTCAGTGAAAAACACATGTTACTTCTTGGCCAACACCTTAGACACTGACAAAAAAACCTGAGGTGCTCCCGGATGGGAGGGGCTTATATAGGGGAGGGTGCTTCCCGTTTTGGAAGTTGCCAGTGCCAGCACCTGAAGGTATCTATATAACCCACATAGTAATGACTATGTCGCTCTGTGTCCCGTGATGTACGAGAAAGAAAATGACATTTCTTTTAAATGTTAGTTACAGCCAGCCCCGCTCCAGTGGGACCCCCTAGGTGACCCCCAGCACCCAGCAACCTTTAGCTAGAAGCCCAGGGAGGAGGGAAAGGCAGGGAGAGAGGGAAGAAAGGGGCCACAACCACTTACTTGATCTCTCCAGGAATGTCCAGCTAAATCACCCAGCCGAGGCAGGGGAGTTTTACTTACCTATCCTGCATGTATTCTGCTGAAAGACATTCCAAACAGATCATCGTCCGCGCACGGAAGTTGACTGTTGGCCAGGCATGCTGTGATTGGACCCAGAAGGGACGATCATATGTATGCCCTGGAGCATGACGCTCACCGGACAGGCTGCTGTGACTCGGCCGTAAGGTCAGCCGAAGCTGAGCGGTCCGATGCAAGCCTTGGAGCGTAAGCTCACCGGCCAGGCTGCTGCGACTCGGCCGTAAGGTCAGCCGAAGCTGAGCGGTCCGATGCAGGCCCTGGAGCGTAGGCTCACCGGCCACCCGTGGCATGTCGTGGAAAACCCAGCGCGTAGCTAGGGTCGGCACACGCTCGATGGCCGAAACTGGGGAGACTACAAGGATCGAGGATCCAGCCTGTCACCCAGTCGGCAGTTGATCGAAGATCGCAGGAAACAACAAATGTAGCAAAAAAAAAAAAAATTATATATATATATATATATATATATCTTTTTTCCCCGGACCAATGGGCCCGAAGGGAGCCATGTCCTACTCCTTGCTAGACAGAAAAAAACTGATCTGCGAAGATGCAGACTGAGAGGGTATACCCAGAGGGTCCGCCCCCTGGGCGGTACTGTAGAAGGTGTGATGCAACACTTTTTACAAGTTTTTCTGCCTAGTCACTCCTAATTAACGGATAATAGCCACTTTGTCAATAGAGAAGCTGTGTCGGTCCATGGACGAAAGAGTAAATAAGATTATATGAAGGAATAAATATGGTCTTCTTGAAGATATATATAATATATATATATATATATATATATATATATACATATACACATACATATGTACTGAATTTATACACGATGGACTATAGGGTTACTCAGTTTTTTTTTAGCTGTGAAAGACATAAAGTAAAGAAATTGGTTTTATACAATAATTAGAAATTTCACAGCTATAATATAGCAGTATAGACCCAAATATATTAATTCGAATTGTTTTCATGTATTTTTTTTTTGATTTGTTGTAATTAAGTATGTATAAACCCTATTGTTGGAAATAAAGAGAAAAAGGAAAATAAAGAATTAAAAAAAAAATAAAAGAAAAAAGTTGAAAAACTCACTGCAAAGCTACTGACGTTTTTATAACGTTATTTTAACGTCCAGTGTGCATGAGGCCTTAAGGTTTCATTTTTTTGTTCAACTGAGTTGTACAGTTTATGGGTCACTTTAAAGGTGGAAAAAGTTCTGAAATGATTTATCTTTGTCTCATTTTTTTTACATCACAGAAACCTGACATTTTAACAGGGGTGTGTAGACTTTTTATATCCACTGTATGTGCTCTGCTTTACATTTCAGTTTTGTATTTAGAGGTTTGCCTCAGAACTTTACCCATAACTTCTTGCTAAAAAATTATGTTCTTTAGCAAAGAACATACATCATACATTTCACATTAAAGTGTATGCTGCCAAAACTAGTGTGTGCTGTAAATTGCCTCCAGCATTGCTCCCGTTTCTGCTTGCTCGAGGCTGCCATTTTGCTAAGGCCCAGAGTCCCTGAGCAGCAGTAAATCTTTATACCGTCAGCAGATCAGCCTCTACATATTTAGCACCGTGCCGAAAAATGGAGAGTTTCCTGCTCCAATGATGGTAATGCAATTTCCATTTTTCAGATGAGACCTACGGTAAAAACAAGTGGTACTGATTGATCATCCTGCAACTGATTTGCTCTCAGCACACATCTAGCAGAGGGATACATTATATGTATATGAAGGACCATTACAGAATTGGCAAACTTTAAGCAAGTACAAAGTATAAAAAATACTCTCAATATAACTTTTAAAAACTCAGAATGAACACACTCTGCAAATCTACTGTAGCTTCTGTAAGGTTTTCATTTAACAAGAAACCTCTAAAAACATAGGCTGGACTTAGCTGCGTAACAATTAACATGCACTAGCAAAAATACTCCAAAACACACACATACACAATGGAAACTTAGCTTAACTATGAAACACATTTCCAAAACATAACTCACATCTCGTGCTTTCCCATAAAACGCCTCCTGGAATGAAGCTTCTAGTGATCCAATGAAGAACACAGGATGGCACTCTCCATACCTAGAAAGGAGGAGGGAAAAAAAAGAAAATGAAACCCAAATATGAACTCACTTAGATTGCACAGCTTACCCCTTTTCTGCCTACCATGCCATACTCTACTGGTCTGCAACTACGCTAAGCAGGTTTACTGACCAACAGCGGGAGCATGGAGGAGACTCAACTACAGCAGTCAGCTGAACTTGGTATAGTAGAGCACTCCAGATTTCAGGCTTACCAGATACTCACTACAATATAGTGTCCATCGGTAAATGGAGATCACCTTTTTCCCCTCTATAAGTGATCACACTATATTAAAAAAGGGACTGCCGCTTTCCAATTTAGAGCAAGGTGACCATGTCTCTAATGCCGCGTACACACGACCGTTTTTCATGACGAGAAAACTGCAATTTTTTAGATTGGTCATGAAAACCGGTCATGTGCATGCTCCATAGCAGTTTTCTCGACGAGAAAACTGCCCACCAAAAAATTAGAACCTGCTCTATTTTTTCTCATCGTTTTTCCCGTCATTCTTTTTCTCGTCACGAAAACCGCTCTTGGGTATGCTTTTCCGAGGGGGAAAAAAAACATGCATGCTCAGAATCAAGTATGAGACGGGAGCGCTCGTTCTGGTAAAACTAGTGTTTGTAATGGAGATAGCACATTCATCACGCTGTAACGGACTGAAAAGCACAAGGCTGAAAAGTGCAAATCGTCTCTCACCAAACTTTACGAACACAAGATCAGCAAAAGCAGCCCAAAGGGTGGCGCCATTCGAATGGAACTTCCCCTTTATAGTGCCTCCGTACGTTTCGTACGTGTTGTACGTCACCGCGCTTTGCTCGAGCGTTTTTTCCTGAACGTGTGTATGTAAGGCAGGCTTGAGAGGAATCACGACGACTCACGTCGAGAAAAAAACGTTGTTTTTTGCATGACAGGAAAAACGGTCGTGTGTACGCGGCATTAGAAGCTCATCCCGAAACTCACACACACTCCCCTCCCCACCGAGCCCCACAACACCAAGAATCAACTGGGTTGGATGGCGTCATATATTAAGCAGGGTTGATGATATCATCGTCTCCACTACAATAGACCTAAACATTGCATTGTGGGAAGATTTCACATGCTCCAACATACCCAGAATGTACCAGGTCTTTCCTGGTGGCTCTGGCAGTAAAAACATCAACAAACATAGGAACGATGAGTAGAGGGCTATGGGCTTTGCACTAAGTGGGCAAAATGACAAAGTTTCTATAAGAATCATTCAGTTCTAACATGACCATGTATATATCCAGAAAATATACTATAAATGTAGTCCCCAAATGTTCCCTGCACATGCAGATGCCTGCTGGCATTTAATTGATGAGGAAAGTTCTCATGCCCCATGATGTCTGTACACATCCACTGACAGCAGTTTCAACATGTGATATTTTACACTCTGTAGCCAAGTGTTAAGTTCCTACTGCTAAGTAACTTAACTGTCTTATCCAAGAAGGAAACTGAATACACACAATGTGCCCAACATAATATTCTCAAGCAAGGGTCTACTGTCAATCCAAGTTCCTGAAAGGAAGGGATATTCACAGATAACTTTTATTGCCAATTGTCTTTTTTTATTTTCTTTATCATTACTCCAACTAAGTTTTCTTTTAAGGAGCAATATTACTTCGTCCATAAAACATCAGAAAACTAAATTAGAAACTAAAAAGATAAATTTGTTACATTATGCCAGGTTTAGATTTTCTCATCATCACCATAGCAGAGTACCACCTTGTTTATGACTTTTCTGAAAATGCTGAACAAGCAGTCTGAGCACAGTGCATTAAAGATAAGGTCAGATATACCCAACCAGCCATAACATTAACAAGGGTCAAATTGTAATGGCTAGAGTTCTGGGTCAGGGCAGCTTAAAAACTGCAGCTCTTGTGGGATGTTCCCGGTCTGCAATGGTCAGAACCCACCAGAAGTGGTCAGAGGAAGGAAAACGGCAACAGGGCCATGGGCAGCCAAGGCTCATTAATACACATGGGGAACGAAGGCTGGCTCATGTAGTCCGATCCAATAAAAGAGCTACTGTGGCTCAAATTTCTGAAAAAGTTAATGCTGGTTCTGATTGAAAGGTGTCAGAACACACAGTGCATCACAGTTTGTTGCGTATGGGGCTGTGTAGCCGCAGACTGATCAGGGTTTCCATGCTGACCCATACCCACAGCCAAAAGGGCTTACAACGGATCGGTGAGCATCAGAACTGGACCACGGAGCAATAGGAGAGGGCATCTTCAAGGTGTTGACTTGGCCTCCAAATTCTCCAGATCTCAATACAATCGACCATCTGTTGGATAGCCTGGAAAAACGAGTCCAATCTATGGAGGCCTCACCTTGCAACTTACAGGACTTAAAGGAACTGCTACTGATGGCTTGGTACCAGATAGTACAGCCTATAACTTAGAGGTCTAGTGGAGTCCATACCTCAACAGGTAAGGGCTGTTTTGGCTGCAAAAGGGGGACCTACCCCATATTAGGTGGATGTGGTCATAATGTTATGGCCGATCAGTGTAGATCTTACCTGTATTTTGAGCTCCCAAACCACAATTAATAAATGTGCTACACAGCCTTCTGAATTGTCATATATTAGTGGTAAATTAGTGGAATAAAATAAAAGAGCAAATCCAGATGGGGTAGATAGGGACACATGTATGGCATTAGTCCGTCACAGCCCAAAGGATAAGTTCACCTTTTGTAAAAAAATAAATAATAAATGCTTAAAGCGGAGTTCCAGCCTTTTTATGTTTACAAAAAGTGTAGCTGCTGACTTTTAATAAACAGACACTTACCTGCTCTACGGTCCAGCGATGCGGCCATCCGGAGCATCGCTCCTCTCCGCCGGCGCCTCCATTCACACTGTGGGCACCCGGCCGCGACAGCTTTTGGCTTCACGGCCAGGCACGCACTGCGTATACGCGAGTCGCGCTGCGCTCTAGGAGTGGACAGGCGATCTCCTGGGACCTGTCATGTGTCCCAGGAGATCGCCTACAGGGAGGGACCGCCTAAGGCGAGAGGAGGAGTCGCCTAGGCGGTCCCTAGGTGGAAGTGGGACAGGAAGTCCCACTGCTACCGAAGCCCCCACTCCCCCCCCCCCCAAAAAAAAAAATTACATGCCAAATGTGGCATGTAAGGGGGTGAGGAGTGCTTAAAGCGGAAGTTCCACTTTTGGGTGGAACTCCTCTTTAACCTTTTGCAGGTAAAAAATGTGCATTTATTTTTATTTTTTACATTGCATCCCATGAAGCATGGCACCCACGATCAGAAGAATGCAGGTGCATGCCTGTATCCTGCAGGCCCTCAGTACACAGTCTGCCCGTACCACCAATATGGGAAGGCAGTTACTGAATGGCAAGAAGAACCAATGAACTATGAAGGTGCTCACCAGCGCCCTCGCAGTTCATTGAGACCTACAAGCCATTAGCTGCAATGGATGATGGTACTTGTAGTCTATTCATTCACAGGAAACTAAAAACAAAATTATGAGACCTGCACGGTCATGCCATTTTCAAATCGTGACAACTGGTGTGGGGACACATTGTGACAGTTCTTCTTTAAAGTGATAGTAAACTGTAAGAAAAAAAAAAAAAGGTTTGACAATATCATAATGTGCTAGTATGCAGCGCATTATGAAAGACTTACATTAAAACGAAGCCCTCTAGCAGCGCGCTGTCACCGCTGCAGAGGCTTTCCTCTTCACCCGGTCTTCCTTCAGGGTCTGCAGCCATCTGATTGGTCGAGCCACGATGACATCACTTCCATGCATGCATGCACGTGGGAGTCTCAGCCGTGGCACACAGCTCTGAAGGAACAGCACAGGTATGCCGTTCCTTCAGAGCGCATGCGCCGGTGACATCACCGGCTGATGCACGCTAGAATAATCGCCTAAACTGTGCACGTTTAGAAGATATTCATTATACCTACAGGTAAGCTTATAATAAAGAATTAAAAATATTAAAAAAATAGTTTACTACCACTTTAAAGTGAACCTTTCAGCTATTTTAAACTCTATTAACCTGATCCTAACTTCACTTTGTTGGTAAGAGCTAAATTTCACTGGTCTTATGTTACACAGTTCTCAGGTCTAAGCCACGCCCACTGTCATTCCCCTATCCAATGAGAGCACTTTAGCGGCTAATAACATTCTTATTGAACAGAAGAACAAGTAACAGCAAACAACTTGGTGGGTCTCCTCTAATAAAAGACTTTTACTTTTTAAAGTCTGTGACAATCTGCTACATTACCTGGAAGAGAATTCTGCTGTAAACTGCAGCAAAGCATCAGATTCATTTTCAGGATTTTCAGGCACTATGAAAACAAAGCAATTATTTTAGTGTAAACGGAGATCATGATAAGTCTACATTGGACATGAGAGTTATAAATGCGTCACATTTGACGATTCTGTGCATGAGAGTGTTACAATAACGGGGGGCATAAGCCGTGGCAGCTAATCAACCGGTCATAACTATTTCTGGTTAAATCATATCTGTAAATTATTCAGACTTGAAAATAAACCATTCTGTCATCAGCACAGAAAAGGGTTTTTTACAATGTGGTGCCAAAAAGGGTGATGATAGTAGGAGGTAGTTTTAACACTTGCCACCTGTAAGATGCCATATGACGCCCTGGGGTTTCTGTGGTTATACTGGGAAGATGCCCGCACCTGCAGGCATCATCCTGGTATCAAAATGTTCAACCAGCGATTCCCTTTAAGGCCAGTTCACACCACATGCAGTCCAGTGCATTTTTCTTCTGCATTAAAAATGCATGCAAAATAGGTTATATGGTTTTCAATGGCATAGTTCACAGCAGTGCAGTCAGTTTTAGAAAGAAAAAAAAAGTAGAACATGCTGCATTTTTTCTGCACTGAACTGTACTAGACGCAGTAAAACTCATCAAAAATTCACCGGAACGCACATGACCGTATTTAGGGCCAGTTTACAACACATGCAGTCCAGTGCGTTTTTTTCTGCATCAAAAACGCATGGAAAATAGGTTATATGGTTTTCAATGGCATAATTCACACCAGTGCTTGCAGTTTCAGTGCGATCAGTTCCAGAGAAAAAAAAAAAGTAGAACATGCTGCATTTTTCCTGCACTGAACTTTGCTGGAACGCTGTAAAACGCATCAAAAACACGCATTCATAAAAGTATCTGGAACGCATCCGGCCTGCATTTCTTTGGTGTGAACTGGCCCTTAAAGTGAAGAAAAAAAAAAAGGAGAAAAAAATAAAGCACTGGAACGCTTAACCACTTGCCTCCCAGGCCAATTCTGACACTTCTCTCCTACATGTAAAAATCATACTATTTTTTGCTAGAAAATTACTCAGGACCCCCAAACATTATATATTTTTTTTTAGCAGAGACCTTAGGCCTAGGGAAAAAAATGACAGTTATTGCAACTTTTTCTGTCACACAGTATTTGCGCAGCAATTTTTCAAACACGATTTTTTGGGAAAAAAACACTTTTGTGAATAAAAAAAACCAAAACACTAAAGTTAGAAGGATTTTTTTGTGTAATGTGAAGGATGATGCTATGCCGAGTAAATAGATACCCAACATGTCACACTTTAAAATTACGCACACGCATGGAATGGTATCAAACTTCGGTACTTTAAAATCTCCATAGGCTACACTTTAACATTTTTTACAGTCTATCAGTTTAGGGTTGCAGAGGAGGTCTAGTGCTAGAAATATTGCTCTTATTCTAACATTTGCGGCGATACCACATGTGTGGTTTGAATGTCTTTTTTATTGTTTCATCTTTCCCTTAAATTTTTTACTTTTTGATCACTTTCCGCCCTATTACAAGGAATGTAAACATCCCGTGCAATAGGAATAGGGCATGACAGGCAATCTTTATGGAGAGATCAGGGGTCCATAAGACTCCACATCTCTTCTCTAGGCTGAAAAGCCTGAGATCAAAAAATAGATCTCAGGCTTTCCAGCCAAATACACAGCAGTGTTTACCACTGCTGAGGCCGAACGTGACGTCATAACGTTGCACCCAGCCTCCGAGAGTCAGAGATGACTGGGGACCATCTGGTCTTTAGTTATCTCTATGGTAAACTTCCATCGCCGGCGGGTTCATTCCTTGGCTTGCCAATTGCACAGTCGAGCCCAGAAAAGCACCGGGGGTGGCAGGGGGGTGGGATGTCCCCTCCCGCCAGCTGTAAAAACAATCAGGTGGTGAAACAGCCGCTACGATTGTTTTTACTGTGCTGGGAATCGCTGGCTGAAAATAATAATATCTGGATGATGCCTGCAGCTGCAGGAATCCTTCAGATATCGCCACTTCAAGTCCCTGACGTCATATGACACGAACCTAGTTGAAGTGGTTAAAAAAACACACCAAAAACAAGCATGCAGAAAAGCATCCGGAAAGCATCCAGACTGCGTTTCTATGGTGTGAACTGGCCCTTACAGTAGAAGTGGTTCAAGTGACTATAGAGCCGCTCGGATCACTTCTACAAGTGGCGGAAGGGGGTCCAATCAAACCGTTTTCGGATTGATCAGATGCTTTGGAGGTCAGAGGAGAGGTCAGGGGTAATAGACACCAGATCTCTCCATGAAGAGGACCTTTCACAGCTTATGCTATCACAAAGGATGTTGTTGATCCCTTGTAATAGCAATATAGTTGATAAAAAAAAAAAAGAACGGGGCACATATGCAAGTCCCCCACGCATATGTAAACTGATTGCAGCACACATGGGTGGTATTGAAAAGTGAGAACTATCATTTTAGCTGCAGACCTCCTGTAAAACTCTAAACTGGTAACCTGTAAAGGTTTTTTACAGTGTTGGCTATAGAAGTTATTAGGTACCATAGTTTGGCACTGTTCCACGTGTGTATGCAATTTTAAAGCATGACATGTTTGGTATCTATTTACTCAGCATATCATCTTTTATATTTTACTGAAAAAATGGTTACTATATTACATTTGTGTGTACTAAAAATCCATTGAAATGTATTCCCCCCAAAAAAATTGCGTTTGAAAACACACTGTAAAAATACTGTGAGACGTAAGAAAATAAAACATCCACCATTTTATTCTCTAGGGCCTCTTCTTAAAAATATATATAATGTTTAGGGGCTATATGTCATTTTCAAGCAAAAAAATAATATTTTTTTTATATGTATGACAAAATATCAGAATTTACCTGGGTAGTTAAATGAGAGCTGGTTGCTTTTCCTACTAGAAATGGTCATCTTCATCTGCAATTACAATTCATCCATTGATCAAGGCAAATATTCTGGCTTCTATTGGTGGTGGCAGAATTAAATCATTCCCCAGCATGGTAGGGATTAAATCTGTTACTGTTGGGTTGGCTCAGAGTGTGAACTCTCTATAGTACTGAAAGAAGGTTGCGGAGAGTAAGCAAATACCAGGTGAAAAAATAGGATTTTTTATACTCACCGTAAAATCCTTTTCTCTGACATCCATGGACTGACACGGTGTCTCTTTACACTTTACACGTGGGTTATGTCCCTGCTTGCAGGAGAAGACCTAGGCAGAATGTGAAATGTTATACATACATTCTAAAAGCCAGAGCTGAACAGCCCCACCCAGGGGGCGGTCCCTCCGGACATAACCCTCCCACTACAGTCAGCAGACTTCAGTTCGTAACAAAGCAGTACAAACTTAAAAGGAAGGGTGGGTGCCGTGTCAGTCCATGGATGTCAGAGAAAAGGATTTTACGGTGAGTATAAAAAATCCTATTTTCTCTTACCATCCATGGACTGACACGGTGTCTCTTTACACTTTACACGTGGGATGTCCCAAAGCAGTGTCAAGAGGGATGGGAGCTGTATAAATGGAAAAACCAAAACTTCACTCCAATAAGGCAGAGCTCCTCAACGGAGTCGCCGCAACTTTAAACAGCGGCCTGCAGCACCCTGCGGCCGAAGGAAGCATCCGAAGATGCAGCCACATTAACCTTCTAAAACTTAAAAAGGCATGAACAGACGACCAGGTCGCCGCCCTGCACACTTGTGCAACCGACGCTTGATGTCGGGAAACCCAGAAAGCACCAATTGCCCTGGTGGAATGCGCCGTAACCGGAAAGGGAGGCGCCCGCCCTTTGAGAGCATAGGCTTGAATGACGGTTTGTCTGATTCCCCTAAAAATGATGGCAGACGAAACCGCTTGGCCCTCTTATGGACCAGAGACAGTCACAAACAGTGAGTCGGACTTCCGAATAGAAGCAGTAGCAGACAGGTACACCCGTAAGGCTCGTACCACCTCCAATATGTGCAGCGCAAACTCTCTGGGATGCGATGGGTGAAGACACAAGGACGGGAGGGCAATGTCCTCATGTAGGTGAAAGGTCGACGCCACCTTTGGCAAAAAAGGAAGGTCGCGGATGCAACACTGCCTTATCCTTATGGATGACTAAATATGGCGACTTGCAGGACAAAGCCGCCAACTCAGACACTCGTCAAACAGAAGTGATTGCCACTAAAAAGGCCACCTTCTGAGACAAGACAAGAGGGGAATATCCCGAATATTCCCAAAAGGAGGTTCCTGGAGGACCGAGAGCATCAAATTCAGATCCCACGGTGGGAGAGGAGGCTTGACAGGAGGGAGCACATGGCGAACCCCCAACACAAGGTGCTAACCAAGAAAATGACCCGCTAGAGGTCGCTGAAAGAAGACGGCCAAGGCCGAAATCTGATCCTTGATGGTACTCAAAGCAAGCTTTTGGGTCACTCCACACTGCAGAGGACGCAGGATTCTGGGGACAGAATACGTCCGAGGACGCCAGTCCAGCGCTTCGCACATGGCGATATAAGCTTTCCAGGCACGGTGATAGATCTGCCTGGAGGAAGACTTCCGTGTCCTTAACATGGTCAAAATGACCGAGTCCGAGAGACCTTGGTCCCTCAACACCTGGCTTTTAACAGCCCTGCCGTTAAAGCCAGAGACTGTAAGCCGGATGAAACATAGGACCTTGAGACTGAAGGTCCTCCCTCATCGGCAACCGCCAGGGAACGTCCGCGACGAGACGTACCAGATCAGCGTACCAGTGATGCTGAGGCCAATCCGGAACAATTAGGATCGCCAGAGTTTATATCAGACAATAAGGACACTGTGGGGCCACCAACACATCCGAGGCATCGCCCAAGGATCCCTGGATCTGGCCACAACCTCGACCCTTGCGATTGAGTCGAGAGGCCATCAGGTCCACATCCGGCGTGTCCCACCGTCGGTAAAGGAGTTGAAATATGCAAGGACCACTCTTCTTGGTCCGGTGTCTGGCGATTGGCGACTCAGATAGTCCGCCTGCCCATTGTCTATGCCCAGAATGTAAAATGGCCTACAGAGCCGGCACGTTTCTTCCGGCCCACTTCAGGATACGGACTACCTCGGAAGCCGCAGCTGAGCTCCGAGTTCCCCCTTGATGGTTTACATACGCCACCGCCGTGGCGGTGTCCGACTGGCTCCTGATGGAGCGACCCCGTACTCTCCGACCTGAGGAGAGACACAGTCCGATGGCCCGTATTTCCAGAACAGTGATTGGTAAACGGGCTCGTCCGGAGTCCAAGGCCTGAGCCGACAGGACTCCCCAGACTCCACCCCAGCCCGTCAGGCTGGTGTCCGTCGTGAGTACCGTCCATTGGATGGGAGAGGAACGACTTTCCGGACCGAAGAGCCGAGGATCTCAACCACCATGTCAGGGGCGCCCTGACCAGGTGAATCACCTGGATCTGAAGATCCAAGGACAACGGGGATTTGTCCCAGTTGGACAAGATCTCCTTCTGCAATGCCCTGGTGTGTGATTGGGCATACGGAACGGCCGCGAAGGAGGCCACCACGAGTCTCGGGACTCTCATGCAAAAAACGGATTGACAACCATTTTTGGGATGTCAGCACCCGCACCGCAGACTGAAGTGTGAGCAACTTCTCCAAAGGTAGGATACCTTTGCCTCCAAGGAGTCCAGAATCAGAACTAGATACTCCAGACACTGAGTCGGGACCAGGACTGACTCCTGAATGTTCAGGAACCAGTCCCTGAGGGTCTAATTGACGATAGTCACCTTTCCTCTAAGTCTGATCCACTTTCTGCTCTTAGCAGAAGATCGTCCAGATAGCCCACGACAGCAATGCCTCGCTGTAACAGGCGGCTAGAACCGGAGCAAGCACCTTGGTGAACACCCTTGGTGTCGAGGCTAGGCCGAAAGGAAGAGCCACAATCGATAGTGGACTTCGCTGATCGCAAAGCGCAGAAACTTCTGGTGACTTGCACAGATCAGAACATGCAAGTAGGCGTCCTTGAAGTCCAAGGACGCAAGAAGAAAATCCCTTTGGTGGAGTGTAGCGATCACCGTGCGAATGGATTCCATGCGGAATTTCTGCACCTTCTCGAAGGCATTCAGGGCCTTGAGGTCCAGGATAGGTCGAACCACGTCCTATTTTTGGGACGACAAACAGATTCGAGTAGAATCCCTGAAAACTCTCCTGTGAAGGAACCGGCACAATCACTCCGGACCTGATCAAATCCTGTAAGCCCCCAAGAGGGCTGCCCGACAGGTAGGAAGGAGAGGAAGATTTGAGGGAAAGAATCTGTCTGGGGGCCAGGATCGGAATACTATCCTGTATCCTGAGGTGACCACCTCGCACACCCACCAGTCGGAGATTCGGGAGGACCACCGATTCGTGACCTGCAAAGTCGTCCCCCCACCCCAGAGTCGGGCGGAGGCAAGACTTCACGCGGAGGCGGGCTTGGGAGCCGCTTGTTCGGCTTACGCACCCAGGGGCACTTGTGCCCACCAGCCGCACTGCCGTCAGTCTGAGAGGGCCTACCCATGGACTCTGACTGACGAAAAAACCCCGTTTTGCTGGAAAGGAAGGCCCCTGTTTGCGGCAGGCCTCCTCACCCTTGCTAGTCTAAGGAAGAAGAGTGCTTTTACCTCCCATGACATCCATGACAATGTCATCCAGAGCAGCACCGAAAGGTCTACCACCTTTAAATGGTAGATCCGTCAGGAGCTTCCTAAGGCTAGGTTAGCAGACCAGCACTTCAACCAGATAAGACGACGCAATACCACCGCCGAGACAGAGGCCCTGGATATTAAAGGGGCCGCGTCCAACGTGGCGTCGCACACATAAACCAGGCCCTGAACCAGTTGGTGGGCCAAAGCAACTGTGTCTGGAGGAAGATTATGCTCCTGTACAGCTAGGAGCAACATTTTTGCCCAACCTGTAAGTGTTTAAGACACAAGGGTCCCCGCTACCACAGGCCGTAGGGCGGATCCCAACAAGGCCAACATGGCTCTGCTCACCACTTCTGACCTCTTGTCAGTGGGGTCCCTCAAATGCAGGAGTCCCCTCCATCGGGAGAGTGATGGCCTTGTTCAACCGGGTGACTGGAGGGTCGACCCTGGGGGAGAAGCCCACTTTTTAAGGAGGGCATCTTCAAGGGGTATCTGATAGACAAACGCCGCGGGACCATAAAAAAATTCTTCTGCGGCTTTTCCCAGACCTTATCAATGAGCTGGTCAAAGAAAGTACATATGGAAAAACCTCTTTAGAAGGCCTGGCCTTAAAAGAACCAAAGGAGACTGTATCCGCCTGAGGTTCTGCATCCGCAGCATTTTAGCTTGAGAGTGTCCCTCACCGCAGTCATGAGTACACTAACAAGCGCCCTGTCATTTACTGACTCAGAACTGGTGTTTTCCTCATAAGGAATGTCCTGTTCAAAACCATCCAATACATTCAGAACTAGGGTCCTGAGCGGTAGTGGCTAGGCCCAGATCTGAATCAGCGCACTGCCCTCATGAAGTAAAGTGGGGAGAGGGCGCTTTTTTGCTTCCTTGCGCTTGCACACAGCTCCCATCCTGGTCAGAAATGATTCCAGGACTGCCCACAACTGGTCCCTAGGGACCGCAGGTGCTGAAGCACTGCCTGTTGTCCACTGACATGTTAGGGGAAGCTGGTGACAGAGACTCCATATTGCCCCCCTCTGAGACTCCTCAGATAAAAAGTCCACCCACAGGCTGTGCTGACTGAGAAGGGGGCGCCCAGGGGACTCACCAAACCGGACCAGGGACCGCTCAGTTCCGCTGTCTGTACCGCGCTGTGTCAGCGCTGGTGAGCTGTGAGGAGATTGTGAGGAGATTCGCGCTGTTACAGCAGCGCTAGAGGCCAAAACTAGTGCTGAAGAGCGCGCGGGCTACAAGAAAATGGCCGCCGCACTTCACTGAGGCGATCCGCGGCAAGATGGCCGCCATGACTCAGCAAAAGTGAAAAAAAAAAACAGCACACACAGCGCCATTTGGCGCTCAGGCCCCAAAACACACAAAAAAAGGCCCCAAGCATATCTGCAGACCAGCATTAGCCCCTCCAAGAACAGTGTGACACCCAGGCACCCCACACAGCACAGCGCCAGCAATGGTGACAGAGAGTAACAATGAAATACAGGGGGAGACAGGGAAAATCCCCCACAGAGAAACAC
The DNA here is from genome assembly GCA_029206835.1 of Rana muscosa. Taxonomy (NCBI): domain Eukaryota; kingdom Metazoa; phylum Chordata; class Amphibia; order Anura; family Ranidae; genus Rana; species Rana muscosa. The sequence goes on from CM055120.1 coordinate 75,095,001, forward strand.
ACAGCCTTTTGTACTCACCTGCAGGCAGGAGAGACTACTTACCCGTCCCCTGAGGGACTCACTGGTGTGTTTCTGACAGGACTATCACAGTGCAGTACTGAGTAGCTGTCGGCCCGGTCCACCACGAAAGATACAGTCAGTCAGGAACTGTTCAGTCTTGAGAGGACCGTGGGAGCATGAAAGCAAACCCGGCCACCCCTGGAGTCATGGGGCCTGTTGTGAACTGAGTCTCACGCACACAAGGCGAGGATCAGCACGCTCGATGGTCGGACAGGGAAGACTACGAGGATATCTTGTACCCAACCTGTTGCCCAGCCGACAGTTGATAGAAAATTCTCAAAAATAAAATAAAAAAGAATTCCAGAAAAGGAATAAAAATAGGTCAGGAGACTGGCTCCTGAGAGAGCCACGTCTTCTCCTTCTGCTAGGCAGAAAAAAACTGAAGTCTGCTGACTGTAGTGGGAGGGTTATGTCCGGAGTGACCGCCCCCTGGGTGGGGCTGTTCAGCTCTGGCTTTTAGAATGTATGTATAACATTTCACATTCTGCCTAGGTCTTCTCCTGCAAGCAGGGACATAACCCACGTGTAAAGAGACACCGTGTCAGTCCATGGATGGTAAGAGAAAAGGTGTTTTTATGTTGCTCTTCCAGTGCTCCTTGCTGCAAAGGCCAGTATAGTTGTGGGCAGCGGCCATTTGCTTATATTGTTAATATATTGGTCAGATGACGCACTGACACCTTTTCTGCCATAGTGCTCAGTGTGCCCCTGTGTCTTTAAGGAATGGTGGGCTCCCTCCAGGCTCGCCTGCCCTCTGCCTATCCATTAAAATGCATGTGCTTCCACTGTGGAGACTCTTAGAAGTTAGGGACTACAGGTAATAGGGTGCCTTGACGGAGCCTGTAGCTTACGCATGTATTTGCAAATGTGTGCAAAATAAAACCCCGTTTTTAACGCATACTGTTAGACAGGTCAATTTGGTTGGTCGCAGGCTGGTCGGTAAATTGAGTTTGGAAATTTCTTTGGTTTCATTTGAAAAAATTGTGAGGTGTTATAAAGACCACATAGTTGACATCTCTCTGGATTGTGGAAAGGTGAATAAAAGACTTGGGGGGGGGGGCTAGGGATTTAAAAAAAAGAAATCCCCCAAAAAAAAAGTGTAAGCCTGCTAATATGAGGGAGTAGACTGCTCAGGAGCACAGTGAGCATGTGCCTGTCACATTACTCATAATAGTGGACTTTGCTGTGTTTGTGGGATAACTTACTCATTGGGGACTTTCGTAGTGCAGAGGCGGAGGACATTCCAAAGAGCTCTCCATCGTCCACCCCAAATTCTGTAGCATCTTCAAAGTCATCTCCATCACTATCACTGATCATGTGAATATCTGTAGACGGCTAAAAAATAAGTAATGGTGTTATGTTCTTGAAGACCATGAAAGTTTGAAGGTACATATAAATAGAGGACATGACAGTTGCATCCGGTCGGCTAAACAAATGTGACTTCAGAGTTACCTGCTTGTTGGGAAGGAATACAAAAATTAAAATTCACCTTTCCATTTTTTTCCCCATGCAGTAACAGAACACCATCTGAGATATGACTAGCTACAACGTACAGCACCAAACATATTGCCTCCATTTTCTTATAGATAACCTCCAGCTGATTTCAGCTTTATCCTGCCACTTTTGCAAACATTCTTACTGGACTATGAGGTCACTAATCACATTAGAGAACCTATGTCTCCAGTCTCTGGCCATCTCCTGTACCGTGGCCCCAGTCTCTGGCCATCTCCTGTACCGTGGCCCCAGTCTCTGGCCATCTCCTGTACCGTGGCCCCAGTCTCTGGCCATCTCCTGTATTGTGGCCCCAGTCTCTGGCCATCTCCTGTACCGTGGCCCCAGTCTCTGGCCATCTCCTGTACCGTGGCCCCAGTCTCTGGCCATCTCCTTAATTTAGAGAACATTCTGATACAGTTGTGCTCATAAGTTTACATACCCTGGCAGAATTTATGATTTCTTGGCCATTTTTTACAGAATATGAATGATGACACAAAAACTTTCCTTTCACTCATGGTTAGTGTTTGGCTGAAGCCATTTATTATCAATCAACTGTGTTTTCTCTTTTTAAATCATAATGACGAAAGAAACTACCCAAATGACCCTGATCAAAAGTTTACATACCCCAGTTCTTAACATCGTGTATTGCCCCCTTTACCATCAATGACAGCTTAAAGTATTTTGTGGTATTTGTGGATGAGGCTCTTTATCTTCTCAGATGGTAAAGCTGCCCATTCCTCTTGGCAAAAAACCTCCATTTCCTGTAAATTCTTGGGCTGTCTTGCATGAACGGCACGTTTCAGATCTCCCCAGAGTGGCTCAATGATATTGAGGTCAGGAGACTGAGATGGCCACTCCAGAACCTTCACTTTATTCTGCTGTAGCCAATGACAGGTCGACTTGGCCTTGTGTTTTGGATCATTGTCATGTTGGAATGTCCAAGTACGTCCCATGCGCAGCTTCCTGGCTGATGAATGCAAATGTTCCTCCAGTATTTTTTGATAACATACTGCATTCATCTTGCCATCAATTTTGACCAAATGTCCTGTGCCTTTGTAGCTCACACATCCCTAAAACATCAGTGATCCACCTCCGTGTTTCACAGTAGGAATGGTGTACCTTTCATCTTAGGCCTCGTTGACTCCTCTCCAAATGTAGCGTTTATGGTTGTGGTTAAAAAGCTAAAATTTTGGTCTAATCACTCCAAATTACTTTGTGCCAGAAGGTTTGAGGCTTGTCTCTGTGCTGTTTGGCGTATGGATACTTTGTGAAATTAGCGTAGTAATGGCTTTCTTCTGGCGACTCGACCATGCAGCCCATCTTTCTTCAAGTGCCTCCTTATTGTGCATCTTGAAACAGCAACACCACGTGTTTTCAGAGAGTCCTGTATTTCACCTGAAGTTATTTGTGGGTTTTTCTTTGCATCCCGAACAATTTTCCTGGCAGTTGTGGCTGAAATTTTAGTTGGTCTACCCGACTGTGGTTTGGTTTCAACAGAACCCCTCATTTTCCACTTCTTGATTAGAGTTTCAACACTGCTGATTGGCATTCTCAATTCCTTGGGATATCTTTTAATATCCCTTTCCGGTTTTATACAGTTCAACTACCTTTTCCCGCAGATCCTTTGACAATTCTTTTGCTTTCCCCATGACTCAGAATCCAGAAACGTCAGTGCAGCACTGGATGAAAGATGCAAGGGTCTGTCAGGAGTCCAGAAACTCATTGACCTTTTATACACACTGTCACAAACCCTCTGTCCTCAAACAGATCCAGGTCCGCAGTCAATGCTTCCTCTGTTCAGATCCAGCACCTTTCCAAGCTTCTTTAGCCCCTCAGTCCACAGACAACACATATCAGTGTAGGGCAACACAAACTCATTTTATTATCACACATGGACGCACAGATATCTCTCCTCAAAAACGCATCCCTCTCACCCTTGGAAAACAGGGCGGGTCAAACTGTCCAATGACAATGGCCACACAGGTCAGGTGTGTTCAAACGTTTCAGCAGGGGGTTTGGAGGAATCCCCCCTCCCTTTTTCCTCACAGCAAACACAATAGAACAATAGAACCCCAAACCATCATAGCAAATAGTCCAACAGCATGAGACAGCATACATTATATACATTTTACAAGGTTCTAGTTTGGCTGTAAAGAAAGTCAGACTAGCACAGATCAGACCGGAGTTCTCATTCACCCTGTGCCCCTATTAGAGACACAGGGTGATCGACACATAAGAGGGCCTGGGGAAGCTGGACAAGGAGCCTCCAGAACTCTCCAGGGCAAGCTAAGTCCCACACACACCTGACCCAAAGTCACTCCTGTCACACACACACACACACACTAATTACAAGCAAACAGATCACAGGTGAGGATGGTTACCTTTTAATAGCCATTCAAACCCCTTTGTGTCATTTTGTGTGCATGTTATTAGGCCAAAATCACCAGGGTATGTAAACTTTTGATCAGGGTCATTTGGGTAGTTTCTGTTGTCATTATGATTTAAAAAGAGTAAACACAGTTGATAGATAAAAAATGGCTTCAGCCAAATGCCCCGTACACACGATCCGATTATCGTACGACAGATCGTACGACTTTTTTCGCTTAATAGTCGCAAGTAAAATTGAATAGGTTAGTAAAGTCACGAAAATTCTCGTACGACAGAAGAAAAAAAATCGGAAGTGATGTCATGTGTTGTATTTGTATTTTTTTTTTGGACGACAACTGTACTGACTAAACGAAAATCGCACGATCCGTTATCGTACGAGAAAAATTTTCGTGCTTGTCTGATAAAAAAATATCGGATGAACTGTCATGATCGGCTCTCGAAAGCTCTGTACTAACGATCCGATTACCGTACGATTCTTCCGTGGACGACATTTTTCGTACGATATTCGGATCGTGTGTACAGGCCAAAACACTAACCATGAGTGAAAGAAATTTTTTTGTGTTATCATTCATATCCTCTGGGAAATGGCCAAGAAATCATAAATTCTGCCAGGGTTTGTAAACTTATGAGCACAACTGTATGTGGTCATTCGCTGAAGATAACCACTGATTATGTACTATTATTCATCACTGGCTCACTATGAATTGCCTGAGTTTGCTTTACAAGAGTCCCAAATGCTTGGCTGAAAATGGTACTGGAGGAATGAATACTGATATTCAAATAAAAACTTACAGCTGAACATGTACATAATACCATTGTTGTTTTACCATATCGGCTTTCATAAAGCAAAAATCAGTGCTTGTTGATATATTCTGTCTATAGATCTAAATACGTTATAGCACACAATGTCCATTGTACTCCGACCATCAATTTCCCTGGGAACACTATCTCCCTTCAGGAATGTTATAAAACAATAAAAAGAAGATCAAATTGCTGTTTAATTGGATTAGATCTGAAACTTGCATATAACAGGAGGCAGAAAAGCATGAAGTAAACAATATACTGAAAATGTAATATATTCTTTCCTCCTCTCTACTCGTGCAATCTTAAGATGGGTACACACTATTCTTTTTTTTTTTTTTTTCGTTCAACCCAGCTGGTTGAATAAAAAAAGCCTGTCAGCTCCGGTCGGAGCCGCTGAACTAACCATGCAAGGTTAGTTCAGCGATCTCCCCCACTGAGCTGTTCTGGCGGCAGAACACTCCGATCAGCGCTCTCTGCCATTGGCTGAGAACGCTGATCGGGAGTCGATCGGATGCTGGTTTTCAGGCATGCTTGCTCGACAGAAGCCGGCTTCTGTTGGACAGACCAACATATACACACGGGCAGAATGTCGGCTGTTTTTTTTTTTTCATTTGGCCGTTGTCTCCCGACATTCGGCCTGTGTGTACCCAGCTTTAGTGTCTGTCCCATAAAGCGAGACTTTAACTTGCTGCACAAATAGTGCTATAACATCTTCCATAGAATGAATATCTTGATAGTATAATGAATACAGTGGGGAAAAGATTTATTTGATCCCCTGCAGATTTTGTAAGTTTGCCCACTTACAAAGAAATGAAGGGTCTATAATTGTTATCATAGGTGTATTTTAAATGATAGAGACAGAATATTAACCATAAATTCAGAGAAAACACATGATACAAATGTTGACTGGCTACAGTATGTGCTCATGTGGTACACAGATTTAATAAGGTGCTCCTAATGACAACTCATTATGTGTATAAAAGACACCTCTCCACAGCATCTCTTTTCTTCCATTCAAACCTCACCATCATGGGCGAGACCAAAGAGCTGTCAAAAGGACATCAGGGACAAGACTGTAGACCTGCACAAGACCATCAGCAAGAAGCTTAGTGAGGAGACAACTGTTGGAGCGATTATTCACAAATGGAAGAAATATAAAATAACCATCAATCGCCCTCGGTCTGGAGCTCCACGCCAAATTTCGCCTCATGGCGTAAGAATGATTATGAGAAAAGTGAGGGATCAGCCCAGAACTACACGGGAGGAGCTTGTGAATGATCTCAAGGCAGTTGGGACCACAGTCACCAAACAAACCATTGGGAACACAATATGCCTCCTGAGATGTGTGCAAACTTGGTTAACTACAAGAAAAATCTTACCTCTGCGCTTTCCAACAAGGGTTTCCCCACCAAGTACTAAGTCATGTTTTGCTTGGGGATCAAATACTTATTTTACACACTGAACTGCAACTCAATTTATAACATTTGTATCATGTGATATAGTAATATTTAGAAACTTGGGGCCAATGGAATACTATTAAATTCTCGGAGGAAGGGAGTTCCCTCTTTGCTCCTGAGAGTATTTGAAAAAGAGAGGAGTGGGGGGCTTAGGGGTGCCCTCACTTCCCTGGATGATGGTATAGTAAACATGCCTTTACCTCGTACATTTCCCCTTTAATTCCGTCTCCCCCTCCCCTATCAGTGTCTTTTATTTTTTTCTCTCCTTTTCTCTTTCTATCATTTTTCTCTTGAAACAGTGCAGAGCAGGCAGAGAGCATTGGAAGTTAAAAGCTCATCAGGTTTCTGGCAGAACCAATAGGATTGTTTTCTTTATTGGTTGAAGAGAAAAAACAAAACACTTTTAACCAGTTGCAGACTGCCTAACGTAAATATACGTCGGCAGAATGGTACGGGCAGGCAAAGCAACGTAAAGGTAAGTTGCTTTGAATCTGTCGCCTAGCGGGCACGCCTGCTGCGAGCTCCGTGACTGTGCCCGCGGACTCCATGTCCGACGGTGTCCCGCGGTCTTGTCACGGAGCGGCAGAACGGGAGATGCCTTTGTAAACAAGGCATTTCCCTGTTCTGCCTAGTGACAGGACAGTGATCTACTGCTCCCTGTGATCGTGAGCAGTGATCAGTGTCGTGTCACTGGTAGCCCAGCTCCCTCACAGTTAGAATCACTCCCTAGGACACACTTAACCCCTTCATCGCCCCCTAGTGTTTTATCCCTTCCCTGCCAGTGTCATTTACACAGTAATCAGTGCATTTTTCTAGCACTGATGGCTGTATAAATGACAATGGTCCCAAAATAGTGTCAAAAGTGTCCGATGTGTCTGCCGGAATATCGCAGTCACGATAAAAATCGCAGATGCCATAAAACAATCCCCTATTTTGTAGATGCTATAACTTTTGCGCAAACCAATCAATATACGCTTAATGCGATTTTTTTTTACCAAAAATATGTAGAAGAATACGTATCGGCCTAAACTGAGGAAAACATTTTTTTTTTTTTTTTTATATATTTGTGGGGATATTTATTATAGCAAAATGTAAAAAAAATAGCTTTTTTTTCAAAATTGTCGCTCTCTTTTTGTTTATAGCACAAAAAATAAAAACCGCAGAGGTGATATAATACCACCAAAAGAAAGCTCTATTTGTGGGGGAAAAAAAGGATGTCAATTTTGTTTGAGTGCCACGTCGCACAACAGCTCAATTGTCAGTTAAAGCGACGTAGTGCCGAATCGCAAAAAATGGCCTGGTCATCCAGCAGCCAATTCTTCCGGGGCTGAAGTGGTTAATCTTATATTTAACAGACCAAAAGGGAACAAATAAGATGTTCATTGGTAAAATTGACGTACATTTTAATATATTGCTAAACTGAATGTTATGCAGAAACATACTGCAACTAAATCAGAAGTAAACCTCATTAGCTCAGACCTGTTGAAATTTATATCCAGCAGCTGCAATGTGTTAAATGCTGTTTAGACTGTTACTAAAAAATTAGGGCTGTGGAAATTAACTATTAATTCCTCGATTAATTGCTTTGATCGATCAAAATTATTTTGATCGATCAAAATTCGATCAAAATTCTTTGGGCTTGCCGTGTCCATCTGAATGGCTCCTTTGCTGTGCCTTCATATCTGCATGCCGGCAGGACCTTACTATCTGCCACACTCAAGGGCTGTTACATTTCCCTCTATCACTTCCCTCTATCAACCTGGGATTCTACAGCCATCCACTGGGAGATGTGATAGTTCCCTTCACAGGACATCTACATGCCGACGGACTGATGTTAGCCCCTCCTCATCTGGATTCAGCAGTGGTATCGTTGTACACATTTTTATACCAGTATCATACTTAGATACATGTTTTTTTGACTGCTTTTGCTACTATAGATTTTATCTCCAGTGCAATATTTATTTTGTTACCTACTTGAAGACTATAAAAGTTTTAATGCTATTCCCATCGAGCGCTGCCTTTGTGTGTTTTTTGTATCCTGCTATCGATTTTTCCAGTGGTTGGTAGCTGCACTGGGAATCCACCTGCAAGGAGATCAGCTAAAAGTAGTTGGATATCTATGTGTGTTATAATTAATCGAAATTAGTCAATTAATCGATTAAAAAAAAAAAAACGATTAATCGAACACGAAAATTTTAATTAGTAACAGCCCTATAAAAAATGCAAAAATAATCTGGAAAATTATTTCTTGTTCTTTGTGAACAGGTAATGGAAACCAAGATATTGAGAAAAAAACTCATATTACCCAACAAGCATTAAGTTAAGCCTACTAATGTTCAGGTTGTCACCTAAGCCAGGAACTTGACACCACTTTCAGGTGCACCACTAAATCACACTAGGCCTTATTTATCAAAGATTGTTGAGCAAGGACTGTCTATATTTTACTGGAACAACCAATCTGACTCAGCCTTTCAGTGGCGTTTGTTACTATAGACCAACTTAATTGTTTAATGTGCTATTTTTCAAGGTAATTTCAAGATTAGGGTTTTATTTAAAAAAAAGATGCAAGAGCAACTGTTTTCCCTGTGGAGGTCAGTGCCCAAGTGCTGAGTAGCTACATAATTTAGTTAAGTGAACCAGAATCAAAGCACCGGGGGTGTCCTTTTTTTCTGCAAACAGGTAGAGCCATGTGGATTATAACTCCCCAACTCTCCATCAGGGCTTAACATTTCAAGTATGTAGAAAGGATGAGAGTGCCACAAAAACTGGTAGATTGAAACAATCTGGATATACTGCTTCTATTGTTGCATTAGAAGATAGTAAAGTGTTGATCGAAGAACACAAATAAAATAATAAGCTAGTTAAGCTAAGAGTGATTTCTTCGTAAGGGAGAAGGGATCCATCACCTTAAAAAACGACAAAAAACAGAGAACTCACTTTGCCAGTGTCCTATTGCCTGAAAGTACCAGCCTATAACCCAAAGTCTACGTATATCAAGCCAGTTTCCTGTATTGTGCAATAATCCATTGTGTTTTGAAGGCTCAAAAGTCCTCCTTCATTAAAGGGGTTGTAAAGGTACAAGTTTTTCACCTTAATGCAGTCTATGCATTAAGGTGATAAAACATCTTATGATTAGCGACCCCCCGAGCCCCCGTTTACTTACCTGACCCCTCGAAAGTCCCGCGCCGTGAACGGGCTGGCTTCTCGGCTGGGCTTCTTGGCTCATTTATTGGTTTGATTTGAAGCAGCGCAGCCATTGGCTCGCGTTGCTTTTAATCACATCCAATGATGCGCCGGGGGGGGCGGGGCCGAGTGATACAGTGAGCGGCTATAGCCGCCAGCTGTATCAGGGGAGCGCGCCCGCAAAAACTATCCACCATGCGAGAGTGCTTGCATGAAAGTGGATAGTTCTTGCGGGGAGGAGCCCAGACAGCCGCCGAGGGACCCCAGAATACCAGGTTCGGGGCCACTCTGTGCAAAACGAGCTGCACGGTGGAGGTAAGTATGACAAGTTTGTTATTTAAAAAATAAATAAATTGCCTTTAGTGTTCCTTTAAGGCTTAAATGAGATGCAAACACTTGTTTGGAATAAAAAATAAACACATACTTACCTCTATGTTGCAGCTGTCCCGTGCCAAGACCACGAACTCTGCTCTGCCCCTACAGTGCTCACTGGAGCACTGGGCAGGAGAGGGGGTGGACACAGCTGCCTATGCTGAGCAGAGGAGCTTATGCTGGCTGGATCCCGGCAATATGGTTGAGAGCCTTCCAGAGCCTGGAATGCCTCTGTGACATCAGCTGACAGCAGACTATAAGCCACTGCAAGCCGACTCTGGGTGACAGCAGAGCAAATGTAGGTGCACTTCTGTGACTGGCAAGAGAAGTATGGCCAAAAAAGCTTTACTCATACTTCTCTTTTAAAGGCTCTATTAATTAAAATAATACTAAAAGCGTGTGCTTTATTTTTTTTAAAATGACAAACATGTTATACTTACCTGCTCAGTGCAGTGTTTTTTCACAGAGCAACCACGATCCTCCTCTTCTCAGTTCTCCCGCCAGCGCTCTGGGCTCCGCTCCTGTCTCCATAAGACACACAGAGTGCGAGAGACTCCCCTGTTGAAGAACATTTGTTCGAAACACGTAGGGCTTGGTACACTACCTCATTCACTGCCCCTTTTTAAACGTTTTTATTGTTTGTGATCACTTTTATGTTGGTTGAATAAACCCTCATTGACCTGCACCATTGGAGCATTCCTTCCCTTCATTTCTCCTCACATGGGTGGTTGGTCAAGTAATAGCTTCCTTTGGCCACTGGTTACTAATATTCACCGTGGTAAAGAGTCTCCTTGCTGAGTGGCGGTTCCAGTTCCATCGGAGGACCACCTGGATCGGTGTGAAACCCAGAGTCTGCTGTCAAGTCGGGGAGCCTACCGGACAGTCTACATTGGGGACCCATCTGATCCAGTTTCCAGACTAACTGATGAGGAGTGCCACTGGGATTTCGTATGCCTATTTGACCTGCCTAAACCACAGGTCTAATGTTCCGGTAAGAGTATTCTACCTCTCTTTTTCTACAAGAGTTATGTGATGACCCTTCAGTGCTACATGTTCTTTCTTCACAACACGAAAAATTTCTATGGACACTGTATGGACTCATTATATTGATATTATTTATCACTTTGGTTTGATTGGAGGTCCAAATTATTGGGCTTCATTTCTTCACTTAGCGCTACATCTTCATTCCAAATAAAATAATAGGACTCATACTGGTATGGGTCGCTGGTTAGGCGCCTGCATCATTTAAGCCCTAAAAAAGGGGGAAGATTTGCGTCCAAGAAACACATTGGATTTTTCCTCTTATGTGCAAGAAAGACCTATTGGACTTATACCAGTATGTGTGACACTCATATCCTTTCTACAGTCTTCAGATGACTCTGGGGGCCCCTAGGAATACCCCAGTTGCCTTCTGAATTTGGATCTCAACCCATCTTTTTTCCATTTCTGTGACCAGCGCTCTACCAACACATTTGCTGTCATGGTTTAAAGCAGAACAGCATTTTAGGTTGGGGTCTGCTGTTACTTTGATATCCAATTGGCTGCTTTGGATGAATATAATATGCTCATAGACGAATCAAAAGACTAATAAATCAGAATGATCTTGTTGTCCCTGGTAACAAACCGGCTTTCCAAGTTATGTGCACCCCTGACAAGAAAATTAGCCAACTGCAACTTTTCACAATTGCACATAAAGAAAGTAATTCTAACATTTGAGGAAGAAGTTCATACTTTGAAAGTTTTTTCATAGCATGTTTCCTGCAAAATTCTCAATTCTAACTGTATATTGGAAGCAAACCACAAACCAATTTAGCACGTACACCATCTCTTGGTGAAACCTAAGCAACAGCCAATCAGAAAGAGGAGGCACAGTCAGTGAGTGTGTGTGTGTATTTGAGGTCGAGTTAATGCACTCTGTAAACGCCTTTTTTTTTCTTTGTTTTCCACAACGAGGTATTGAGAAGCTAAGAAAAACTTGTAAGCTCATTCACATAGTTGATTTGGGCAGTACATCCCAAAAATCAGCATGTGCACTGTGTGTCCAGGGACACTTATCTGTCCCTAATCACAGGTACTTGGATATGTGGTTAACTGTTAACAGCTGTCAGCCTGGTTTTGAATTTGTACAAGCTGCTGGCTGAAGTCGACTGCACATACCTGTGGATACCCACTGCAAATAAAAAAAAAAATGCTGATTCTCAGTGGCGTATGGTCCAAATTGGCCATGTGAATGAGCCCTAAAGGAATCAAGGGCAGAGCATGCAAAATAGTAACATGCAACATTTCATATCACATGCACGTTTTTTAAGCCTGACCACAGTAAGTGAAAAAAATATATATAAAAAACATGACACTTCTCTTTCAAACCTTATCCTTTCTTTATCATATAAAAAGGTTTGCTATCTACATACATTACCAAGTATGTAAAATAACCTATGGCCAAATGTCCCATGGACATCTCTCCAATTTACCGAGGTCAGGTGCCTTCAGTGAAGGATATTGTTCTAGCCGGTTCACACTGCCGCGACTTGGGATCCGACTTGTGTCGCCCCAAGTCGCGCGACAAGAGAAATTACATATTAGTCAATGAGAGCCGACTTAATGTACACTACTGAAGTCGCTCCGACTTAAGAAAAGGTTCCTGTACTATTTTAAGGCGACTTGTACCCATTGATTTCAATGGAAATCGCCTCTAAGTCTGATCCCCTGTCTTAACTGAAGCAACTTTCCAGGAAGTGAAAATGGTTTTCTAAGGCAAACCCCCCCTCCCACAGAGCAAATTATTATGTGATTGGCCACTGGCAAAGTCGCCTGTCCTGGAGGCGACTTGAAGTTGCGTTGTAAGTCGCTCCAAGTAGCGTTGTAGTCGCGCTCAAGTCGTCTCCAAGTTGCCTTGTAAAGTCATGCTGGAAGTCGTGTTGCACCAGTGTGAACCGGCACTGACAATGTGCTGTGCACAAAGCCAAGTCCATAAAGAAATGCTTTGTCAAGTTTGGTGTGGAGGAACTTGCGTGGCCTACCCAGAGCTCTGACCTCAACCCTACTGAACACCTTTGGGATAAATTGAAACAAAGATTGCAAGCTGCGTCTTCTCAATCAACATCAGTACCTGATCTGAATGAGGCATCCAACAGGTTTTTATAGATGTGATGGTCAGGTGCCAACAACATTTGAACATATATGGGGAGATTTACTATTAAAATGAAGCACTCAGAACCTAGTGCAGCTGTGTATGGTAGCCAATCAGCTTCTAACCTCAAATAGTTCAATTTTGCTTTGACAACAAAACCTGGAAGCTGATTGGTTTCTATGCAGAGCTGCATCAGATTTTGCACTCTCCAGTTTTAGTTAATCTGGCCCATAGTGCACACTCATGGAAACAACAAGTCAAAATCCTAGCAAGAGAGAATATGGGGTTAATTTACTAAAATGGGAGAGTGCAAAATCAGCTTCTAACTTCAGCTTGTGGGCGACAGGCGTCCTGCGATTTTGTTTGCGTGATTTTACTGCGATTCTTTGGGCGACAATCGTGGCAAAATCGCGCCACTATTTGGAAGCCATTGAAAGTAACGGGGATCACAAGAGCGTCCCGCGATTTGGAATCGCAGCAATTCTGCCCATGATCCGGAATGCCATGGTGTGAACGGAGCCTAAGGCACAGGCACCTCCATGAAGCGGGATCTGCTTGATCAGCGAGGGAGCTCTCCGCTGAGCAGGCAGATGGACTGGTCATGGTCTGCTCCGCTATGAAGAGCGGACACAGACACAGCCCGCTCTCGTCTATGGGGCAATTGGATCGTTTCCATCCAATCTGACCCCTCAGACGGATGGGGAATAGGTCCCCATCTGTGTTTTTGGTGGCTGACATCCGACGCTCCATAGAAGAGACTGGAGGGTCTAATCAGGTCCGCCTGAAAAACTGACAGGACGTGATCAGATCGCCCATGTGAAAGGGGCCTTAAGCGGTGACAAGAAAACCTGGAAGCCGATTGGTTTATATGCAGAGCTGCACCAGATTTTGCACTCTCCAATCTTAGTAAATCAACCCTTAGGTTTCAGAATCTTGTCTACACCATACACTACATGCCAGCTAAATAAGTCAAAAGCATAAATACCGCTGAGATTTTTATCTACTATCCATAGGTATCTTTCAAGCCTAAAATATCTCGGTATAATGAAACAATAATTATTAGAAGCAGCTAGTGGACTAACGCAAAGCTGTGCCTCCCAATGAGGAGTTAAACCCTTTGAGAACAAACAATGGTTTTGGATTCCATCAAAACATTTGCAGCTAATGTGTGACTGAATTAATGTAATGTTCACTGTGACAATGGTAATTCCTATTTAAGTAGTTAAGAATGCTAAGTAATAGGATAAAAATTACAGTGCTCATTTACAAAACAGAAATAATCTGCAGATAAACTTGCCAGGTAACTTCCTGCTATTTACAAAAGATAATGTAAGAGCAGCGTGATTCAAGCCAGGAAGAATCTGAGTGCATTGAAATAAATGGTTGCTCAGTTGACCCCTGTGTAAGACGAGTAAGCGTACAGCGCATCAAGCTTCCGCTCTGCTGTGTAACTTTATTTACACGCCAATTAAAAGGACACTAGCTTTGAAAATCCCAACAGTCCATGTCACATTAGAAGGGAACACATATGCTGCTTTTTTTTAAAGTCCAACACCAGCCATTTATTTCTTCTTTGGAGTTACTTTAAAAGTTGCAGTTTATTTTAATTTATTTATACCTACAGTTGTTTACCCACCTTCCCCGCCAGTGTACTTGTAAAAATTGCTAATTGGTTTCAAAATGTGCAGCTTTTAATTCCGAGACTGGCCTTACCAATAGGATTTGTACATTCTTCCCAGTTTCTGGCTGCGCTGGGAGAGCAGCCTGCCTATCCTCCAATGGCCAAGACTTGTGCTGACACCACCCCCCCCCCTCTGCACAGCCCTTCACTGGGAAGATCGGTGTACTACTATCTCTCTGCCTCCTGCTGACACACCATCCTGCAGTCTTCACCCCGACCTCTTATGCAGCTGAGAACAGAGGTTATGTGATCACCTATAAAAAAAATAAAAAAGTATTCTCTCCCGGCGCGCACACACACACACACACACACACACACACACACACACACACACACACACACACACACGTTTTGCCTTGCATTCCTATTGAATATTAAATGGGTTGTTTCACAAGGTGAGGGTTCACCTACTACATAATTCCTTTGTTGCTTCTCATGCCTGCACATGAAGCATGGTCAGCAGCTCACAGTTTTAAAATAATTTGTTAGCTAAAACTTCCTTGGAAACTGCAGTGGCTGTTAGCTGAACAGCTAACGAGATAAAGCCCTGGGGGAGGGAAGATGATACATAACTGGCAAGAGCTTGTTGTTAAAGAGAACACCACTGGCATCACATCAAGATTGTTTAAGCTAGCCATACACTGGTAGAATTGTGTTAGAAAACGAGTTTTATGAATGATCGTCAAATCAACATTCTTTTTCGAATGAGAAAAGTGTAGGATGGAAATTTTTCTTGACCGAATGAATTTGTAAATTGGTTTTTATTTGGAAAAGTTAATTTTAGGGCTGTGGAAATTAACTATTAATTCCTCGATTAATCGATTAATTGTTTTGATCGATCAAAATTCTTTGGGCTTGCCGTGTCCATCTGAAGGGCTCCTTTGCTGCGCCTTCATATCTGCATGCCAGCGGGACCTTACTATCTGCCACACGCATGGGCTGTTACACTTCCCTCTATCAACCTGGGATTCTACAGCCATCCACTGGGAGTTGTGATAGTTCCCTTCACGGGACATCTACATGCCGACGGACTGATGTTAACCCCTCCTCATCTGGATTCAGCAGTGGTATCGTTGTACACATTTTTATACCAGTATCATACTTAGCTACAGGTTTTCATGACTGCTTTTGCTACCGTTTGGTATTACTCGCACCATTTTTACAGTTTATGTAGCTACATTGATTTTATCTCCAGTGCAATATTTATTTTGTTACCTACTTGAGGACTATAAAAGTTTTAATGCTATTCCCATCGAGCGCTGCCTTTGTGTGTTTTTTGTATCCTGCTATCCATTTTTCCAGTGGTTGGTAGCTGCGCTGGGAATCGACCTGCAAGGAGATCAGCTAAAAGTAGTTGGATCTGTATGTGCGTTATAATTAATCGAAATTAGTCAATTAATCGGTTAAAAAAATCGATTAATCGAACACGAAAATTTTAATCAGTAACAGACCTAGTTAATTTACTTAAAAACTGAATGTTAAAAGAGAAGTATTTTTATTTTTTTGATTCATACTTACCTAGGTGGATGCAGTATTTGTCCGATGCTACATCTGTCCCCCGGCGCCTCTAACACGGAGAACCGAGCGATTGAACACCGCCGATCATGCAATTCTCACAGCTCCCTAAGCAGAGAGCTGCTGACTGTCAGTCACCACTCTCTGCTCTGCCCCCTCCTCACTCAATGGAGCGCTGAGCTGTTGATAGGGCAGAAGCGAGCGGCTCACTGAGAGGCTGAGCCTGATGTCGGTCCTCATGAAACTGAGCCGAGCATGGAACGACTCTGCGACATCAGCAGAGAGCGAACTTCAGCCCGCTCCCTGATGAAAACGGGTCACAGGAGTGCAGAACGAACTGCACTTCTGTGATCCAAAGGAGAAGTACAGCCAAACGAGCACTGGCTGTACTTCTCCTTTAACCACTTCAGCCCCGGAAGAATTTACCCCCTTCCTGACCAGGCCATTTTTTTGCGATACATCACTTTGTCGCTTTAACTGACAATTGCGCGGTTGTGCGATGCTGTAACCAAACAAAATTGATGTCCTTTTTTTCCCACAAATAGAGCTTTCTTTTGGTGGTATTTTATCATATCTGCGGTTTTTATTTTTTGCGCTATAAACAAAAAAAGACAGACAATTTAGAATTTTTTTTTTTTTTACTTTTTGCTATAATAAATATCCCCTAAAAAAAGTTTAGGCCGATATGTATTCTTCTACATATTTTTGGTATAAAAAAAAAAGCAATAAGCGTATATTGATAGGTTTGCGCAAAAGTTATAGCCTCTACAAAATAGGGGATAGTTTTATGGCATTTTAATTTTTTACTATTAATGCGATCTGTGATTTTTTTCGGGACTGCGATATTGTGGCGGACACATCGGACACTTTTGACACATTTTTGGGACCATTGACATTTATACAGCGATTAGTGCTATAAAAATGCATTTATTATTGTATAAATGTCACTGGCCAGGAAGGGATTAACACTAGGGGGCGGTCAAGGGGTTAACTGTGTTCCCTCAGTGTGTTCTAACTGTAGGGGGATGGGACTAACTAGGGGAAGAGATAGATCAGTGTTCATACATTTTATGAACACACGATCAGTCTCCTCTCCCCTGAAAGAACCGGGATCTGTGTGTTTACAGACACCAACGATGGGGTACTACTCTTCACACAAACAATGGAGCACTATTTCTACCACAACACCAAAAATGAGGCACTACTCGTGGCACCAATGATGGGGGACTATTTCTTCCACGGACATCAACTATGGGTCACTATTCTTCCTACTGACACCAATGATGGGGCACCATTCTTCCTACTGACACCAATGATGGGGCACCATTCTTCCTACTGACACCAATGATGGGGCACCATTCTTCCTACTGACACCAATGATGGGGCACCATTCTTCCTACTGACCCCAATGATGGGGCACCATTCTTCCTACTGACCCCAATGATGGGGCACCATTCTTCCTACTGACCCCAATGATGGGGCACCATTCTTCCTACTGACCCCAATGATGGGGCACCATTCTTCCTACTGATCCCAATAATGGGGCACCATTCTTCCTACTGACCCCAATAATGGGGCACCATTCTTCCTACTGACCCCAATAATGGGGCACCATTCTTCCTACTGACCCCAATAATGGGGCACCATTCTTCCTACTGACCCCAATAATGGGGCACCATTCTTCCTACTGACCCCAATAATGGGGCACCATTCTTCCTACTGACCCCAATAATGGGGCACCATTCTTCCTACTGACCCCAATAATGGGGCACCATTCTTCCTACTGACCCCAATAATGGGGCACCATTCTTCCTACTGACCCCAATAATGGGGCACCATTCTTCCTACTGACCCCAATAATGGGGCACCATTCTTCCTACTGACCCCAATAATGGGGCACCATTCTTCCTGATTTTAAAAGGATTGAACAGATTATTACCTCTTCAGCAGACTGCTCTCTGGTCTGAACGGGGGACGTTCGTCTAGCCACTGAAAGCCGGTGACATGGAAAGTTGAGACCTGCAGACGCCAGCGTCATCTGGAAGGAAAGGAAGTAGAAAATGAAACAGATTAATATTTCTGAAGGATGCTTAACTTGTTACATTGTCAATATTGCACACATTCGTTTCTGATAACTTAATGATATTTAGTTCACGAAGGCAGGTCATAGACGGTGCAAATTTCTTTCTTGCAACCATGAGTTGCAGGAAAGAAATTTGCATGATTCCCCCATAAACACAGACAGTGCTGACAGTGGAATCCCTCCTACCGATATTGTGTTCTCCAGGCAGGGGAAGCCAGTGATTATTACTAGTGGCTATAGCAGCTGCTAGTGATAATCGCAAGTAAATCTGGCAGGCTGGTTATACCCAAGTTGATTGATCAACTTGGTACATTCAGCAGGCCCATACATGGTTTGAATCTCAGCCGGTTCCGGCTAAACCGACCAAGATTCGAACCGTCCATGGATGTCTTAAAGCGTTGTGTGACAACCAAAGGCTTTGTCTTTCTTTAAAGAGGAACTGCAGTCTGCTCACATAATTTGTAATAAAAACATCTTTGCCATTCTGAAGCTTGCCTCCAACCACTTTACATATTATTTTATATATACTGTGATTCTGAACTTGCCAAATATGCTGCAAAAATCTCCCTCCACCGAGTCTGGCTGCAGCCATTTTAACTGTGGGCAGCTGAAGCTGCCTGTTCACTTCCTGGATTTACACAGACACACACCTCCAGCTCTGCAGCTCTCATTGGCGCTCTTATGACTCACCCCCTTCCTTCCTGGCAAACTCTCACGAGAGTGAGGGAGAGAGCTGTGCATGTCGTCATAAGCTTAGTCTTTTTTACCAGACAAGAAACAGGAAGTGGGCTGTACAAGGTATTTACTGGCAGAAAAAAAAAAAAAGTTTTACTATTCAAAGTTAAAACAACAAGGGAAAAAGATTTAATAGCTGGAAAGTTGAAAAAATTACTAAAGGTCCGCTTTAAGGGCTGGTTCACAATGGAATTGCAAGTCCTGCAAGACTCAGAGCAGTGCAAATTTTCATATTATTAATTTAAATGGGCTGAAATCGCACTGGATTGCACCAAAAGTAGTGCATGCATTGCTTTTTAAAAGTGCACTGCACCGGATTGATTGGTACTGCGGTACCATGAGATCTGCGTTTTGAGGTGTTGCTAGGATTATATTCACACCGGCAGCAGATTGCACACTCAGTGCATCTTGAGTGTGGTGGTGTTTACCGCACCGCGTTCTGATGTGAACGAGCCATTAGAAAAGATTGTTTTCATCTTTTTTCTTTTTGCATCTCAGTACTACTGATCTCCAGCCACTTCTTAGTCACTTTATGTCTACAGGGAATCCAGAGACAGCTGCATGACATTTGTCAGGGATTCCTGCTGGTAATTACGGTAAAACTTGGCTGTACAATGGCACAGGACGCCTATAGTCTCTACCAGCAGTACATGTGACAAAGTGATAACACAAAAAAGGAAGTGGAAGAGACAGGAACAGGGAGTTGACCTTATAATAGGAAAAGCCTGAACAAGGACTTTCATGGCAGGATCACCAAGTATTATTTGGACGAACTTTAAAAAAATATGAAAATGACTTGACATTATTACGTTAAAGCTATTATGAGATTTTATTAATAGGGTAGAGAGATCTACATAAACCTGTAGACGGATGCACATTTTCAAATGAGCAATTCAAAATAAAATTTTAATATGTTGGATGCAAATAAATAAAAAAAATACACAGAAACAAACCAATCAACCATTGCATTATGAGCACTGACCACTAACTTAGATTATCTGGTTACAATGGTATCTGAAAGTGGGTAGCATATATTAGGCAGCAAGTAAACATGTCCCGGAAGTTGATGTGTTGAGAGCAGAAAAAAATGGGCAAACTTAAGGATTTGAGCAACTTTAACAAGGGACAAATTGTAAAGGCTAAATGAGTGAGCCACAGCGACATCAAAACTGCAGTTCTTGTAGGATGTTCACAGTCTGCAGTGGTCAGGACTTACCAAAAGTGGTCCAAGGAATGCGAACTGTTGACCGCGTCATGGGCGGCCAAGGCTCATTGAAGCACGTGGTGAGCGAAGGCCGTCTCGTGTCGTCCGATCCAACAGAAGAGCTACTGTAGCTCAAATTGCTAAAAAAGTAAATGCCGATTCCAACAGTAAAGCCCTGTACACACGATAGGTTTTACCGATGAACAGTCCGATGGACTGTTTTCATCGGACAAACGGATCGTGTATGGGCCCCATCGGTCTTTAAAAATAGAACATGTTTTAAATTTATCCGATGGTTAAAAAACCGATAGCAAATAACTATCGTCTGTGGGGAACTCCATCGGATAAAAAATCCACGCATGCTCAGAATCAAGTCGACGCATGCTCAGAAGCATTGAACTTCATTTTTCTCGGCTCATCTGAGTGTTTTATGTCACCGCGTTTGAAACGGTCAGTTTTTTGACTGATGGTGTGTAGGCAAGACTGATGGAAGACCGTTTCATTGGATTTCCGATGGAAAAAACCATCGGATTAGAATCTATAGGATATCCGATCGTGTGTACAGGGCTTAAGGCAGAGGTCTCAAACTGACGGCCCTCCAGCTGTTGCGAAACTACAAGTCCCATGAGGCATTGCAAGGCTGACAGTTACAAGCATGACTCCCACAAGCAGAGGCTTGATGGGAATTGTAGTTTTGCAACAGCTGGAGGGCCGCCAGTTTGAGACCCCTGGCTTAAGGTGTCAGAACAGTTTGTGGTATATGTGGCTGCATAGCCGCATACTGGTCAGGATGCCCATGCTGACCCATGTCCACCAAAAGCACCCACAATGGGCACGTGAGCATCAGAACTGGATGATGGAGCAATGGAAAAAGGTGGTCTGGTCTGATAAATCAAGTTTTCTTTTACATCATGTGGATGGCTGGGTAGATGCATGTCATTTAGCTGCCGATGAGATGGCACCAGGATGCACTATGGGAAGAAGGCAAGCCGGCAGAGGTGGATAGTAAATCAAATTACTTACACCACCGTTATTTAAAAAATTGAATATATTAATTCTTGTGTTAGCTGATATATATTTGGAGTATAGATTTAATTTTAAGTTTTACCCATGAGTTCCACTATTATTGTAGTAGGCAGAATCTGATCTCATATCTCTACAGACCCACATATTTATCATATAGATGTAGCTAAGCAGCAGAATGTATCTGAAGCACAAAGCAAAATGTTCTCCCTTGTAGAAACGAGTTAATGGCACAATGTCATATAATTTTACAGGTTGAAACAGGCAGATTATCAGTTCTGGTTACAAGCTACAGGAGGACCTGTTTGAACTGGCCCGGTGTTAAGGCTCACCTCCAGCGGGAGAGGAGCCCTCCCTCTCACTTTCCCTAATTAGAATTCAACTGTATTAGCTCTATTAAGTGGCCACGCTAACAGGGAATTAGAGCTGGAGAAAGATCACAAAGACAATAAACACTCAGGGTCCCTGAATTATAGACCCAGCAAAACGGCAAGATGACGTTTTATAGGCAACAGAACCAAATTCAACAAAGGTTTAATGTGTGATGGTGACTGCGCTGTGGGGAAGGGAAGGGGAATAAGGTGATGGACAAGAAGTGAATAGTGACAGGTGAACAAAGTGAAGCCAAAAAAGGAGAACAAAAATAAGAGCTACTGACTAGCAATAAATCACTAGTGCATATAAATCCCTGGTGCATATAAAAATACAATAAACATCAACGAATAAGTGTGTAAATATAAAACACATAAATATATAATAAGTCCCAATAAAATGAAGTCCTTATGCCATAAGTGGTAATCCAAAAAACAAAACAGAAATAGATAACACAAAAATTATTGAAAAAAGTCTGTGTAGTAAACCGGACCTCCATCAAATAAAGATGTGCTGATCCAATGCTTCAGTGACATACACCTCTGGGTGTGCTAGCAGCTCAGCAAAACAGCTAAAATAGATCCCAGATCTGAATATAGGTGATGGCAGCAGATAATCTTCCCTCCGTTATAGAGATGATCTCAGTAGCAGGTATATGAAAAAGAAAACAGACAATGTGTTCATAAAAAAGGTCTCTAGGTGATGCACTTACTAATCAATATTGAAACGAGGGCGTCAATCCACAAGTGCCGAACTCGTATCCCATATGCAGTGTCAGCCTGGTGCAAAATGAACACACTCTTGTCTCCCAGATGTCAGCCAATCAAGCCCAGTGAATGGTGGTATCAGATAATAAAGAGGAAACTCATAGTGTGACACCGTATGGTAAAAAAAACAGTATTTAATAATATAAACAAAAACTCACATTGGTGAATACAGTGGAATGTAAACCTCCACGAACGCCGCGCTCGTCTCCTGCCGTCAGGCTGTGTCTGTACCCAGTGCTCCAATCCCGACGCGTATCATCACGTCACGTGACTTCACCATTACTATTGGACTGGAAAGAGACCTTCTTTGTGTTTGGATGTTTAGTACTGGTACAGGCACAACACCTTTTACAAGGAAAAAAGCCTTTGCCGGTAAAGAAGGCGAGTTGTTTTCTGGGAGGGTCTATGACGCTTTTGACCAACTTATTTCCCTGATGAAGTCACGTGGTGTGACGATACGCGTCGGGATTGGAGCACTGGGTACAGACACAGCCTGATGGCAGGAGACGAGCGCGGTGCTCGTGGAGGTTTACATTCCACTGTATTCACCAATGTGAGTTTTTATTTATATTATTAAATACTGTTTTTTTTACCATACGGTGTCACACTATGAGTTTCCTCTTTATCATCTGATACCGCCATCCACTGGGCTTGATTGGCTGACATCTGGGAGACAAGAGTGTGTTCATTTTGCACCAGGCTGACACTGCATATGGGATACGAGTTCGGCACTCGTGGATTGACGCCCTCGTTTCAATATTGATTAGTGAGTGCATCACCTAGAGACCTTTTTTACGTTTGCAACTCATTCCACAGTGTCATGCTATGAACGCATTGTCCGTTTTCTTTTTCATATACCTGCTACTGAGATCATCTCTATAACGGAGGGAAGATTATCTGCTGCCATCACCTATATTCAGATCTGGGATCTATTTTAGCTGTTTTGCTGAGCTGCTAGCACACCCAGAGGTCTAGGTCACTGAAGCATTGGATCAGCACATCTTTATTTGATGGAGGTCCGGTTTACTACACAGACTTTTTTCAATAACTTTTGTGTTATCTATTTCTGTTACGTTTTTTGTTTTTTGGATTACCACTTCTGGCATTAGGACTTCATTTTATTGGGACTTATTATATGTTTATGTGTTTTATATTTACACACTTATCCATTGATGTTTATTGCATTTTTATATGCACCAGGGATTTATATGCACTAGTGATTTATTGCTAGTCAGTAGCTCTTATTTTTGTTCTTTTTTGGCTTCACTTTGTTCACCTGTCACTATTCACTTCTTGTCCATCACCTTATTCCCCCTTCCCCACAGCGCAGTCACCATCACACATTCATCTCTCAATTTTTCTGTTAGGATCAGATCCCCAGGTGACCGCAGCAGTACCCCCCCCCCCCATTTGGCCTGCTAAGACAGCGCGGGAGTCCCCCCCCCCCCCCTTCTCACAAAGGTTTAAAGTGATACATGAAAAACTTTTTACCTCTTAAGATAAACAAACCACTATATTTTGATTTAGAAAATATGTAGGTACATCATTAATACAGCCTTTCCTAACCAGGGTTCCGTTTATACTGAGGGTTCCCCCAGAGGTTGCTAGGGGTTTCTTGAGCAATTATCAATTTCTGCCTCTTATATTAGTAACCACTGATATAAAATATATTTTTGCTATCTATAAGGGAAGCCTCCTTCTTACTGACCACTAATGGAATGAGCACTCTTCACTCTGACCAATAATGTAAAATGGCTCTTCTCCAACTGACCACCCATGTAAAATGACTCTTCTCCAACTGGCCACCAATACAAAATGGCTCTTCTCCAACTGACCACCAATGTAAAAGGCTCTTCTCCAACTGACCACCAAAGTAAAAGGCTCTTCTCCAACTGACCACCAATGTAAAAGGCTCTTCTCCAACTGACCACCAATGTAAAAGGCACTTCTCCAACCGACCACCAATGTAATGGGCACATCTGAACCAACCATCAATGCTGGAGAACACAACAATATTGCCATCTGCGTTTTTTTTCTGGCCATTATCATTTGTTTCATTTCATTATTATCAAAGAAAATTTTTTTTTATCTTTTTTTTATTTTTTATAATTCTTGTATATCAATTTACTGTCTACGCTAATGTACCATGGGATGTAGACATAATTATTAGAAGGGGTTTCCTTAAAGTAATAATAAAAGGCTAATTTTATTTCCTTTCAATTAAAAATCATGTTATACTTATCTGTTCTATGCAATGGTTTTGCACAGAGCAGCCCAATCCTCTTCTTCTCCGGTTCCCCACCGGCGCTCTAGAATGCATTAAGGTAAAAAAACACTTTAAACCTGAAAGCTATTTTAAAAAGGTAAGTCAATCTTTTTGCTAAAAAATATAAATATTAATAAGTGCACCCATATTTTCAGCAAAATAATGTGCATAATTTATTTGCAAATTAACTTGCAAAGCACTGCAACCTCGATCAGTGGATCGCTGGTGTAATGCCCAGGCTCCTGTAGACTCTTTTTCCAGCTCCTCACCCATAACAAGGTACAGGACTTCAGTTACTGAGGGAGGGAATGCGACAATGGAATACGAGTGGCATAATTACCGGTACTGGACTTGTGTTTTCTTAGAGAACTACAAATCTGTCTGCCACGGTGACAGACAGAACTTGTACTTCATTCATTCACAGATCTCTGCGAATGACAGACATGGCTGTGCAGGCCGAGCCCGGCAGAATTCAAAAGCGACAACGGACACCAGGAAGAACACCCACATGTTGTCATCATAAAAATGGGTGCTATGGTCTAAAGGGTGGTGTTCGCCATTAAGGGTTCCTCCATGTTAAAGAGGTTAGAAAGGTGCATTGTATCACTAGCCTTCATGACCGACCGTGTCAAAGGTTGATACCTGATTTGAATTATACATGGCCATTTCTACTGGTTGGCATGTAGAGTAGGCTACTCCTGGATTTAATGGACTTGACATTCTGAAGTGCCAAATGTTCCAAGACAAATGCCAAAACCTGGCAATTGGAAAGATACTTCAGATCTATGCCCTCATTTTCTAAATAAATTGGGGCAGGTTCTGCCTCAACCTACATGGCAGGCAAAAGTAAATAAAACTACCAACAAAGATTATTGATGTCAGTTTATAAGTACGCCTACGTAATAATCAAATAGTCAAAAATTACCTGTTTGTTTCCAAACAACATTATGTATGCTAGCATATGCATGTTATATAAAAGATCTGACAAAAATAGGATTTTTATAACAGCTTACCTGTAAAATCCTTTTCTTGGAGTACACCACGGGACACAGAGCTAGTCATTACATAATGGGTTAAGGGTCACCAGCGGTGATTGGACACTGGCACAACCAATGGAAGACAGTTCCCCTCCATATAACCCCTCCCATCAGGAAAGTACCTCAGTTTTGTAGCAAAGCAGTAAGGTTCCCATAAGAAGGGGGGGACCTCTGTGTCCCGTGGTGTACTCCAAGAAAAGGATTTTACAGGTAAGCTGTTATAAAAATCCTATTTTCTTTATCGTACACCACGGGACACAGAGCTAGTCATTACATAATGGGACGTCCCAGAGCAATGCTCATATGAAGGGGGGGAGACACAGATCAAAACAGGCCGCTTGCGGACCAGAAGCCCTATACTGCTGCCTGCAGCACACTTCGCCCAAAGGCGGAATCCTCATGTCCTTTCACATCTATTTGATAGAATTTGGAAAATGTATGGACTGAAGACCAAGTTGCAGCTTTACAGATCTGAGCCATCGAAGCCTGGTGGTGCACTGCCCATGAAGCACCTATCGCCCTGGTAGAGTGCGCCTTAACAGGAAAAGGAGGAGTCCTGTTCTTTAAACCATAAGCTTGAATAATTACTTGTCTAATCCACCTGGAAATGGTGGATTTTGATACCGCTTGGCCCTTCTTGGGCCCATCTGGTAAAATAAACAAAACATCTGTTTTACGTATCTGAGCGGTTGCTTGCAGATACACCTTTACCGCTCTCAGTAGATCTAGAGAGTGTAATAATTTTTCCCCCGCCGTCCGCGGGTTTGGAAAAAAGGAAGGCAGAACAATGTCTTGATTCAAGTGAAAAGCCGACACCACCTTAGGTAGAAAAGCCGGATGGGGTCGTAGTACGATTTTTCCCTTGTGACAAATTAGATAAGGCTCTTTACAAGAAAGAGCTGCTAGCTCTGATACTCTCCTAGCAGAAGCTATAGCAATCAGAAAGGCCAACTTCCTACTCAATATAATTAAAGGAATATGGCGAATAGGTTCAAAAGGTTGCTTTTGCAACACTGACAATACCAAATTCAAATCCCATGGACACAAGGGAGTCCTAACTGGAGGATTTATCCTCAGTACCCCCTTAATGAATGTCCGAACTAGGGAGTGAGATGCCAATGGTCTCTGAAAGAAGACTGATAGAGCCGATATTTGCCCTTTGATGGTGCTAAGGGCTAAATTCATATCCACTCCTAACTGGCAAAAAGCAAGAATCCTACTTATTTCATACTTCTGAGGATTCCAACATCTGGATTCACACCAGGAAACGTATGCTCTCCAGACTCTCTGATAGATGAGTCTGGAGGCTGGCTTTCTAGCATTAATGAGCGTAGAAAGAGCCGGACCAGAGACCCCTCTCTTTTTAAAAATGTGGGTCTCAGCAGCCAGGCCGTCAACTTTAGCCTTTGTAAGGAAGGGTGGAATACTGGACCCTGTGACAGCAGGTCGTGTCGAAGTGGAAACATCCAGGGCCTTCCTATCGCCATTTTTACAATCTCGGCGTACCAAGGCCTCCTGGGCCAGTTTGGGGCCACTAGGATTACTGGTATTCCCTCCTCCTTGATCCTGCGAAGCAGTCTTTGTAGAAGAGGGATCGGAGGGAATGCATAGATCAGTGAGAACTGATTCCATGAAGTTATTAGAGCGTCTGTATTATTAGAGCGTCTGTCCCGTAGGCTAGAGGATCTCTCGTTCTGGACACAAAGTTGTCCAATTTCTTGTTGAACCTGGCAGCTAGCAGGTCTACATCTGGGTTTCCCCATCTCAGACATATGGCCTGAAAGATCTCGGGGTGAAGAGACCACTCTCCTGGTAGCAGCTGCTGACGACTCAGGTAGTCTGCTTGCCAATTTTCTATCCCTGGAATGAAGATTGCAGAAAGGCAAGGTACATGCTCTTCTGCCCATGCCAGGATCCGGTTCACCTCTCTTTGGGCTGCCCGACTGCGGGTGCCTCCTTGGTGATTGATGTAAGCTACTGCAGTAGCATTGTCGGATTGAACCCGAACTGGGTAGCCCTGTAACCTGTATGTCCAGGTTTTGAGGGCTAGATATACCGCCCGGATCTCTAGCACATTGATGGGCAGGATCCCCTGAGTCTTGGCCCAGGTTCCCTGGGTAGAAGCCTCCTCGAATACTGCACCCCAGCCCGATAGGCTGGCATCCCTAGATACCACCTTCCAGGCCACTGGGAGGAAGGACTTTCCCTTCCGTAAATTCCTGGCTTCTAGCCACCAATCGAAGCTGTGGCGTACTTGTGAGGACAGGCGCATGGGTATATCCAGAGCTTGGCTCTTCCTGTTCCAGGAAGCTAAAATATTGCCTTGAAGTAGTCTCGAATGAAACTGGGTGTAAGGGACCGCCTCGAAGGAGGCTACCATCTTTCCCAATAGTCTCATGCAAAGGCGAATAGACGGCCTCTTGTTTGCTTTGACCTTGTGGATCAGGTCTTTCAGAGACTGTATCTTCGGTTCTGGCAGGTATACCCCGTTTTAGGCTGTATCTATGATCATGCCCAGGTACACTATCCTTCTTTGGGCCTGGAGAGAGGATTTTTGTAAATTTATAATCCATCCTAAATGCTCCAGGTATCCTACTGTAGTGTGTACAGCGTGACCCTATCCCTCCTTTGACTGATCTATTACTAGTAGATCGTCCAGATAGGCTGTTACCGCAATGCCCCGTGTTCTTAGGTTTGCTAACAGAGGAGCTAGCACCTTTGTGAATACTATGGGCGCGGTGGCTACACCAAACGGCAGAGCCACAAATTGAAAGTGGCGATCTTCTACCGCAAACCTTAGGAATCTTTGGTGAGCGGGGAGGATGGGTATGTGTAAATGTGCGTCCTTGATATCTATGGGCGCCATGAATTTTCCGCCCTTTAAAGTGGCGGCCACGGATCGGATCGTTTCCATTCGAAAATGGCGATCGTTCAGGAACCGATTTAGGGATTTTAGATCCAGGATGGGTCTGACATCTCCATTTGGCTTTGGAATCACAAAGAGGTTTGAGTAAAAACCTGAACCTCGCTCTTTTTGGGGTACGTCTGTAACTACCCCTTGAGCCATTAAGTGATTCAAACCTTTGAAGAAGGATTCTCTTTTTTGTGGATCCTTGGAGAGTCTTGAACCTCGGAATTGAGAAGGTGGGATCTCTCGAAATTCCAGTTTGTACCCTGAGGATATTGTGGATACTACCCAATTGTCCTGGATTTCTGACCACCAAGTCGCTCAGAACTGACAAAGCCTTCCTCCCACTCGGACGAGCGGGGGCGCCCCTTCACTGAGAGGCTTTGGGGGCTTGCTTATTAAGCTCTTGCACCCCACGGCTTCTTGTTCTTCTGAGCTTGCCCCTTGGCTTTTGTGGGCGGCTAAAACAGGCCGCCGCCACTGGTTGGAGTCAGATTTCCCGGGAGCTGGGGAGAGAGAGCGTTTAAAACAAGATCTCTTGTTTTTCTTTCTCTCAGGTAAAAGTCGTTTTACCACTTGATATCTTCTGTATATATTTTTCTAAATCTTCCCCAAATAGGCGTTCGCCATGGAACGGGAACTTGCCAACCGCTTTTTGCATGGGGTTTCCGCTGACCAATGCTTAAGCCAAAGTACTCTGCGCATCTGTACCAGCTGGAGTGTAAGGCGTGATGCCTGTATGATAGAATCTCTCATGGCATCCACTGTGACGCATAAGGCTTTAGGCAAATTTTCCCAATTTCTAGCCTGCTCTGAAGGCAGTTCCTTCAGCCCCTGCTTTACCTGTTGGCTGATGACCTGACACATACCGACTGCTGCTACTGCAGGTTGGGTAATTGAGCCGGCCAAAAGGAAGGAGGATTTCAACTTCCTCTCAGAAGGATCTTTTAAACCCTTGTACATTATCCACCGGACATGTCAGGTTTTTATTTACACAAGAAATAGCCGCAACTACCGCAGGCAGGCTCCATTTCTTTAAAAAATGTTCCCCCATAGGATAAAGAATGTTAAACCTTTTTGGAGGTGAGAAACGCTTATCTGGATGTTGCCAGTTTGCGTATATTAGATCCTCTAGTAACGGATGAACCGGGAAGGAGCATGCACCTTGCAGGGATCTTAATGACCCTAGGGAGGAGACAGGTAATTCCGTTACCTCCGCAGAGGTTAACTTAAATGCACTGCTATAGCATTGTACCTGTGACCTTAAAATCTGGCTCCTCATCCTCTGCTGATGTAGCCTCCTCCTCCTCATCCTCCTCCCTCAGGTAC
The DNA here is from genome assembly GCA_029206835.1 of Rana muscosa. Classification (NCBI taxonomy): domain Eukaryota; kingdom Metazoa; phylum Chordata; class Amphibia; order Anura; family Ranidae; genus Rana; species Rana muscosa. The sequence continues at coordinate 75,124,806 of CM055120.1, forward strand.
TTCTGAAGGGAGGTCCAATACTGGAAGAGACCTGCTTCGCTTATTGTCCCTTTTTAGAGGACTTAGCGATTAAGGGAGCAATTTTTTCCTCCAGATTATTTAGGGCAGCTGATAAAGTGTCCTCAGTGACATATACAGGCCCAGGCTTCACTGAGGAAGCCGCCATACCTGACAGAGGTAATGGCTCATCCTGAACAGTCACCTTATCCACGCCGCAGGTTTTTCTGCTGAAAGATTTCAGACAGATACCAAACTTCACCCTTCACGGTGGGCTATGTGTGCCAACCTTCAGGGATATGGGTTCCTATTTAAAGGATACCTCTCCCCTGGGCCTTGTACAAGACTCTTACCAGGACTTTATAGCGAAATAGCGAAAGTGCTGGATCTTAGAGCCCAGTCCTCCGAAGAGAGACATTACAGGCGACGCCTCATGGATGAGGCCCGGATCCCATCCAGATTCAGCTCATTTGTAGGCGTCTTGGATGGATCCGAAAGCATAGCTCTTTTACCCCCAGAGGGTCTCTTTGGTAGAGCTTTCCTTTAGCACCTCCTAACGCGTCCAACACCTTTCGACACTGGCGAAAAAACTGAGGTACTTCCCTGATGGGAGGGGTTATATGGAGGGGAACTGTCTTCCATTGGTTGTGCCAGTGTCCAATCACCGCTGGTGACCCTTAACCCATTATGTAATGACTAGCTCTGTGTCCCGTGGTGTACGATAAAGAAATGTCTCTTAGCTTCGCTTATTATTAAATGCCCAACAAGTTGCACCACATCTGTAAGGCTGTCAATACCCTATACCAGGGCTTGACAAATTTGCTTGGAATCTAGGAGCCAGCTAAAAAAGTTAGGAGCCAGGAACGCGCCCCCTCCCACCGAGCTCGCGCGCAGAAGCGAACGCATACGTGAGTAGCGCCCGCATATGAAAGCGGTGTTAAAACCACACATGTGAGGTATTGCCGCGATTGGTAGAGCGAGAGCAATAATTCTAGCCCTAGACCTCCTCTGTAACTCCAAAACATGCAACCTGTAGAATTTTTTAATCTACGCCTAGGAATTTTTAAAGGGTAAAAGTTTGTCGCCATTCCACGAGCAGACGCAATTTTGAAGCGTGACATGTTGGGTATCAATTTACTCGGCGTAACATTATCTTTCACAATATAAATATAAATTGGGCTAACTTTACTGTTGTCTTATTTTTTAGTTAAAAAAAGTGTATTTTTTCCCAAAAAAGTGCGCTTGTAAGACCGCTGCGCGAATACGGTGTGACAGAAAGTATTGCAATGACCGCCATTTTATTCTCTAGGGTGTTAGAATAAAAAATATGTATAATGTTTGGGGGTTATAATTAGAGGGAAGGAGATGGCAGTGAAAACAGACAGGGGAAGCTCCATTAGCATTGCTAGTTGTCTTGACATACTAACGGCCACCACTAGATGGCGCCACATCACAGAAGGAAGCATAGGCCTGCAGAAAGCCGCGGCCTCAATTACCGGCCGGCGCGGGCCCGATGCGATAGCGAGGCGCGGGGGGCGCACGGAGACACAGGATACCCCAGCTGTGCCGCCCCAAGCGCCAGGTCGCTAATTCTAGTCGCAATGGCGCCCTGGCGCCCGGGGTTTGTCGAACCCTGCCCTATACAATCTTATTGTACAATCTCCTTTAGATCTACAATCAACTATGTAGTGTTAGGCTCGGTTCACACTGGTGCAACATGGGATCCGACTTGTGAGAGCACAAGTCGGATAACATGTGAAATTGAATGTTTCCCTATGAGAGCCGTCTTAACTGATCCTACACAAGTCCGTCCGACTTTAGAAAAGGTTCCTGCACTACTTTGGTACGACTTTGATATGGCTTCAATGCCATAGAGTGTAAAAAGTTGTATCAAAGTCAGACTCCAAAGTTGCACTAAAAGTCGGCCTAGTGTGAACCGAGCCTAATAGCCTTCCTGATTTGATAAAGGATATTATACAACCAAATGGTACAACATATCACCAGTTTAAAAATATCAATATACATTTCTACTTAAAAAAAATTTTTTTTTCAGGAGTTTCATTTTAGTCTTGCAATCACATTTGGCTCCAAAAATGATTTAGTTGAATAAAACTGTGACAACCTTGGACAACTTAAACGGATATGATGAAAGCAAAGGAGGAGACTACCTTAGTAAAAAATAAAATTACCAACATCCAAAGATAAAGGAAGTTGTCATAAATCTCAGATGGTAAAGCATAGCCAATGCTTTAAGTTTTGGATAGAGTGTGGAAGGGATAGAACATCGGTCAGGTTTTTATTGCGGTCTATGTCCTTTCTGGGGAAACTCTCCCTTCTCTCTTTGTCCTGGTGTCCACTGTCACCGCAACCGAAAGTGAGGGGAAACCCAAAAGTTGCTGTCAATAAAAGGGCAATTCTTCAATGGGGAAACTTGTGTGACAACGGTCTATCAGGGAATCCGGAAAGAAGTGAAAGAATGGTTTCCCAATAGAACCTACTGTAGGTAGCTAAAAAAAATAACAGGTTTTAACCACTTGAATTAGCCAAAGCTATGCCACCACACCATCAAGGGCAGTTTTTAAAAGGGGAACAAAGAGTTCAGAAATGCTCCTCTCTGATCCAGCGATGCAACATCCGCAAGCACCCACATCTTCTCTCTTGCTTTCTCCTTGGGCGGGGTCCTTGGCCACCTTGATTGGCAGTGATGCAACTCCCATGTATGCACGTTAGAGTTCATTCTGGCACCAAGGTGTGCCGAGAACATACACCGAGCTGCACATAGGTCTGTCTGACATGGGCTTCATCTTGCATAAGAGCAGTGTTGAAGCTTTTAAATAAGCTCCAGTTTGTAAATGTTGAACAAAGATCCTAATGGGAGTGTTGCTTGCCACTTTAAGCAAGCTGCTAGCAGGCTTTAAACAAGCTTCAAGAAGTGCTGAAGCCAGCTAGCAGCTTGTTTGAGGTGACAATCAATATACTCATTAGGATCTGTGTTCAACATTTTCAAACTGGAGTTGAATGGTACTTTAAAAGGTTCAACAAGCTTGCTAAAACCATGGAAAGCTTGCTGTTCACACTGCTCTTTTGTAAGCTGAAGCCTGTGTGAAACGGGCCATAGGCAGGCAAGCTAGTTTTATAGTGGAAGAAACACAGCATGTCTGCTCATAATCTTTAATTTGCTTTAAAGCCCAACTCTGCGAAAATTTTAAATGATCCCTTGCAGATTAGGTTTAATTGCTCGTTTAGGTCCAGGGTACACAGAAAATATGATTTACTTATCCAAACCTCCATGCTGCTAGACCAGTCACCACAGCATTTTTTTCCCTACGTTCCAGTGGTCTAGGGTCCGGATGTCATCAAGACCAATGTCAAAACCAAAAAACAGTCCACTGCCGGAGCATGGTGGCGCGCTGTTTACTTGGGGAGGGGAGGATCAGGTAAGTAAAAGCGCTTGTCCTCCCTAGACAAAATGCAGTTAACCCTTGAAATGCAGGCAGAGCCCTGCTGCAAGGAAGCGTTTTAAAGTTTTTCCAAGCTGGACTTGAACTTTTTGCATAGTTACTAAAAAAGAAAAAAAAAAATCTATCGAATTAGCTCAATGGGTGTCAGACCAGGTAAAACCATGCCTCACTTTTTCAAAAGTTCAAATATTTTATTCAAGTAACCCAAAGTTATCTTTCTAAAAGGTTTTCATTTCAAGCACTCTTTCAAAATTAATCTGTACACATCTGCAGAGTGAGCGGCGGCACAGTCCTAAGCTGCGCTCAACTATTTGCAGCAGGTAAAAAGGTTTGCTATTTGTGCAGAATAACGGATGAAAGGAGCTGGGCGTATCTCCGGGAGGTTATAAAGCCAGCGTGATTCGGATTCGAAGATAATTACTGCTGACAGCTTTACTTAAGGTTCATTTCACTGTGCTATTTTCCATCAGCTAGAGGTTCAGCCGAGCCCCGAAGCCCCACCTCTCACACCTGTTGTCGCTCTTCATGTTACAGGCCAGTTTGGGCATGTCACTTCAAATTAGCGCTGTGCTGACTCGATAACAGTGGCAATTACTTATCACAGGTTTAAAGGGAGGAAGAAGAAGAAAAAAAAAAAAAAAAGTTTCTAATTGGGCCTGGACTACAGTGTCAATAGAGTAGGAAATTCGAACTTGTTAACACAGGCTTTGTGAAGAGCCCTGAGAAATGCTTGGCAGATCTGGGCTGGGCTACCGCAGGAATGCTCCCAGACCAAGCAGTGCTATGAAGGGTTAAAGGAAGTTTTTAATTTGCATTCAAATTATATATGTGCACTTTAAAGACTAGCTGCACCTTGATATTAAAGAACGGCTGCAGTTTTTGTATTTAAAAAAAAATAAAAACTTTAGCCCCTGCCCTGCAGCAGTTTTGCGCTGAAGTTTAGTTCATTTTTTTTATTTTTTTAAGTCAGCACAAAGGATGGTACTTATATTGAATGAGAAGTGTCTCTTGTGCTGTTAGCTGTTCTCTTAGTTGAAATCTTCCATTCTCTGCACACCATACCCCCTTCGGGTGTTATTATGAGGTGTCATAGGCACTAGTCAAGAAAGCAAGCTATGGCCACCCTTTCCACTCTCCTCATCCATTCTAGAAGTTGTACTTTAGCTTGCAGCAATAAAAATAACTCTATGGAGGATGTGGACCTTTCATTTATCCACCAGTCCTCCATTCATAGAGTGCCTTTCAGTATTACATGTGGGCTGCCCTGGGCAACACTCGCATGTGATACAGAGCCTCCCTGATTGGAAGAAAATGAACAATCAGCCACTTACAACTGTGATACCAGCCAAACAATTAGTGTAAAAAAGAAAGCAGCGCTAATTCCAATAATAGTGTTGACAAATACAAAATACCTACAAAGATATAAAGTATGTATGTGTGACAAATAAAAGTGAAAATAATAAAAAGAAGTGCCCATGAAAAAACTCTTAAGGATCAAAGGGACTTTGTACGCATTCCTCTCTCTAAATTGTGCTAAATTGTCTCTAAATTGTGCAACAGATCTTTCAATCCGTTGTGCAAAAAAGATCCACCACCATGTGAAGTAATCAAATACGCCTCTTACCAGATTGGTTCGACCATTAAATTATAAAATGGTCATAAATGCTCAGCATATCAGGGTCAGAAACGATTCCATAGATCATACCAGCATAAGGCCCTAAAAAAACAAGAACCACCACTCCAAGCCGTGTGGGCTGCAACAACTCATCAGCGCCTTGTCTATCCCAAACCCCCAACAATTCGTGCTAACAAGATCTCAAATAAAAAACATAATGAATGGTTCCAAAGAAAAATATGTAGGAGAATGGAGAAATTAAATAAACTCCAAGAAACTGTTTACCAGTCACTGTAGAGAGACTACAAACTGGTCTCATACCTGAAAGTGCTACAAGACCCCAAAGACAGACCCTGAGCTTGTACCCGAGTGCCCACAGCCTGGAATTTGAATTAAGATGGCTAAGACAGACCTACAAGCCAAGGGAGAGTAGACTGTGCCAGCAATGTGACCAGTGCCCCAAATACTCATCAGTGAGGGACAATCACTTACAGAAACTCTCCACTCTCATCCAGGACTTTAATTCTATAGAAGAGAAGCAGAAACTCAAAATTCTACTGGCAGAAGAGGAGCAAATGGTGAAAATGGCTGCACAATAAGTGACAGCAGTCACAGACAGAGGGACATGAAAAACTGTGGACTTAAAAATACTTTACACAAACTCACTCCCATTCCCCTTTATATTACCCATTACCCCCCTCCCAAACAAACTCAACTGCTTTGGCAATGCTAAAATGTGTTTGCTCCTGCCAATAAAGCTTATTAAATTGAATTGACCATAGCCTTTCACCCGAAGATGTCACGCTGACAAAACATGTCGGGCATGGCTTGTTTGTGACGACATCACGTGATGGCGCGGGTCTGTGCTGCTTGTCAGTCCGACTCAGCGTCTTGTTTCTAATGAGCCATCAGCTTGCTACAGGATTTTACTTGTACAGATCATTTGATCTTGTTTTTACTGCTAGATTTGGAGTGATTATGGAATAAATGGATTAAGTTCATTACATACTGCACTGTGTGAGTTCGTATGTCATCTTTCCACTGGTAACTTTGATCCTGAACGCTGCTGACCCGGTCTATGGAATCGTTTCTCACCCTGATATGCTAAGCGTTTATGACCATTTATGATTTAATGGTCCAACCAATCTGGTAAGGGACACTTTGATTACTTTACATGGTGGTGGTTCTTTTTTTACAGGACAGATTGGAAGATCTTTATTCACAATTCAGAGAGGATTGTGTACAAAGTCTCTTTCATCATTAAGACTTTTTTCATAGGCACCTCTTTTTATTCTTCTTCTTTTCACTTTTATTTGTCACACCTACTTTATATCTTTGTAGGTATTTCATATTTGTCAACACTATTATTGAAATTAGCGCTGCTTTCTTTTGTACACTAATTGTTTGGCTGGTATCACAGTTGTAAGCGGCTGCTTGTTCATTTATTTAAACCTAGCGCAGATATTATTTTGGTGACTGGTTTTGCATTATGACTGTTTTTGATGGTCTTTATTCTTGTTCAGGGTCACTGAACATGCTGAAAAACAAACAACCAGGTCTCTAAAACGAGTCAGCCAAACCTCTAGCAGGTGTAGCCCACCCTCTGTCCCCAAATCACTATACTTACCTAGATCCCACTCGGAGAAAGGGGATGTGGTATGGTATTGTTTAAATTCTTTTGTTGCCATCTTCATCCGATGTCCATGAGTGCAAAGTTCAGCCCCATAGACTTCTAAGGGTTTGCTAGATGAATATATATAATAAAAGCCAGTTTGATCTTATAATTGTTACTTTTCATTATTCTCTGTGACTGCATTAGGTCATTGCCCCACCAATCTGACTATGGAGTCAATGCCTTCAGTGGATTTCCATATGCAAGTAGTAGCGCTCACAGCAGAGCCCAGACTGTTAAAGTGCTTGTGCTGTGTAATTTGGCCCCCTGTATCACCTGAAATACCTGGCTGATCCTACCTGGTTCTGCCCTCCCCCTGTAAACTGACCACAGTTTATCATGGCTGCTGAGCCCTGACACCGTGGTCAGTTTACATGCTTCCATCATCCGCAGCTCTCCTCTGTCCTCTCTCCCCCCCCACCTTCGCTCTGCTTGTCAGCTCTGTGTCAGGCCCCCCCACTTTAAGCTGGATATACACTAGTAGAATTTCAAACAGAATTTGGATGAAAATTCTTTGTACATTCAAATTTTGCGCAAAAGTGGTTTAAAATCCTATTTTTTTTTAAAGCGGAGCTCCACCCTATTTTACAACAACATGAGCTAAATCAAATCACATCAATGTATTATGTTAAAAACGTATTTTTTTTTCTTCTACTGTACCTGTGTTTGCAGGGTGTTCCTCTGTCTTTCCTGTCTGTATTCTGCGGGTATTCTGTCACTTCCTCTGCATTGCAATGTCTCCAGGGAACTTGTGTCATTGTTCCCAGGAGTCATTGCGGAGGCCTGCCGCGAGTTATCGCGGGATTTAGAAAGTGGAAGTGACGCAATTCCAGTTTGATTGCCATCACAACGGGGCGGGAACTTCGACGCCGACGCCCATTGTGATGGCAGCCCTGTAGTTTACGGCACTGCTCGCCGTAAACTACAGAGCATGCGCGGGAGCGAGCAGTAAATGCTGAAAGTTCAGTATTCACCGCATCCCGGAAAACAATGCTTGTGGGCTTCACAAGCCCACAAGGAAAATGGAAACGGGCGGGAGCTTTTTTTAAAAATGCTTCTTCCATACGAAAACGGACAGCACGTGATTAAAAAGACCTCAATTGTGAGTATTATCTTAGCAGAAGGTTTAACATTACATTTTCGAATAAATGGACTTTCACGAACGAAAACCACATACGCTGTAAGAAGTTTGTACATTTAAGAAAAAATTTCCATCCTGCTCCTTCTGATTTTCTTGTCACTGCAGATGAACATCAATTTGACCCCACTAATGACTAGAAAAATGAAGAAAACTTTCTTACACTGAAAAACCATTAAACGAAATTCTGCTATAATATACCCAGCTTTAGGCCGACAGTAGACCTAAAGAGGGGCAGATTTCCCTGGAAGAGTCATGAACAGGAATTAGGATACAATGGAGGCTCAGCCCCTTTGCCAACCTAAAAAAAAATCAAAGAGTGACATTGTATTTAAAATTATGCATATTAATAGGATTTACTATGCATCAACGAATATGGAATATTACTCTACCAAATTACATTCATAAACATTCTGGTAGTCAAGGGGTTCAAAGCAAGCTCTGGCTGCTGCTAAAGCTGCGAGCTTGTTTTTTTTATTTTTAACTAATTGTTTTGCAAATAACGCAGGTTTTATTATGTGAACAAAAATTTAAAAAATTTGCCCAGTAGACAAGTGGTTAAAGTGGAGTTCCACCCAAAAGTGGAACTTCCGCTTAAACCACTCCTCACCCCCTTACATGCCACATTTGGCATGTCATTTTTTTTGGGGGGGAGTGGGGGCTTCAGTAGGAGTGGGACTTCCTGTCCACTTCCTCCTTCCACCCAGGAACCGCTTAGGCGACTCGTCATATCGCCTAAGGCGGCCCCTCCCTGTAGGCGATCACCTGGGACACGTGACAGGTCCCAGGCGATCGCCTGTCCACTCAGATTGCGCAGCGCCGCTCGCGCATGCGCAGTGAGTGCCCGGCCGTGAAGCCGAAAGCTGTCACGGCCAAGTGCCCACAGTTAGAATGGAGGCGCCGGCGGGGGGAGAGGAGCGAAGCTCCGTTCGGCCGCATTGCTGGACAGTGGAACAGGTAAGTGTCTGTTTATTAAAAGCCAGCAGCTACACTTTTTGTAGCTGCTGACTTTTAATAAACATAAAAAAGGCTGGAATTCCCCTTTAAGATGACAGGAGAAATTACTTTCAAATTAAGATTTCCAGCAAACAGCAGAGATCTCCAGGCCCAACACCTGTCCGTGGAGTTACAGAACATACTGAACACACCTAGACATACACACCCAGATTGTTTTTTCTATAACTGTCACTTTACATCATTCACCGACAGCCACTTGTCACTTCTTGTTGTTACAGTTACCGACACTTCACAAAGTCTACACATTTCACACACATCACATAAACAGTATCCGTAGAAAAAAAAAAGTCTGAAAAATATTCACCTTATAAGCATTTTTTGACGTTTCATTTTATTGAATTTATTGTTGTTTTTTTTCCCAAATGCAAATCCAAAAGAAAGCTCTTAAAAATCACAAAGGCACTTTTAATCTAATATGAGGAAAAATTTATATTTAATGTAAACTTGTAGTATGTGCTAAGCTGCAAGCAGCAATTAAATGTAAATAACTGGAAATAGCTTTGTATAGATTACAATGGAACCCAGAGTACTCCAACCGCAAATGCTTATACTGCTGTCCCCAAGCTGGAGCTCAGGCCGGTCCCATTTTTTCTCTCCAAGGCTCAGTTCACACTCCTACGATGCGATTTTCAGTGCAATTATGTAGTGTAACTTTAATGTCACTTTGGATGTGGTTTGCATATTCTATGAAGCCACATCGCACTGAAATTCCACCAAAGTAGCACAGGAACCTTTTACAAAATTGCACTGTACAGAGTTGCACTGATGTGACCAGGCAGCATTGAAAGTATTGCGATTTCCCTTGTCATGCAATTCTGTGCGACTCAAGTCGCATCAGAAATCGCACCAGTGTGAACCAGCACTTAATGCATGAACCATCCTTAATCATCAACAGAGACTCTTGCACTACAGTTGGATGCTACAGTTTCTACTGGCACTGTGGGCTGGCAATTTTGAAGTAAAGGCTCTGGGTCTTGGTGCTTCTGACCTCTTCTGAAAGAAAACAAAACAGATACGTAGGCACTTTTCTGTGCTTCTGGCACAGCTGTTGACAGTTTAGAATTTCTTAACCACTTCCATACCGGGCCTATTCTGACACTTCTCTCCTACATGTAAAAATCATCATTTTTTTGCTAGAAAATTACTCAAAACCCCTAAACATTATATATGTTTTTTAGCAGACACCCTAGGGAATAAAATGGCGGTAATTCCAACTTTTTATCCCGCACGGTATTTGCGCAATAATTTTTCAAATACCTTTTTTTGGGGGGGGGGGGGAAACAATTTCATGAATTAAAAAATAACATAACAGTAAAGTTAGCACAATTTTTTTTGTATAATGTGAAAGATGATGTTACGCTGAGTAAATAGGTACCTAACATGTCAGGCTTTAAAATTGGGCACACTCATGGAATGGCGCCAAACATCGGTACTTCATAGGCGACGCTTTAATTTTTTTTACAGGTTACCAGTTTAGAGTTAGAGGAGGTCTAGTGCTGGAATTGTTGATCGTGCTCTAGCGCAGGTGGCGATACCTGGTTTGAATGACGTTTACATATGTTGGCGGGACTTACGCGTGTGTTCGTTTCGGAGTGCGAGCTACCGGGGGACAGGGGCATTTTACTTTTTTTTATTATTATTTTACTCAAATTTTTTATTTATTTTTTTTGATCACTTTTTTCCCTATTACAAGGAATGTAAACATCCCTTGTAATAGGAATCTATTGTGACAGGTCCTCTTTATGGAGAGATGCAGATTCAATAAGACCCCACATCTCTCCTCCAATCTCATGCTGACAGCCACGATCGTGGCTTTGTTTACATCCGGGAACCCGGGCGTGAGGTCGTAACGCCGCGCCCGGGTCGCCAACCGATATAGAGATGACTGGTAATGACCTGAAATCTCTGTTGTCCTCATCTGGCGCCGGCTGATTGTTTCTCCAGGTCCCCGATGGCACTTGAGTCTGGAGAAGCCCCGGATGGCGGCGTCTAGAGGCCGTCGCCTATAAGAACGATCAAGCGGCGGAACTGCCGCTATGATCATTCTTATCGTGCACAGAATCCCTGGCTGGAAATAATGATATCTGAATGATGCCTGTAGCTGCAGGCATCATTCAGATATCCCCGCTGAAAGTCCAGGACGTCATAGGACGTCCTTGGGCTGGAAGTGGTTAAAGTGTTTCTAAAGTCAAAAGTTTTTTTACCTTAAACCATTCAAAGGACCAACGTCCTTGCTGTCCATATCAATCAACCAGCAAGTTCCTATATCCTAATCAGCATCAGAAAGCCTTTGAAATTATGAATGTGAAATTGAAACTGTATCAGCTTCATTTTCGGTTTATTGTTCCTTGTCTCTATAGCACAGAATGAGTTAAGTGAAAAGTGGTTACCATTTTCTGAATTACTGGAACTATAAAAGGACACTCTACACAAGCTGCCGCTGAATGTCACCTGAAAAGCAATCACAAAAGGGCTCTGTCTTGGCTTATCTTTGGGCTCTGTCACTACGGCAACCAGCCGATAAAACGCATCCTGCATCCAGGCATTGGTGGATCCCACAGAAGCGAGGGCTAAGGAGGCATGTGAAGTCTGGCAGAGATTGACTGCATTAATACATTAGCAAATACTGTGAAACACTGGATAAATGTCAGCAATTATGGCGAGAAGCGTCTAATAACGTTATCCATTGCCTGTCAAACCCCCGCGAGGTTTGATGTACGGCTGCCACTCAAAGCCCCTCAGCAATTTTATCTCTTTTGGATGCCCCAGTCTGCTGCTTTTCGGATTTCGTATTTTGAAAAGTAATAAAGCCGCAGGCTGTTTCTTTCTATGTTGATCACAATGGTCAACAAAACGGACGGTAAGAGAAGAGAGCTACACTTCCCACGCCAGTGTCAACAGCCTAAACTTTGCTACTGGCTGACAAGTGACTGCGAATGGCAACCTAAAAAACGGCTATCAACAATGGCTTGTGAAACTGCCTACTGAGATTTAGTTGCTGCCCAATATATCCCATCAACTTTCAGATTCCATTAAAATGCAGCGCTAAATTAAACTGAAAATATAAATGACAAAATGCCTATCAGCATGTGAAAAATAAAGTGCAATGAATATCAATATGTAACATTGAATAATAGTGAAATTAATAAAATCAACGTACAACTAATATAATACAATATAGCATATGACATACTATAATATGCAAATTGTGCAACATGGAATAACAAAGTGAACAATTTTTTTTTATATGTGACTGATATACTAATATAAAAATCTGATAAAAAAAAGGAAGAAAAGTTATTGTAAACTAAAGCTCAGTGAAGGAGATCCCACTAGTATTCAGTGGAGGAGAACCCACAAGGAGTGGACAGCGTTGGTCAGATGTTTGGCAGCCATCACCATAGTTAAGATAAAAGGCATACCAGAAAGCCAGCGACCATCCTTACTCAGGGGGGGGTCACAAAGCACTTGTTTGGATTCAAACTTTAATGGTATCCCAGTCTTAGTCCGTAGAGTTCAATATTGAGTTGGCCCACCCTTTGCAGCTATAAACAGCTTCAACTGTTTATAGCTGAATTAGAGTGGAGACCGCGAGCCAGGCTTTCTTGTGCAACATCAGTGCCCCACCTCACAAATTTACTTCTGAAAGAATGGTCAAACATTCCCATAGACACACTCCTAAACATTGTGGACAGTCTTCACTCAGAAGACTTGAAGCTGTTATAGCTGCAAAGGATGGGCCAACTCTATATTGAACCCTACGGACTAAGACTGGGCTGCAATTAAAGTACATGTGCGTGTAAAGGCAGGTGTCCCAATACTTTTGGTAATATAGTGTGTATATATTTATATACACACAATTAAAGTCAATAACAAGATAGACAGCGCTCTATAGACTGGTTGATTATAATTGATTCAATGAGTCATAGGGAGTCATAGGGAGTCATAGGGAGTCATAGGGAGTCAAACCCAAAGTAAACTTAAGGAGAGCTAGGACAAGCATGCCGCCACGTACACACGACCGTTTTTTAATGTCATTGAAAAAAACTGCGTTTTTCTCGACGTGATTCTTCTCAAGCCTGCCTTGCCTACACACTATCGTGGAAAAAAATGCTTGATTAAAGCGTGGTGACGTACAACACGTACGACGGCACTATAAAGGGGAAGTTCCATTTGGATGGCCCCACCCTTTGGGCTGCTTTTGCTGATCCTCATGTAGCGACCTCACCCCTCTCACCCCTTCTCATTCTCGGCTTGTCTTTCTTTGTCTAGGGGTGTTAGTGCTGGGGGGAGGGATGAGATACACCACGGCCCATGTCCTCCATTGTGAAGAGGTGAAGGCCAGAAAGATCAGGCTTTGTGTAGGTGTCCTAGAGTCAAGTCCTGTACTTCGTCCTTGACTCCTTTGCTCCTAGTAACCAGAGTTCCACACAGTGAATAGCTCCAACACAGTTTTATTCTTCTCAGCGAATAAACACACAGAACGGTTAAGTTGGATTCTTTTGCAACAACTTAGTTTCAATGGGGTTAGGTCGAGGCACAATCCTTCCCCTTCTATTGCCAACCACTGTGGTATCACCAGTGGCGAATAGTCACTGCCACTGACTATGTAAAATAGAACGTGAATTACCTTCGCTAGCACGGCCCCTGTCAGGGGATGGATATCTGTCCAAGGGAGATACCGGAGGCCTCTCTGTCACCAGCGATGCTGCGCCGGACTCTCCAGAGAAGTTCTGCACACCAGACCTCACAAACTCAGACACGGGCACCCAAGGAGTTAGGGCCCCCTCGGATTCCTCCACCCTCGCGGAACTCAGTCGAAGGTACTGAGCCCCAAGCACCCGCCACAGCACCCCACCCCAGGCCAAAGGTGCCCGAGATGGACTCCATCTCCGCTCCGGCCAGGTCAAAAGGCACCTGGGCCCGGAACACCGGAATGCCAGCACCCAAGCTGAAGGTGCCTGGGTTCGGCCACGTCCTCCGACTCTGCACTCCGACCCCATGGTCAGGGCGTCCGCCCCTTTTATCTCCCTTCTCGCCACAGCGGGTTCCCCCGCCCCGCTGTACCAGCTCCAGGGGAGGACAAAAAGGCACAGTCCTGCAGTGTGAGTTCACCTCCGGCCCCCGGCAACAACGCCACCCATAGGCCCAGGGAACCTCACACCACCAGAGTCCTCCAAGAACCATAAAAGGACCTCAGATTCCCTAGCAATCAGTGCATCTGGGTTACACCACCCCCCAGATGCTTCCCCTAAATTCAAATACCCGCTACACTCGTTCGTGTTAGTAAAGTTTGTTGAGACGATTTGCGCTTTTCAGCCTCATGCTTTTCAGTCCGTTACAGCGTGACGAATGTGCTATCTCCAATACGAATGCTAGTTTTACCAGAACGAGCGCTCCCGTCTCATAACTTGCTTCTGAGCATGCGCATTTTTTTCACGCCGTTAAAGCCTACACACGGCCGTTTTTCATGACGAGAAAAAGCGATGATGTGAAAAACGACGAGAAAAATTAGAGCATGTTCCAAATTTTCAATAGTCATTTTTCACGTCGTGAAAAATGCTCAGGAGCCCACACACGATCATTTTTAATGACCAAATAAAAAAATGAAATTTTTCTCGTCATGAAAAACGGTCGTGTGTACGCGGCATAACAGTTTATGGTGCAGCTCTACAAAGAAACCAACCAGGTCTTTTTTTGTCAATGCCATCTTGCCTCTTCTTTTACAGAACTTTACAGAAATGATCACAATGTAATGGTTTGCATTGCAACCCGCTACACTAAAAAAATACTGCATACAGTACTTTTTTTCCAGCCAACACCTTAACAACACTGTGGTGTGAACTGACCTCATAAGAAACAAGGCACTTCGCCTTATCTATACATGGAAAAAGCTGCCAGCATAGCCCTATCGCATCTGGTGCAAATGATCCAAAAATTAGAACAAATATCAAGTCTGGGAAAGTCCGAGAAAAGTAAGAAGTTTCGATCTGCATACTTGAAGCAACAATGTCAGTATGACATCCAAGCAGAACAAGCTCCAGAATGAGAAGTCAGCAATGGCATCCTCCAAGCTTCTCCCATGAAAGGTTTCCTTCAAGAAATCAACTTTCACTCTCAAAATAGGCTTCCATTTTAGGAAATCTGATAAGTCAGAATAGAACTTAAAATTGTTTGTTTTCTAAGCCAGATCTTGCCTGGTACATCATTGTGTTTTAAAGGCCAATAATGCACACTTCTAAATGCTAGCAGGAGGATTATAGAAGTGTATAAATATAAGACTTGGTATTACATTACAATGTCTTATCTTCCTACGAACAGCTTAGAAAACAAGCCAAAACTGGTATAATTGCAAAATTGGCATCACAAAGAGTCTGACATATAAAAGACATGAATATCACTAGGCGGCACAGTAACGGTAACTGGATTTTTTTATTAATACAACCATTCAGAAAGCGTTATTGATGATTCGAAATAAATATGTTTGAATCAAACCATACCCCTCCAACTTTAGATTATATTATTACATTTATATTTTTTAAGGCCATGTTTAAAACTCAAGGAGTCAGCCAAAATAGATCAATGTTCGAAACACCCAGAATAAGCGTACCAACCCCTTGAATTGAAACCACCCCCATACACAGGTGCGTGGGTCAGAAATGTGTTTCCTTATGAGTTAGATGCAAGTTCACAGTGTGAAGCAAATGTAAAACAATATGAAACAAAATGACAGAGGAAGCTTATGTAAGCTAGATGCTGCATGTAGCCCAGAGTGTTATACAACACACTACTAATCTAACTCTGGAAGTGTTGCTTCGTTCCAGCAAGGGTGTGCTGTGTGTGGCTGTAGGAGACAAAAAGTGGGGAGGGGGAGAGAAGCACAACAACCATAGTGTAGCATGTAAAGTGTAATTTTAATAGAAGATATAAAAAAGCACTGACAAAGAAAAAAAGGGCCCAGCATGACAGTAAGTTAACCTCTGGGACAGAGATCAGACACACAACCATGATGCCTTGCCTTGGCCACCGGCAAGGGAGCAGAGATGAAATGGAAGCAGGGAACCACTGTCACTGGAAAGCCAAAACCATGGTTGGAACACAGAGCCCAGGGTATGAAGCCACCTTATGTAGTAGGAAAATACTGGAGCAGGAACCTAAACACGTTTCAAAGTAACCATGCTTCATCTGAAGAAGCAAGGTTGCTTGAAATATGTCCCAGAGGCTACCTGACTGTCATGCTAAACTCAATTTTATCTTTGTGAATGCTCTTTTATATTTACTAATAAAATTGCACTTTACATTCTACACATGGTTGTTGCGCTTCTCTTGCCCTCCCAACTTTTTGTCTCCAGCCAAAATCCCTAAGGCTTCATAAATACACAGGACATTGTTTAACCTCTCCTGAACGATTTAACTTGACAGCTAGAAACCGACATCTAAAAACGTCCGTTTAGCTGCGTTTGTATCAAGAAGCGTTTAAAAAAAATATATAAATATATATATATATATATATATATATATATATATATATATATATATATATACACACACACACACACACACACACATATATATATATATATATATATATATATATATATATATATATATATACATATACACATATACAGTATACATAGTCAAACAGTATCTCACAAAAGTGAGTACTCTCCTCACATTTTTACATTTTTTGTTATTTTATTATATCTTTTCATGTGACAACACTGAAGAAATTACACTTTGCTACAATGTAAAGTAGTGAGTGTACAGCTTGTATAAGGGCTCTTTCACACGGAGGTCCGTTCAGGTCCGCCTGTCAGTTTTTTAGGCGGACCTAAAACGGATCCTCCATGTACCCCTATGGAGGCACGGATGTCAGCGGAGACATGTCCGCTGACATCCGCCAAAGTGTGACGGAGGAAAACCCTATTTTTCCTTCCGTCGGCGGAGCGGATCAGATGACAACGGACTCTACGGTCCGTCGTCATCCGATTCCCCATAGGGGAGAGCGGCGCTCTAACAGGGCGGTCCCTGCACAGTGTGTGGGGACCGCCCAGTCATCCGTCGGCTCAGCGGGGATCAACGGAGCGATCCCCGCTGAGCAAGCGGAGCTTCACGGGGCGGATCTGCACGGATCCGCCCCGTGTGAAAGGACCCTAACAGTGTAAATTTTCTGTCCCCTCAAAATAACTCAACACACAGCCATTAATGTCTAAACCACTGGCAACAAAAGTGAACACACCCCTATGTGAAAATGTCTAAATTGGGCCCAAAGTGTCAATATTTTGTGTGGCCACAATTATTTTCCAGCACTGCCTTAACCCTCTTGGGCATGGAGTTCGCCAGAGCTAAAAAGGTTGCCACTGGATTCCTCTTCCACTCCTCCATGACGACATCAAGGAGCTGGTAGATGTTAGAGACCTTGTGCTCCTCTGCTTGTACTCGCTTTTGTTGCCAGCGGTTTAGACATTAATGGCTGTGTGTTGAGTTATATTGAGGGGACAGCAAATTTACACTGTTCTACAAGCTGTTCACTCACTACCTTACATTGCAGCAAAGTGTTATTTCTTCAGTGTTGCACATGAAAAGATAATAAAATATTTACAAAAATGTGAGGGGTGTACTCACTTTTGTGAGATACTGTAAGTTAGAGGGCCTTCTCCATGGTCAGTGGATATCTGCTTGGACTAACAGATCAGGATAGGTGATGTTGTACAGCGATCGCATTGTTGTTCTTGCAGATGCTGAAATGTAGGATGGTCTGACCTGAAAATCTAAGGGCAGGTTAAACTAACAAGCATCATGGAGTCTGGGTCAAAGCTTACACCTCTGAACACTCAACTGCACAATGATAAAACAAAATACTACTTTAATAATTTGTATCAAGGTTTAATTAAAACCATGTTGATTTAACAGAAAGAAAATTTATATATGGGAGTTCCAATAAAGCAAAAGCAGAATACCCAAAGATTCTGTTAAAAATCACCACAAATCAACCAAAAACATTGGTGGTGAGCAAAGGCATCACAAACTGTTTAATGCCAAAGAGGATTTTGGGGGCTGCAGCACAGGAAGAGAGCAAAGGCCGGAGGCACGGGCCACCAAAGAGTTGGGTATACTATGCTCTCTATTGCTGTTTGAAATCTTTAGAAACATGACAGGTTATCTTTATTCACCTGTAAAGGGAGAGCAGTTAACACACAAAAGCAACCAGCCACCCTTGAAAATTGAATCCTCGAATCTGTGCCTACTGCTCTCACTGTATAGTACTGAGTGACAGCATAACTTACACTAAAGCAGGGTAGAGGGGAACTCCAATGACATATGCAAAGCACCCCCTCCACCCTCCTTCCCATGTCAAACCTGCTCAGCAATGACAAGCGGAGGTGAAATGTGGCACACTCAGGTTCTCATCTTTTTCTCTTTACATGTGCCTGTGTTTCTCATCAGGAATCAAATTTGCCCAGAGCCCAGCAGACTAAAACAAATGTCACTCTAATTTGGAAGGGAATTTAGAACTCTAGCAATTGCTTCCACAAAGCAATGTGCGCATTGTTGCAACCCACATTGAGGCACTTGTAACAAAATTGTTAGAGAGCAGTGACTTAAGCTCCAAATTTGTATTTTCATATCGCATGCACCCAATTCAGCAACTCCTGTGGTGGTACGTTACCCTATAGTGGCAAAGCTTGGCTTTCCTAAAGCTTACATAATTACGCAATATATCCTGGAAAATAACTCTAAAGCTTAAAAAAAAAAAAAACTTTAAGCCTGGCCTTGAGCTAATAGCAAGAAAGGAAAAATAGAAAAGCGCCTCTTAGCAAAACAGATTTATTATGTAGCAGACAATTTGTATCAAACACTTACATCATGGTAAGTATCAGGTGTCATCCAGTAGGATCAATGTTTATATTGCGTCCAGGATCTCTGACGCTAGTCCACGGATTTCCCAGGTCCCGGTTATGGTGGCCGCAAGTAGCCGGGATGCAGGCTGGCTTGTCCGTGATAGGAGACAGCAGCGAAAGATGGCAACGGTCGGTCCGGAGAGGAGCGTCTGACGTCAGCTGGATGGTGCAGGGAACCACAACGCGTTTCAGAGCATGCGCAGCTCTCGTACAGGGCATGCACGCTCCTTTCTCAAGGTACACTTGAGAAAGGAGCGCGCATGCCCTGTACGAGAGCTGCGCATGCTCTGAAACGCGTTGTGGTTCCCTGCACCATCCAGCTGACGTCAGACGCTCCTCTCCGGACCGACCGTTGCCATCTTTCGCTGCTGTCTCCTATCACGGACAAGCCAGCCTGCATCC
Source organism: Rana muscosa (assembly GCA_029206835.1). Lineage (NCBI taxonomy): Eukaryota > Metazoa > Chordata > Amphibia > Anura > Ranidae > Rana > Rana muscosa. The sequence goes on from CM055120.1 coordinate 75,144,013, forward strand.
CGGCTACTTGCGGCCACCATAACCGGGACCTGGGAAATCCGTGGACTAGCGTCAGAGATCCTGGACGCAATATAAACATTGATCCTACTGGATGACACCTGATACTTACCATGATGTAAGTGTTTGATACAAATTGTCTGCTACATAATAAATCTGTTTTGCTAAGAGGCGCTTTTCTATTTTTCCTTTCATGTCATTTTCCTTGAGTCGGCTTCAACTTGGAGAAGAGCTGCCCTGGGCAACTGAGTTTTTATTAAAGACTTCCTATCCACAATTGTTACTATAGAGTTTTTCAAAACCTTATGCTACCTGCCATCCCTTGGTAACAATAATAACTTTATGTCCACCTGATTGCAATACTTTTTTTGTTTTTTGATTTTCAACCTTTGTATAATATCCTTTACACATTTAGGATTAATAGTGTTTGTCTGTGCAGGCTTCCCAAGCGCTTGCATTTGCTATTGTTTTTCTTGAGCTAATAGCAAAACCTTGCTGCTAAAAGCAGCCCTTAAAAGAGTTGTAAAGGCAGAAGGTTTTTTATCTTAATGCATTCTATGCATTAAGATAAAAAGCCTTCTATGTGTAGCAGCCTCCCAAACACACCCCAATACTTACCTTAGCCCCATCTCTGTCCAGCGACGTCCATGAGTCCCTAGGCTGTCCGGGACTCTCCTCCTAATTGGCTGAGAGACAAGGCAGTGACGCCATTGGCTCCCAATCAAAGTCAGTTAGCCAATAAGGAGAGAGAAGGGGCAGGGCTGAATGGATACACGGAGCTGCAGCTCGGCTCGGGTGCCCCCATAGGAAGCTGCTTGCTGTGGGGGCACTCGACAGGAGGGAGGGGCCGGAGATGGGGAGGATCCAGGCTACCTTGTGCAAATCCACAGAATGGAGGAGGCAAGTATAACATGTTTGTAATTTTAATAGAAAAAAGAAGAGACTTTACAATCACTTTAACCTCGACTCAACCCCAAAACCAACCTTTACCCGTAACCCAATGATATTGGTACAATTCACCTTAAAGGATATGTTTACCTTTGAAGGCTCAGTCTTTCCCCAATTCATCTAATCTATATACAGTGAGTTGGGCTTACTTTCATACTCCATGAGCAGAAGCCAATGACTGTGTAGGCTCCATAAGAAAATCAACATGCCGATTGGCTCTAGTGTAATCCTGCATTATCTGTTTAATGAATTCATGGTAAAAGACAGATAAAATTGAGGTATTAATGCATAATTTACTACCAACAATGGATTCAAATCTTTTCCATCATCTTATCTATATATCAAGTATAGTTACATATGTAGTAGATTAGTGGTTCTCAACCTCGGTCCTCAAGTACCACCAACAGGTCATGTTTTGGGAATTTCTCTTAGATAAAATAGCTATCCAAAATACCAAGCCATTGAACTTTGATTTAAAACCCCTGTGCAAAATAAAGAAAACCCTGAAAACATGGCCTGTTGTGGGTACTTGAGGACTGAGGTTGAGAAGCACAGAAGCATATGACCAGTTTCAGCTTTCTTTAATCAGAGGGTTGGATTGACTAAAAGACTGTTGACTTTGAAAGGGCAGTTGCACTCATTTTACCCAGAGCTTAGTAAACCTGGTAAAATGCTGCCGATTTCCATCATCCAACCATGTGCAAGAAAAAATGCTATTTATTTTTTTCCCCCCAACCTGATTAAATCTTTACCACATTTACTTAGGAAAATGAGTGCAACTGCCCTTGCAAAGTACAGAGCTTATTTGGCCTTAATAAATCAACCCAAATATCCTTCCAGTGACTGAATTTAGTAACCAATGCCTTTTACCATTAACATATTTTGTTACGCAAGTTTCTCCTAAACTCTACGCCCCTTGAGATTCCATCTTATTACATGTTAAATTACAACTAATACTGTATAAGCTACTAGAGATAGTTTTCTCTTGTTTTTCTTATTGTGTTCTATGTTTTAGTGACGCCAACATGCTGCTTTATACTTTGATACCTCTGTAGCTCCTTGATAAGTTGTGTTCTTTACTGTCTGGAAAATGCAACCAAATGCATCAAAAATGTTGCTTGGCCTTGCATAGGATTTAAATGAACCATTCACCACAACTTCTCAGCACTAATACCAACATTATAAGGACAAAAATAATGAAATCATTATAAACATAAGGCCCCTTTCACCTGGGACGGACTGTTTTTATCAGCAGTGGATCTGTCCGCTCATCCCCTGCTGATCAGAGCAGAGCGGGCGGATGACAGGTCCGTGTTCACACAGTTTCTGCAAAGCGGACACGGACAGAGCCTATGTGCGGCCGGGGGTAAATGGACTCCACTGTCCGTTTACACCCGACTGCTCTCCAATCCAATCCACCTAGACCAGCGATGGTGAACGTTGGCACCACATTTCCCATGATGCTCAAATACACTGCATCATGGGAAATGTAATTTCAAAACATCTGGGGTGCCAAGGTTCGCCATCACTGAACTAGATGGAGGAAGATTCTCTTCCATTTTCTTTTTTTAGCAGACTGGATCAGATTGGAGGTAGATGGGTGTAAAAGGACACAAGTCTATTTACAGTCTGCCGGTCCATAGGGGTAAATGGGCAGTCCGATCAGGTCCGTTTAAAAAAACCAACAGGCACTGATCAAAACGTTCGGGTGAAGGGGGCCCAATAATTTTACCTCCATAATACTTCCACAATAAAAATTATGGGCAGACCAATTATGTTGGTTCAATTTGTGTTTTGTTGACAGGTTCCTTTTAAAACAGGGACCGAAAGAAAACTAACACGATACACTATCAGATACCTTACAGAGCTGTGATGATATACCTGGATTAAGATATCAAGTTACAAAAATAAAAACATTAAAAAAAAAAAATGCTGAAAACAATTGCACTATCCCAGATAATTATAGCACATGCTACACTAACACCGTCCACCTGATTATTATTTTTTTCCAAGAGTAATTGCAAAAAATACATTACCGCAGCCTTCATGCGGCACTGCCAAAGAGTTGGCTACAAAAAGTGATAAGTCTATGGGGATTAAAATAAACATCTTCTTTAATTAGACCAGGCATATTAATTCACAGTGTTAAAATTATTCCTGCACTAAATAAACCAAAAAGTGCCCTTGTTAATGTGCAAAATGAGATTTCTGGGGGTTTGTCCTCTGTGTGAATCTCAGCTTCACTATCACAGCTTGAAAACATTCTTTAGCTGTGCCCCCACCGCAGCCCCCTGGAGAACATGTGTTATTGACGAGTCTTGCAGAGCACCAGATTTCAGCGCAGAAAAAAAAAAAAGAAGGTAGGTTGCCATCTCCGACACGGAATGCAGCCACAGTTATTTTTTTTAATGGCTTCGGACAATAAAAAAAAAATCCTTATTACTATCACCTTTAATACATACATTTAGAGTAAATGTTCTACTAAAGGAGATATACATCAAAACAGAAAGCGACAAGCCATAGATTAAATTGAAATCTTATCAATTTAAAAAGGAAACTTGTTAACATAAATAAGAACTTTGCTATTAACCACTTGCTCTCCAGAAGGCTTACATCCCTCCATGACCAGGGCATTTTTTTTGCGATACGGCACTACTTTCCTTTAACTTACAATTGCGCAGTTGTGCGACTCTGTACACAAATAGAATTTATGTACTCTTTTCCCCCACAATTAGAGCTTTCTTTTGGTGTCATTTGATCACCTCTGCAGTTTTTTGTGCTATAAAAAAAAAAAAGACTGACAATTTAGATAAAAAAACATAAAAAAATATATTTCTTACTATCTGCTATAAAACATATCAAATATAAAATAGAGAAAAAAATCAATTTTCTTCATAAATTTAGACCAATAAGTATTCTGCTACATATCTGTGGTAAAAAAAAAAAATCCCAATAAGCGTATATTGATTGGTTTGCGCAAAAGTTATAGCATCTACAAACTATGGGATATATTTATGACATTTTTATTTACTAGTAATGTCGATAATCAGCGACTTATAGCAGAACTGCGACATTGCGGTGGACAAATCTGAGACTAAGTGACACTAATGCAGTGCTACAAATATGCACGGTCACTGTACTAATGACACTTGCAGGGAAGGGGGTTAACATCAGGGGTAATCAAAGGGTTAAACGTGTGCCTAGGGAGTTCTTGCTAACTGTGTGGTGGGTGCTTTTACTATGGGATAGCAGAGGAACTTTGTAGGAACACAGGGTCACAACCTTCTCACAGAACGGCGACCTGCCTTGTTTACATAGGCAGACCACTGTTCTGCCTGTGTCCCGAACGATCGTCAGGTCCTGGCGGACATCACATCTGCCGGACCCGCTGATTGGCTCCCGCTGGCATGTTTGCCCCAGACCTGGAAGTGCAGGATCATGTACAGCTACAGTACGTGATCCTTCCCAGGGGAGCCGCCTTGCCACCGTATAGTTACTGTATACAGTCAGCAAGCGGTTAAATGGTGGGAAAGGTTTAGTTTCAAACAGAGACTTTTCAAAGGTATGTACACTCTAACGATGAGCTTTTTATAATTGGTCCCTTTTAGTCTGTCATATATAGCAACGACAGTGCTTTTTTAGATCTATTTGATAAAAATAAAAACACCTTTTGCTCTTGTCAGAAATGTTGTAAGCTGCCAACTTCCTCTGCTCTCTGCTGACGGTTATCACTTACATTGTTTTCAGATATCTGACAACTACAGGGTGATGCCCCTCTACATTACAAAGACAAGAGAGAGAGAGAGAGAGAGAGAGAGAGAGACACAGACAGTCTAGTGGTACTATCCTGTTTTTGTTGTCCTAATACACAAGGTTGAGAACGTTGTCATCCAAGGACAGGAAACGTGTTACTGGTAGATTCACCAGATAAAAATAAAACAAAAGAACCTTGAAAAAAGAAAATTAAAGTGGTTATAAAGCCTTAAGCCCTGGTTCACACCGGTGCGTTTTGACATGCGATTTGACATGTCGAATTGCATGTCAAATCGGCGGCAATTGCCGGCAATGACACCATCCTAATCGGTGTGTCGCTGCATCTGCAGCGCTGCACCGATTTCGAAAAGTAGTTTCTGTACTACTTTTTGCGATTTCGGCCCACGATTTAAATTGACATCTGTGCATAAACCTGCACAGATGTCTTTGTAATGGCGGCTGAAATTGGGACTGTAAGTGGGAGTGAAATCGTGGGAGTTCAGCTGAACTCGCACGGCTTCACTCCCGCAGCCTAGTGTGAACCTGGGCTAAAGCAGAGTTCCAGCCAAAAGTGGGGGCGGTAAACTCCTCTTTAAGGTTTTTATACCTTAATGCATTCTATGCACTAAAGTAGAACTATAGGTAAAAAAAATAAAAATTTCACCATCTGTGTCCCATAGTGGAGATTTCCCTTCACTTCCTGTCCCATATCCAAACAGGAAGTGAGAGGAAATTCCTGTAAATAAAAAAGGAATTCCTTGGGGACCCCCAGGTCACCAGAACTAGTGTCCCCATTGGAAGGTTTCCCCTCCATTACTTTTGTGGGGACAATCCAAGTTTGGGAATTTGTTTTACTGGGTGCGAGGCGCAGAAAAGCGGAACTACTACAGAGTGGCTACACATATCTACTTTTTTTACTCCTATGACTGTTAGATCCCTTGGAACACAACGCTATTACGAAAGTATGTTCACATTCATTTTTTCTATAGAGTGGCTTATATTATTCAAGGGAAAATAGCAATCCACAAATTCCACAGAGAAGCCTGCAGAGATACTGAACAAATGAGTGCCTTTATGTAGATAAATTGGACTGTCCACGTGTTCTACGCTCCTTGGCATCCAGATTTACAAAACATATGGCCATTAAAAATCTGATATATGCAAACCAGGTGGGTCTCGACCACACTTACTATTTGGGAATCAATAGGAACAATTATTTGAGAGCTCAAGAGAATACCCTCAAACCATCACATCATGAGTCAAATGGCATTGTGTGCCTATACAAGGGACAGTTATTAGCAGAAGGAATTTCCAATTACCAGAAATAATCCACTTTTGTTTGAGCACCCGTTTGTTATTAAAGTGGGAGTAAACTTCATTGGTTGATTTTTTACCTATAGGTAAGCCTATAATGAGGCTTACCTATAGGTACAGTAAATATCTCCTAAACGTGCACAGTTTAAGAGATATTTACTTGTGAATGGGCCGATGAAGGAACGGCATGCCCGTGCTGTTCCTTCAGAGTACCATGGTGTGAAAACAGGCCCTGCATGTATGTGTGGGAGTGACGTCATTGCAGCGCTGCCAATTAGACGGCCAGAGGAGAGCCGAAGAGTCACGTGAGCGCTGGGAGACGCTCTGATACAAGATACAGATCAGCATCTTTTTTATATAACACTAGAGCACATAATGTTATTTTACAGAGGCGATTGTGTGTTTATAGTGTAGTTATGATAGCAGCAAGAGCGAAGGGCTGGGGAGTGGACGGAGTTAACAGGCAGGGAGAAGAACGGGGGAGAGGAAAGCTGCGGACGACAGAGGCACGTAAACTGACCATGGTGTCAGGGCTCAGCAGCCATGATATACCGTGATCAGTTTACAGGGGAGGGCAGCGCCAGGTTTTTTTAGGTGATAGAAGGGGCCAAATTGCACAGCACAAGCACTGTGCTGTTATTCATGCTTTAAGGGAACAGGATCGTTTGTTATTTTTTTACAATTCTGATCTTCTCCTAAAGTGGAGCTCCACCCAAAAGAGGAAGCTCTACTTGTTTGCTTCCTCCCCCTCTCCACTGACACATTTGGCACCTTTCAGGGAGGAGTGGATACCTGTCAAAACCAGATACCCACTCCCACTTCCAGGCAAGATCACTGCAATCATTTTGCGATCTACAAAACCTCTGGCCCCTCCTCCTTCCCCCCCCCCCCCGCTGCCTTCTGGGAGACACACAGGTCCCAAAAGACAGCGGGACCATTCAGTATACGTAGCACGACTCGCACATGCGCAGTAGGAAACAGGCTGTGAAGCTGCAAGGCTTCACCTTCCTATTTCCCATAGTGAAGATGCCGGCGCCTGCACTTGGGGCTGATGAACGGATAAGCTTGGGGTGCCAACATTGCGGGCTCCCTGGACAGGTAAGTGTCCTTATATTAAAAGTCAGCAGGTACAGTATTTGTAGCTGCTGACTTTAATTTTTTTTCCCCCAGGCTGAAACTCCTCTAAGTTCAAACTTCAAATTTCCAAACTACATCATTAGCAGCACTGTACTTTCATGTCTGGGCATCTCACATAGCTCATCTTAATAAAAGCAAATTGCCACAAACAGAGCAGAGTGTTAAGAACACATGATTACATTTATTCTGTTCAACCGCGCACTGTCATCACACCCAGCCAGAACGTGAATGACATTCACATGTCACCAGGATCATCTGCAGGTTAGAGTTACAACTGCTGATCCAGAGGATAATTTTTCAGCTGCAGGAGACCCATGTGGGGAGTCAGGAACTGCTCTCAACTGGATATATAAAGGCTTACGATTTCCACCAGGCATCTACTATATGAAATGCAAGCAGGTCGCTCTGTAACAATGTCCCCCGCAGCTATCTACATATCACCACTGTAAATGTGGTTGGCGAGGCTTTAAAATGGTTCTCGTGCGTAAAAGCTGTAAATAGATCAAAAAGCGCTATTGAACGTGTGTCCATCATAGAATGCTGCAATGAAAACAGAGCTTAGTCCTTATCCAAACAAGATCAACCAAGAATGTAGTGATGTTGAGGTTGATAAAGCATGCAAAAAACAGAGGAGGAAGACTGCAGATTTTAAAGAACCTATCTTCTGCATAAATGCATATATAAATAAAATGCAGGTAACTATAGTAGTCTGCATGTGCCTGACCCTATAGCTTGCAAAGTGCTGGGGTGCACAGTTACCCCAATACAGGTGAAACTCGATTAATTAGAATATCGTGCAAAAGTTCATTTATTTCACTAATGCAACTTAAAAGGTGAAACTAATATATGAGATCGACTCATTACATGCAAAGCAAGATAGTTCAAGATTTGTCATAATTGTGATGGATTATGGCTTACAGCTCATGAAAACCCCAAATACAGAATCTCGGAAAATTAGAATATTACATGCAATCAATAAAACAAGGATTGTACATAGCACAATATCGGACCTCTGAAAAGTATAAAGCATGCATATGTACTCAGTACTTGATTTGGGCCTCTTTTGCAGCAATTACTGCCTCAATGCGGCGTGGCATGGAAGCCATCAGCCTGTGGCACGGCTGAGGTGTTATGGAAGACCAGGATGCTTCAACAGCGGCCTTCAGCTCTTCTGCATTGTTCGGTCTCATGTCTCTCATCTTTCTCTTGGCAATGCCCCATAGATTCTCTATGGGGTTCAGGTCAGGCGAGTTTGCTGGCCAATCAAGCACAGTAATCCCACGGTCATTGAACCAGGTTTTGGCGCTTTTGGCAGTGTGGACAGGTGCCAAGTCCTGCTGGAAAATTAAGTCAGCATCCCCATAGAGCTCGTCTGCGGAAAGAAGCATGAAGTGCTCCAAAATCTCCGGGTAGACGGCTGCGTTGACCCTGGACCTAATGAAGCACAGTGGACCAACACCAGCAGATGACATGGCTCCCCAAATCAACACAGACTGTGGAAACTTCACACTGGACTTCAAGCATCTTGCAGTGTGTGCCTCTCCATTCTTCCTCCATACTCTGGGTCCTTGGTTTCCAAATGAGATGCAAAATTTGCTCTCATCAGAAAAAAAAGAGGACTTTGGACCACTGAGCAACAGTCCAGGTCTGTTTTTCTTTAGCCCAGGTAAGACGCTTCTGATGTTTGTTGTTCAGGAGTGGCTTGACAAGAGAAATACGACACTTGAAGCCCATGTCCAGGATCCGTCTGTGTGTGGTGGCTCCTGATGCACTGACTCCAGCCTCAGTCCACTCCTTTGAATGTCCTTTTCCGGACAATCCTCTCCAGGCTGCGGTCATCCCTGCTGCTTGTGCACCTTTTTCTTCCACACTTTTCCCTTCCACATAACTTTCTATTAATGTGCTTTGATACAGCACTTTGGGAACATTCAACTTCTTTTGCAATTACCTTTTGAGGCTTTCCCTCCTTATGGAAGGTGTCAATGATGGTTTTCTGCACAACTGTCAGGTTGGCAGTCTTTCCCATGATTGTGATTCCTACTGAACCAGACAGACCATTTAAAGGCTCAGGAACCCTTTACAGGTGTTATGGGTTAATTAGCCGATTAGAGTGGGACACGTTGAGCTTAGGAATATTGCACCTTTTCACAATATTCTAATTTTCTGAGATCGTGGATTGGGGTTTTCATGAGCTGCAAGTCATAATCATCACAATTATGACAAATCACGGCTTGAACCATCTTGCTTTGCATGTAATGAGTCTATCTCATATATTAGTTTCACCTTTTAGGTTGCATTAGTGAAATAAATTAACTTTTGCACGATAATCACATTTTTGGAGTTTTACCTGTACAGGCCAAGAACTTAAGCCAAGCTTGGGCCAACTTCCATCCATCCCGGACTCCAAAGCTGATGAGTGAGCACAGTGAGGCACACAAGGAGGTGGGCTTAAGATGGTATTTACATAACCAAGCTCTCTGGGTGACAGCGCTATAGGGGCGCATTTCACATTATCAAGTTTAGGGCTGCAACTAACGATTATTTTCACAATAGATTAGTTGGCCGATTATTGTCTCGATTAGATTAAATTACAAAAAGAAGCATCGCCACATGGTGGTGCTCTGGAATGCGAAACATGCATTTGCTGCCCGGGAGAGTGGAGTACAGGTGCATTTGTAGCACATCTATTAAGCAATGGTCTATAACATTTTACTGGACTGAACAACAGACCCTGTGAGACATACTGGGGTGGAAAGCAGGGTATGAGGTACCTGGGGATCCTGTTGGACCCTTTATGATATTAATATATTGCTGTCCTACTGACAGTATAGCCTATTTCCTGACAATCCCCTTTTGTCCTGCTATCAACTATATTTGATACGGTTACAACAAATTGCTTATTGTGGCTGCGAATGCTATATCCTCTGGCTCACGCTCCTTGAGCATTGTAGTGCTCCTTGGAATCCGAAACTACCGTCTATAGTACTTACCTGAAGCTCCTGAAGAAACGCGTCAGCGTAAAACATGTAGAGCATTGAGCCTTCAAGCTAAAGACTTGCCTGCGATGGTGTCAAAGTCTTTGAATGTGCAGTATATGGTCAAAATTTGGGGGTCACCTGACCATCACAAAGATATGAGCTTGTTAGGCATCCCATTCCAAAACCATGGGCATTACTGAGCCTACAGTGATGTAATGAACATTTAGGACAGGGAGATGTCTTCTCCCTTGTTCACATGGGCTTCAGCATGAACAAAAGCAATACCAACTCTAAACCTTGAACATTTCAGCAAACTTTTTGAAAGCTCCAAGTAGCTTTCTTAAAGCCTTTAGAGCAGTGGTTCTCAACACCTGTCCTCAGGACCCACTAACAGGCCAGATTTTAAGTATTACCTTGGTGAGATGCAGACTAGAATACTGCAATCCCTGAGCAGCAAATTATATCACCTGTGATGCATTTCAGTTATCTTGCAAACCTGGCCTGTTGGTGGGCCCTGAGGACTGGAGTTGAGAACCACTGCTTTAGAGCATCCTTCAGCCCAAGTTTGGGAATGCTGACTGTCACTTTAAACAAGCTGCTAGAAGGATTCAAAAGGGTTTCAGCAAGCTTCAAGAGTTCATTTACACCAGCCACTGTGTTACAAGGCAAGCAGCTGGTGTTTGTGCGGTCCAGTGGAAAATACCACAGTGATCAGACACATCGAACTGTTCACTTTTTTCAAACAAACTTTATTGAAATGCCACACAGATATTTATAAAGTTCAATTGGCTGCCACACGATGCGAGGTGGTAAATTGCTTCACGCTGCGCTGAAAAAAAAAAAAAGAACGACATGCAATACTTTTTCAGCGCACACTGCCCACACACCACCCCACGCAGTGGTATGAACTGGGCACACAGGACAAGGCTTTTTTCCTTCTCTTGTGTGGGCACTGCGCAAGAACAGCTACCCAACGCAGTCCTACCACATCCTAATCTACCCCAAGTATTTCTGAAGCTTACTGAAGTCCGCTAGCAACTTGTCTATAGTGACAGTCCTAGATTCAAAGCAAATTTCTCAAGCTCTGATACAACACATAATAGTTTACAGTACCCAATACAACATACATAAAACGTCTTTTCAATTATCGAACCTTACCTAATTTTTGTAGGGAAACCCTTTTCAGCCAGGATTCACACTTTTTTCCAATTTAATTCAATTACAAAAGTTGTGTGAAAACAATTATAAATAAATCCCCAAATCACCAGAAAACTTCACACAAAGTGGTTGTATAGAATGTGTAATTCACACCCTAATTTTTGCACGTTTTCAGGTAGAGAGAACCGCCTTTTACAGCCTCTTGTGAAACGTGTTACTTTTCAAAAGTTCACACAGAAGTACCAGTATGACAAGTTTCATCCAAGTCTGTGTGCACACTCCAGGATATTTTTAGGATATTTTACACTCTAAAAAGGATGTATGGTGATTTGCATATAATTTTCCCTCTATTACAGTCAGGATTAAAAAAAAAAAAAAAAAAAAAAAGGGCATTGTCAAACTTTTGTTCAAAACAAAGGTAATACCGTAAGCAAAATTGCATTTTTGTATTCTCATTATTCAACCAGCAGGTGAAGTGTTTACTAGATTTTCTTTTCCAATTTTTACATGAGAATACCAGGCATGGAGAAGCCCTTACATGAAGAAGTATAAGTATATAAAAAAATAATAATTCTGACAACAAAAATGGAAGCCGTTGAAACCAACGGAGGAGTATCGGGAAGGTTTTAGCACTGCTTCCTCCAAAGCCATGCCCCTCTAACACATTTCACCAGCTCATGGGCTTAGACGTAGTACATTATGAATAAGCCCATGACTTGGATGAAGCTTTAAACTGTGCTTTGGGTCTTTTGGGTTTCAATAATAAAAAAAAAATGTAAAAGTATAAAAATAGTATTAAAAAAATTTAAATAAAAGGGGGTGGAGAATTGAAAGAATGAATCAGAATGACGGTTAGATGTAAATAATCAATTTTGGTAGCCAACGCACTGCAGGAGTTTCAATACCACAAATCACACAACGGATTACTGCTTCTTCAAACTACCTCCAAATGGTGTTAGCATTATTTATCTTGCAACAGCTTTTCTAGGCAGAACATTATTATATTATTATCCAAAGCCCTGAAGAAAGGCAATTTGGAAATTCCTGAAACACATTGGCTACCAGCATTTATAGGATAAGTTCACCTTAAAAAAAAAAAAAAAAAAATGTATGTATGGCATACATATATACATGTATACATATACACACACTTTTTTTTTTGCAGGTAATCAGCAGATTGCGGGTGCAGTGTCAGACTCCTGCAGACTGTCTGTGTAGCAGTCTGTCCGTACCTCTGATACAAACAGGCCATTACTGAATGCTGGGAAGATCAATGAACTATCTAGAATACTCATCACATCAGCGCTCTGGTAGTTCATTGAGAACTACAAGCCGACAGCCGCAAAGGCTGATGGTACTTTAAGTTCTCTAATTCACAGAAATCTGAATAAAAGACGCGGCCGTGTGAGGTGGAGACTTGAACAGCCGTCTACTGATGAAGGCCAATGAGAGGCAGACATGCGTTTAGAGGGGAGGAGTCGAATCTGTGAAGCATCGTGAGTGTAGATATGCAGTGAATGAACAGGTGATTTAAAATATGCTGTTTCAATGATTTTATCTTGTAAGTGAATTTTTTCAGGGGCTTTTAATAAATATACAAACAGAGCACACTATGGCACCTGTGTTTGTTGTTTCATGTCTCTAAACTTATGGAAGCAAAAGCGGGATTGAGCACTAATGAGCAAGTGAAGGAAGGTTCTGTCTGTCAGCAATTCAAACGCCGATTACCCACACAGAGGTGCAGTCTGGGGACTGTAGGATTACCATTGGAGAGTAAAGAGGATCGATTTTGGTGGACACAAGGAGTGATTCTGTCTATGAGTTTACACTCATCTTTGAGGTTGAGCAGGCACTTTAGCTGGTGGAGGTGTGCACTGGATATTGGTCCCTTTTGAGGACGAACACACCCAGCGGTGATTGCTTTGGAAACATTGACACAGATGAACTGTTTTTTTCAAAAAATTTTATACTTTCATTTTTTAATTTTTGATCGTGAAATGCGTTTTTTTTTATTGTGACAGCGGGTGCGGGGAGAAGATCTCTGGCTTGCTGTCACAGGGAGGGGGGAAAGCAGGCTGATGTTGTACATGTAACATCCTAAATATGGGTGTAACATGTTCATAAAGGTTAACCAATCCATTAATTTAGATAAAAAGGATTTGCAGAAAAAATAAAAATACCAAAATGACTTAAGGTAACCACCACACAACGAACGCTTCCCGATGACGTTGCATTACAAAAACGTACATTGAGGCGCCTTCCAGTCACATCACTTCCGGGTCCAAGCTTCCGGTTTGTCTCTCAGCATCAGTGGAACACACACACATGCTTCCATCAGCATTCAATGCGGGCTATCCCTAGTGCCGGGATTAGGCACCATCTAATGTAAGCAGGCATTTGTTATATTTTGACAATTTTCTAATAAAAATAATATTACGCTATTGGTCCTGCTCTTGTCTTCTATCCCCCATGGGCAACCGTGTTGGAGAGGAGAGTAAAGTACAGAAGTTACCGGACCCATCCTCAGTCTACTTGTTCCAGTACTACAATCTAGCGATCCTCAACCTGCTTTCTAGTTAAAGAGGTCATGGAAATCTGGTGAGCAGGTTATCCATTAGAGCACATTGGGTGTGATTTGGATTTTCTGTCAAGTGGTGAAGGACTGACTGCACACTTCTGATTTGATTCATCAAGCTTTTGTTTAGTATATTCTCTTTTATTTGATATTTTTTATCATCACTGTCACTAATTATCGATTCGCTATCCATGTTACATGGTCTGAAACTGTTTTTGTTAGCTTGTTTATTGTAGTGTCATTGTTTAGCGCCCCCTGTCCACACATTTCACAACCACTACACAATGCAATCAAACGACAAATATTATTAAAAATCATGTCTCATAAAAACATATATAGCGACAAGAGTGAACCATTTCAAAAAGCACCATCCATATAGCTCCCATACAGTATATACTACCAACTTTTAACAAGGAAATGCAAATGCTGAGTATGTATACATAAATATATTGGAACATAATGTATATGACAGGCAGTAATATAGGGACATTTTGCAACTAAACACTGCTCCTTATCCTGACTTGCTGCGGCTGCTAATGCTCACAGTGTGCAGCAAAATCAGGTCAGTACCCGCTCACACCGATGCGGCTTTGGTTTAGGAGATATTTTCCAAAAAAGAATGTGCCATAGACAACGGTGCTGCCTCGCTGTCAACGCCGGTTTTATCAATGGATAATGCCGGCTTTGACGGCTCCCGCCTGCATGCGCGGTGACGTCATCGCCGCTCCGGCCAATCAGAGCGCCGGAGCGGCGATACCCGGAAGTAACCTTCCGGAGCAATGTCTGCGGCCGAAGGACGGCTTCGGGGGCTTTGATCTAAGGTAAGTAATGCATAATGAGCTAGTATGCTAGCAGATTATGCCTTTCTCTTTCAGGTTATTCTTTTTTTTTATATATATATTTGGGTTTACAACCACTTTAAGCTTTAAAGATTTACACACTCTCCAGATGCGAATCACTGAGAACAAAAATGGTTCACTTGCACATTCAATCTACAGTAAACGAGATTACGTAATTGCTCATTTTGCTATTTAACTGATGGCTAACATCCCAAACAATCTACTAATATTCCACCACTGTAAAAAAAAACAAAAAAAAAAAACTTACAGAATCATTCTGAGCTGATGGCGGCCAACCTTCCCACACCTGGTGGCGAACAGGAATACTTGTGAGGTCATAAACGTTTCTTTTTACCTAGAGGGAAAACAAAGCAATATGGTATGAATTTACAAAGAATTAATCAGACACAGAAGTTGAAGGCCTCATGCACACTGGATGTTAAAATAACGTTATCAAAACGCCAGTAGCTTTGCAGGGAGTTTTTCAACTTTTTTGCAATAGTGTTTTTTACTGGTTTTTTTTGCGTTTTTCCACGTTAGCGTTTGTTTTTTTTCTCTTTTTCAACGGATCAAAACCGTTAAAAAAAGTCGGTGAGCGACGTTTTTGAGCGTTTATCAGCGTTCAAGCGTTTTTACAGCAGTAAAATTGATCTCAGAACCCACTAGTTTTGGGGTTTTTTTTACTGCTCAAAACTGCTGATGGACACATATGATATAATGACTGTAGAAAAAAACGTCTACAGCCAAAAATAGCTGCTGTAAAAACATCAAAAAACGTTCAGTGTGCATGAGGCCTGAAAGTTACAATATATGCGCATGGATGTAGAAACTGACATATTCAAAATTGAAAGCATTCAAATGCTGCATTATAGCACAATTCTTGCCCATAAGAGAAGGGTCAGAACAGCCTGTGCATTGCAAACTGGGCAATTCCCGTTTCTCAGTTATTTAATATTTCCATCCTTGCCAGTTCACATTGATTGAGAAACACCTGATTGGATCTTAGTGCACCCCCTCTCTCCTAGTCTTTGTGGTGGTGTGAAGAAGATTACAACAGGCAGATTCTAACAAACTGGTTATTAAACACTTGCTTTTTTAACCACTTCAATGACAGCCAGCCATCCCCCGCAGTCAGCAGCTCTCCCCTCCAATGCTCACTGGAGCACTGGCCTGTGGAGGGAGTGGGAGGGGCCGGATCAGGCTCTTAGCGAATCGCTGAGAGGCTGCAGGCTTCTGGGTGGATCCTGACCATATGGTCGGGATCTTTCCTGAGCCTTGACCAGCTGAGTGACATTAGCGTGCACTTCGCCTTCTGTCTCAAGGCCGTTTTATGAAAGTTTATGTATATCCTGACGTCTCCAAAGTTCTACATGGCTCTAAAGTGCTATGAAGCGGAGGAAGGGGGTTGCTTCAAAGGGATTGACCCTTTCTGGAGTAGCCAATTTTTTTATTTATTTATTAACAAATTCAAAGTCACATTGCAAATACCAAACAAAGTGAAAATGCTGCAAGTAAGCTACTACCATTGGGACATTGGTAATAGTATAGAGTTGTTATAATAAGGTTGTATTTAAAATACACCAGAATCTTAGCACTTAAAAAGCCATGGAAAAAACTAACAGAATCTAATGGTCTGACAGCAAAGACCTCTGCATGTTTCATGTTTAAAATTTTATTTTTTTACATTATTACATTTTTCTTAATAAGAACATAATGGAAGGTGCGCTTTGAATCTAGCTATGCAACTTAAGAATCATAGGAATTTTCCGATATGGTGTCATAAGGAAATAAAAGTAATGGTCATTGTACAACACATGGAAAATGTACGCGCACAAGGGAAACATTATGATTTTTTATGGGGTGAAAAGGTGATCTTTCGCTTTGTCTGTGGCCGTCAGTAGGCTAGCTTGCATGGATATGTGTTAATTGCCCAGCTTCACAGAAAAGCCTTGAAGACCGGAGTATTTACAGAGGAAGGTTCAATGAAGTGCTTGTATGTAGAGAAAGGTCAACCAATATATTCCTTCTTGACCCTGGAGAATAAAAAGCCACAGGCCATACTCTGATAGAAATGATATGAACAATTCATAGTGAAATCCTTCCTGGGTACACATGCAGAACAAGTTAGTGTGCCTGCCTAGACTAATAACACACGCAATCGCTTTGCAGAAGGACCTCGATCACCTTAAACATCAGCAATCTGTTCATCGTAAATTATTGGTCATCCACAGCTATGTTTATCAATTAAAATGAAATGCTTTCCGTGTTTACCCATCAAAGAGAAAACCAAAAAATAAAGAATAAAATAAAGGAGAAGGCCACCCTGAGCTTGTTTGGCAGGGCTTTCTTTTATGGGTCACAGGAGTGCAATTCGTTTTGCACTCCTGTGACCCATTTTCAGAAGAGAGCGGGCTGAAGTCCGCTCTCTGCTGACGTCATAGGAATCGGTTTAGGCACGCGTCATCACAACAATAAAGTCTGCATCCGCCAGGTGCCTGGACTGATACCTGTCTCAGCCTCTCAGCGAGCCGCTGAGAGCCTGAGACGACGATCTCTTCCCCTCCACAGCTTAGCGCTCCAGTCAGCGAGGGGAGGGGAGGGTCAGTTGACAGTCAGCAGCTCTCTGCTCGAGGAGCTATAAGAACTGGACCATCGACGGTGTTCGATCGCTCGGTTCTCAGTGCAGAGACGGCGGGGGAAAGATGCAGCATCCACCTAGGTATGTATGAATCTAGAAAAGAAAAAAAAAAAAAAACAAACATACTTCTCTTTGAAATAAAAGCAGATTATAAGCCCTAGTAACGTTACCTAGGGACAAAGAGTTAAAAAATAAACTGGGGCCCTCAGATTGCAGCATGCCAACTCCCAGGGCAGAAAGTATCTATTTTGCCAAGTCACGCAAGTATGCACACCATGTCCTTTTTCTTAGACTTTGCCCATACTCCATAGATTAGAAGATAAAGGGAGTATTTCACAAAGCAGGACATTTCTGTGAAAAGGCTCTGCTAGAAGTAGCCATTCCATGATTGGCCAACCACAATCTTGTTTTAAGGCAGTCAATCTGAAATTATATCCCTTTCTTCCAGTGAAGTCACTGCCCCGAAGGCAGCATGAGGTTTTTGAGTCATGGGATAGCTTGCCTATCAAAACCTCCAACAGTTCCATTCTAAAAAATTGTCTTCAAAAAGGAGATTTGGGGCCAAAACTCTTTTGGCTCTACTTATCCTGTGACTCATATTAAGCCGATAGCGGACTTAAGCCTGCTGTGGGCTGGTGTTGCTCAACTGGTCCCGACTCTGGAGGATTCCAATTTTAATGTAAACCATATAAGAGGTCAAACCTTAAGAGTTTCAATTTGTATGCAATCAGGCAGGCCCTTGCACTACATGGTTTTGGTCAATTCTGAAGACAAAAGTCTGCAGAAAATCGAATACTGTGTATGGGGCCTTACAGTCACCGGCTTTCTGCTTACTGAAGATAGAGAACTGAGCAATCAGCGGTCTTTGAACACTCAGTTCTAAGTCTTGGAGCAGCAGGGGACAGATACAGCATTGGTCTGATGCTGCCCATACCTAGGTGAGTATGATTGTTTTTTTTTTCTTTTAAATCCTGTACTTCTCAATTGAATTCCCACATCTTTTTATCTCTTTATTGTCCTGTAGGCCCACATGTTATCATATGTGGCTGCTTTGTTGTTATAAAAGCCATTTTCTCTCAGTGAAAATGCAGCTTTCTGTCGTCACACTGCAGTGATTTGTGCTGGCAGAGCTGAGTAACAGCCACACCCCTCTGTATAGGCTTCCTCACAAAGATTTCTAATGCTAGGAGAGGGTGTGTCCAGCCATCTCTATATGAAATACTGAGAGCAGTGGGGGTCTTTTCTTCTACCTATTAGAATGTAGTTATATTTCAACTCCCTGGACAACTGCTGTAACAGGATAATGGGGGTAAGACTATGAACACAGAGGTTGTTCGCACAATGCACATCTGACTAGAAATTGGCTAGTTTGACTTAAAAACGAGCCAAGGGCAGTAAATCACCTGAAGCCCAACTCCACGTTTAATGTCTCGATAAGAAGCCCAGGCTCTGTTGGGAACCACCCAGTGGCCCGATTAACCGTTGGCCCTACTTCCCAACACGCAGCTGGGAGACAGAGCCAGCTGCGCCCACCCCCTCCCCTCTTGGCATTCCAGGGAGCACTGGAGGGGCAGAGCGAAGAGCGGTGACTGACAGTTACCACTCTCTGACAATCACTGCTCTCCCCTCTGGGCAGATTGAGAGATAAGAGCTTAGTGATCATATGATCACTCGGTTATCGGTGTTAGAGCCGACGTAGGACGGATGCATACAGGAAAGTGTATATGTTTATATTTTTTGCAACCCCAAAGTTCTCCTTTAAGGCCCAACGTACCAATTGAATGGAATCTGGTAAAAGTTATTCCTAGGAAAACCTATTTTATCAGGACACTCATAGGAAAATACATCTTTCTTAGGAACAAAGAAGATTTCTACTTTAACTGAAACTGTGCTGGAGAATACACCCAACACCATGTCAGTGTTTCGAGCCATGATCTTGATTCTATGAGCAGGATTGCATTACACCTCATCAGCCGCTGCTAACCAGCTTTCATACTGTATCAAAGAAATATGAGAAATGGAAATACCAGCAACTCAATATGTTTTTGTCCCTGGTGCACACCTGTGAAGCACCTTCTATGGCCATCACCTATTTCATTAGTTCCCGGCAATCAGGGCTTGAGAGAGGGATTAACACCAATCCTCCTTCATTGGAGCAGGCAGCTCTTCTCTAATACTGGTTTAAAAGACTTGGAATAGATAACAGCTTTATTTTAATCAGACTGATAATGAGTTCTTGAAACAAACTCCTGCCCCCAATGTCTTGAAAAAGTAAAAAAAAATTAAAGGGATCTCATTTTTATATTACCAGTAGTATTTTTTCTAAACAAATTCCAAATTAATCTTGAAGCCCATCTCTAGACAAATATAAAACTTCACTCCTCTCTCCTCTCCCCCCCCATTCCGCTCCCATGTATTTGTTTTAATCCTTGCAAACCCCTAATTCACCTGAATCTGCTATTATGTGTTCATAGCAGATGCCTATTTCGGGATGGGGGACTGGTGATCCAGTACTGCAGTCTGTCTGGTCCGCTCATGTACGGGACACCCAACAATTATAATAAAAATTGATAAAAAGGCATGCGCTTGTTGTGAAGGTACAGTTGCACAATTTTGAGAACACAAATTGCACTTAAAGTGTTATTAAAACCAACTATCCAAACATATAATCATGTAGCCTCATATACCTACATTCATATATACTAATTTGTATTGTTGCCACTATCTGATTTGTCTCAGAAAAAGGGTAGCTCAGTTCTTTAGCTGGGCTTTATGGAGCTCATGCTCTCTAATTTAGGCCCCTTTCACACTTTTGCGACTTCAAGGTCGCGCGTTTCTATCGCGACTTTGCCGCGATTCGCGGCCGCGATTTCAAGGAATCGCCTGCGTAAGTGGCATCAAAATCGAACCAAAGTAGTGCAGGGACTACTTTGAAGTCGGAACGACTTGAAGTCGTACTAATATAAATGGTTGTCATTGGAAATCATGGGAAACGACTTGTCATGCTACTTTGCAGTCCCAGAGTCGTAGAAGTGTGAAAGGGGCCTTAAAGTTAACCCCAAAATAAACCTCACTTATTTTCTCCCTTTTAGCCTGTTAAACATGCCATTACGCACATTGTTAAATCTGTTTAGTTAAAGTATTTCTAAAGGCGGAATGTTTTTTACCCTAAAGTGGATTATAACGTCTGTTATTTTGTATAGGAAAAAAAAACACTAAACAGGTTATACTCACCTGCTCTGTTGCAGTGGATTTGCACAGAGCAGCCCGGATCCTTCTCTTCCCTCTTCTGTGATCCTGGCCCCTTCCCCCTGTTCAGTGCCCCCACAGCAAGCAGTCTTCTATGGGGGCACCTGAACTGAGTCACAGCTGTGTTCATTCAGACATGGAGCCCGGCCTGGCCACGCCCCCTTCTCTCCCACGATTGGCTAGCTGACTTTGATTGACAGCAGCGGGAGCTTCACGAGCGATTCAAGCCTTGCTTTCAGATCGCTCTACTGCAGGGTAGTCTTCCCGGTCATGATTGCAGACTGACAGCGGTGAGAGCCGGTAGTGCTGAAAATGGTCTATGTGGACAGCTTTACCACGGAGCCGGCCAACTCAAAGTTAGCAGCCTGTCACTCCGGGACCTGCGCAAACATGGTGACGTCAGCACGTCGCTCCTCCCTTTACGTTTTGTCACAAATTTTGTCGTCCAGGGGCACGGGCGACGTGCTGAGGTCACCGGGTTTGCACAGGTCCCAGAGTGTCGGGCTGCTAACTTAGAGCCGGCCAACTTGTTTTATGCCAAGATCCACTTGGTTAACTGTAGGTGTTCTACAATTTTTATTAAACACCCAAAGATTTTATGTTATGGAAGCTTTTATTTCTTCTTGGTGATCCTGTTACATTGTGCCCTTATTGGGTGATGGAAGTCCGTGAAGACATTGTCGCTGTGTCCATCAAAGGCCCTGGATTGGTATAGAGCCGAAAGCGTTTGTGATCTCCCGTAATAGGAGATCATAGGGAGTCGGTAAGCGTCAATAAGATTGGAGGTGGAAGTCATCTGTCCGTACATCACTTTTTTCCTGGTGCACCAATATATATTGTAAATATTGTCACGCTGGTTGTCACTTGATTGGATGGACTTTATCACTTGTTGCAATTCATAATTTATTCACATTTTGTTTTTAAGTGCAACTTATTTTTGAAAAGTGTTTGTTGCTGTGCGTATCTCACAGGAAGTTGCTGCTTATTTCTATTTGCTTTTTAATTGGTGACAGCGCAGTACTATTTTCCTTTTCATAATATATATATTATATAATATAATATAATATAATATAATATATATATATATATATATTTTTAGAAAAGAGAACCTAAAGGAAAGACTAAAAACGCATAAACAATTTTAATCTACATTGTTACATTTTTATTATTATATAAACATATAAACTTCTTGGTTTTTACATAATAATTCCACATTTCTCGGCCAGCAGTGCAAGTGATAGAAACCTTAAAATAACATCACCAAGAGCCTCGGATTCTCCGCATTCTTCTCAGTTGGAAATCACAACACGATGCATTATGAAATGAACAGTGTTTGCCTCTTCTATTAACTTACCAGCAACTGCGCCCAATTCAATAACATTCCAGGCCGATCGAGAGCTTGAAAAGCCCCTTCTTGTTATAGTGTTGTGTTGGTATAAAGCACAATGCCAGACTGATGTGCCGAACAAATGTGATCAAAGATTCAGTCGCCTTTGCCAGCGTACAAGTATTCTTCGGACTTATTCTAGCAGAGTGACCCCTGCCTAACAACTTATGTCAAAGAAAACCAGTTATCACAGGCAGCTCCTGCTGTGAGCCTGCCATCGACAACATATTAGGTAATGTTTGATGAAATCAATTCATGAGGATAACTAGTTTGTTTTGAAGGGATGCCAGAGCTGCCCCACTCCAGATTCACATCTATCGGCTACTAAAGAAACAAGATATTGTTCAGGCATTCAGGGGGACGGCGTGGCATTAACTAATAACTATGGAACTTCATGTATCCACTGGAGGCTTCCACAAGGGTTGTGCATGGCCCAAATGCCAGATTGATTATTTTTTTGTCTTTCATTCTAAAAAATAAAGAAAATCCTAAATATTTTTTCTTACACAAACTATCCAACTGAGAAGGAACCATCATTCCAGCAAAGCCCTGCCAGACCTCGCTGTAAACTATTATTATTATAGGTCGTTATATAGGGCTGGCAATTTACAAAGTGCTTTACATGTTGTACATTTACATCAGTCCCTGCCCTCAAGGAGCTTACAATCTAAGGTCCCTATCTTGCATGCTTACATACACATAACTTGGGTCTATTTAGAAAGGTGCCAATAAACCAGCATGTCCTGGAATGTGGGTGGAAACTGGAGTATTCAGGAGGAAACCTAAGCAAGCACAGGGAGCATATTCAAACTCCATGCAGATAACAAGCTGAAAAAATTTGTAACATATTAAAAACATTTTTTTTTAGATACTCATTAATAGTTTCCATAAAGCTGGGTAAGTGAAGTATGCAGCCTATTTATTTTTAACTGCATTTTAGCAGGTCATGCGAAGTGTTGTTATAACATGTTACTCTGATGTAGGATTAACCCCTTCATACCCAAGCCCTTTTATGACACTAGTTGTTTACAAGGTAAAATCAGTATTTTTTGCTAGAAAATTACAGAGAATCCCAAATTATATATATATATAAATATATAATTATTACCGTATATACGCGAGTATAAGCCGACTCGAGTATAAGCCGAGGTACCTAATGTTGCCTCAAAAAACTGGGAAAACTTACTGACTCGAGTATAAGCCGAGGGTCATCCTCACTGTTCTCCTATCCTCACTGTTCTCCTATCTCGCTATTTTACATTGTAAATCGTACCTGTAAAGAAGTTGCGGCTGCGGCGTCCATCGTTCGAATTCCGCGGTCTCTTCCTGTTCCTTCCGTGATAGGCGGAGAGTGTCTGATGAGAATCGCCTATCATGATCATTCTCTCATCCTCAGTTTCCCAGCAGACACTGTGTTGGGTGTTCCGCCAATCACAGACAACTGCTGGGAAACTGAGGATGAGAGAATGATCGTGATAGGCGGAGAGTGTCTGATGAGAATCGCCTATCACTGAAGGAACAGGAAGAGACCGCGGAATTCGAACGATGAACGCCGCAGCCGCAACGTCTTTACAGGTACTATTTTCAATGTAAAATTTTTTGCTGACTCGAGTATAAGCCGAGGGGGGGGGGGGGGGGGGGACTTTCAGCCCAAAAAAAAGGGCTGAAAATCTCGGCTTATACTCGAGTATATACGGTATTATTATACAGGATTTTTATAGCGCCAACAGTTTGCGCATCGCTTTACAACATCGGGGAAGACAGTACAGTTACAATACAATTCAGGAGAGATCAGAGGGCCCTGCTTGTTAGAGCTTGCAGTCTAGAAAAATATAGACCTTAGATAAAAAAATGGCGACCGTTGCAATATTTTATGTCACACTGTATTTGTGCAGCGGTCTTTCAAATGCAATTTTTTTGGAAGAAATACACTTTCATGAATTAAAAAAAAAAAAAGAAAACAGTAAAGTTAGCCAAATTTTTTCACATAATGTGAAGGATGAGGTTACGTCGAGTAAATAGATACCCAACGTGTCATGCGTTAAAATTGCGAACACTCGTGGAATGGTGACAAACTACAGTACCTAAAAATCTCCATAGGCGCCAGTTTAAACATTTCTACAGGTTACCAGTTTAGAGTTACAGAGGAGGTCTTGCACGAGACTTATTGCTCTCGCTCAAACAATCATGTCGATAGCTCACGTGTGGTTTTAACACTGCTTACATTTGCGGGCGTGACTTACGTATGCGTTCACTTCTGCGCGAGAGCATGGAAAAATAAGGCACTTAAGAAAAAAATTTACACTGTCACTTCAAATTTTTTCTTTTTGATCACTTTTATTGCTGTCACAAGGAATGTAAACATTCCTTGTGACAGTAATAGGCAGTGACAGGTACTGTTTATGGAGAGATCGGGGGTCTATAAGACCCCAAAATCCCTCCTTTGCACTTAAAAGCATTCAAAATGCCAAGTTTGGCGATTTTGAATACTAATTTTTTTGAATCTTGCGCCTTTAAGTCTTCAGTAAAGCGGAAGTGATGTATGACATCACTTCCAGGTTACTAGATCCGAGACACGATCAAAGTCTATTCGGGCATTGTTCGGGTCACCGGCCAGCTGGCGGACGCGCCGGCAGGTCGCTCGGGCCTTCCAATGGAACGGGAGAGCCCGGGCAAGCTGCAGAAAGCAGAGGGTGGGGGGACGTCCCCTCTCGCTGCTTAGCCGCATCGGTTGTAATTACAAGAAAGCTGACCATCAGCTGCAGGCATCACCCCGGTACTTCCCCTTGAAGCTGAAGGCCGCATATTTGCATTACGTTGGCGTCAAGGGGTTAAAGTGGTTGTGAACCTCAGAATGAAATATGAGCAAAGCATATCCATCTATAGTGTGTACTTGTCTCAAATAAGAGCACTAAGTGTCATTTCTGTCTGCTGCTTTGTTCCTCTGCCATCTGCAAGAATCGCTTCTGACAAGTTTCCTGACACCAAGAGAAAAAAAGTGACAGGGGTGGGATTCTTTAGCTGATTGACAGCCTCAGCTCTGTCCCTGTGTGCTGTGTAAAGGGGGTGTGTACCTTCCCTCCAATTAACATCAGTTTTCCACCCCATTTTTATGAACGCTCAGACAAGCTTTATAAATTCTAGACTTTGAATGGCTGTAAAGAAGAGAAGACCACAGATAAACCAGTACAACATATGTAGGAGGGTTTGTTTCATCTCTATGTATCACTTGAGGCCAGTTAATTCAGGCAGGGAAACATGTTCCTAAAGATGAACATATCCTTTAAAGTTCCAAACCACACCAAAAATGTTATATATTACAGTTTACCATCAGATGTGGTGGCTGCATTTGTTTTTCGGCTTTTTTCTTCTCTTTTCACTTGGTGATCTGATCAGTAACACACCTCCTGTATTAGAATGCCTCCACTTTGGATGAAGGAGCATCTAGGCCTACATGCATAAGATAAACTCTTTAATTATATATGGTATAGTCTGTTATATGAGACACATTGTGCAACTTAGACTCCTTTTCTCACAGGGTTGTAAACAATGCAACCAGGCATGATCAGTTCACTGGGACATATCGTTTTTAGTACTTTTTTATCTTGTTTGTATTATTGTGATTAACAGTTATACAAAACAGATTGGACAAACTGGACTTCCAGATAAGAAATGCATTACCATGTATGATGCCAAGCACAATGAATAACCCTACTGGGATGTGCCTGTGTGTCGTATTATTGAGGCCAATACAACAAATATCGATATGAGAGCAGATTATGAGAAAGGCTTCTTTTAAAATATCTTAATGTACCCTGCATGTGCAAAAAACTGAATAAAGACTGTGCCATACGCAGTTTAATCCCTTTTCTTTTTTGGTACATTTCAGTAATTGATAAAAATGGCTGTTAGTTGAGGTTTTTTTTTTTTTTTCTTTTTTGTTTGTTTATGATTCAAGTACCAGAAGTATCAAGGACTCCTTTACTTGCTACAATAATCTGACAGGACCTTAAAGTGGTTGTAAATCTCAGACATGAAATATGAGTAAAGCATATCCCTCTATACTGTGTACTTGTCTCAAATAAGAGCACTAAGTGTCATTTCTGTCTGCTGCTTCGTTCCTCGGTTATCAGCATCAATCATTTCTGACAAGTTTTGCTGAGAACAAAGGTCACAGGAGAGGGAGCTCCAGCACACAGCATGTGATTGACAGCCTTAGCTCTGTTCCCTTCCTCCCATAAGCTCTCACAGCTCTCATCACTGAGCTATGCAGAGTCTAACTGCAACGTTCCACCTTGTTATTTGACAGCTCAGACAAGCTTTTTAAATTCTGGACTTTGAACAGATGTAAAAAGAGGAGAAACTGCAGATAAACAGGAACAACTTAAATAGGGAGATTTGTTTCATCTTTGTGTATCACCAGAGGCCAGTCACTTCACTGCATATAGGAAAGGGTTTACAAATCGCTTTGACACCTTAATATGGATCGTACGCAAATATGCAGCACCAATGAACTGGGCTTTTTCCATGGGGCCACATATTTGGGGGAGTACAACTGGGGGGATCCGTAGTGGAGAAGGATCTGAAGGTTTTGGTAGATCATAAGCTCAATAATGGCATGCAATGCCAAGCTGCGGTTTCCAAAGAGAGAGAGAGAGAGAGAGAGAGAGAAAACATCTGGAAAATGCAGTTTAGTTTTGGGCATCGGTTCACAAAAAGGATATTGGGGAACTGGAGAAAGTGCAGAGAAGGGCAACCAAACTGATAAGAGGCATGGAGGAGCTCATCTATGGGGAAAGATTAGAGGAACTGAATTTATTCCCTCTTGAGGAGGAGATTAAGGGGAGATATGATCAACATGTACAAATATATAAGGTGTCCATATAGTGAACTTGGTGTTGAGTTATTCACTTTAAGGTCATCACAGAGAACAAGGGGGCACTCTTTACGTCTAGAGGGAAAAAGATTTCATTTCCAAATACGGAAAGGTTTCTTCACAGTAAGAGCTGTGAAAATGTGGAATAGACTCCCTGCAGAGGTGGTTCTGGCCAGCTCAGTAGATTGCTTTAAGAAAGGCCTGGATACTTTCCTAAATATACATAATATAACTGAGTACTGACATTTATAGGTAAAGTAGATCCGGGGAAAATGTGATTGCCTCTCAGGGGATCAGGAAGGAATTTTTTCCCCTGCTGGAGCATTTTGGATCATACTTTGCTGGGGTTTTCCACCTTCCTCTGGATCAACTGTGGGTGAAGCATTGTGTATATGGGTTTGTATTATTTATGGTTGAACTGGATGGACTTGTGTCTTTTTTCAACCTAACTATGTAACTATGAGAACATGCCAACTGCGAGCTCCCAGAACAGTGGCCAAGCTGTCACAGACAGCTCTCAGTCTCCCAGTCTGTAGTAATGTTTGGGAGCTGGTGGGATGGGATCCTAAGCATGTGACCACTGTGACTCTAAATATAACAAACATGTTATGCTTACCCGCTCTGTACAGGTTTTGCCCAGAGCAGCCCCGATCTTCCTCTTCTCGGGACCCTCTTCGGCTCTCCTGGCCCCTCCCTCCTTTTGAGTGCCCCCACAGCAAACAGCTTGCTATGGGGGCACCCAAGCTGAGTGACAGATCCCCGTGTCCATTCAGACATGGAGCCCCAGTTCGGCCCCACCCCCTCTCTCCTGATTGGCTAACCGACTGATTGACAGCAGCAGAAGCCAATGGCGCTGCTGCTTTGTCTCAGCCAATCAGGAGTAAGTGTCCCGGACAGCTAAGACACTTGTGGACATCGCTGGATAGCGAGGGGGCTCAAGTAAGTATTAGGAGGTGCTGCTAAACACAGAAGTTTTTTTTTTAATCTTAAAGTAATTGTAAAGTTTTTTATTTTTATAGAAAAAAAAAAAACGAAACAAGGTTATACCTACCTCCTTGGTGCCGTGGATTTGCACAGAGCAACCCAGATCCTCCTCTTCTCTGTACCTCTTCGGCTTTCCTAGCCCCTCTCTCCTGTTGAGTGCAACCACAGAAAGCAGCTTGCTATGGGGGGTACCCGAGCCAAGTCACAGCGCCCTGTATCCATTCAGACATGGAGTTGCAGTTCGGCCCCACCCCCTCTCTCATGTTTGGCTAACTGACTTTGACTGACAGCAGCGGGAGCCAATAGCACCGCTGCGGTGTCTCAGACAATCAGGAGGGAGAGTCCCAGACAGCTAAGACACTTGTGGACATTGCTGGATAGAGATGGGGCTCAGGTAGGTATTAGGGGGGCTGCTACACACAGACGGCTTTTTATCTTAGTGCATAGAATGCATTAAAATCAAAAACCTTCTGACTTTACAACCCCTTTAATAAACTTTTCTATTTTTATACAACTTTTGAGTACCGGTACTCATTTCCTAGATTTGAGGTTAAAGGTGGTGGCAACCTATAAAGTCCATTCAACTTTTTCCTCTGTCTTCTAAAGATAGCAGCAACAGTATGAAGAAGCAGGTAAACCTGGGGCACCGCGATCTGCAGATACAGAGTGTTCCAGAATGCTGGTACCTAGCTATCAGTTACTGATTCCATCCTATCATGCTTCCTAACAAGAAAACTGGGAGGGGAGGGGATGGGATGGGGTCAGCAACAAGTCAATCATCCTCTGGTTTTTGGAGTTACAGGTTCCATAATACAGCATTGCTGTTATCCGTTATCTAGCAACCAGAGTGAATGCACATTACAACAGATGTAGAAGCAGTAACACTTCATCAAGAAAGGCAATGAAACTCGCTCTGGTGATTTTATTGCACTAGAAACTGCACACATTGGAAGGATGGTTATTTATCCAGCTCTGCTCGGAGACTTGGGGCTCCTTGGTTTGATAGGCAAGCCACTGCCACCGTGTGGTCAGTCCGGCAGTAAACTATTCAGTTTGAAGTCGAGATAAACCCACATAACAGGTTGCTACAGGACTATGTATAAAACACAGTTTCAATATTTTTTTTTTCATACAAAATACAGTTTTCCCCCATTGTTATCTTTTGCATCTTAGTGCTGCTAAATTCTTGCTTCCCTTTTCAGCGCTCGCTGCAGCATTGACTGTACACCACTGTATCATATCTCTGGACCAGCTTCCCATCTATGATGGACCATGAATGTACAATGTGTATGGCAGTGCTGCTTGTAGTCTCCACCAGGGGCACGTGACAGGGTGACAACATACCAACACCACTGCAAACCAGTAACAGGATGGGCCTGAACACTTATCACAAACATGTGAAAATCTACCTTTTTTGCTAGTAAAATTACTTAGAACCCCCAAATATATATATATATATATATATATATATATATATATATATTTTACACATAACACACACACACATATATTTTTTTTTTAAACAAAGGCCTAGAGAATAAAATGGTGGGTGTTGCAATTTTTTAGGTCATACAGTATTTGCGCAGCAGTTTTTCAAAGGCCTTTTTTCCCCCCCAAAAAAATACACATTAACCACTTTCAGCCATGGAAGGTTTACCCCCCTTAATGACCAGGCCATTTTTTGCAATACGTCACTGCGTTACTTTAACTGTCAATTTGGTGGTCGTGCGACATTGTACCCAAAGAGAGCTTTCTTTTGGTGGCATTTGATCACCTCGGTTTTTATTTTCTGTGCTATAAACCAAAAAAGACAGACAATTTTGAAAAAAAAAAATTTTTTTTTTACTTTATGCTATAAAACATATCCAATAGAAAAACGTAAAAAAAATCTAATTTATTCATAAGTTTAGGCCAATATGTATTCTGCTACAAATTTTTGGTAAAAAAAAAAAAAAATCCCATATATTGATTGGTTTGCGCAAATGTTAAAGCATCTACAAACTATGGTATTCTTTGTGAATTTTTTTTTTTTTACTAGTAAAGGCCGTGATCAGCGATTTTTTGCGGGACTGCGACATTGCAGCAGACAAATCTGATACCTGAAACTTTTTGGGGACCAGTGACACCAATACAGTGATCAGTGCTAAAAAAAATGCACCGTCACTCTACTGGCATTGGCAGGGAAGGGGTTAACATCTGGGGCGAACAAAGGGTTAACTGTGTCCCTAGGGAGTGCTTTCTAACTGTGGGGGAGGCGCTTTGACTGGGGAAAGACAGAGATCCGTGTTCCTGCTTAGCAGAAACACAAGATCTCTATCTTCCCATCTCACAGAACATCGATCTGCCTTGATTCCCCATACGCAGACCGCCGTTCTGCCTCTTCTGAGAACAATCGGCAGGACACTGTGGATAGCGCATCTGCCAGACCCGCTGATTGGCTCCCGCTGTGTCCAATCAAAGCGGGAGCGGGTTGCCCGCAGTGCGTGCGCACCCAAACACCGTGCACAAAATCACGTACAGGTACTTGATTTTTCAAGCAGGAGGGCCACCCTGTCGCAGTATATCTGCGTGGGGGCAGTCCTTAAGCGGTTAATGAATTTTTGTGAACACAAACACAATATAATACCACTTATTTGGGTAAAATATAAAATACATTACACCGAGTAAATAGATATCAAATATGCGCTTTAAAATTGCACACGCTCATGGAATGGCGACTAACTATGGTACTTTAAATTATCCATAGGTGATGCTTTAAAAGCCTTTGCAGGTTACCAGTTTATGATTTACAGAGGAGGTCTGGTGCTAGAATTATTGCTCTCGCTCGGATGTTCGCGGTGATAACTCACGTGTGGTGTGATCACTGTTTACATATGCGTGGGGTACCGTCGTGTGCGTTCACCACTGCGTGAAAGCACAGGGTGATGGGGCACTTTAAAAAAAAGTTTATTTTTTTTACAGCGTTTCTTTAAAAAAAAAAAAAAAAACATCACTTATTGCTGTCAAAAGGAATATGAACATTTTTGACAGCAATAGCAATAACAGGTACTCTTTATGGAGAGATGGGGAGTCTAGTAGACCCCCTCCATCTCTACTTTGGGCTCCAACTCAGCTGATCAGACACCCTAAACAAAGAGCCAAACATGATGAAAAAAGGATTTTTGTACTCACCGTAAAATCCTTTTCTCTGAGTTCATGGACGGACACAGCAGCATAATCTTGACAGTAGGGTATTAGCCTTCTATTAGGAGAGGACTAAGCAGAAACATGTTAAAGTGTTTAAACAACATCAAAACTGTACAGTACCACCCAGAAGGCGGTCCCTCTGGGTATAACCCCTCTCCCTGCATGCAGCAGCTCAGTTCGTCAAAAAGAAGTACACACATGAAAAGGAGGGGTGGGTGCTGTGTCCGTCCATGAACTCAGAGAAAAGGATTTTACGGTGAGTACAAAAATCTTATTTTCTCTTCCGTTCATGGAAGGACACAGCAGCATAATCTTGACAGTAGGGACATCCCTAAGCAGTGTCAAAAAACGAGGGGTGGGAACAGCAAACAAACAAACCTCCACCAAAAACAACCAGAGCTCCTCAACGGAGGAGTTGCAACCTTAAACAGCCGCCTGCAAAACCCTGCGGCCGAAGCAAGCATCCGAAGATGCACTCGTGTCAACCGTGTAAAATTTAGTGAAGGTGTGAACGGGCGACCAGTTCGCCGCCTTACACACCTGGAAAACAGACGCTTGATGTCGGAAAGCCCAAGAGGCACCTATGGCCCTGGTCGAATGCGCCATGACAGGAAAGGGAGGCCCCTGCCCTTTTAGAGCATAAGCCTGAATCACGATCTGTCTGATCCACCTAGAGATGGTGGCCGACGAGACCGCCAGGCCCTTCTTAGGACCAACCACCGAAATAAACAGTGAGCCCGACCTCCAGAATGGAGCAGTAGCAGACAGGTACACCCGTAGAGCTCGGACAACGTCCAAGGAATGCAACGCAGCCTCTTTTGGATGCGATGGTCGTGGACACAAGGACGGAAGTACGATGTCCTCATTGAGATGAAATGCCGAAACGACTTTAGGAAGAAATGAGGGCTGCGGACGCAGCACCGCCTTATCCTTGTGGAGGATCAGGTAGGGAGCCTTGCACGACAAGGCCCGCTAGTTCAGAAACCCGCCTGACTGACGTAATAGCCACCAAAAAGGCCACCTTCTGAGAGAGTGTCAATAAGGGAATCTCCCTAATGTTTTCAAACGGCGGATTCTGAAGTACTGAGAGGACCAGATTCAAGTCCCACGGAGGTAGCGGTGGACGGACCGGAGGGGCCACATGTGGAACCCCCTGTACAAATGTACTCACCTATGAGTGAGCCACCAAGGGTCATTGAAAAAAGATACCACCGTGGCATTGTCTGACTGGATCCTGACTGGACGCCCCTGTAGCCTCTGAGACCACGTGGAGAGGCACTGCCTGATCGCCCGAAGTTCCAGCACATTGATCGGCAGGCGGGATTCTTCCTGTGTCCAGCGTCCCTGGGCCGCCTGAACACCCCAGACTCCCCCCCCCAACAGGTCAGGCTGGCGTCCGTCATGATCTCCGTCCAGTGAAAAGGAAGGAACGACTTTTCAGACTGAAGGGCCGGGGATGTCAGCCACCAAACCAGGGAGGCCCTGACTAGGTGGCTCACCCAGATTTGACAATCCAGGGACGATGGACATTTGTCCCACCTGGACAGAATTTCTCTCTGTAACACTCGAGTGTGGAATTGAGCATACGGTACCGCCTCGAAAGAGGCTACCATGGGACCCAAGACTCGCATGCAAAAGCAGAGTAACGACCATTTGCGGGATGTCAACACCTTCACCGCAGTCCGAAGAGTCTAACTTTTCTAGAGGGAGAAAAACTCTCGAGTCCAGAACCAATCCCAGGTATTCTAGGCGTTGAGTCGGTACCAATACCGACTTCTGGGTGTTCAGCACCCAACCAAAGTCTTGGAGGGTCTGACAGGCTATAGAAACGTCCTCCTGTAATTCTGAGCTTGAAGTGGCTCTCAGAAGATGATCGTCCAAGTAGCCCACGATAGCGATTCCTCGCTGTCTCAGTAAGGCCAGAATCGGGGCGAGCACCTTGGTGAAAACCCTCGGCGCCGATGACAGGCCAAAAGGGAGAGCCACAAATTGATAGTGGTCTTCCCCGACCGCAAAGCGCAGAAATCTCTGATGTCTGATGCATATGGGGACATGCAAGTATGCGTCCTTGATGTCCAAGGATGCCAGAAAATCCCCCGGATGGAGCGCAGCGACCACAGAGCGGACTGATTCCATCCTGAACCTTTTGACCTTTACAAAGCAGTTGAGAGCCTTGAGGTCCAGGATTGGACGGACCCCGTCCTTCTTTGGGACTACAAACAGATTTAAGTAAAAACCCTGAAACCGTTCCTGCAATGCGACAGGTACGATCACCCCGCGCACCAGCAGATCCTGAACTGCGCCAAACAGGGCATCCCGACGAATCGGAGGAAGCTGGAGGTTGGAGGGAAAAAATCCATTTGGCGGGCAAGAGAGAAACTCTGAAGCAGTGATGTCAACCGAGCCGTGAATTTGCGAAGACGACCCCCCACCCAAGTGTCGGGCGGGGGCAGACCTTCATGCGGTCACAGATTTGTCCGCAGGCTTGTTGGGCTTGCGAAACCAGGGACGCTTTGGTCCTTCAGCAGGTGCCTTATTGGCCTGAGAGCGTTTTTCTGCAGCGCCGGGCGGACGAAAAAAAACGCTTATGAGCGGTGAAGGAGGGCCCCTGCCTACGGCGTGGCTCCTTACCCTTTTTGGATTGCGGGAGTAGAGTGCTCTTACCTCCCGTGGCATCCTTGATAATGTCATCCAGAGAGGCTCCAAAAAGCCTTTCACCCTTAAAAGGTAAATCCATCAGGGCTTTCTTAGAAGATTGGTCCGCGGACCAACACTTTAGCCAGACCAGGCGGCGCAACACCACCGCATAGACCGAGGCTCTGGACAGCAAGGGAATCGTATCCAAGGCCCTGTACCAACCGGTTGGCCATTTCCACACAGTCCGGGGGAGCCTGTTGCTCTTTTAACCCTTGGTGCAACATTTTTGCCCATTCAGTAAGTGTCTGAGACACCAGGGCCCCCGGCCACAACAGGACGCACTGCTGACCCCACCACCGTGAACAGGGAGCGGGCCACTGCCTCAGCCCTCCTGTCCACGGGGTCCTTGAAAGCAGGAGCCCCCTCCACCGGGATCGTGGTCACCTTGTTCAACCTGGACACAGAGGGGTTCACTGTCGGGGGGAGAAGTCCATTTCTTCAAGAAACCCTCCTCAAAGGGGTAACAGACCGCTAAACATTTTGGGGCTGCAAAGACCCTTTGCGGTCGATCCCACTCCTTGTATAAAAGCTCATCAAGATAAGGTAACGCCTTAGCGGTGCGGGTCGGCTTATGGAACCCGAAAGGAACCAACATCTCTGTTGCCTCTGCCTTATCCTCCATTTTTAGAGTATCCCGCACCGCGGTGATAAGTGCTCCTACAAGCGCCCTATTTTGCGCTGACCCAGACACAGAGTCATCCTCACTGTCCGAACGGTCGTGGTCCGCATCCTCTGACACATCAGAACCAGGGCCGGGAGCCGCAGCTGGGCCCGATTCTGCGTCAGAGTTGTCCCCAGAAGATGGTGGGGGAGGGGGCATTTTATGACCCCCTTCTGCTCGCACACCGCTTCCACCCTGGCAACAAAAGCCTCCAGGACCGCCGACATAGCGTCCACAGATACAGCAGGTGCAGGGGCACCAGTTGCCAACACAGGTATGTCTGGGGAAGAGGCGTCCGCTTCCGACGCCATGCTGACCCACCCGCCTGACACCCCCAGGGATGCAAGGCAAGGTACACTGTCCACCCTCTAGCTGCGACAGAGAAACAAGGTGCCCCCCAGAGGACTCACCACCCGAACCAGGCACTGCACAGCTGCCGTCCACACTCCCGCTGAGGTGCTCTCCCCGCACAACCACCTGCGTCACTCTCTCTCTGAAGTGTGCCCAGGCTGTTCGTGCCGTTTTATCTACTACTAGAGGCAAAACTCCACAACAAAATGGCCGCCGACCGGCCGCCCTGTAAAAAAGGCGCGCGGACTACAGGAAAGAGAAAAACAGCGCCGGGCACCGCCAAAATGGCCGCCGGCCGCATGAAGTAAAGAATACAGCACACAAGGCAGCGAACACCCGGGGCCCCCAAAAGGAGGCCACCCCACACATGGCAGTCGGACAGCACACCCAGGAGAGCGGACCCCACCCAGGAGAGCGGACCCCACCGTGCAGCCCCCAGCCAGAGGATAGAGCCCTCCCCAGGCGGACCCCCGGTATACAGAGCTACCCAGAACATAGGGAAGGAGGGGAGGAAGGGAGAGAGGAAAGGAAGGGTGGGAACCCCCTAATTGACCTCCCCGGGAATGCCCAGCCGTGCCATCCTGCTGGAGCAGGGGGGACTGCTACTTACCTGTCCTGCGTGGACTCGCTGGAAGCATTCCTGTCAGACTCATCACCGAGCGTTTACGGTGTGGCTGTCGGCCCTGGCACACTGTGACACGGACATATAGCCCGGTCATATGTGTGCCCTGGAGCATGTAGCTCACCGGCCACCCCTGGAGCAACGGGGCATGTCGTGGCCGACCCAGCGCGTAGCTCAAGGTCTGCACACGCTCGATTGCCGAAACTGGGGAGACTACAAAGGATCTGATGTCCAGCCTGTCACCCAGTCGGCAGTTGACCGTAGATCTCAGGATCAAAAAGCAGAAAAAAAATAGAAAAATCTCCAGGACCAATGGGCCCACAGGGAGCCAAGGTCCTTCTATGCTAGGCAGAAAAAAACTGAGCTGCTGCATGCAGGGAGAGGGGTTGTACCCAGAGAGACCGCCCCCTGGGCGGTACTGTACAGTTTTGATGTTGTTTAAACACTTTAATATGTTTCTGCCTAGTCCTCTCCTAATAGAAGGCTAATACCCTGTCAAGATTATGCTGCTGTGTCCGTCCATGAACGGAAGAGAAATGGTAGTTTTCTTGTTGTGAAATCACACAGTGGGAGGAACAGCTTCAGTTCCTCTCACTAAGAGGCTGGATCTGGATGCCGCTAGCCGCATCGTTACCGGGCTTCCCGATCGCTCATGAGACCCCTGTAAAAGGCGGCGGCGGGAGGGGGGTGGGACCTCCTTCCGCTACATGTAAAAATATTTCTATGGCTATCCAGCCACTCAGATTACTTTTACAAGAGAATCGCTGGCTTGAAAAAATACTACATGGATCTTGGTTGTAACCTCAACCATGATCCTGGTATAACCGTTTCCCTACCATGAAATTGTTATTAAAGTGGAGTTTCCATCAAGAACATAATCTGGCATTAATGTGCGTATAATACTTAAAAAAAAAACATTTGGATATTTTTTTTTTTTTACTCACCTAAAAAAATAGCTGTTGCTATGTGGTCCCACGAAATCTGCCTTCATCACCTCAGTTTGTGTTGTCATTTCTGTCGGCGCCTCCGCTCACCACTGCTCCTGGGAAAGGTGTGTCATAATTTCCCAGGAGTCGGTGTGCTTCCCCTAGGGATAGAATCGCGGGACTTCCAAACAGGAAGTGACGCGATACCAGGAAGATTTTGGCGCCATTTTCAATATTGGAATAGAGCCCTTTGTTGTGATCGCTCAGTCACAGACCAGCCTGCCCAGGAGAAGGACGTGCGGCTACAGTCAGCATTGTTTACTATCGATCGAAACAACGGGGCGGGCACTTCCGACGACGACGCCCGTTGTGATGGCAACCCAAGAGGTTGACAGCGATGCAGTTACAATGCGCATGCGCGAGAATGGGGCGGGAGGGGCGGTGCTTGTGGGCTTCACATGCCCACAAGCAAAATGAGAACGTCGGAGAAGATTTTTCATAAGTGACTTTCTACAAAAACTCGGGTGATCGGCGGCGGATTTTTAAACAGTAAGTCAACATAGATGTACTATATGATTGTCTCATGAAAGATATTACTTATAAAAATTGATTAATGTAGTTGGAACACCGCTTTAAATTCCAAGTTACAAAAATGAAGGTGGTATTAAACCCAAAAATATATTGCAGCTTACCAATCATTAGATGTGATGGCTGCATTATTTTTTATAGGCTTTTTCTCCCCCTTTGTTTTTACCTGGTGGTCTGGGCCAGTAACATACCTCCTGTATTAGACCGACAAAACTCTGGAAGGAGGAGCACAGGAGGCACCTTTGGACACTCAGTCTAGGGAGAGGGGAGTGTTAGATGTACTAGCAGAATTTAATACACTAACAAATTGAAGCCGTACTCCAGCTAACACTTTATAGGCAGTTACAGCAAACATTTTTTTTTCCCTTCTGGGATAAAGTTTTTACATGAATAAATAAAAGCTGATCATTATAAATAATTTGTCTCATCCCTGTAACTGATGCATTTGCTGGACAGCTTGTTCTTTTGAAAAACAGACTTCCTGGCCAGTTTACCATATAAATATAAAAGAAAGAAAGCCTAAAAAAGAAAATGAAAGCAGCCATCACATCTAATGATTGGTAAGCTGCAATATAATAAATGCTCTTTTTAGAGTTTAATGCCAATTTAACCACTTGCCAACCCCTGGCCGTCATATGATGTCCTGGGCTTTCAGTGGTGATATCTGAATGATGCCTGCAACCACAGGCATCATTCATATATCAATCTTTTCCGCCAGCGATTCCCTTCAGCCGCTTGATTGTTCTTACAGGCAGTGGGAGGGAACATCAACCCCCCCCCCCCTCCTGCTGCCCTCCGGTGCTTCTCCTAGGTCGCCCGTATGATCGGCAAACCAGAGAATGAATCCACCACTGGCGGAAGTTAGTCATAGAGATTTCCGAGGGACAGACTCTATGACTCTCGGAGGCCCAGGCATGGCGTTATGACGTCAGGCCCGGGCCATCGGAAGTATACAAAGCCGGGGACTCGGCAGGAAAGGCTGGGATTGTGATTTATTTTTTTATCTCAGCCTTTCCTGCCCAGAGAAGAGATATGGGGTCTTATAGACCCCACATCTCTCCATAAGGAGGACCTGTCACGCACCATTCCTACTACAAAGTATGTTTACATTTCTTGAAATAGGAAAAAAAAAAAAAAAAAAGGTATCAAAATTTTTTTTTATAAAAAGGGAAAAGTGTAAAAAAAAAATACAAAAAATTAAGCATCCCCGCAAGCTTGCACGCGAAAGCGAACGCATACGTAGGTCTCTCCCGCATATTTAAACAACGTTCAAACCACACGTGAGGTATCACCGCGATAGAGCGAGAGCAATAATTCTAGCACAAGACCCCCTCTGTAACTCTAAACATGTAACCTGTAAAAAAAAATCAAGCACCGTCTATGGAGATTTTTAAGTACTGAAGTTTGGCACCATAACACAAGTGTGCGCAATTTTAAAGTGTGACACGTGAGGCATCTATTTACTCGGCGCATCATCATCTGTCACATTATACAAAAAAATTGGGCTAACTTTACTGTTTGTTTTTTTTATTCATAAAAGTGTATTTTTCCCCAAAAAAATTGCGTTTGAAAAATTGCGCAAATACTGTGCAACAAAAAAAAGTTGTAATGATTGCCACTTTATTCCCCATGGTCTCTGCCAATATATATATATATATATATATATATATATATATATATATATATATATATATATATAATGTTTGGGGGTTCGGAGTAATTTTCTAGCAAAAAAAAATTACATGTAGGAGAGGAGTGCTGAAATTCGCCCGGTGGGCAAGTGGTTAACATCATGCTGGGGTGCTTCAATTTTGCCAGTAGATTTCTTATTTTCCTATAACAGGGTGACAACATTTGGGGAGTAGTCTTAGGGCCTTTTCATACTGATGAGTTTTTCTTGCCTTACCAAAAGCAGAAGAAAATTGCATGATCATTAATAATTTATGGAACTCTTCACACTAGTCAGGTGCGTCCTGCATGATGCATTTTTGGTGCATGTTCGGTGAGATAAAAAAAAAAACACACCAAAAACACATTTCATCATTAAAATGAATTGAAAACACATAAAAAGCGCACCTGCGGCTTTTATTCCTTTTTTGTGTCACGCATCCTCTTTTCACGGGTGCAAAATGCAGCAAAAATACACATGCGTTTTTGTAATGGAGCAGTGCGAAAGCAACCTTAGACTAAGTAAGAAACAGAGAAGCAATGTAAAGCCCAACTTCAACGAACACATTTTCAGCAAAGATTTTTTTTTTTTCCTTTTGGTTTGGTTGATGCAAAACCACTGCAAGGGCAACTCCCTGTTGGATAGATTGGTTTGCAATTTAATCACTTCACCCCCGGAAAGTTTGCGATACGGCACTGCGTTGCCTTAGCCAACAATTGCGCAGGCGTGAGACGCTGTACCCAAATAAAATTGAGGTCCCTTTTTCTGCCACAAATAGAGCTTTCTTTTGGTGGAATTTGATCACCTCTACGGTTATTTGTTGTGCTATACACAAAAAAATAGCAGCAATATTTCGGCGACTTTTCAGGCCAATATTCTGTACATTTAAAAAAAAAGTACATTTTTTTTATTACTGTTATTGCTGTCACAAGGAATGTAAACATCCCTTGTGACAGGTACTCTTTATGGGGAGATCGAGGGTCTATAAGACCCCCAAACCCCACTACTGCAATGGAAAGTATTCAAAACGTCAAAATCTGCATTTAATACTTTCTATTTTTAAAAACTAGCGCCTTTAGAGTCCTTTCACACTGTGCCGCCCCGAGCGTCGATGATAAAATGCTGCTATTTCTAGCGGTGCTTTACCGTCAGATTTGCGGTGCATTTCGGCAGCTAGCGGGGCGCTTTTAACCCCCGCTAGCGGCCGAAAAAGGGTTAAAACCGCCCATAAATGCGCCGCTACAGCAGAGTTTTGCCGGCGGCGCTGCCCATTGATTTCAATGGGCAGGAGCGCATTAGGAGCGGTGAGTTCACCGCTCCTAATGCGCTCCAAAGAAGCTGCTGGCAAGACTTTTTCCGACGCCCCGCCAGCGCACCACTCCAGTGTGAAATCCATCGGGCTTTCACACTGGAGTGAATGGAGCAGCTGTTTTAGGGCGGTTTACAGACGCTATAGCGCCTGCAAAACACCCTCAGTGTGAAAGGGGTCTTAAGATGCCAGTAATCCTGATAGTGATGTCACAACATCACTTCCGGGTTACTAGATCCGAGACACGACTGAAGCATCGGCTTTGTTCGGAACTTCGGCCAGCCGGCCGACGTGTCGGCTGGTTGCTCGGACGTTCCCGTCGTTTTTAATAACAGCCGAGCGGCTGCTGAGCCGCATGGGTTGTTATTACAATAAAGCCGACTGTCTGCTCTAAAGAATGGTACTGGGGTGATGCCTCCAGCTGCAATCATCACCCTGGAAAAATCCCTTGAAGCAATATCGGTCTAGTTTGCGACCGATACCAATTGTTCAGAAAATGCTGATATCGGCCTGCAATAATCAGCCTTACCGATAATCGGTCGATGCCTTAGTAAAAGCATAGGCTACAAACTGTCTCCAGGTCTGCACTACCTTCAAGTGCTCGGAGCTCGAGTACACAGTCGCAAAGCTCTACACAAATTAAAGAGTCCCTAGCTTGTTATGTGGTTTTAATTGTGGCTCTGGTTTCAGTGCCATAAAAACGCAGTCCAGCTGTATTATTTATCGGAAGATCTGAAGTGCAAAACTGCATATTCACACTATATGGCCCACTGGTCACAGTGAAAGGACTTGGAAGAGGCCTGGCTGCTGGGCCTGAATTGGAGAAACGTGCCCAGATATCAGAGGGCTTCATTCACTTGTGACAAAGGCCTAAACATCTATCTGTTCTGCGCTGTGAAAGGGAGCAGAGGGAGGGGGTACACATATCTTCCCATTCCAATGTTCATTCACGTGTCCTTAATGCCACTCTCTCCCAAGAAACACTCTGTTTTCTGAATACATTATTGGTGAGCACCAATAACACAAGTCTTCAGATTACAGCAGAAGGCTCACTAATTGGAGTCACTTAAAGAATAACTCCAGGCAAATAACTAAAGGCACAGCTGAAGTACAAATATGTGTAAACTTTGGAATAAATTGTAAAGCTAAATTCCAGGTATGGACATTTTTACATAGTTACATAGTAGGTGAGGTTGAAAAAAGACACAAGTCCATCAAGTCCAACCTATGTGTGTGATTATATGTCAGTATTACCTTGTATAAAGTCCGTTATAAAGCACCAGTGCTCCGTGTAGAAAATCATATGAAGTGAATAATTGCATCCAAATTTGTGACCTTCCACCACCGAACAGCAAAAGTTTCTCCTTACCAGCTACAATTGACCCCCCATGACAGAGGATCAATGAATGCAGAGATTAAGCAGTTCCTCCCACAGGTCAGCACAGCAATTGGGACTCCTAAATCACCAATCCCCGACGATCATCAGTGGGCGCAGGCAGTATGTAAAAGATAGACACACTCCACATAGCGCATTACCGTTTAAAAAGTTTATTCTTTAAAATAAAAGTTGCACTTACATTAATGCAGTTTAAAAATTGCCCATTCAGTCTGGTGTGCCGGCCGCTGCACATTCATCAGACACCCGTCCCGTCCTTCTCGGAAGCGTTTGAGGTGACGTCAGTGCGTCGCTCCGCCCTACGTCCGTTTCACAAAAACTTGCTTCTTCAGTGCCCCTGGAAGAAGCAAGTTTTTGTGAAACGGACGTAGGGCGGAGCGACGCACTGACGTCACCTCAAACGCTTCCGAGAAGGACGGGACGGGTGTCTGATGAATGTGCAGCGGCCGGCACACCAGACTGAATGGGCAATTTTTAAACTGCATTAAGGTAAGTGCAACTTTTATTTTAAAGAATAAACGTTTTAAACGGTAATGCGCTATGTGGAGTGTGTCTATCTTTTACATACTGCCTGCGCCCACTGATGATCGTCGGGGATTGGTGATTTAGGAGTCCCAATTGCTGTGCTGACCTGTGGGAGGAACTGCTTAATCTCTGCATTCATTGATCCTCTGTCATGGGGGGTCAATTGTAGCTGGTAAGGAGAAACTTTTGTTGTTCGGTGGTGGAAGGTCACAAATTTGGATGCAATTATTCACTTCATATGATTTTCTACACGGAGCACTGGTGCTTTATAACGGACTTTATTTAAGAAATCTTCTTTATGGACTTTACAGTATAAGTTACATCATAGTACACTTTTTATTTGTTTCACCCATTAGTTCTTTATTGTTTGATGTGTGTTTTAATTTATTTTTAAATGTAATTTTATAGTTGTTTTCACAATTAATTACAAATTTGAACTTATTTTCATAAACTCCTCACGGAGCTTATGCCACGGGTTAGCGCGATTTTTTCTTTTTTCTTATTTTGCTATTATGTATGGTGGTCTACATCTTAATCGCAGCTCTCATTGAGTCACCAGTGAGTACACTCGGTGTCTCTTTTCTACTAATATATTTAGCGCAGTTTCTACTCTTTTTTCCAATTACCTTGTATATCCCTGTATGTTGTGGTCGTTCAGGTGCCTATCTAATAGTTTTATGAAAACCATTGATTCCCCCCGCTGAGACCACCGTCTGTGGAAGGGAATTCCACAACCTTTCTGCTCTTACAGTAAAGAACCCTCTACGTAGTTTAAGGTTAAACCTCCTTTCTTCTAATTGAATGAGTGGTCACGTGTCTTGTTAAACTCCCTACTACAAAAAAGTTTTATCCCTATTGTGGGGTCACCAGTATGGTATTTGTAAATTGAAATCATATCCCCTCTCAAGCGTCTCTTCTCCAGAGAGAATAAGTTCAGTGCTCGAAACCTTTCTTCATAACTAAGATCCTCCAGACACTTTATTAGCTTTGTCGCCCAGTACATCCTTTCTGAGGACTGGTGCCCAGAACTGGACAGCATACTCCAGGTGCGGCCGGACCAGAGTCTTGTAGAGCGGGAGAATTAATTGCTTTATTTCTGGAGTTACTCCCCTTTTTAATGCATGCCAATATTCTGTTTGCTTTGCTAGCAGCAGCTTGGCAGTGCTAGTTACATTAGTCCAGCTTGGATCAATGCAAGTATAGTGCCTTGAAAAAGTATTTATACCCCCCTGAAATTTTCCACATTTTGTCATGTTACAACCAAAAATGTAAATGTATTTTATTGGGATTTTATGTGATAGACCAACACAAAGTGGCACATAATTG
The DNA here is from genome assembly GCA_029206835.1 of Rana muscosa. Taxonomy (NCBI): domain Eukaryota; kingdom Metazoa; phylum Chordata; class Amphibia; order Anura; family Ranidae; genus Rana; species Rana muscosa. The sequence continues at coordinate 75,187,102 of CM055120.1, forward strand.
TGAAGTGAAAGGAAAATGATAAATGGTTTTCAAAATTTTTTACACAAATATGTGAAAAGTGTGGCATGCAGTAGTAGTGAGTCAATACTTGAACCACCTTTCACTGCAATTACAGCTGCAAGTATTTTTGGGGATGTCTCTACCAGCTTTGCACCTCTAGAGAGAGTGACATTTTTGCCCATTCTTCTTTGCAAAATAGCTCAAGCTCTGTCAGATTGGATGGAGAGTGTCTGTGAACAGCAATTTTCAAGTCTTGCCACAGGTTTCTCAACTGGAATTAGGTATGGACTTTGACAGCAATTCTAACACATGAATATGCTTTGATCTAAACCATTCCATTGTAGCTCTGGCTGTATGTTTAGGGTCGTTGTCCTGTTGGATGGTGAACCTCTGCCCCAGTCTCAAGTCTTTTGCAGACTAACAGGTTTTCTTCTAAGATTGCCCTGTATTTGGCTTCATCCAACTTCCCATCAACTCTGACCTGCTTCCCTGTTCCTGCTGAAGAAAAGCATCCCAACAACATGATGCTGCCACCACCATATTTCACAGTGGGGATGGTGTGTTCAGGGTAATGTGCAGTGTTCGTTTTCCGTCACACATAGCGTTTTGCTTTTAGGCCAAAAAAATCAATATTGGTCTCATCTGACCAGGGCACCTTCGTTCACATGTTTGCGGTGTCCCCCACATGGATTCTCGCAAGCTTCAAACAGGACTTCCTAAGGCTTTTATTTCAACAATGGCTTTCTTTTTGCCACTCTTCCAAAAAGGCCAAATTTGTGGAGTGTACGATAGTTGTCCTGTGGACAGATTCTTCCACCAGAGCTGTGGATCACTGCAACTCCTCCAGAGTTACCATGGGCCTCTTGGCTGCTTTTCTGATTAATGTTCTCCTTGCCCGGCCTGTCAGTTTGAGTGGACGGCCATATCCTGGTAGGTTTGCAGTTGTGCCATACCCTTTCCATTATCGGATGATGGATTGAACAGTGCTCCGTGAGATGTTCAAAGCTTGGGATATTTTTTTTTTTTTTTTATAACCTAACCCTGCTTTAGACTTCTCCACAACTTTATCCCTGACCTGTCTGGTGGGTTTGTTGGCCTTCATGATGCTTTGTGCACTAAGTTTCTCCAACAATCGGATTTAGGTCTGGACTTTGACTGGGCCATTCTAACACATGAATATGCTTTGATCTAAACCATTCCATTGTAACTCTGGCTGTATGTTTAGGGTCGTTGTCCTTCTGGAAGGTGAACCTCCGCTCCAGTCTCAAGTCTTTTGCAGACTAACAGGTTTTCCTCCAAGATTGCCGCCCTGTATTTGGCTCCATCCATCTTTCCATCAACTCTGCTGAAGAAAAGCATCCCCACAACATGATGTTGCCACCACCATGTTTCACAGTGGGGATGGTTTGTTCAGGGCGATGTGCAGTGTTAGTTTTCCTTTTAGGCTAAAAAGTTAAATGTTGGTCTTAACGACCAGAGCACTTTCTTCCAGATGTTTGCCGTGTCCCTCACATGGCTTCTCGCAAACTGGACTTTTTATGGCTCTCTTTCAACAATCAGCGTGAGGAAAGGAATGCTGATGACTGGCTTTTGTTTACATTGTGATCAGATGTAATTGGACACAGCTGATCACGTGGCCTAGGAGGACCGGAGCAATGTCACTTCCAGTCCGATGTAAACAATGCCATTTTTTTTTTTTTTAAAGCACAAGATCAACTTTTTTTTAATTATCTAATCCTTTCTATTGTAGAAGAGAAATGTGGAGTCTTATTTCTGATGACCTGTCATGCTTTATTGTTGTCACAAGAGATGTTTACATTTCTTGTAAAAGCAATAAAAGTGTGCAAAGAAATTGCATTCGAAATATTGCTGTGCAAATACCGTGTGACATAAAAAAATAAAAAATTGCAACGACCACCATTTTATTCTCTAGGGCCTCTGATATATATATATATATATATATATATATATATATATATATATTGTGACAGCAGGAAGGTAAAGTCACCTGGTTGCATCCAGGGGGGTAGATATATTTCGCCCAGATTCAGGCTTTACGCCGACTTATACAACTAGGTGGAGAGTTGTATAAGCCCAGCTGAGGCTAGTGGGCTCATGGATGACTCATACCTCTAGGGAGAGTGTGGGGCGTCGTGCAGACAGGGAGTTGATGAGACCAGCTGAAGCTTGTCAGCTCATTTAGGCCTCTATAAAAACTCCCAGATTCATTAGGTGTTTGCTCATGCCTGGACCCAGACCTGTGTGGACTGTCTAGGGAGAGTGAACCCCTGTGCGGTGAGACAAAGCCTGTGTGGCTATTTGCTTGGACATTTAAAACCAGGGACTTAGGGACTAGGACAGCACTAGGCTGATCCCAGTTGTTAGTTAGGAAACCTGTATGTTTAGTCAGAGGTCAAGTTGACCAGGATTTATTTTGTTTATGTTTCTTTTGGCTTTGCTGTGTTTTGTCACTGTAAATAGAAAATAAACCGCACTTTTTTTTTATTTTGAAAACCACAACCTCCGTTTGCTGGGCCTGTTTTTGTGTGGGGAGCCCATCCCGGGGGTCACACACACCCGCTGCCGAGCTAACCCCCTCACAGTTGGTGGAGAACCAGTGGCAGTTTTTTTTTAAGCCAGCATGGAGGAGATACTGAAGCAGCTGGCTCTAGCAAATGCCAATCAACAGCAGACAAATGCAGGTTTGCAAAAGAGCCTTGCAGCTCATCAACAGAGCCTTGCAGCTCAACAACAGAACTTCGCAGCCCAGCAGCAAGCTCATCAACAGAGCCTTGCAGCCCAGCAGCAAGCTCACCAACAGAGTCTGGAAGCTCAGCAACAAGCCCAGCAGCAATCTGAGGCCCGCTTCATAGACCTGTTACAGAAGCAAGAGCAGAGACTACAACAAATGGAAGCAGTAATGCAGCAACGTCCGCAGACCAGTGAGGAAAGCTGTCCCACTAATACCGCGACCTTTGGGGTGAGTCGTTTATTGACAAAAATGACTGGAGAGGATGATCCAGAGGTATTTTTGACCACATTTGAAAGGACTGCTGAAAGAGAAAAGTGGCCTGAGGAGCAGTGGGCTGGACTGGTGGCTCCTCTGTTAACTGGTGAATCGCAGAAGGCTTACTATGACCTAGAGCCTGACCAAGCAAAAGACTATGTGATGCTAAAAGCTGAAATATTGGCAAGGCTGGGTGTCACCCAGGCTGTCCGGGCTCAGCGTGTGCATAACTGGACTTTCCAGCTTGGAAAACCCCCCAGGTCTCAAATGTATGATCTCATTCACCTGAGCAGAAAGTGGCTACAGCCAGAGACTTTGTCCGCACCAAAGATTGTGGAACGTGTTGTAATGGATCGGTTTTTGAGAGCTCTTCCTACTGCCATCCAAAAGTGGGTAAGCCATGGAGACCCAGAGATGGCCGATGGTCTTGTGGATCGTGTGGAGAAATACTTGGCTACAGAGAACCTGACGGCCTCTTCCAGAGACACTCGGACTTTCCACCCTAAGACCAGACCATCCCCAGGGGCGGATAAGAGGATTCCAAGGGGTGAGGGTGGAGAGAGTGAGAGGGTGGGAGCTCTACCCCAAGTTTGGCGAGAACAGCCTGGGAAATCAGCGGCTCAAGAGGCGGCAAGAAGGATCGTTTGCTACCGCTGCCGGCAAGCGGGACATATTGCAGCCAATTGCCCGGTTGTGGAGGAACCCATGCAGTGTGACTTTGACGGGCAGACGTCAGTCGCTGTGTGCGACAGTCGCATGCACTGCCATTCGAGGAACTGAGAAACATTTATGCAAAATGTGTGTTAATGGTAGAAATGTTGTGGTATTGCTGGATTCAGGTAGCCTTGTGACCCTGATAAAGGCTGAGTTAGTTAAAACAGAGGTCTCTGGGAATAGCAAGGTAGCTGTTATTTGTGTGCATGGGGACACCCGAGAGTATCCAGTGACTACAGTGTGTTTCGAGACCCCCAAAGGTACCCTCTCTCATCCAGTGGGCTTAGTATCTCAGTTACCGCATGACGCCATTGTGGGAAGGGATTTTCCGAAGTTCTGGGAACTGTGGGATGATCCTGAGCCCCCCACTGGTGCCCCTATGTACCAGGAATGTGATAGCCAGAACTCCCCTGAGAGTGGTGAGGACTCTCCGGAATTTCCCTTATCAGTATTGGCAGGGGAGACTCAAGAAACTGGAGAGGAGCCCACCTCCTCAGACGAAAACCTACCGTCTGTGGAGTTTTCTGATCTTGAGGTTCACAGGGAAAACTTTGCCACAGAACAGTTGAAAGACCCCGCCCTAATAAAGGCACGGGAAAACGTAGTGAAAATAGATGGCGAGTTAGTGAACCCAGATAATACCTGCACTTACCCATACTTCAGCGTAGAGAAGGACCTACTGTATCGGGTGGCAAAAAGGGCAGAAGAAACCGTTGAGCAGCTTGTGGTGCCCAAACCTTACAGGAAGTTGGTGTTGGAGTTGGCCCATGGGCACATTCTTGGAGGTCATCTGGGGACAGAGAAAACCCGAGAGAGGGTATTACAGAGATTCTATTGGCCGGGGGTGATGAAGGACATAGAAAATTATTGTTCCTCCTGCCCTGTGTGTCAGAGGTCGGCCCCGATGCCACATTTCCGTAGCCCGCTGGTCCCTCTACCCATCATTGAGGTCCCGTTTGAGAGGATCGCCATGGATTTGGTAGGTCCTATAATCAAGTCCGCTAGGGGGCACCAGTACATATTAGTTATAATGGACTATGCCACCCGTTATCCAGAAGCGATCCCTCTCCGAAATACCTCGGCCAAAACCATAGCCAAAGAGCTATCTCTTGTGTTTAGCCGGGTGGGTATTTGTAAAGAACTGCTTACGGACCAAGGTACACCCTTTATGTCCCGGGTTATGAAGGAGCTGTGTAAATTGTTCAAAGTGACGCAATTACGTACATCTGTGTATCACCCCCAAACCGATGGGCTGGTTGAAAGATTCAACAAAACCCTAAAACAAATGTTGAAGAAAGTGGTGGATAGAGATGGAAAGGATTGGGACTGTCTACTTCCTTATCTGTTTGCTATTAGGGAGGTGCCCCAATCCTCTACGGGATTCTCCCCCTTTGAGTTACTGTATGGGAGACACCCAAGAGGGCTGTTGGATATTGCCAAGGAAACTTGGGAAAGTGAGAGTTCTCCCCACAGGAGTGTGATTGAGCATGTCGCCCTGATGCAAGACCGAATTGCACAGGTAATGCCCATCGTGAAGGAACATTTGGCCCAAGCGCAGTTAGCACAGCAGAGAGTGTACAACCGTGGAGCCAAGACCCGTACCTTTTCCCCGGGGGATAGGATACTGGTACTTGTCCCTACGGTTGAAAGTAAATTCCTTGCCAAATGGCAAGGCCCCTACGAGATAATGGAAAAAGTGAGCGAAGTGAATTACAAGGTCAGACAACCAGGAAGGCGAAAGCCCGAACAGATCTATCACGTTAATCTGTTGAAAGCCTGGAGGGATAGAGAGTCCCTAGTCGCAGACACTTGGTCACCAGCTCAAACTGGTTGCGTGATTCCTGAGGTTGGAATAGCAGCCACCTTGTCACAACCCCAACAACAGGAGGTTAAGGAGTTTGTGCTTCGCAACAAGGAGGTATTCTCTGAGCTGCCGGGACAAACATCTGGGGTAGAGCATGACATCATTACCCCGCCCGGTGAAAGGGTGAAGTTAAAACCCTATCGGATCCCAGAGGCCCGACGGGAGGCAATACGGGAGGAAGTACAGAAAATGCTGAACTTAGGGGTGATAGAGGAGTCCCAAAGTGATTGGTCTAGTCCCATTGTGTTGGTGCCTAAACCGGATGGGAGCTGGCGATTTTGTAACGATTTTCGTCAGTTGAACAAAGTTACAAAATTTGACACCTACCCCATGCCACGTATAGATGAGTTGATCGACCGGCTGGGAACAGCCCGATACATGACGACTCTTGACCTCACAAAAGGGTATTGGCAAATCCCCCTGGCCAAATTGGCCAAAGAGAAAACCGCATTTGTAACCCCAGACGGGGCGTTCCAATATAAAAGAATGCCGTTCGGGTTACAGAATGCGCCGGCCACATTCCAGCGGAAAATGGACCAGATGCTGAGGCCCCATCGGAAGTATGCTGCGGCTTACCTGGATGACGTAATTGTCCATAGCACAGATTGGGCCTCACATCTGCCAAAAGTGCAAACAGTCCTGGACTCTGTTCGGGAAGCGGGGTTTACGGCTAACCCCAAGAAGTGTACCATTGGGCAGGAGGAGGCCAAATATCTTGGGTACACCATTGGGAGGGGAGTAATAAAACCCCAACTCAACAAAGTCGAGGCCATCCAGAGTTGGCCACGTCCCAACAGCAAGAAGCAGGTACGAGCCTTTCTGGGAATCGCTGGGTATTATCGGCGATTCATTCCCCACTTTGCTTCTAAGGCTGTGCCCCTAACCAACCTGACGAAGGGGAAAGGGTCGGTCATGATTAAATGGACCCCCGAGGCTGAGGCAGCATTCCAATTCTTGAAACAAGCCTTATGTAGCCAGCCAGTGTTGTACTCACCCGACTTCTCTAAAGACTTTGTCGTACAAAGTGATGCGTCAGATGTGGGGTTAGGAGCAGTATTGTCCCAGGTCTGGAACGGGGAAGAGCACCCAGTCATTTACCTCAGCAGGAAGTTGAAGTCCCATGAGGTAAATTACGCCACCGTTGAAAAGGAGTGTTTAGCGGTGAAGTGGGCTCTAGATTCCCTTCGGTACTACCTGCTAGGTAGGCACTTTGACATGGTTACGGATCACGCTCCGTTAAAGTGGATGGCTCAAAACAAGGAAACAAATAGAAGAGTGAATAGGTGGTTCCTGGCCCTCCAGGAATTCAACTTCACAGTAAAGCATCGCCCTGGCGTTCAAATGGGGAATGTGGATGCTTTGTCTCGAGTACATGAATGCCTGATTGCTGGTGTTCCAACCCCAAGGTTAAAACAAGAGGGGGGGGTATGTGACAGCAGGAAGGTAAAGTCACCTGGTTGCATCCAGGGGGGTAGACATATTTCGCCCAGATTCAGGCTTTACGCCGACTTATACAACTAGGTGGAGAGTTGTATAAGCCCAGCTGAGGCTAGTGGGCTCATGGATGACTCATACCTCTAGGGAGAGTGTGGGGCGTCGTGCAGACAGGGAGTTGATGAGACCAGCTGAAGCTTGTCAGCTCATTTAGGCCTCTATAAAAACTCCCAGATTCATTAGGTGTTTGCTCATGCCTGGACCCAGACCTGTGTGGACTGTCTAGGGAGAGTGAACCCCTGTGCGTTGAGACAAAGCCTGTGTGGCTATTTGCTTGGACATTTAAAACCAGGGACTTAGGGACTAGGACAGCACTAGGCTGATCCCAGTTGTTAGTTAGGAAACCTGTATGTTTAGTCAGAGGTCAAGTTGACCAGGATTTATTTTGTTTATGTTTCTTTTGGCTTTGCTGTGTTTTGTCACTGTAAATAGAAAATAAACCGCACTTTTTTATTTTGAAAACCACAACCTCCGTTTGCTGGGCCTGTTTTTGTGTGGGGAGCCCATCCCGGGGGTCACACACACCCGCTGCCGAGCTAACCCCCTCACAATATATATATATATATAATAGGATTTTTATAACAGCTTACCTGTAAAATCCTTTTCTTGGAGTACATCACGGGACACAGAGCGACATAGTCATTACTAATGGGTTATATAGATACCGTCAGGTGCTGGCACTGGCAACTTTCAAAACAGGAAGTACCCTCCCCTATATAAGCCCCTCCCATCCGGGAGCACCTCAGTTTTGTAGCAAAGCAATAAGTGTCCCTAAAGAGGGGTGGGAGCTCTGTGTCCCGTGATGTACTCCAAGAAAAGGATTTTACAGGTAAGCTGTTATAAAAATCCTATTTTCTTTCTCGTACATCACGGGACACAGAGCGACATAGTCATTACTAATGGGATGTCCTAAAGCAATGCCAAATGAGGGGGGGGATACACCATATATAAGCTGAGCGCTATCAGACATGAGGATCTTTTGCGGCCTGCAACACACTGCGCCCAAAGGCGACATCCTCCTGACTTCTAACGTCCACCTGGTAGAACCTAGTAAACGTGTGAACTGAAGACCATGTTGCGGCCTTACAGATTTGAGCCAGGGAGGCCTGGTGATGCACTGCCCATGAAGTTCCAACTGCTCTCGTGGAGTGCGCTCTAACTTTGAACGGAGGCGGTCTCCTTCTCAAGCCATAGGCTTGCATTATGACCTGTCGAATCCACCTGGCTAAAGCAGATTTTGACGCTGCCTGACCCTTTCTGGGGCCTTCCGGCAGAATAAACAAAGTATCCGTTCTGCGAATCTGAGCAGTGGCTTTTAGATAAGCTTTAACTGCTCTTACTACATCCAAAGAATGTAATAACTTTTCCTCTACCGAACTAGGTTTGGGGAAAAAAGAAGGAAGAACCACATCTTGGTTCAAATGAAACCTCGATACCACCTTAGGAAGAAAGGCTGGATGAGGACGTAACACTACTCTGTCCTTATGGATAACCAGATATGGCTCCCTACAGGACATAGCGGCTAATTCCGACACTCCTTTAGCCGAACAAATGGCTACTAGAAAAATCAATTTCCTGGTGAGAAGAACCAAAGAAATATGCTGTAATGGTTCAAATGGTTGTTTCTGTAGAACCGACAGAACCAAGTTTAGATCCCATGGACATATGGGAATATTAACCGGAGGACTAATACGCATCACTCCTTGTATGAAAGCTTTGACTAGTGAATGCGAAGCCAAGGGCCTTTGAAAAAATATTGACAAGGCCGAAATCTGACCCTTGATAGTACTCAAGGCAAGCTTCCTATCTACAGCCCATTGTAGGAAGTCCAGAATCCTACCTATTACGTATTTACGTGGATGCCATTTCTTGGCCTCACACCAGGCGATGTACGCCTTCCAGATTCTATAGTAGATCTGCCTGGATACCGGCTTCCTGGCATTGATCATGGTAGATACCACAGCATTAGAGAGCCCTCTCTTTTTTAGAATGTGGGCTTCAATAGCCAGGCCGTCAAACCTAGGGCTGGTAAGGAAGGGTGGTATATCGGTCCTTGCGAAAGCAGGTCCGGACGATGTGGGAGGGTCCAAGGACTCCCCACAGACATTTTTACAATCTCCGCGTACCATGCTCTTCGGGGCCACGCTGGAGCCACCAGAATCACTGGTTTCTTTTCTACCCTGATTCTGCGGAGTAATCGAGGTAACAATTGTGGCGGTGGGAATGCATATATATCAGCTTGAACTGATCCCAAGGGAACACTAGGGCATCCGAGCCACAAGCTAGGGGATCCCTTGTCCAAGAGACAAACCTGTCCACTTTTGCGTTGAATCTGGGTGCTAGCAGATCTACATCCGGTGTTCCCCACCGCTGACATATTGTCCGGAAAACCTCGGGATGAAGGGACCATTCCCCTGGGCATAATTGTTGGCGACTTAGAAAGTCCGCCTTCCAATTCTCCACTCCTGGAATGAATACCGCAGATATGGCTGGGACATATCTTTCTGCCCATCTCAGGATGTAATTTACTTCCCTTTGGGCTGCACGACTCCTGGTGCCCCCCTGATGATTGATATATGCCACTGCTGTGGCATTGTCTGATTGAATTCTGACAGGGGACCCTTGGAGTTTGGATGTCCATGCTACTAGGGCATACCGGGCTGCTCGTATCTCTAAGAGATTGATGGGCAGGGCCTTTTCCGCATCCGACCATCTGCCCTGGAGAGACCATTGCTCCAGTACTGCTCCCCAGCCTATAAGGCTGGCATCTGTAGTGACCACCTTCCAAGAAATCAGACTGAAGGATTTCCCTCTTTCCAGATTCTGGGGAACCAACCACCAGCGGAGGCTCTTGCGAACGGAAGGGGACAAGGACATTGGTAAGTCCAGAGCCTGAACTTTTTTGTTCCAGGCTGACAGTATGGCCCTTTGCAACTTCCTTGAATGGAATTGACCGTAGGGTACTGCTTCGAATGATGCCACCATTTTTCCCAGCAGCCTCATGCACAGGCGTATGGATGGCTGTCTTTTTGAACCCACTAAGTGGATCAAATCTCTCAAAGACGACCCCTTTTCTTGAGGCAAGAATATTTTTCTCTGGTCTGAATCCAGCCTTAGCCCCAAGTATTCCAGACTTTTGACTGGTTTTAGGGCTGACTTGTCTCGGTTGATAATCCTACCGTGATATTCCAGATACTTGATTGTCTCGTGAACAACCACTTCTAGTTTTTCCACTGAGTGGTCTATCAGCAACAAGTCGTCTAGATATGCCATTATCGTTACACCTCGTGTTCTTAGATTGGCCAATAATGGGGCCAGAATTTTTGTGAACACTCTTGGTGCTGTGGCCAGACCGAAGGGTAAGGCTCTGAACTGAAAATGGCGCCCTTCTACCGCAAAGCGTAGACATTTTTTGTGGGCTGGAAAGATGGGAATGTGCAAATAAGCATCTTTGATGTCGATCGAGGCTAACCATTCCTCCCCTTGTAGGGCAGTGGCTACCGATCGGATCGACTCCATCCGGAAAGTCCTGATATGTAGGAATTTGTTTAGCCCTTTTAGATTTAATATGGGCCTCACGTCCCCGTTTGGCTTCGGGACTGTAAAGAGGTTTGAGTAAAACCCGAACCCCCATTCTTCCAGGGGAACCTCTATAATTACTGCTTGGAGCAATAATTGTTCTAGTGCCAACAGGAGGGATCCTCTCTTCTGGGGATCCCTTGGCACGTTTGACCTTATAAAGCGGGAAGGAGGGGAGTTTTTTTAACTCCAATTTGTATCCCAGATTTACTGCGGAGAGCACCCATCTGTCTCGGATCGTGTCCCGCCAGGTCTCTGTGAACAACTGAAGTCTTCCCCCCACCCGATTGGGTGGGGGCAACCCTTCATGCATTTGACTTTGGGGGAGGTTTTGTACCTCTCCTGCTCCAGGGCTTCTTGTTACCCTGCAACTGTCCCTGATTTTTACCTCCGGGATTTGACCGAGGAGGCCGTCGGAACTGTTTCACAGCCGATGTCCTAGGGACTGGAGAAGCAGGCCTCTTAAAAGAGGGACCTCTAACTCTATTTTTAACCGGCAAAAGTGTACTTTTACCGCTGGAAATTCTCTGGATATATTTGTCCAGGTCTTCCCCGAATAAGCGTTCACCATGAAATGGGAAGCTGACCAGCAATTTTTTACAGGGAGCTTCAGCAGACCAGTTTTTGAGCCATAGAAGCCTGCGCATATGTACTACAGACAGCGTAAGGCGGGAGGCCTGATGGATTGAATCCTTTATAGCGTCCACCGCAAAGCATAAGGCTCTAGGTAGATCAGCTAGGGCAAGAGCCTGCTGATCTGGCAGGTCCCTGAAGACCTGTTTCAACTGATCTTTCACTGCTTGGCAGACCCCAATAGCTGCCACTGCTGGTTGTGTCACCAATCCTGCTGTAGAGAAAGCAGATTTTAATAAGGACTCCAATTTTTTATCTATTGGGTCCTTGAACATTTGGACATTATCCACCGGACATGTCAGTGATTTATTCACACAAGAGATGGCTGCGTCCACTGTAGGGACCCTCCATTTTCTGATGAACTTATCCTCCATGGGATAGACTACCGGAGATCTCTTGGGGGGAGTAAATATTTTGTCAGGATGCTCCCAATCCTGGTAAATGAGCCCTTCCAGTAAAGGATGGATCGGAAAGGAACAAACAGTCTGGGGAGCTTTTAGCGACCCCAACGAGGAGACAGAAGTGGATGATGGCTCCGCAAGTGGCATTTTAAATGCTGATCGGACCATATTAGTCAGGGACTGAACCCATAATCTTTCAGCATGTGATGCTGAGAATGGCTCTTCCACTGTTGATTCCTCTACAACCGAATCGACCTCATCCTGATCCCCTTCAGGTAGGTCGATCCCTGTATGGGACTGTTGCTCTGTTAACAGGCACTCTGAGGGAGGAGACGGAGATCGGGCGCTTTTCTCCTGTGACAGGGAAGCCGCGATCAATGCTGACAATCTCTCTTCCAGCCCTCCCAGAGCTGAGGAAAAAACCTCCTCTGTTACATACACAGGAGCAGGTGAACTGAGGACAGCCACAGTACCAGGTACTCCTGAGGGTGCTCCACGGTCACTAACCTCTGATTCTTCAGGGGAGACTGGTGCAGCCGAAGCATGCCCAAGATCCTCAGAGCCCGATGGAGACCCCCTATTCCTCCTGGAATTTCTAGTCCCGGAGTTTTTAGACGGCATATTCCTAAGCCACAAAGCTGAGGTATTCCAGCCGAAATACACCAGTTACTGACAATAGTCTAGCATAAATGCTGCTATAAGAAACAGTTGGTGTCTACTAATGTGCCTTTCTAGGGGATGCCTGTATCAACCGCTTGCTGTATGCCTTCTTTAAATGTTGCCAGCTCTGTCTCTGTACTTCATAGCCAGCTCACCACACAAAATTGTGGTTTTTAACATGCTGGGACGCCCGCACATGCGCAGAAGCGCTGCGGCGCGCACAGAGCGTCATCCCCCAGGCTCCGCCCCCTTTCCCGGCTCACCTCTATATATAGAGGCGCGTGCACGCGCACGCGCGTGGCCACGTGTGCCTTCGGCGCTAATTTCGAAAATGGAAACCAGGGACAAGAGCCAGGGCCCCTTTGCCGCAGGCCGGGGGATGGACGAGCATTGCAACATGGCAGAGGAAGCAGTTTCCCATAAGAGAACTCACCATCTGCCTGGACTCGCTCTGATGAGAAGAAACTAGTCCACATGACAAGAAACGTTCCACAGCGGCCTCTAGTGGACAAACACAGGTACCGCAGTCTAATATATAAAATATATATATATAAAAAAAAATATTTTTTTTTCTTGACCACCATTAAAAATTATTACATTTTTTTAGTAGTTACAGGCATGCACAGAATTTTGCGGGAATACCATTAGGTAACAGACAGAAAGACAAATTAGGCTTGGGGGTCCCCCAATAGAACCAAGTTCCTGGGGGCCCCCACTTACCTGTTCCCCGCCGCAGGACTTTGTTTGGTCCACAAAAGCCCAAACTTCACCTATCACGGCAGGCATTGTAATTAAACCTTCAGGGACCGGGTTCCCAAGGATTCCACTCCCCTGGACCTGTATAGCACCCTGCACAGAAAACATCTTGGTCGTGGGTATGACCAGAGCTCTGGATCCCAGGGTCCAGCTCTCCTAAGAGAAGCATTACAGGCAAAACCTTGCTCTTCTCTGCAAGGCCCGGGTACCGACCGTTTAGCTATGAAGCTTTTTTGGTCGGATCCGGAATAGCTTACTGAGGCCCAAAAGAACCTGTACGCAAGCTCAGTGAAAAACACATGTTTCTTCTTGGCCAACACCTTAGACACTGGCAAAAAACTGAGGTGCTCCCGGATGGGAGGGGCTTATATAGGGGAGGGTACTTCCTGTTTTGGAAGTTGCCAGTGCCAGCACCTGACGGTATCTATATAACCCATTAGTAATGACTATGTCGCTCTGTGTCCCGTGATGTACGAGAAAGAAATATATATATATATATATATATATACACACAGTGCCTTGCAAAAGTATTCGGCCCCCTTGAACTTTTCATCCTTTTGCCACATTTCAGGCTTCAAACATAAAGATATAAAATTTTAATTTTTTGTGAAGAATCACCAACAAGTGGGACACCATTGTGAAGTGGAACGAAATCTATTGGATTTTTTAAACTTTTTTAACTAAGGAAAAAAATGAAAAGTGGGGCGTGCAAAATTATTCGGCCCCCTTGCGTTAATACTTTGTAGAGCCACCTTTTGCTGCGATTACAGCTGCAAGTCGCTTGGGGTATGTCTCTATAAGTTTTGCACATCGAGAGACTGAAATTCTTGCCCATTCTTCCTTGCAAAACAGCTCGAGCTCAGTGAGGTTGGATGGAGAGCGTTTGTGAACAGCAGTTTTCAGCTCTTTCCACAGATTCTCGATTGGATTCAGGTCTGGACTTTGACTTGGCCATTCTAACACCTGGATACGTTTATTTGTGAACCATTCCTTTGTAGATTTTGCTGTATGTTTGGGATCATTGTCTTGTTGGAAGATAAATCTCCGTCCCAGTCTCAGGTCTTTTGCAGACTCCAACAGGTTTTCATCCAGAATGGTCCTGTATTTGGCTGCATCCATCTTCCCCTCAATTTTAACCATCTTCCCTGTCCCTGCTGAAGAAAAGCAGGCCCAAGCCATGATGCTGCCACCACCATGTTTGACAGTGGGGATGGTGTGTTGAGGGTGATGAGCTGTGTTGCTTTTACGCCAAACATATTGTTTTGCATTGTGGCCAAAAAGTTCGATTTTGGTTTCATCGGACCAGAGCACCTTCTTCCACATGTTTGGTGTGTCTCCCAGGTGGCTTGTGGCAAACTTTAGACGAGACTTTTTATGGATATCTTTGAGAAATGGCTTTCTTCTTGCCACTCTTCCATAAAGGCCAGATTTGTGCAGTGTACGACTGATTGTTGTCCTGTGGACAGAATCTCCCACCTCAGCTGTAGTTCTCTGCAGTTCATCCAGAGTGATCATGGGCCTCTTGGCTGCATCTCTGATCAGTCTTCTCCTTGTCTGAGCTGAAAGTTTAGAGGGACAGCCAGGTCTTGGTAGATTTGCAGTGGTCTGATACTCCTTCCATTTCAAAATGATCGCTTGCACAGTGCTCCTTGGGATGTTTAAAGCTTGGGAAATCTTTTTGTATCCAAATCCGGCTTTAAACTTCTCCACAACAGTATTACGGACCTGCCTGGTGTGTTCCTTGGTCTTCATGATGCTCTCTGCGCTTTCAACAGAACCCTGAGACTATCACAGAGCAGGTGCATTTATACAGAGACTTGATTACACACAGGTGGATTCTATTTATCACCATCAGTCATTTAGGACAACATTGGATCATTAAGAGATCCTCGCTGAACTTCTGGAGTGAGTTTGCTGCACTGAAAGTAAAGGGGCCGAATAATTTTGCACGCACCACTTTTCAGTTTTTTATTTGCTAAAAAAGTTTAAAATATCCAATAGATTTCGTTCCACTTCACAATTGTGTCCCACTTGTTGGTGATTCTTCACAAAAAATTTAAATTTTATATCTTTATGTTTGAAGCCTGAAATGTGGCAAAAGGATGAAAAGTTCAAGGGGGCCGAATACTTTCGCAAGGCACTGTATACATATATACACACACACACACACATATATATATATATATATATATATTTATTTTTTTTTAATCTGGGAAATAGAAGTAATTTTCTAGCATATAAACACAGATTTTTGTTTTGTAAATAAAATGTGTCAGAATTGGCCTGTTCTTTAAGTAGTTACTCAAAACCGGTTGTTAAGAACCCAGTCAGCAGGCAGTGAGGATTTGTTTAATTAAACACACAGATAATTAGACCTGGTAACTACTAGTACAGATAAATCTTAATTTGATGAATTACACGTTCATTAAAGACATCCTAAAAAAGGTCAGCAAGTCAGGTAGCTCATGAGAACACTTACAGCTAACATGGCTGCACACTGTAATTTGGTTAAAGACCTTTAATGCTGGTCCTGAGTGGGGCACGACAATTAAGAGGACATATTGTTATTTTTTTTACATCTATTGTCTTGGGCTTCGTGTGGGAAATGGGTGAGAGACGGCTCTCAGGCTCACCTTCCTTGTGATTCCAAAGCATCACCGTTTTATTTTACTAATCCAGTGGTTTTCTAACTTGTCATTATGGTCAGCCAAGAGACCACATTTGGAGGACAGAATTAAGGAGCACCTGGTGAGATGGCCTCACCTGCGTCTCAGCACAGGCTGTCCTATTGGCTATGCAGACAGGTGTTAGTCTAATAGTAAACTGATCCTCACTGCATAGATAAACTAGCAAAAATTGCGTTGTAGCGCACAGCAATTAAAAAAAAAAAGTTATGCTATCCTAAATTGTCCCAGAAGGCTCATTTACAGCCAACAGCAGTTTGTGTTCAACAAAAAAAACTTGCATAAGAGCTGCAGGCCCTCTCACACCTGACCTCCTCTTCTGAAAACACTAGTTGCCCGGCTGCCAGGCCGGTCCCATGGCTTCAATACAGTGCATCACTTATCCAGATAAAGAGATGAGTTCACAATGGCTTTCCTAATTGGATACTGCCTGGTCAGTGACTTAAAAATAAGCAGAAGATACCCAAGCTCAACCGCACAATTGAAAGACTTGCTGAGATTCGGTGCTCAGGCTGGGGAGATCCCCACTCTGGTTCTAACATCTAAAGCAGAAATGTATCCGGCAACGCAATAACACCTTGGTATTAACCTTTATTTGGCTACATCATATAGACAGGACCAATGATGACATGTTTTGGCTATTGTAGCCTTACTCAAAGCAATGAGTAAAGGCTGCAATAGCCAAATCATGCCATTATTGATCCTGTGTATAGGATGTAGCCAAATAAAAGGCTAATAACAAGGAGTTACCGGCTAAATTTCTGTTTTAGCGACTCAAAAATGGTTTGATGTCAGTAGGTTATCATAACAACCAGATTAGTATTTTTAGGAGGTCAGCAATTGTTGCCCCCTGTATTTCTCCCATTATGGATTAAAAATATTTTTTTTTAAGAATCACACTTACCTAGGTAGATGCCACATCAGTCCCATGTTGCCTCTGTCCTCCGCCAGCTCTAAGACTGAGAACCAAATCAAACACCGCTGATTGCTTGGTTCTCAGTGGAAGGGGCCGGAGTGAGTGGCTGGCTCAGGCTCTCAGTGGCTCACTGTTGGTCCACGCTCCTGGGTGGATCCCGACCATATGATCGTGGTCTTTAATCAAGCCTTGACCCGCTCTGGGACGTCGAGCTTCCAATCGATGCATGCTGAAAATGGGTCACAGGAGTGCAGAACGTGCGGATACACAGGAGAAGTACAGCCAATTGAGCTTCAGCTGTGCTTCTCCTTTAAGGGTCTACTGACACTGCTACGTGGGCGTTTTTGGGCACATTGGTGTATGTTGTTCTATAGTGGCCTATTTCCAATGGACCTACCAATGAAAAAACTGACATTTTTATCTACTTCAATGGAAAGCTTCCCGTAGGGTTCTAGGTGTGCCATCTTCTGAGTATCTATGTCTCAGGAGATGATTCTAAAGAACCCAAAAGGGCTCTGTCACACGGATGGGGGGAGGCAGTAAAAACAGGCAGCTCAGTTTTACCTCCCCTGGCTGCCCACCCAAATTCTAAGATTATAGCTTCACTGAGGCAGCATTTTAAACTTAGGCTGCAGAGTTTGGCAAGCGACGCCAGTCAAACGTGCCCATTGAGAGTGTTTAGCTCACAGTTGCAACGCAAAATCAGCATTCTGCATTTAAAATAAATAAATGTAAAAAAAAAAAAAAAAAAACAGCTGCTGCTCTGCTGCCCTCTTATAAGCGATGTGCATTTACAAGTGTCTGTAAAGCGTTTGCAGCACATCTGCAATGCTTTTTTGTTTTTTATTGCTACGGAGTCTCATTTACATGTGTTTGCAGTCCATTCATGTGCATTTTCATGCATTCTGCTACGTTCAGGAGCGAAAAAAATGTACACACTAATTTTATTTTATTTTTAAAAGCACATGAAAGCACTGCAACGGTGTAAACTAGACTTATTGAAATAAGTCTGTGTTTGTACTGCTTTTTAACCCATGTTCAACCTCATCTGGTGTGAACAAGCCCTAAGAGAAGTAGGAGCACAGGCATGGACAGTGTGCTAAGGATTTGCCAGTGGAATGTAAACAAACATCAGAGGCCGAAGCTATGATTTCTTGGGAAGGTTAGGTTCACACCTTTGTATTTCCATTTGGATGAGTTTTTAAAGTAGAAGAAAAGTGTTTTTTGTTTTTACTTGTACCTACAGGTAAGCCTATAAAAAGACTTGCCTGTGGGTACAGTGAATATCTCCTAAACTTGCACCGTTTTGGAAGTATTTACACAGGATGCAGCCGGTGACATCACTGGTGCATGCGCTCTGAAGGGACGGTATACCCGTACATTCAGAGCTCCGTGCCGGGGCTCCCACGTGCATGCGCAGGAGTGATGGCATTGCAGCCCTTGCCATTCATACAGCTTGAGCCCGCGAAATCCAAACTCTAGACTAGGGTAAGATGGAAGCCCCGTCAACAGTGACAGTTCAACCCTTGGAGGGCTTCGCTCTAAGGTATTTCGTAACGTGCTAGTATTCGATGAATAGTAGCACAAAATGCCATTGCCTTGCAGGGGGAATTTACTACCACTTTACACAAGTTTTTCAATAAGTGTAGTTACACATTTTGCACATGCATTGACACAGACTTTAATGCATTGTTAACCTTTTTTGGAGTTTGCCAATAAAGAACTATTAGGGCTCATATCAAAGGTTACAAAACACATAAAAATGTATGCAGAATGCATACATATATATTTTCATCCATCATCGACTACTATGGGCCTCAAAGTGCATCAAAGCAGACAAAAAAAGAAAAAGGACCCGAGCAGGCCTTAGCCCAGTGTCGGCTGACGTCACAGAGCCGGTCCAGGCTAGGGAAAGATCACAACAACATGGTCAGAGCCACCCAGGAGCCTGGATCGACACCTGGATCAGCCTTCTCAGGGATCTAGAGAGACTGAGCCAGCAGCTCCTGCCCCCTCCACAGCCCAGTGCTCCCTGGACAGTCACCAGCTCTCTGCTCACGGAGCACTGAGAATGCTGAGTGATCAGCAGCGTTTGATGGTTCGGTTCCCACTCTTAGAGCCAGGGGGGAACAGATGCTGCATTGGACCAATGCTGCACCATCCTAGGTAAGTAGGATTCCAAAAAAAAGCACTCAAATGCTTAACGAAGGCACAGACAGCAATAAAAACTGACAAGTGTTCTAATCCCTCTGCACTCTATCCAAAACTAAAAAAAAAAAACTTTTGCCCTTCGTTATACTTCAAGACTATTTACTGGACTGGGGGGAATTCAGTACCTGCATTAGGTTTTTAGAGCAGTCATTTACCATCTGTCCGGTGATCCCCTTTCATCAAGTTTCTCTCCAATAAAGTTCCATACAGCAAAAACCACCTGAAAAGTTCTTGGTCTCCTATACTCTAGTCAAAGCTAAAGAAAAGATAATTCATTGTGAATTGGGCCTCATGAGAATTTTTCATTGTGGGTCACAAATTCCTCAAACTGCTGCAATAATGAAAGCACTTTAGTTGACATAACTTTAAGCAACTACTATTTTTTGGAACACGGACATTTGGTACTTGCCCGACTCACTGTACAAACCTCTTCATTATTCTGGGGCCTCCGTTTAATCTATCATTAGAAGCCGTTGACCCAGAACTAAACGTAAAGAAGATCCTTCCTTCCTCCCATGGCCAGATTCACATGCCTCTCAAGCTGGGGATGCCCTGAAGCATTAGGAGCTCAACAGGGTTCCTCTAATCTCAGCAAGGCACTGTGTAAGTGCATTGGGACCAAGAAATTCATGTTTTACTTCTTTAACTAAGGACCCTCCTCCCCTCTGAAGACACACAAAGAGAAATAAAGAAGGAGAATTGGGGATATCAATGTACATATATCCAAAGATTTCTGCATTTTAACTCTTTTCTCTATGGCATGAATGACGGGAAGGAATCACTGTGTTTTTTCAAGCGCGGAAAGTTTTTTTTTTTTCCCCCTTGTTAATTTGTTCAGAGATGTGAAAAGATAAAAGTGAATATCCAAACTCCAAGTGTAAGGCAGCCCATACAAAGCATTATTAGCGGACACTTGTAAGGGAGATTTCGGGGGGTTAATGTTAGAGTAACAAGTGGTTCTCACATGCAAAAAAAATCTCTGCATGCCCCACAGCTGATTGTTCCTGTTTTAACAGCAAAAGAGAACAAACCCCTCACAACTGCAATACATTTGTTGGTATGACAAACCTAAAAACATTGCAGCAAGGTCTCCTAGTGCTAGGATTCAAGAGAGAACAGCAAGATCTTACCATTAAACTAAACCCTCTTATACTTTACCTGCCAAGGAAGCTGCCATCTTAGCCTCTGTTTGATCTGCAGTTACCATGGTGTTGCTCAAGTGATCAGTCATGACACCAGCCATTTGATGGCTTGGCAGTCGGGTTGAGAGTACAAGCAACTGTGACAGTTATCATTCACAGCATGCCTTGAATATACAGTGCATCCGGAAAGTATTCAAAGCACTTCACTTTTTCCACATTTTGTTAAGTTACAGCCTTTTTCACAAATTGATTAAAGCGGAGGTCCGCCTAAAAAAAATATTAAAAGCCAGCAGCTACAAATACTGCAGCTGCTGACTTTTAATAAATGTACACTTACCTGTCCAGGGTGCCAGCGATGTCGGCAGCCAAAGCTGATCAATCACTCGGCTCTCGGCTGCCCCCGCCGCCATCCTCGGTGAGGGAATCAGGAAGTGAAGTGTTGCGGCTTCACTTCCCGGTTCCCTACTGCACATGCGCAAGTGGCGCTGCGCGTCCTCACTGGTCCCCGCTGTCCTCTGGGACCTGTGCGTTTCCCAGAAGACAGCGGGGGGGGCGGGAAGTGGTGTAACCCCCGTGGGGGTCTATGCCCGGAAGTGGGTGCAAATACCTGTATTATACAGGTATCTGCACCCCCCTCCCCCCTGAAAGGTGCCAAATGTGACACCGGAGGGGGGGGGGGGGGGGTTCCGAAAAGCAGAGGTTCCATTTTTGTGTGGACCTCTGCTTTTAAATGATTTTCTTCAAAATTCTACAACCAATATCCCATAATGACAACGTGAAAGATGTTTGTTTGAAATTAAATGAAAAAAAAAAAAATCCCATGTACATAAGTATTCACAGCCTATGCTCAATACTTTGTTGAAGCACCTTTGGCATCAATTACAGCCTCAAGTCTTTTGGGGTATGATGCTACAAGCTTGGCACACCTATTTTTGGTCAATTTCTCCCATTCTTCTTTGCAGGACCTCTCAAGCTCCATCACGTTGGATGGAGAGCGTCAGTGCACAACCATTTTCAGATCTCTCCAGAGATGTTCAAACAGGTTCAAGTCTGGGCCAATCAAGAACATTCAGTTTCCCATATCCACTTCTTTGTTATCTTGGCTATGTGCTTAGGGTTGTCATCCTGTTGGAAGATGAACCTTTGCCACCGCCTGAGGTCCAGAGCGCTCTGTAGCAGGTTTTCATCAAGGATGTCTCTGTACATTGCTGCATTCATCTTTCCCTCGATTCTGACTAGTCTCCCAGTTCCTGACACTGAAAAACATCCCTGCAGCATGATGCTGCCACCACCATGCTTCACTCTATGTTTGGTATTGGCCAGGTGATGAGCGGTGCCTGGTTTCCTCCAGACATGACGATTGCCATTCATGTTGAAGAGTTCAATCTTTGTTTCA
Source organism: Rana muscosa (assembly GCA_029206835.1). NCBI lineage: Eukaryota > Metazoa > Chordata > Amphibia > Anura > Ranidae > Rana > Rana muscosa. The sequence continues at coordinate 75,208,559 of CM055120.1, forward strand.
TCACGCCAGAGAATTTTGTTTCTCACGGTCAGAGTCCTTCAGTTGCCTTTTGGCAAACTCCAGGCGGGCTGTCATGTGCCTTTTACTGAGGAATGGCTTCTGTCTGGCCACTCTACCCTATAGGCCTGATTGGTGGAGTGCTGCAGAGATGGTTGTTCTTCTGGAAGGTTCTCCTCTCTCCACAGAAAAACGCAGAAGCTTTTAGCGTGACCATTGGGTTCTTGGTCACCTCCCTGACTAAGGACCTTCTCCCCCAATCGCTCAGGAATAGTCCTGGTGGTTCCAAACTTCTTCCATTTAAGGATGATGGAGGCCACTGTGCTCATTTGGACCTTCAAAGTTGCAGTTTTTCTGTACCATTCCCAAGATCTGTGCCTCGATACAATCTTATCTCGGAGGTCTACACACAATTCCTTGGATTTCATGGCTTGGTTTGTGCTCCGACATGCACTGTTAACTGTGGATACTTTATATAGACAGGCGTGTGCCTTTCCAAATCATGTCCAATCAACTGAATTTACCACAGGTGGACTCCAATCAAGTTGTAGAAACATCTCAAGGATGATCAGTGAAATTTTGAGCGGCATGGCAAAGGCTGTGAATACTTATGTACATGTGATTTTCTTCATTTTTTTAATTTTAATAAATTTGCAAAGATTTCAAACAAATTTCTTTCACGTTGCCATTATGGGGTATTTTTTGTACAATTTGGGAGAAAAATAATGAATTTAATCCATTTTGGGATAAGGCTGTAACAAACAAAATGTGAAAAGCGCTGTGAATATTTTCTGCATGCACTGTAACTGGAAACAGGTGTAACACCACTACCACCTTCTTAATCCACAGCTCGAACCCAATGCACAGACTGAGGTTCCTGATGACTCTACAATGCACAATCCACAAGAGGAATAGTCGCCAGCTGGGATAAAATCCAAAAGCCGTCTTTTTATTGAATTACAGCTGTAAAAATACCCTACGCGTTTCAGCTGCTAGGCTCTTGTCATGACGCTCAAAATGCAATGGCTGTTTTTACAGCTTTAATTCATGTAATTCAATAAAAGGAAGACTGATTTTTGAATTTATCCCGGGTGCGGACTATTCCACTTGTGGAACGGTTTTGAGAATTGGTTAAAGCTTTGGTTCTGATTTACCCCATTTGCTGCCAGGTCCGTACGTCTAACAGACCTGACAGCAGGGGGCTTTACACATTCCTGGTGGCTGTAAATCTGACCAGAAGACTTTTGCCTGTCAGATGGAAGCATTCGGGGCGGCTGTGCTGCTGCCTGATTGCTTTCAAACACCCCCCCGTAACGGAAAAGAAATGGTCCGATGTGTTGTGTGTTCAGAGATGGTATTATGAATACCTCAGTTGTAACGAGTGGTTATTTGAGTTACTGTTGGCTTTCTATCATGTCTGCCCATTCTCCTCTGATATCAACAAGGCATTTTCATCCACACAACTGCCACTCAGTGGATTTTTTCTCTTTTTTGGACCATTCTCTGTAAACCCTAAAGACGATTGTGCGTGAAAATCCCAGTAGATCAGCAGTTTTTGAAATACTCTGAACGTGGTATGGGTGTTAGTGCCAGACAAGCTGGTTTAAGTCACTTAAATCTTCTTTCTTCCTCATTCTGATGCTCAGGTTGAGCTTCAGCAAGTCATCATCACATCTAGATGCCTAAATGCATTGAGTTGCTGCCACGTGATTGGCCGATTAGCAGATTGTGTTACCAAGCAATTGAACAGGTGTACCTAATAAAGTGGTTGGGGCGTGTATGTAGCACTGAAAGTGCTTTTCGCTTTATCAGTTATACCTACTGATCCTGCCAGAAATCTTATCAACTAATAACTTCCTGTGCTCTCTGCCTCTGCTGCACTCTCATCAGTTACATTCCTTTTATTTGCATGTCTACATTGCTGACAGGGCTGCTTTAGGGGGTCTGTTATTCATTATTATTTTATAGAGCATAGCACAGCTTTCCAGTACTACGCACTGATTCAGTTGGAAGGCTTTTTGATTACTTTCGTCCCACCTCCCTATAACCTGCATGGTTAGAGCCCAGAAATACTGACTTACACAGCTATATGTGCATGACAGACATAAAGGTCTAGATAGCACCCTCTCCAGCTGTGATCTTTGCTAAGTGGATGCTAACAATTATCTGCACTTCACTGTCTCAGTCACCTCTATGGCAGCTGAACTGTCACTTTATTCAGCGCTAGATAATTACATTGAGATCCGATAACACGCAAAAGCCACAAAGAGCAAAATTTTCATTAGCTTTGTCAAAGCACAGAAATAAACACATGGTTAATATTACATGGCCCTTCAGAGAACCGTATTCCAGGAAGAGCTGGTTGGAACACAAGGATCTGCAAATGCAAATAAAGAGCTGTGATCCCTATTGAGGCTCAGGACATTGGAGGGGTCCAGACGTCAGAATGAAGCTCTATAGTAACCAATGTCATGTAATATGCAACACTGAAGGTTACAACTGACAAAAATAAGCTCTCCGCAGATTGGAGGAACTTTCCAACACTTGAAGGAGTGCTCATTGGAGGAGGGAGCTGCATTGCATGTGATGGCTACTTTGTCTGAAATGCACAGAAGTAGGACGTTGTAAGAGAAACCTAAAAATAGGATGTGCTTGTATGATAGCACTAGACTAGTAATAGTGAGAATTGGGTCCGATGGATATACAGTGAAGTGCATCTTTCTTAAAAGAAGCTGATCTGTGATAAAAGTATAGTGTATGTGGACCTTGTTATAGGGCTGCTACCTCTCTGAAAAATTATAGCTCAGCAGACCATAAACTCTTAGATGTGCACAAAGTGCCTGGTACAAAAGTTCACATCACCTAAGGCTGGGTTCACACTATTGCAAATGGGATGTGGGTTTCTCCGCATCCAATTCGCATACAGGAGATTGTGATCGGCTCTCTATGGAGCTGGTTCACACATATCCGGAGCGGCTCCCAGAGCGAATTGCACAGGATTCCTGCGCATCTTCTGGTCTGTTTCAGGTCCAAATTCAGCCCAAAATTAGGACTGAAATCAGACCAGAAACAGTGAACATGGACACACCGGACCCCTGCTGTGAGCCACTCCGTACTGCAGTGTGAACCCAGCCTAAAGTCTTTTTGAAACATTTTTTGGATTAAGAGCCAATGCATCCAACGTGTTTTGGAGCAAGGGCCTCCCCCATTCTTCAGGGCTTGAGCACTAGGTGTTACTAGAATCACGATGGAATGCACTAGAGGACTTATGTTAAGGGCCCATTCATGATTGCCCACACAATAAACCGGAGCAGTGATGTGCAGCAGGGGGCGATATGTGCGTTAAAGCAGGAAGTGAGGTGATACCATGCCTCATCACTGCCTGTCAAATGCTCTTTGAAGAGCAAGTGTGAACCTGTCACCAAAACAAACATCACATACTGTAAGGGACTTATGTGATGTTTAAAAAGTTAAGGAGGTTGTAACCATAAAAAAAATAAAGCGATCCTGTTCCCTTATAGCTGGTTGAACAGCACAGTGCTTGTGCCGTCTAATCTGTCCTTTTCTATGCTGTAAAAAACATGGGTTGATCCTGCCTGTACCTGTGACCCCCTTCGTGTGCTGACCACCGTAATCATGGCTGCTGATCCATTTACGTGTGTCATCCCACTGCTCTCCCCCCCCCCCCCCCGCCTGTCAGCGTGTGTGTGTGTGTGTGTGTGTGTGTGTGTGTGTGTGTGTGTTGATCTCTTCCGCACCCCTCCTGCCACTATTAGTAGCTGGCAGAAAAGTTAAAGATTACTGCCAGCCCTTGTGTTCTCTACTAAGCCATACAACACTGTGTACATGTTTGTATAAAATTGTGCCTGTAAATACCTTATGTAGCACCCTCTAGTTATGTAGGAAAGTGATGTATTTTCTGTAAAGTAGGAAAAGTTATGCAGGCCTAGCTGGTGGCTAGGCCTGTCTGTTTTCATTTTGGGCTTGGAATGGCCTAGGGCAGGGCTGGATGATTCGCAGGTAGCATCACTGTCACCTCCCTCTTCCTTCTAGAAAGTGCTAGGAGAAGAGAAGGAAAGGAGGGGAGGAGAGGTGGAGCTGCCTGGGGTACCTTGAGGAGCCTTGACAAATCCCCAACTTGGATTGGCAGGCCTCCTTAAATACCTGGGGTCAGCCCAGCTGGGGAGAAGCTGTCGGGAGGAAGAGCTGGATTGAGAGAGTGTGGAGGCTGTCAGAGCCCACGGGGAGCTCCCCAGTATAGGGGATGACCCTGGGCTGGGGCTCGGGTGCATCCAGGAGTGGTGAAGAGATCCTGGAAGGAGAGGCACATGAGAGAGCAAGGAGAGGACAGCAGGAGAACACACTTCTAAGAGTCTCCAGGGAGGACAACTGGTCGCAGCCAAGAGGGCTGGTGAGTGAGCACACAGTCGGGAGGACTGGAGAGGCACGCCTGAGAGAACTGCGAGATTGCAGTTTGAGATGGGTGCAGAACCAAAAGAGGAAATATATTGAATGGTGTTCTAGTTTAGCAAACAAAGTCAACTAGCCCACATCCTTAAACTCAAAATTGGTCACTAAAGAATATCATCCTCTAAGTGGGACTTTGAAGGGACAGTGCTTCGCTATGGATCAGGCAGAAATTATATAAAAAATATAATATTTTATTTGAAGTTAAAAATAGTTGAATGTACAAGACATAGAAAATGCAGGATGCAGATACGATATGCAATATTGAAAGTACAATTGTGAAAAAAACAATACTCTATTGGAATAATGTAGCAACAGATAATTCCCAATTTCCCATCCAAGTTTGAATCCCTCAAAAAAACAAAGCTATGTCTCTGAGTGATTAAGAGATGGATGTCTGGCTGGGCAGGGCAACAGGTAAACCACTACAGTCAGCAACCCCTACGGGGACATGGCTACACTTGTTTCAATCTGTTTATAGGAGGTCACGTGATCTAAGGGCTACAGCGGGAGGGGCTGAGCATACAGCACAGTGGTCACATGGCCTCCTGGCTGATGTCAGAGCGGTATTCTTCGCCCCTCCCGCTGTAGCTCCTAGATCTGGAGAGAAGAGTGGCTGGAGGTCACGTGACCAGCCGGAAACAAACTAAAAAAAGGTATTTACAGGCACAATTTTATATAAACATGTACACAGTGTAGTATGAGGGTCTGGTAGTAATCTGAGTTTAACTACTTTAAGTAATAAGAAAAATAAATAAAAAATGTGTTTGTAAAAAATTTACACCCAAGCACATGAAATCTCCCTTCGCTCCTCCCCCCCCACAAAAAAATTGAAGCCCCCCACCACCACACATATGCACATACAAACGTAAATTCATGTGTTTCATATCGCCATACACCCTTGCAGACTGGCTCCTAAATTTTTTTTAGCTGGCTCCTAGCTTCAAAGTAAATTTGTTAAGCCCTGCTTTAAAGTCCTGTTGTGTCCTGAGAATACAAAGCATTTTTGTGGACTAAGAACTAGGAGGGCTACATAGGCTCCTTGAGATAACAGAAAAGCGTGTAAAGGATAGCTCTTAATTTCAAAAATGCTTAACAGGTATTATTTTTTACTTATTAAATAGATAAGACAATTTCAATATTATATTATATTTTAAAGACCGAAGCGTACCAAATGGGAAAAGCTCATTGTTTGAGTTACACTCAGAGCGGATAACAGCAATAGGTCGTACAGCTAATTTATATGAACGTCAACCACCTCAGTTTCATTAGAAGTATTTATACACTGAAATCTGTAAATTTTATTGGCAGTTTCATCTAACTTAATCAATTTAGCTTTATTGGTCTTCTAAAAGCTTTAAGATCCAACAGATTGCCAAGAGCAATCCCCTTTACCACATCTTGCATGAATGCCTTTGACAGGATGGTAGACAAATGGTTATAGTTCAATCACCATATTGCAAGTGAACAGTTTTGGGAATGAGGAGGACTGCTACTGTTTTCCTTAAGCATTAAAAAGATTGCAAGAGCTGGACAAGAGACTGACCATTACTATGCTAATGATATGCCTTTCCAAACACAACTCTGCAAAAGAGCCCTCCGTCCCCAGGCCCCTGAACACACGGAGTGAGGATCTCTAAGGGACGGTTTAGGGAGATGACCTCTGGTCAGGGATGTCTCTTTGGCTCTGTCTGCTGTACTTAAGCTATCTTCCATGTGAACAGCTGCACTGGTAGCAAGTTAAAACCGTATTTCATTTCAGTGGCATCTAATCCTGAGCTTGGTACATGACTAAGGGAAGAGCAAGCATCGTGGCTGGAACAATAGACTCTTTGCTGAGAGCAGATGCTTCTCTCCTTGCAGCTGTAAAAACTGTGAAAAATCCCGCACTGCAGTGTCTGGTCACGGAACCTGAACAAATCCCAGCATATGATTTGCCACTCAGTGCATGCGTTTTCTATGGCTGCTCATATGCTTTTGCCAAACGCCAATGGAGACTTCTTTATTGGTGTTACAGAGACATTTAATTCTATTAGAGCTGTACACTACTTGTGTACACGTCAACTACAATGGCAAATCATGGCGATCTACTTAGCATTTGCAATCTGATACTGCCAACGGGAAGTCTATAAGCTTTTTTTTTTAATATACATTTTTTACGTTTTATAATATTTTAGAACTACTGATTACAAAACTATTTATATTACATAATACAGCTGTGCTCAAAAGTTTGCATACCGTTGGAGAATTGATAATATACAGTGAGGGGAAAAAAGTATTTGATCCCCTGCTGATTTTGTACATTTGCCCACCGCTAAGGGACAAGAAAACTTCACCACATCAAAGGGACGATGGACGGGGTCATGTACCGTCAAATCTTGGGTGAGAACCTCCTTCCCTCATCCAGGGCATTGAAAGTGGGTTGTGGATGGTTATTCCAGCATGACAATAACCCAAAACACACGGCCAAGGCAACAAAGGAGTGGCTCAAGAAGAAGCACATTAGGGTCCTGGAGTGGCCTAGCCAGTCTCCAGACTTTTATCCCATAGGAAATATGCAGAGGGAGCTGAAGTTTCGAGTTACCAAATGTCAGCCTCGAAGAGGAGTGGGACAAAATCCCCCCTGAGATGTGTGCAAACCTGGTGGCCAACTACAAGAAACGTCTTACCTCTAATTGCCAACAAGGGGTTTTCCACCAAGTCATGTTTTGTGCAGAGGTCAAATACTTATTTCACTCATTAAAATGCAAATCAAATTTATAAAACTTTTTTGAAATGCGTTTTTCTGGGTTTTTTGTTGTTATTTTGTCTCTCACTGATAAAATAAACCTACCATTAAAATTATAGATCATTTCTTTGTCAGTGGGCAATTGTACAAAATCAGCAGGGAATCAAATACTTTTTTCCCTCACTGTACATTATTTACCATTTTTTATGAAAATATAAGTGAGCAGACAAAACACATTTCTATTATTTCCTATGGGATTCATATTCAACTGTAGGTCATAACAGAATGGCCCAATCATAAAACAAATCATGGCAACAACTAAAGAAGTGAAATTACCCCCCTGTTCAAAAGTCTGCATCCCCTTAGTTCTTAATACTGTGTATTGCCCCCTTTAGCATCAATGACAGTGTACAGTCTTTCATAATAGTTGTATATGAAGCCCATTAATTCTTGCAGGTGATATAGCTGCCCATTCGTCTTGGCAAAATGCCTCCAGGTCATGCAAAGTCTTGGGCTGTCTTGCATGAACCGCATATTTGAGATCTCCCTAGAGTGGCTCAATGATATTAAAAAGTCAGGAGACTAATGGTCACTCCAACACCTTCACCTTTTTCAGCTATAACCACTGAAGGGTCAACATGGTCTTGTGCTTGGGGTCATTGTCATGCTGTAAAGTTCAAGAGTGTCCCATCCGCAGTTTTCATAGAGAAGATTGCAAATTGTCTGCCAGTATTTTCTGATAACATGCTGTATTCATGTTGCCATAAATTTTCACAAAATTCCTCATGCCTTTAGAGCACAGGTGTCAAACCCAAGGCCCGTGGGCCAGAATCCGGCCCTCCAGGCCATTTCATGTGGCCCTCGCCCTACTCAAGACCCTTACTTTCTGCTTTTAAGCAATGCATCCAGCTTCTTCCCAGCAGCAGCTTAAGGAAAGGTGGGTGCACTGTGATGTAAGGGAGGGTGGGGGACTCAACTTCTGATGGTGGGGTGGCTCTTAAACATCTAATGTAAGGGGAGCGGATGCGCTGGACATCTAATCTTACAGATACAACCGGCCCTTTTAAGGGCAATCATAATGCTGATGCGGCCCTCGATGAAATTGAGTTTGACACCCTGCTTTAGAGCAAAGACCCCCCCAAAACATCAGTGAGTCACCACAATGCTTCACAGTGCGGATGGTATTCTTGTGCCTTGTTGACCTCCCTCCAAACATAGCGCTTACAGTTGTGAACATAAAGTTCTATTTTGGTCTCCAGATTACAGTGTCAGAAGCTGTAAGGCGAATCAAGGTGTTGTTGTGCACATTGTAACCAGGCTTTTGTGTGGCATTGGCGCAGTAAAAGCTTCTTTCTGGAACTTGATCATGCAGCTCATTTTTGTTCAAGTATCGTCCTATTGTGCTCCTTGAAACAACCACACCATCTTTTTCCAGAGCAGCCTGTATTTGAGGTTTCCTGTGGGTTTTTCTTTGCATCCAGAACAATTATTCTGGCAGTTGTGACTGCAATCTTTCTTGGTCTATCTGACCTTGGCATCAAGAGATCCCTGAATATTACACCTCTTAATAAGTGATTGAATAGTACTGACTGGCATATTCAAGGCTTTGGATATCTTTATATACTTTTCCATCTTTATAAAGTTCCAATACCTTGTTACACAGGTCTTTTGACAGTTATTTTCTGCTCCCCATGGCTAAGTATCTAGCCTGCTCAGTGTATCCACGCAAGTGCTAACAAACTGACTATTTCTACACAGACACGAATTGCAATTTACAAAATCACAGATATGTAAAATTAACCTTTAACTCCCATTTTAACCTGTGTGCATTACCTTGTGTGTCTGTACCAAGATCAAACATTCCAGGGTATGCAAATTTTTGATCAGGGCCATTTGAGGGATTTCTGTTATTATGACTTAAAAAGGAGCCAAAACAACTATGTAATCATAAATGGCTTCATATGATCCCCATTTTTAAACAAAATAATTTGTTTGGCACAATTAGTCATTTTTAATATCAATGCCAAAATGTCATGATTTCTGCCAGGGTATGCAAACTTTTGAGCATAGCTGTATACACACGTTACAAATATATGTTGTGATTAGTAGTTATTTCTAGTGATAATAGTTTAAAGTTTAATCCTAACCAAGCCTAAAAGTGCTTAAGTGCAGTCACTTTACAGTACCAGCAAATAATAGTGTTGGTGTTAAAGCTGAACTCCAGGCACTTTAAAAACGTAATATATTCCTCCAATAGACAAAAATTATTTAAATGCAATTTTTGCAAAGCAAATGCCTTTGCAAACCCAAATATTTCATTGTTATACAGTGGAACCTTGGATTACGAGCATAATCCGTTCCAGGAGAATGCTCGTAATCCAAAGTACTCGCATCTCAAAGCGAGTTTCCCCATTGAAGTCAATGGAAACGAAAAATAGGATTTTTGTACTCACCGTAAAATCCGTTTCTCTGGCATCATCCATGGACTGACACAGCGTGTCTTTTACACCTTTACACCTTTACACGTGGGTTATGTCCCTGCTTGCAGGAGAAGACCTAGGCAGAATGTGAGATGTTATACATACATTCTAAACACCCAGAGCTGAACACCCCCGCCCAGGGGGGCGGTCCCTCCGGACATAACCCTCCCACTGCAGTCAGCAGACCTCAGTTCGTAACAAAGCAGTACAAACTTAAAAAGAAGGGTGGGTGCTGTGTCAGTCCATGGATGCCAGAGAAACGGATTTTACGGTGAGTACAAAAATCCTATTTTCTCTTGTCATCCATGGACTGACACATCGTGTCTTTTACACCTTTACACGTGGGATGTCCCAAAGCAGTGTCAAGAGGGATGGGAGCAGTATAAATGGAAAACCAAAAACTTCACTCCAAACAAGGCAGAGCTCCTCAACGGAGGAGTTGCAACATCAAACAGCGGCCTGCAACACCTTGCGGCCGAAGGAAGCATCCGAAGAAAAGGTATGAACAGACGACCAGGTCGCCGCCTTGCACACTTGTGCAACCGACGCTTGATGTCGGAAAGCCCAGGAAGCACCAATTGCCCTGGTGGAATGTGCCGTAACCGGAAAGGGAGGCGCCCGCCCCTTGAGAGCATAAGCTTGAATGACGGTTTGTCTGATCCACCTAGAAATGGTGGCAGACGAAACCGCTTGGCCCTGTTTTGGACCAGAGACAGCCACAAATAGTGAGTCAGACTTCCGAATAGAAGCAGTAGCAGACAGGTACACCCGCAAGGCTCGTACCACATCCAAAGTGTGAAGCGCAAACTCTCTGGGATGCGATGGGTGAGGACACAAGGACGGGAGGACAATGTCCTCATTTAAGTGGAAGGCCGAGACCACCTTTGGCAGAAAAGGTCGCGGACGTAACACCGCCTTATCCTTATGGATGACCAAAAAGGGCGACTTGCAGGACAAGGCCGCCAATTCAGACACTCGTCTAATGGAAGTAATGGCCACCAAGAAGGCCACCTTCTGAGACAAAGTCAAGAGGGGAATATCTCTAATATTTTCAAAGGGAGGTTCCTGGAGAACCGAGAGCACCAAATTCAGATCCCACGGGGGGAGAGGAGGCTTGACAGGGGGGAGCACATGGCGAACCCCCTGCACAAAGGTGCTAACCAAGGGATGACCCGCCAGCGGTCGCTGAAAGAAGATGGCCAAGGCCGAAATCTGACCCTTAATGGTACTCAAAGCGAGCTTTTGGGTCACACCACGCTGCAGAAAATGCAGGATTCTGGGAACGGAATACGTTTGTGGGCGCCAGTCCAGCTCTTCGCACATGGCGATGTAAGCTCTCCAAGTACGGTGATAGATCTTTCTGGAGGAAGACTTCCGTGCCCTTAACATGGTCGAAATGACCGAATCCGAGAGACCTCGGTCTCTCAGCACCTGGCTTTCAATAACCATGCCGTTAAAGCCAGAGACTGTAAAGCAGGATGAAATATAGGACCTTGAGACAGAAGGTCCCCCCGTATTGGTAACCGCCAGGGAACGTCTGCGACGAGACGTACCAGATCGGCGTACCAGTGACGCCGAGGCCAATCCGGAGCAATGAGGATCACCGGAATTCCCTCGGTCACTACCCTGCGGAGCAGGCGAGGGAGCAACTGCAGCGGAGGATAAACGTATATCAGGTGATACTGACCCCATGGGGCCACCAACGCATCCGAGGCATCCGCCCAGGGATCCCTGGATCTGGCCACAAACTTCGACACCTTGCGATTGAGTCGAGAGGCCATCAGGTCCACATCCGGCTTGCCCCACCGTCTGCAAAGGAGTTGAAAGACCTCCGGGTGCAAGGACCACTCTCCCTGGTCCAGCGTCTGGCGACTTAGATAGTCCGCCTGCCAATTGTCTGCGCCCGGAATGTAGACGGCCGACAGAGCCGGCACGCTTCTTTCGGCCCACCTCAGGATGCGGGCGACCTCGGAAGCCGCAGCTGAGCTCCGAGTCCCCCCTTGATGGTTGACATACGCCACTGCTGTGGCGTTGTCTGATTGGATCCTGATGGAGTGACCCTGTCGTTTCTCCGACCATGAGGAGAGGCACAGTCTGATTGCCCGTAACTCCAGTACATTGATCGGTAAGAGGGCTTCGTCCGGAGTCCAAAGCCCCTGGGCTGACAGGACTCCCCAGACTCCCCCCCAGCCCGTCAGGCTGGCGTCCGTCGTGATCACCGTCCATTGGATGGGGAGGAACGACTTCCCGGACCGAAGAGCCGGGGACCTCAACCACCACGTCAGGGACGCCCTGACCAGGTGACTCACCTGGATCTGAAGATCCAAGGACAACGGGGATTTGTCCCAAGTGGACAAGATCTCTTTCTGCAAAGCCCTGGTGTGCGCTTGGGCATAAGGAACGGCCTCGAAGGAGGCCACCATGAGTCCCAGGACTCTCATGCAAAAGCGGATTGACGACCATTTTCGGGACGTCAGCACCCGTACTGCAGACTGAAGTGTCAGTAGTTTGTCTGGAGGTAGGAAGACTCTTGCCTCCAAGGAGTCCAGAATCAGACCTAGATACTCCAGACGCTGAGTCGGGACTAGAACCGACTTCTGAACGTTCAGGAGCCACCCAAACTCCCTGAGGGTCTGACTGACGATAGTCACACTTTCTTCCAATTCTGAGCCACTGTCTGCTCTTAGAAGAAAATCGTCCAGATAGCCCACGATAGCAATGCCTCGCTGTCTCAGCAAAGCTAGGACCGGAGCAAGCACCTTGGTGAACACCCTTGGTGCCGAGGCTAGGCCGAAGGGAAGAGCCACAAATTGATAGTGGACTTCGCCGACCGCAAAGCGCAGAAACTTCTGGTGGCTTGCGCAGATTGGAACATGCAAGTAGGCGTCCTTGATGTCCAAGGATGCCAGAAAATCCCCTTGATGGAGTGTAGCAATCACCGTGCGAATGGATTCCATGCAGAATTTTTGCACCTTCACGAAGGCATTCAGGGCCTTGAGGTCCAGGATTGGCCGAACCCCATCCTTTTTTGGAACAACAAACAGATTCGAGTAGAACCCCTGAAACCTCTCCTGGGACGGAACCGGCACAATTACTCCAGACCCGATCAAATCCTGTACAGCCCCCAAGAGGGCTGCCCGACGGGCAGGAAGGAGAGGGAGATTTGAGGGAAAGAATCTGTCTGGGGGCCAGGAGCGGAACTCTATTCTGTATCCTGAGGTGACCACCTCGCACACCCATCGGTCGGAGATCCGGGAGGTCCACCGATCCCGTGAACCTGCGAAGTCGTCCCCCCACCCCAGAGACGGGCGGGGGCAAGACTTCACGCGGAGGCGGGCTTGGGAGCCGGCTTGTTCGGCTTACGCACCCAGGGGCGCTTGTGCCCGCCAGCCGCACTGTTGTCAGTCTGGGATGGCTTACCCGTGGACTCTGACGGACGAAAAAATAGGATTTTTTGTACTCACCGTAAAATCCTTTTCTCTGACATCCATGGACTGACACGGTGTCTCTTTACACTTTACACGTGGGTTATGTCCCTGCCTGCAGGAGAAGACCTAGGCAGAATGTGAGATGTTATACATACATTCTAAAAGCCAGAGCTGAACAGCCCCACCCAGGGGGCGGTCCCTCCGGACATAACCCTCCCACTGCAGTCAGCAGACCTCAGTTCGTAACAAAGCAGTACAAACTTAAAAAGGAAGGGTGGGTGCCGTGTCAGTCCATGGATGTCAGAGAAAAGGATTTTACGGTGAGTACAAAAAATCCTATTTTCTCTTATCATCCATGGACTGACACGGTGTCTCTTTACACTTTACACGTGGGATGTCCCAAAGCAGTGTCAAGAGGGATGGGAGCAGTATAAATGGAAAAACCAAAAACTTCACTCCAAGAAGGCAGAGCTCCTCAACGGAGGAGTCGCAACTTTAAACAGCGGCCTGCAGCACCCTGCGGCCGAAGGAAGCATCCGGAGATGCAGCCACATTAACCTTATAAAACTTAAAAGGCATGAACAGACGACCAGGTCGCCGCCTTGCACACTTGTGCAACCGACGCTTGATGTCGGAAAACCCAGGAAGCACCAATTGCCCTGGTGGAATGCGCCGTAACCGGAAAGGGAGGAGCCCGCCCTTTGAGAGCATAGGCTTGAATGACGGTTGGTCTGATTCTCCTAGAAATGATGGCAGACGAAACCGCTTGGCCCTGTTATGGACCAGAGACAGTCACAAACAGTGAGTCGGACTTTCGAATAGAAGCAGTAGCAGACAGGTACCCCCGTAAGGCTTGTACCACATCCAATATGTGCAGCGCAAACTCTCTGGGATGCGATGGGTGAGGACACAAGGACGGGAGGACAATGTCCTCATGTAGGTGAAAGGTCGACACCACTTTTGGCAAAAAGGAAGGTCACGGATGCAACACCGCCTTATCCTTATGGATGACTAAATATGGCGACTTGCAGGACAAAGCCGCCAACTCAGACACCCGTCAAACAGAAGTGATTGCCACTAAAAGGCCACCTTCTGAGACAAGACAAGAGGGGAATATCCCGGATATTCCCAAAAGGAGGTTCCTGGAGGACCGAGAGCACCAAATTCAGATCCCACGGTGGGAGAGGAGGATTGACAGGAGGAAGCACATGGCGAACCCCCAACACAAGGTGCTAACCAAGAAATGACCCGCTAGAGGTCGCTGAAAGAAGACGGCCAAGGCCGAAATCTGATCCTTGATGGTACTCAAAGCAAGCTTTTGGGTCACTCCACACTGCAGAGGACGCAGGATTCTGGGGACGGAATACGTCCAAGGACGCCAGTCCAGCGCTTCGCATATGGCGATATAAGCTTTCCAGGCACGGTGATAGATCTGCTTGGAGGAAGACTTCCGTGTCCTTAACATGGTCAAAATGACCGAGTCCGAGAGACCTTCGGACCCTCAACACCTGGCTTTCAACAGCCCTACCGTTAAAGCCAGAGACTGTAAGCCGGATGAAACCTAGGACCTTGAGACTGAAGGTCCTCCCTCATCGGCAACCGCCAGGGAACGTCCGCGACGAGACGTACCAGATCAGCGTACCAGTGATGCTGAGGCCAATCAGGAACAATTAGGATCACCAGAGTTTATATCAGGCGATAAGGACCCTATGGGGCCACCAACGCATCCGAGGCATCGCCCAAGGATCCCTGGATCTGGCCACAACCTCGACCCTTGCGATTGAGTCGAGAGGCCATCAGGTCCACATCCGGCGTGCCCCACCGTCGGCAAAGGAGTTGAAATATGCAAGGGCCACTCTTCTTGGTCCGGCGATTGGCGACTCAGATAGTCCGCCTGCCCATTGTCTATGCCCAGAATGTAAATGGCCTACAGAGCCGGCACGTTTCTTCCGGCCCACTTCAGGATACGGACTACCTCGGAAGCCGCAGCTGAGCTCCGAGTCCCCCCTTGATGGTTTACATACGCCACCGCCGTGGCGTTGTCCAACTGGCTCCTGATGGAGCGACCCCGTACTCTCTCCGACCTGAGGAGAGACACAGTCCGATGGCCCGTATTACCAGAACAGTGATTGGTAAACGGGCTCGTCCGGAGTCCAAGGCCTTGAGCCGACAGGACTCCCCAGACTCCACCCCAGCCCGTCAGGCTGGTGTCCGTCGTGAGTACCGTCCATTGGATGGGAGGGGAACGACTTTCCGGACCGAAGAGCAGAGGATCTCAACCACCATGTCAGGGGCGCCCTGACCAGGTGAATCACCTGGATCTGAAGATCCAAGGACAACGGGGATTTGTCCCAGGTGGACAAGATCTCCTTCTGCAATGCCCTGGTGTGTGATTGGGCATACGGAACGGCCACGAAGGAGGCCACCACGAGTCCCGGGACTCTCATGCAAAAAAATGGATTGACAACCATTTTCGGGATGTCAGCACCCGCACCGCAGACTGGAGAAGTTGCTGACACTTCAGAGGTAGGATACCTTTGCCTCCAAGGAGTCTAGAATCAGAACTAGATACTCCAGACACTGAGTCGGGACCAAAACTGACTCCTGAATGTTCAGGAACCACCCGAAGTCCCTGAGGGTCTAATTGACGATAGTCACCTTTCCTCTAATCTGAGCCACTTTCTGCTCTTAGCAGAAGATCGTCCAGATAGCCCACGACAGCAATACCTCACTGTAACAGAAGGCTAGAACCGGAGCAAGCACCTTGGTGAACACCCTTGGTGCCGAGGCTAGGCCGAAAGGAAGAGCCACAATCGATAGTGGACTTCGCTGATCGCAAGCGCAGAAACTTCTGGTGACTTGCGCAGATCGGAACATGCAAGTAGGCGTCCTTGAAGTCCAAGGACGCCAGAAGAAAATCCCTTTGGTGGAGTGTAGCGATCACCGTGCGAATGGATTCCATGCGGAATTTCTGCACCTTCTCGAAGGCATTCAGGGCCTTGAGGTCCAGGATAGGTCGAACCACGTCCCATTTTTGGGACAACAAACAGATTCGAGTAGAATCCCTGAAAACTCTCCTGTGACGGAACCGGCACAATCACTCCGGACCTGATCAAATCCTGTACAGCCCCCAAGAGGGCTGCCCGACAGGTAGGAAGGAGAGGAAGATTCGAGGGAAAGAATCTGTCTGGGGGCCAGGATCGGAATACTATCCTGTATCCTGAGGTGACCACCTCGCACACCCACCAGTCGGAGATTCGGGAGGACCACCGATTCGTGACCTGCAAAGTCGTCCCCCCACCCCAGAGTCGGGTGGAGGCAAGACTTCACGCGGAGGCGGGCTTGGGAGCCGCTTGTTCGGCTTACGCACCCAGGGGCACTTGTGCCCACCAGCCGCACTGCCGTCAGTCTGAGAGGACCTACCCGTGGACTCTGACTGACGAAAAAACCCCGTTTTGCTGGAAAGGAAGGCCCCTGTTTTCGGCGGGCCTCCTCACTCTTGCTAGTCTAAGGAAGAAGAGTGCTTTTACTTCCCATGACATCCATGACGATGTCATCCAGAGCAGCACCGAAAGGTCTACCACCTTTAAATGGTAGATCTGTCAGGAGCTTCCTAAGGCTAGGTCAGCAGACCAGCACTTCAATCAGATAAGACGACGCAATACCACCGCCGAGACAGAGGCCCTGGATATTAAAGGGGCCGCGTCCAACGTGGCGTCGCACACATAAACCAGGCCCTGAACCAGTTGGTGGGCCAGAGCAACTGTGTCTGGAGGAAGATTATGCTCCTGTACAGCTAGGTGCAACATTTTTGCCCAACCTGTATGTGTTTAAGACACAAGGGTCGCCGCTACCACAGGCCGTAGGGCGGATCCCAACAAGGCAAACATGGCTCTGCTCACCACTTCTGACCTCCTGTCAGTGGGGTCCTCAAATGCAGGAGTCCCCTCCATCGGGAGAGTGATGGCCTTGTTCAACCGGGCGACTGGAGGGTCGACCCTGGGGGAGAAGCCCACTTTTTAAGTAGGGCATCTTCAAGGGGTATCTGATAGACAAACGCCGCGGGACCATAAAAAAATTCTTCTGCGGCTTTTCCCAGACCTTATCAATGAGCTGGTCAAAGAAAGTACATATGGAAAAACCTCTTTAGAAGGCCTGGCCTTAAAAGAACCAAAGGAGACTGTATCCGCCTGAGGTTCTGCATCCGCAGCATTTTAGCTTGAGAGTGTCCCTCACCGCAGCCATGAGTACACTAACAAGCGCCCTGTCATTTACTGACTCAGAACTGGAGTTTTCCTCATAAGGAATGTCCTGTTCAAAACCATCCAATACATTCAGAACTAGGGTCCTGAGCGGTAGTGGCTAGGCCCAGATCTGAATCAGCGCACTGCCCTCATGAAGTAAAGTGGGGGTAGGGCGCTTTTTTGCTCCCTTGCGCTTGCACACAGCTCCCATCCTGGTCAGAAATGATTCCAGGACTGCCCACAACTGGTCCCTAGAGACCGCAGGTGCTGAAGCACTGCCTGTTGTCCACTGACATTTAGGAGACTCCTCAGATAAAAAGTCCACCCACAGGCTGTGCTGACTGAGGAGGGGGCGCCCAGGGGACTCACCAAACCGGACCAGGGACCGCTCAGTTCCGCTGTCTGTACCGCGCTGTGTCAGCGCTGGTGAGCTGTGAGGAGATTCGCGCTGTTACAGCAGCGCTAGAGGCCAAAACTAGTGCTGAAGAGCGCGTGGGCTACAAGAAAATGGCCTCCGCACTTCACTGAGGCGATCCACGGCAAGATGGCCGCCATGACTCAGCAAAAGTGAAAAAAACAGCACACACACAGCGCCACTCGGCGCTCAGGCCCCAAAACACACAAAAAAAGGCCCCAAGCATATCTGCAGACCAGCATTAGCCCCTCCAAGAACAGTGTGACCCCCAGGCACCCCACACAGCACAGCGCCAGCAATGGTGACAGAGAGTGACAATGAAATACAGGGGGAGACAGGGAAAATCCCCCACAGAGAAACACACAGCTTTTTGTACTCACCTGCAGGCAGGAGAGACTACTTACCCGTCCCCTGAGGTACCCACTGGTGTGTTTCTGACAGGACTATCACAGTGCAGTACTGAGTAGCTGTCGGCCCGGTCCACCGCGAAAGATACAGTCAGTCAGGAACTGTTCAGTCTTGAGAGGACCGTGGGAGCATGAAAGCAAACCCGGCCACCCCTGGAGTCATGGGGCCTGTCGTGAACTGAGTCTCACGCACACAAGGCGAGGATCAGCACGCTCGATGGTCGGACAGGGAAGACTACAAGGATATCTTGTACCTAACCTGTTGCCCAGCCGACAGTTGATAGAAGATTCTCAAAAATAAAATAAAAAAGAATTCCAGAAAAGGAATAAAAATAGGTCAGGAGACTGGCTCCTGAGAGAGCCACGTCTTCTCCTTCTGCTAGGCAGAAAAAAACTGAAGTCTGCTGACTGTAGTGGGAGGGTTATGTCCGGAGGGACCGCCCCCTGGGTGGGGCTGTTCAGCTCTGGCTTTTAGAATGTATGTATAACATCTCACATTCTGCCTAGGTCTTCTCCTGCAGGCAGGGACATAACCCACGTGTAAAGTGTAAAGAGACACCGTGTCAGTCTATGGATGATAAGAGAAAAACCCTTTTTTGCTGGAAAGGAAGGACCCGGTTTACGTCGGGCCTCCTTATCCTTGATAGTTTGAGGAAGGAGAGTGCTTTTACCTCCCGTGACATCCTTGATGATGTCATCCAGAGCAGCACCAAAAAGTCTACCACCCTTAAAAGGTAGATCCGTCAGGAGCTTCTTAGAGGCTAGGTCAGCAGACCAGCATTTCAACCAGATGAGACGACGCAATACCACCGCCGAGACAGAGGCCCTGGATATTAAAGGGGCCGCGTCCAACGTGGCGTCGCACACATATATCAGACCCTGCACCATCTGGTGGGCCAGAGCAATAGTGTTTGGAGGAAGGTTATACTCCTGCACAGTTTGGTGCAAAATTTTTGCCCATTCCGTGAGTGTCTGAGACACAAGGGTCGCCGCTACTACGGGCCGTAGGGCGGATCCCAACAAGGCGAACATGGCTCTACTCACCACTTCTGACCTCCTGTCAGTGGGTCCTTAAACGCAGGAGTCCCCTCCATCGGGAGAGTGGTGGCCTTGTTTAAACGGGTGACTGGAGGGTCGACCACCGGGGGAGAAGCCCACTTTTTAAGCAGGGCGTCTTCAAAGGGGTATCTGATAGACAAACGCCGCGGGACCATGAAAGTCTTCTGAGGCTTTTCCCAGACCTGGTCAATGAGCTGGTCAAAGAACGGTACATATGGAAAAACCTTTTTAGAAGGCTTGGTCTTAAAAGAACCAAAGGAGACTGTATCCGCCTGAGGTTCTGCGGTCGCAGCATTTAGCTTGAGAGTGTCCCTCACAGCATCAATGAGTTCACTAACAAGCGCCCTGTCATTTACTGACTCAGAACTGGAGTCTTCCTCACAAGGAATGTCCTGTTCAAAACCATCCAAATATTCAGAGCTAGGGTCCTGAGCAGCAATAGCTAGGCCCATATCTGAATCAGAGCACTCCCCTTGTGGAGATAAAGTGGGGAGAGGGCGCTTTTTTGCTCCCTTGTGCTCACACACAGCTTCCATCCTGGTCAGAAATGATTCCAGGACTGCCGACAACTGGTCCATAGGGACCGCAGGTTCTGGAGCACTGGCTGCTGCCTCTGGCATGCGAGGGGAAGCTGGTGACTCTGACTCCATAATGTCCCTCTCTGAGACCACCCACAGGCTGTGCTGACTGAAGTAGGGGAATGCCCAGGGAACCCACCAACCTGACCAGGACCGCTCGGTTCCGCTGCCCTGTCTCACTGCGCCGCGCTGCTCAGCGTGAGTGAGCTGAGAGGAGAGAGTGTGAGGAGATTTGCGCCGTTCCCAGCAGCGCTAGAGGCCAAACTAGTGCTAGAAAAATGTGCAGCTACAAGAAAATGGCCGCCACAATGTGCTCCGGCGGACCAAGGCAAGATGGCCGCCAATGTAAAACCAGCACACACACCAAACATGGCGCCGAACGGCGCCCAGGCCCCTCACATCCAAAAACAAACAGCCCCAGCGAATGCAGAGCAGCATGAGCCCCCCCCCAGGACAGTATGGCCCCCAGGCACCCCACACAGTACAGCGCCAGCACTAGTGAACAGAGAGTGACATTAAAAAACACAGGGGGAGACAGGGAAATCCCCCACACAAGAAACACACAGCATGTACTCACCTGCAGCCAGGAGAGACTACTTACCCGTCCCCTGAGGGACCCACTGGTGTGTTTCTAACAGAACTATCACAGTGCGGTACTGAGTAGCTGTCGGCCCGGTCCACCGCGAAAGATACAGCCGGACTGTTCTATCTTGAGAGGACCGCGGAGCTGGAAGCCCACCGGCCACCCCTGGAGTCGTGGGGCATGTCGTGAACTGAGTCTCACGCACACAAGGCGAGGATCAGCATGCTCGATGGTCGGACAGGGAAGACTACGAGGATATCTTGTACCCAACCTGTTGCCCAGCCGACAGTTGATAGAAGATCTCAAAAGAATAAAATAGGAAAAAATTCCAAAAGGAATAAAAATAGGTCAGGAGACTGGCTCCTGAGAGAGCCACGTCTTCTCCTTCTGCTAGGCAGAAAAAAACTGGAGGTCTGCTGACTGCAGTGGGAGGGTTATGTCCGGAGGGACCGCACCCCTGGGTGGGGCTGTTTAGCTCTGGGTGTTTAGAATGTATGTATAACATCTCACATTCTGCCTAGGTCTTCTCCTGCAAGCAGGGAAATAACCCACGTGTAAAGGTGTAAAAGACACGCTGTGTCAGTCCATGGATGACAAGAGAAATAATTTGTTCTGCATTGACTTCAATGGCATGCAATACCGCATGCGGCCAAAGGCGGGTGGCGCCGGAGAGCCTCGGAAACAGCCGGAAAGGCCCGAGGACAGCTCGGCTGACCTTGGCAAACCTTGAAAAGGCTCGGAACCTAGTATTTCCGAACGGCGCCAATCGGTTACGATTGGCTCCGGCACCCCCCCCCACCTCAGGCCAAACACGGTACTGCACACCGCTTTGGCCTGAATCCTGCTGGTTTTGTGAGACAACAGTCGCAAACGGAGTTAGGATTATTAAAAAAACAGTGCTCTTATTGTGAATCGCTCGTTAACCGCGTTACTCGCAATCCGAGGTTCCACTGTAGTAGCTATGACATCACTGTGCTGTACATATGTGCAGACGGCAGAGCTGTGGGAGGGACTTAGCAGGTCTCACCCACAACAGGCAACTACAGGAGGGGCGGAGACGAGACCAGTCACCTTGCACAAGGAGAGAGACCCCCGGTCTTTATTACAGGAAGCTTCTGCACAAAGGTAAAGTTTCATGCTGGATTACTGCACAGACCCGGAAGAAATACACAAAGTACACCAAGATTTAAGGAAAAATACATGACTCTTGTATTTAGACAGCATTTGCTTATGCTGGAGTTTAGCTTTAAAATGGATTCCTGTCTATGTGGAGCCCCTTGGACCCTGCCTGTAATTAGGGTCTTCACTTTTCTCCAAGTCCCATCCCTTCCATCATGGCACAGCTCCTACTGCACCCTGAAGTTCTGGCATTTGACAGTTGAATGACAGGGAGACTTCACCTGCTGTGCTTGTTCCAAATCAGAGAGGGGAGCGGAGAAACCGTTAAACTCACCAGATCCTCCGCTCCCTCATTATTTTCGGTGGACTGTCCCTCAGTGTTAGCACATCCAGAGTAGGGCTATTGACCCTGCTCTGGTCTTTATGGCATCAGGATCCTAGAACGCTAGAGCATGGGGGTGCAGAAGCTGCAGGGAGCAGTCTAGCTATGTAGCTAGTAAGGTTGGCTACTTTATGTGGTTGTAAACCTCAGACATGAAATATGAACAAAGCAAATCCCTCTACAGTTTGTACTTGTTCCAATTAAGAGCACCAAGTGTTATTTCTGTCGAATGCTTCATTCCTCTGTTCTTTGCATGAATCACTTCTGACAAGTTTTAATGACCCCAAGAGAAAGATGGTGTCAGGGGAGGGAGCTCCAGTTGCTTGACAGCCTCGGCTCTATTCCTATGTACAGGGGGTGTTTCTCTTCCCTCCAATCAGCTGCCTGAGCTCTCCTCACGGAGCTCTGCAGTGTGTGATTTCAGCTCTCCACCCCTTTTTTTCCTCAACTCTTAGGGCCCTTTCACACGGGCTTTCCGATTAGGTCCCCCTGTCAGTTTTTCAGGCAGACTTGATAGGACGCTCCATTCAGCCCTATCAGATATCCGATCCGATCCTGTCTGTGAAATCCAGACGTATGGAAACCCTATGTTTCACTCGTCTGAAGAATCGGATCGGAAGAAAACAGAAAAGGCAGCCCATTTTCATCCGATCTCCATAGAGGACAGCGGGGCTTTGACAGGTCCGTCCCTGCACAGTGAGCAGAGACAGACCTGTCATCCGCCTTCTCAGCGGGGGATCAGAGGATCGATCCCTGCTGAGCAAAGCGGAGTCTTTACACTGACAAGCCATATAGGAAAAGACCCTTAAGCCCCTTTCACACTGCCGCGACGTAAAAATCGTGCAATTTTGCCACCACTTCAGGGAATGCCTGTGTTAACTTGAGGTCTATGGATCTCAACTCGCATCAAAGTTGGACCAAAGTAGCACAGTGACTACTTCGAAGTCACACAGCCATGAATGGTCATCATTGGGAATCATGAAAGGGGCCTTAGACAAGCTTTATAAATTCTGGACATTGAACGGTTGTAGAGAAGAGAAGACTGCAGATAATCAGGTACAACTGATGTAGGAGGATTTGTTTCAATTTTCCACATTACCTGAGGCCAGTCACTTCACTGGGTATATGCAAGGTCGGCTTACAGGGAGTGAATTTCTTTCCCAGAGCCACGGGGTGCAGAAAAGATTTTTGCTTGATTCCCCCATCAACACAGACAGTCCCAACCAGGAGAAGACCGTGATTATTGCTATTGGCTATAGCAGCTGCTAGCGATAATCGCAGGTAAAACGCAGCTTACTAGTTGCATGGTACCCAAGTTGATCGATCAACTTGGTACATTCAGCCTGCCATACACGGTTCGAATCTTGGTCATCTCCTGTTAAACCGGCTGAGAGTCAAACAATGTATGGCCTTGCCTTATGGTTTACAACCACTTTGAAATTTAACTGATAAAAAGGAAACACTTTTTGTTAACTGCTGTATCATTTCCTGTTGAGTTGAGCAGTCATCTAAGACTGCAAGCTGTGCAATGGGTGGCCCATTTTCTCAATGCCCCCCCCTGCTCTGCAGCGTGTGCCAATGTCATCTAGGGTGCCAGCAGATGACTCCTTCTCCCTGTGCTGCTAAACACACGATCGGGTGCTGAGCGTTGATGTTACTTGGACAAAAAAGTACTAAAGACGGAAGAGCACAAAGTAAAAAGAAATAAACAGCAACAACAGGGGATGCAAAATTTTGGTGGACCTTAAAAAAAATATCCCTTTTAGCAGGTTGACTTTAATCCTGAAATGTGAGCAATAATTTACATTAGCGAGCTTTTTCAGTTGCCTGGGGCGTCCTATACAACTCCTGTGAAAGCTAAATGAAGGACTGCTCAGACTTAGTGATAAAACAGGAAGTTCTGGACAGCCGCACTCCAAAAAAAGTTTTCGCCTTTTATTCAAAAAATGAAATCAAAAATACATGCCACAGCAGAACGGACAGAAGAGCTGATGCGTTTCACACTAACAAACAGTGCTTAGTCATAGCTTGTAGACTTACAGTGGGTATAGAAAAGAATTAGCCTAAAATGTATTGATTTGGCCTCAACACAAAACGATATGTCTGGTGGAAATCCAATCGCACTCACCATCCAAATAACACCATTCCTACAGTAAAGCATGGAGGGTGTAATATCCTGGTATGGGGTGTTTCTCTGCAGCAGGGACTGGAGCACTTGTCAAAATGAAAAGAAAAATGGATGGGGAAAAATATCAAAATCTGCTGCTCTCTGCCAGAAAGTTGTCAATGGGAAGAAGCTTTACCTCCCAACATGACAAAGACCCAAAGCACACAGCAAGAATGACCACACAGCAGTTGAAGGAGAAAAACGTATATGTCCTTGCATGGCCTAGTTAGAGCCCAGACTTAAACCCCATTGAAAATCTGTGGAAGGACTTGAAGACAGCAGTCCACAAATTGTCGCCATCAAATTTAACTGAACTTGAGCAGTTCTGCAAAGAAGAGTGGGCAAATATTGCAAAGTCTAGATGTGCAACGTTAGTAGAGACATCCCAACAGACTAATTAAAGCAAAAGGTGGCTGACATAAGGGGGGGTGATCCTTTTTCCAACTCAGGGATTCCGTTTTTGATTTATTTATTTTTTACATGTTGGTGTTCTATCTTTCACTTGGGTTGGATGTTAGAAGTTGCACTAATAAATACAGCTGGATAAAACAAAAACTGTGCTTGTCTTCATTTCGGAAAAGCAAAAAAATTTGATCATTTTAAAGGGGGTAATTCTTTTCTATACCCACTGTAAGGAGTAGGAGCCTCAGAATAAAATGAGGTTTCGGTTTTTTACCTTTTGCAGTCATAGGCCCCATGTACACGGGACGCTGCTAAACGTACGTTCAGAGGCAGTTGGACGTTTTTTTCAACTGCTCCTGAACTCATTTAATGTTATCCTATGTGAACATGTACACAGTCTCGCTTATTGCCGTTTTTAGGCAGTTGCGTTTAACAGCGTTTCTTTGAAAGCAAAAAAAATGGGTTCAGACGCAGAAGATTTCCGCGTTTCAGACGACAAACGCGACTAAACGCGGTAACCTGCGTTTAGCAGCGTTTCGTTTATATGCGTTTTTCATTTTTGTAAATTTAAAGAAAAAAAAAAACAAATTCTTTTTGAAACACTTCTAAACGCAAACGCGGGTAAACGCGGCATGTAAACGCGGCAAAACAGACGTTTTAAACGTGGGTTACTATCTGTCAAGTTTAATCATTTAGGAGTAGTTGTAAAAACGTCCCGTGTACATGGAGCCTTATACGCAAGCCATAGCAGGTTGCAATCAGTCCAAAGAAAAAAAAAACTTGCATTCTTTCAGAGCAAGTGTTTCAGATATAAGAAGGAACCCTGCAGCTTGAAGAATCCATGGCCATGAAAAGGAGAAAGGGAGGAGGAAAAAAAAAAAAAAAAAACTCCAACCTTCTGGTTAAAAAAATACACATCTACAGTAATAATAGAGTTGAAAAGAAAAAGAAGAGGAAAAAAGTATATTCTAATTATCCAAAGTAAACAGAAGCGGACCAGAGAAAAAGCGGCGCTATTCATATTAAAATGGGGGGCGCCACTTTTAATCAATGCAATTTCTCCCCGGGCACAATGCCTGGCCGCACTAAACTCGGTCAACTGTTGCTCTTGCTTATATATTCATACCACTTTAATAGCGGTGCTGAAAAAAAAAAAAAAAAAACACCAATTGGCTTTCTATACACTGGCGATTCTCACACATAATGCACTTTTTGAAAAAAAGAAAAAAAAAATCAACACATGATATGAAAGGCTCTTTTCGGACCTTTTCTCCCTTTCATCGCATCTTTTTTTTTCCTCTCCTACGTCTGTTTGTAGTAATCTGCCTTTACTTTCTCATTGCTACAGAACAAACAAGGGGGGAGAGTGCTATCAAAAGGGGCTCAGTGTGTAATGGCTCCTTCAGAATTAATTTAGCTTCTTCAAATCCATTGAGCACCCAGGTCCCCCCCCCCCCCCCTCCTCTTCTTCTTCTCCTGTTCTGCTCACTCTTCTCAAATCATTTCGAGATGAGTTCAGCCCATAGCCTTTGTAATCCCAGCAAAAGCACTTAAAGTGCTCAGTAGGTGTTCATCACGACCATCTGGTCAAAAGCAAAACAAGCTGCTGATTCCATCTTTGAATGGAATGAAGCAAGTGTGAATTAGCCTCTTCAATTAGCACGATTACAACCTGTCAAGTACATATTGTTCAGCGGGATTATTACAGTACTGGTCACTGCAATTATTCTGCTGAAGCTTTCTCTGTTCCTCCTCCTCCTTCTACGGGTTCAGCCTGTCATAGGTGGATGCAGCTCCCTTAAAGACAGAATCATTTTAAGAATGTGGAAGGCATCAATGGAATTGCAAGAGTTCCACTTTTTCCTCTCTAGAGTCTACGTGTTTATCAAACGCTCCTGTCCCCCGTGCAGATACAAAACGGGCGACACATTCCAAAATAGCTCTTACTTTAGGGCCGCACAATATACTTCTGATCAACGACTTATTTAGCACTTTAAAAATATTTGAATTGAATCACAAATGCATTTATTCTAATTATCAGTATTAAAATATTTTTTTTTTTGCGCAAAAAAAAAAAAAAAAATAATGCCAAAATGTTATATTCTAATCATCTTTATTAAAATATATTTATTATTTTTTTGCGTATAAAACAAAAAAAAAAATCCAAGAATGTAATTTTTGAACCATCGTTACTAAAATATATTCATTATTTTTTGCATATAAGAAAAAAAAAATTCTAACCACCTATATATATATATATTTTAATAAAGATGGTTAGAATTTTTTTTTTTCTTATACACAAAAATAGGAAAAGGAATATATTTGAATAAAGATGGTTCGAATATTACATTTTTGGATTTTTTTTTTTTTTTTTACGCAAAAATAAAAAATCCCAAAATTTTAATAGTCTAACCATCTTTATTAAAATATCTATTCTTTTTTGCTTACATTAAAAAAAAATCCAAAAATGTAATATTCTAACCATCTTTATCAAAAATATATTTATTCTTTTTTGCGTACATATAAAAAAAAAAATTTTCTTTTCTAAGCATCTTTTTTCAAATATATTTATTATTTTTTGCATATAAAAACAAAAATAAAATCCAAAAATGTACTATTCAAAACTATTTATTATGTTTTGCATATATAAAAAAAAAAATCCCAAAATGTTATATTCTAACCACCTTTATTAAAATATTTTTTTTTTGCGTATAAAAACAAAAAGAATTCAAAAATGTAATATTCTAATCATCTTTATTAAAAAATATTTATTATTTTTTGTATATATATATATATATATATATATATATATATATATATAAAAAATGCCCAAAAAAATCCAAAAATGGTAAATATATATATATATATATATATATATATATATATATATATATAAAAATGTAATATTCTAACAATCTTTATTAAAATATATTTATTCTTTTTAGCGTATATAAAAAAAAAAATATTTTAATCATCTTTATTCATTTTTTGCGTAAAATTATATATATATATTTTACGCAAAAAATGAATAAAGATGATTAAAATATTTTTTTTTCTATATATACGCAAAAAATAATAAATATATTTTGGTTAGAATATAAAAATTTTGGATTACTTATATATATATATAAGTAATCCAACATTTTTATATTCTAACCAAAATATATTTATTATTTTTTGCGTATATATTATAACAAAATCCAAAAATGTAATATTCTAACCCAGGGTTTCTCAACTCCAGTCCTCAAGGCGCCCCAACAGGTCATGTTTTCAGGCTTTCCCTTAGTAATTACCACAGCCTTTTCATCTGAGGGAAATCCTGAAAACATGACCTGTTGGGGCGCCTTGAGGACTGGAGTTGAGAAACACTGTTCTAACCATCTTTATTCAAATATATTTATTATTTTTTGCATATATAAAAAAAAAAAAAAAAAATATCCAAAATTTGTATTTTCTAATCATCTTTATTAAAATATATTTATTGTTTTTGCGTATATATAAATATGGTTTCCCAAGTAGAGTAGTACACTGTCATTAGACAAGATACCTGGGTTGTTTATGTTTTTATGTATAAATCACAAAGTGCAGCGCTAAGAATAAATAAAAAGTCCCAATGTTGAGAAAATATGACATCTCAAATAAAAAAAATAAAAAACAGTCCATTAGGTGTAGGTCCACACACAGAAAATGCTGGGAAGAATCCATCACCAAGAAGGAAAGGTTCACACTGACTCTTACCCCCAATGAGTGGACTACTTAGGTCAAAATTAGTCAAACACACTTGTAAATCCTCCACTTAGACTTCACCATACACACGGGGAGATAGATTGCATGAACACCTCAGACAGACTGCTGCTCCCAGTATCAGCTCCATCACAATGTAAACTAGAAGTGTGTGTAATCAATGTATATTGGTGAGTCTGGCTATGCCCAATAGGTTCTGTTTTGTATTATAATTTTTGAAAATGTTATTTTCTAACCAGCTTTCCTAAAAATAAATGTATTTATTTTTTCGTATTAAAAAAAATTATATACATTTTTCTAACCATCTTTACAAAAATAAAAAATTTTATACAAAAAAAGAATACAAAACGTATTTTCCCCAATCATATTTACTGAAATTATTTTTTATACGCAAGAAAAAAAAAAAAAAGTGAGGGTAAAAATGAAAAAACATCTGCTTTTCCATGAAATACTCATTCCCAGAATGCTCACATTCATTTTCTAAACACATTTTACTTCTTTAAATAAAAAAATTTCAAATTAAAAATTAAAAAAAAACTAACACCGCAATAAAGAGGATGTCTTAAAATAACCTTTTAATTACACACACCAAAAAAAAGTAAACGAGGCAGGACAAGCAACTCACCAACGCATAGCAGGATATAAACATATTGCTTTTTTTAAACCTGCCCAACACATGATTGGATGTTAAAAGAAACTCCAATTTCCCCCAAAATTTCTCAGCTTAGTATAGAACTTCCAATGAGGATGAAGAAGACCTTGTAGGCTTAACTACATCTCAATCTTGGGTATTTAGATTTATTTCTGTGCTATACTGTATGTTTTTAAGGTTCAAAGTGACCTGACAAAAACTAATTATACAAGTAGACTTGTCGGAATAGCGAGAATGGCTCCGCTTAGCTCTAGAACCTCACTGGAATTTTTTTTTTTTTTTTTAAGAAAAAACACTTCAAAGCATAAAAATACCACAACTGAATAATTTTTTTTTCTTGTACTTTATGCATCACATCGCTAACACTTTTTTTTGTTTGTACAATTTTGCTTCTTTGAATTTTAGGAGTTAAATTCATTTGTTTTCTGCTGTTTAACTTCGGCAGAGCCATTATCAAACTAACCATCATAATAGACTAATAAAATGAAAAGATGTAAAATTTATAGCTAAATGGAAAAAAGTACTTTACTCCACTTGAAGGTTTATGAAGAAGGTTTTCTAATACTTCAACTTTTTAGCATGTTTTCAACAACTTTTTCTCCCGATAACACCATAGCAATAAAATGATGTAAAATGTACTTTCAGTCATTTCTATAGTTTGGTTTTAGTAAAGGGAGTAGCATGGGCCAAAGGAAAACAGATTTGGCATGGCTGATCTATTCAGCAAAAAAAGTTTATGGTTATTTGGATATTATTTTATTATTATTGCTAATATAGTCCTTGAAAAATCGAACATCATCATAATATATTTTACTAACAAAACAAATAAATCTAATAGCATTATAATATATTTTACTAACAAAACACAAATAAATCTAACAACATAATAATATATTTTACTAACAAAGCACAAATAAATCTAATAACATTATAAATAAAATTAAAATAAATACAATTAGTAAAATATATTATAATATATAATACAATAGTATTTATTTTAATTTTATTTATAATGTTATTAGATTTATTTGCGTTTTGTTATATTATATTATATATTATAATATATTTTACTAACAAAACACAAATAAATCTAATAACATTATAAATAAAATTAAAATAAATACAATTATATTATATATTATAATATATTTTACTAATTGTATTTATTTTAATTTTATTTAGAATGTTATTAGATTTATTTGTGTTTTGTTAGTAAAATATATTATTTTATTAGATTTATTTGTGTTTTGTTATAAATCTAATAGCATTATAATATATTTTACTAACAAAACACAAATAAATCTAATAACATTATAAATAAAATTAAAATAAATACAATTAGTAAAATATATTATAATATAATAGTATTTATTTTAATTTTATTTATAATGTTATTAGATTTATTTGCGTTTTGTTATATTATATATTATAATATATTTTACTAATTGTATTTAATTTTATTTTATTTATAATGTTATTAGATTTATTTGTGTTTTGTTAGTAAAATATATTATTATGTTGTTAGATTTATTTGTGTTTTGTTAGTAAAATATATTATAATGCTATTAGATTTATAACAAAACACAAATAAATCTAACAACATAATAATATATTTTACTAACAAAACACAAATAAATCTAATAACATTATAAATAAAATTAAAATAAATACAATTATATTATATTACTAACAAAACACAAAGTATAGCAGAAAGTTTATTTTAAAAGCTAGGAGCTTTAAAAAATTTAGGTTAGCCAACACAAGTCTATTGCCTAAATGCCAAACTTTTCGCTGAATCACATTTTTAGAAAAAATAAATAAAAAATAAAAAACACAATATATTACGTTTTGAAAAGCAAGGCTAAAAAAAAAAATTAAAAAAAAAAATTAAATAAAAAATGTAAATGCAAGAATTACAAATGAGATCTTTAATATGCAGGTTGGACTATTTCTGCAATGATTTGATTTCATTCGGTTTTTGTTGATGTCATTACATAACTTCAATCAAACTAGCTACTCAAAATACACCACCACCTAAAAATTAAAATTGAGTTTATTTTTATTTTTTTATTATTTCAAATTAATCATTTTGATTGACTTATTTAAAAATTTTATATTTCCCCATTTTTATATATTTTTTTTTTTTTTCTTTAAATGACGGGAAATAATGCATCTATTCCGAAGGGTGAAAAAACTAAATAAATTAGGAACAGTTATACAAAGATTGTGATAATTTGGAACTGAAAGGGTGTAAAATGCAATTTTGAAAGCGGCAGGAATAATGATGGTTATATTTGTTGCGTTGTATTTTGCCCGTGTATATTTTACTATCCAAACATATCACTAGCCAGAGACAGTTTCACAGAATAGCAGGGAGTGAGGCAGCACTGATGGAATAATAATTTCCATGTTTAATAATTGATGTAGTCATTTTGAATCGTTCTGCATAGACTACTGCGTGTGAGTAGATTGCATTAACACTGCTTAAACATTTCAACTTGTCAGAATGGCCAACTCCATTTTGGATATATTTGCAGTTATTTCCTCCTCGAAACAGTAATAATGGCAAAATAAATATGTGCCTCTATTTTATAATCACTAAACATTAATGAATATTTTATATCTTTTTAAATCTCATTGTTTAATTTAAAAGGGTGAAATTAAGTCTCCTTCCAGCAATGTGCCAATTATCTGAAGATCAAACAATAACCCGGCCATTATACTAGGTTCTGTTTATATTTCAGAAGCTAATTTGGAGTTGCAGAAAAGGACGGCGGGAGTTATATGAGGAATAATGTCAAGGGGTGCCCTCTTGTGGGTAAAATTAGAACTACATGTGCAGAAAAAGACTACACTTGATACAAAAATATAAGAAATGGATTTCGCTACAGCATAGGTTTCAACCATTTATGCAAGCAAATTATAAAATTAGGGAGGTCAATGTCAACAATGTATTCTTATTTCAAAGCGTTTTTTCAGCTTGTCACCAAAAGAAGCAGTTAAAGTGGTTGTATGGCTTTGTTTTAAAAAAAAAAAAGACACAAACATGTTATACTTGCCTCCACTGCACAGTTCGTTTTGCACAGAGTGACCCCGATCCTCGTCTTCTGGGGTCCCTCGGCGGCTGTCTCGGCTCCTCCCCGCAAGAGCTAACCCCTCCTTCATGGGAAGCACTCTCCCGACTGTATCACTCGGCCCCGCCCCCTCGGCGCGGCGCGTCATTGGATGTGATTGACAGCAGCACGAGCCAATGGCTGCGCTGCTATCAATCTAGCCAATCTAGCAAATCAACCGTCAGAATCTGTGAATAAGAGGACGCCAGGGGACGCGCACAGCAGGTGAACGGGCTCAGGTAAGTAAAACGGGGGGGGGGCTGGGGGGCCGTCATTGACAGGTGTTTTTTCACCTTAATGCATAGGATGCATAGGATGCATTACGGTGAAAAAACACAAACCTTTAGGCCTCATGCCCACGGACGTTTTTACAGCCGCGTTTTTGAGCGTTTATTACAGCTTAAAAACGCCTGTCCATGTTAGTCTATGGCTTCATGCCCACCTAGACGTTTTTGAGCTGCAAATAGCATAGACGTTTTTAAGCTGTAAAAAAAACCCAGGACCAGTGCGTTCCTCAGCGTCAGAATTAGGCAGAAAAAACCGCGAGCGTCAAAAACCACGCAAAAACGCGCACTAACGCGCGGTCGCGTTTTTAGCTCCGACGTTTTTTTTTTGTTTTTTTTCCAAAAAAAAAAAATATTTACAATAACATGGACAGGCGTTTTTAAGCTGCAAAAAACGCAGCTGTAAAAACGCCAGTGGGCATGAGGCCTTAAAGAGCATACCAACATTCACCTTTGGAACATGTTACACCCATATTTAGGGTGTAATATAGTGCCTTGAAAAAGTATTCATACCCCTTGGCATTTTCCAAATTTTGTCATGTTACAACCAAAAATGTAAATGTATTATATTAGTATTTTATGTGATAGACCAACACAAAGTGGCACATATTTGTGAAGTGGAAGGAAAATTATAAATGGCTTTCAATTTCTTTTTACAAATAAATATCTGAAAAGTGTGGTGTACAATGTATTCCGCCCCATTTATTCTGATACCCCCAACTAAAATCTAGTGGAACCAATTGCCTTCAGAAGTCACCTAATTAGTAAATAGAGTCCACCTGTGTGTCATTTAATGTCAGTATTAATACAGCTGTTCTGTGACGCTCTCAGAAGCTCTCAGAGGTTTGTTAGAGAACCTTAGTGAACAAACAGCATCATGAAGACCAAGGAACACACCAGACAGGTCAGGAATAAAGTTGTGGAGTTTAAAGCAGGGTTAGGTTATAAAAAAAATACCCCAAGCTTTGAACATCTCATGGAGGACTGTGCAATCCATCATCTGAAAATGGAAAGAATATGGCACAACCGCAAACCTACCAAGACATGGCCGTCCACCTAAACTGACAGGCCGGGCAAGAAGAGCATTAATCAGAGAAGCAGCCAAGAGGCCCCATGGTAACTCTGGAGGAGCTGCAGAAATCCACAGCTCAGGCGGAGAATCTGTCCACAGGACAACTATTAGTTGTGTACTCCACATATCTGGCCTTTATGGAAGAGTTGTAAGAAGAAAGCCATAAGAAGTCCCATTTACAGTTTGCGAGAAGCCATTTGGAAGAAGGTGCTCTGGACAGATGAGACCTAAGTTAAACTTTTTGGCCTAAAAGCAAAACGCTATGTGTGGCAGAAAACTAACACTGCACATCACCCTGAACACACCATCCCCACATTGAAACAAAATTCACTCTCTAGATGTGCAAAGCTGGTAGAGACATCCCTAAAAAAAAACTTGCAGCTGTAATTGCAGCGAAAGGTGGTTCTACAAAGTATTGACTTGGTGGGGCCAAATACAAATCCACACTTTGCACATATTTATTTGTAAAAAAAATTGAAAAACCATTTATCATTTTCCTTCCACTTCACAATTATGTGCCGCTTTGTGTTGGTCTATCACATAAAATCCCAATAAAATACATTTGTGTGCTTTTGGTTGTAACATGACAAAATGTGGAAAATTTCAAGGGGTATGAATACTTTTTCAAGGCACTGTATATGTAGCATGTCCCAGCTCATATACCACACGCCCCACACCCCCTCTCCCCACTGTTACAGCAGGCAGGTAATTTTCTCCCCCACACCAACTGTCAGATTTTGAAAAACGCCCACACACCAGCATAGTTCATTCACAGCAATGTATGAATAAATAAACTACAAATTCCATCTGACACTGCAGGCGGCTAGTAGTTCTAAAAGACTTCAAGGGCGCTGATGATTACCCTCATAGTCCATTCAGCTCTGTAATTGCCCCATACGAAGGTACAGACACAAAACCAGATGGAGAGTGTACAGGAGCCTGACATTGCACCTGCAATCCACTGATCGCAGGTGTAATGCTTTGCAGGTGCCTGTAAGAAACAACAAATGCATTTTTTTTTTCCTGCAAAAATATGTGCATTCATGATTTTTCCCAAAAAGGTAAACGTGGCCTTTAACTTCGTGTGACTACCCAAGAATACAAGAAAAGCAATAATCAAGGTCACTTGTAGAACTTCAAGCAAATACATACAAAACACACCTTTTAGTTCAGTAACCCTCATAATAATAATTAGGTGAATTTTAAGATCAGAGTAATTGCCCGTATTTTGACTTTATATTGCTATCCTATCATTTTCACCACACCTGACACCATGAGGGAATCAGAGTCTTTAGCTCTGCCCAGTGCAGTCAGACTATCTTGTTTTTTAGGTTCTTAGGCCTCATGCACACTGGGTGTTTAGCCCCCGATGCATGAGGCTCCAGTGTTAACGTATAGGTGGAGGGCACGTGTGCACCATCCAGTCTTGTTAAACTCCAGCAGCCATAAGAGGCTGAACGATCTATGAATGGCACTCTATGAATGGAAGAAGCAGATCTTTCCTCCCGCCTTTCCATTCAGAGTGTTTTTCATTGTGGGAATGAGTACAGGCAGTGCCGGTGTCCCGTCGAGAAGTGCCCCCTATCGAGAAATGTCTGGGTGGAACTGCGCATGCGCCGCGCAGTACGGAGCCGCAGAACAGCTGAGTTCACGATCAGCTGTTGTCTCGCGTTGCCAAGGCACATCCATGTAGGTGAGGGGCGGATATTTACACGAAGGGGGCAGATTTTTAAATGATGGGCAGTGGTGGGGGCAGAATTTTTAATCTGCAAAATAAATCTTTATCTGCTATCCTTTCTGGACGCTTGCAGAGCGTGTTTAGTCAATTGAAGGGCGGATTTTTCTATATTAGATAAAGATTTATTTTGCAGATTTGTTTGGCCATCGATAAAAATGTCAATGGCCCGACTACCTGGAGAATACAGTAGCTAGTATCGTGGCCAGCGGTGCCACCAGTGGCATCAGTCCTCAGTTCACCTCCTGATAGACTGGGGTAGATGTGAGAGCTTGTCCCGTGCCCACATCAACACAACCTAGCAGGAAATGGGCAGCTCTCAGCAACCAAGGTTCTGCCTAACGCTACAACTGATCTCTGGTGTATTCCACGTTGCTCTGGATGTTGGACGAGCACTCAAATCTATCCTGGACCATCATGTGGTGAACTGAGGCTTGGTACAAATAGCACTCCTGCTAACCTCGGTACTAGTGCAACATTCACGAAACAAGCAAAGCCACTGACATGCCAGCACACCTTCTGAGTGCAAGCATTGTTTTAGGCCTGGTTCACACCTGTGCATTTTTTTCTGCATTTTCAGTTTTGCAGAAACACACTACAGTCCATTTAACATGGTTTTCTATTAAAATAGTTCACATCTTTGCATTTTATGGAAAGAGCCAGGGACTTTTTTCTGGTTTTTGGTTCCATAGACTTCAATGGATCAAAACGTGCATTAAAAAACACAAAATGTACCTGGAATATGCAAACTGCAACCTGCAAAGGTGTGACCCAGGCCTTAAAGAGAAAAGTATTGGTTTGATAATGCACCAAGGTCAGTAAGCGCTCTTTTTCAATTCAGCTTTCACCCTCCAGTATCCACTAAAACAAATACTTTAGGTGGGTTAATGCAATGAAGCCCACAAGGATATGTAATGAAGCGTAGCGCAATATCCACTAACATTAAAATAATTATTCGCTGTGAATATCTAAATTAAAAATAAGCAATCACTGACCACACCCATGGACGTAACGCGTATGGGAGTGTGACGTCACCCACAGTCATCACGCTCTTGGCGTTTGCCAGCCGATGCATGTAATATATGCGTTTTTAGCTAGCACTGCTGAAGTGCCATTGATGCAAGTACAAATATCAATTTTATGTTTATTTTTTTACGGAGAGCACTAGATTGTGTGTTGAGTTTCCTTATATATTATTACCACGAGACTGGAAGCCGGTATAGCGATATAGGATACACTGAAGCTGGGACATCAGATCTGCATCTTCAGTTCCCTTAACCACTTATCGACCGGCTCACGCCGATAAACGTCGGCAGAATGGCTCTCCTGCGCAAACTGACGTACCTGTACGTCAGTCCGCAAAAGCAAGATAGCGCGCGTGCCTGCGGGAGCGTGCCCGCAGACTTGATGTCTGCCGGCGGTCCACGATCGCGGCGAGGAGAGGCAGAGCGGGGAACTGCCTATGTAAACAAGGCATTTCCCCGTTCTGCCTAGTAACATTACAGAGATCTTCTGTTCCCCGTCATCAGGAACATCGATCTCTGTCATGTTTCAGTTAGCCCATCCCCCCCTACAGTTAGAACACGCTGAGGGAACACAATTAACCCCTTGATTGACCCCTAGTGTTAACCCATTCCCTGCCAGTGTAATTTTTACATTGATCAGTGCTTTTTTTTTTTTTAGCACTGATCAATGCAATAACGTCACTGGTCCCCAAAAAGTGTAATTTGGGGTCAGATTTGTCCGCCCCAATGTCGCAGTCCCGCTAAAAATCGCAAATCGCCACCATTACCAGTAAAAAATAAAATAAAAGTCCCTAAACCTATTGCGCAATTTGTAAATGCGATAACTTTTGCGAAAACCGATCAATATACGCCTATTGCGATTTTTTAAGCAAAAATATGTAGAAGAAAATATATCGGCCTAAATTGATGAATAAATTTGTTTTTTTTTTATATATTTTTGGGGATATTATAGCAAAAAGTAAAAAAATTGTGTTTTTTTCCAAATTGTCAGTCTTTTTTGTTTATAGCGCAGAAAATAAAAACCGCAGAGGTGATCAAATACCACCAAAAGAAAGCTCTATTTGTGGAGGGAAAAAGGACGCAAATTTTGTTCGGGTACAGCGTCGCACGACTGTGCTATTGTCAGTTAACGCGTCGAAGTGCCTAATTGTAAAAAGTGCTCTGGTCAGGAAGGGGATAAAATCTTCTGGGGCTGAAGTGATTCAAGTGTAACAGCGTATTGTGACCTACTGGTAAAGCAGAGGTCATAACAGAAAGGTGAGAGGCTAGAGTACACAAGGTGTTGGTGTGGCACTTAATCTTGTTGCAAGTTTTCACGTGGTCTAGGATCAGGGATATCGATTTTGGATTAATTTATACACATCGCTTGTGGCATTATTTACATATATGGACACTGTTATATGTGATCACTTATTTATAATTTAGATATTCACATTGAATAGTTATTTTGATGTTAGTGGGTATTGCGCTATGCTTTGTATGAGAGTTATGCGAATATATGGTGAAGTGTGGTGGAATCACTTTTTTGGTGTGTGAGCAGCAATACATTCTTTCATTTTTCATACACGTTATTTGATTTTGTTTTTGGTTGCGCTAATTAGTACACTTTGGTTTTTGGGGTTGTGTAATGTAGACTTGAAAATGCCGAATTAAGCTTTTCAGGTTTTACAGAACCTGGGAAATACATAACTCCTGAAAGGAAGGGAGGGAAAATAAAACAGAACATTAGCTGTTTGGGTACAGCACTGTCAAGCATTTATGATGGTTAATGAGACTTTTATTAGAGCCCAGCTCTATGAAGATGCTCACTCACCTCTTGTATTGTGCAGCTCCCTGAAAACTGCAGGTTGTACTCCCTCTGGACTTCGCGGTGAGTGATGATCAGCATGAAGTTCTGTTTTAATGAATCCTCTGGCTGAGAGCTGGAGGGATGGAAATAGAGACATGAAGTCAGCAAGGACAAGTAGTGGCATGTCTCTTCAGAGCTACCTCACCTCTCGAGAGGGCCAGGGCTGCCATACAGGCAAGTCCGGGCACAGACCGGCCCAATCAGCAGATCTGCTACAGTACTGACCACATACAGACATCACGCCCTGTGCGCCCGTTACTTCTCAGACACATAGGCAACACTGACATTATTACGTCTAATTTGTTCAAAATGTACTCTCGGCATTACCGCAGGGACTTGGACCACACAGGGCCACCCTGGCGTGTTATAACACATGTCACAATGTCACTACACACAGGTAATGCAGGAGCACAATATTGCATTAACTAGTCTCTGAAGTAATATATAGATTCCAGTATATTTGGATCGTATAATTAACATAGGTTAATGATTGCTCTTACAGGGATGGCAACCCTATCTTAAAGTAAACCTGTAACAAACCAAGGCAATTAAAACAGCAAACATGATGAAATAAAATTCATAACCCGAGGTTACCTTCAGCTGATGCAGCACATCTAAACAATACATAGGTTCATAAGTATAGGAAGCCACATATATGTTCAAATTTTGACTTTCCTTGCAAAATTCTAAAATTGGATCAACCCACTTCCACCTATTGAGGCTCACAATTGGTCCTCATCTGCCTGCATGCTTGAGATTTCTTCAGAGCACCCAGGTATCCTCCAAAACCTAAGTACTCAATTGTGCAAGCAGAAGCCATGGACTTCCATGGTCAATATTTGGCCCACCTTTGCTCACCTATTTGTCAGTGAGGAAACCCACGGCTTACGGTAATCAACAGTAAGGGCAATGAGTTAGGTCAAAAATCAGCCATCAGGTGTGGTTAACATTTGCATAACAAACTGTCTGGATTCTGGAGATTTGAGTCTTTCAAAGATAAACTGAACAGAACTAGAAGAGCTTGACTTAATGAATTCAGGGACACCTTACAAAATTAAAAGGGACCCACTTATTCTTCAGACCTTTCCATGTAAATAAAAAAATAGTAATAAACCTACCAAGAATTGACACATCCTAAATAGAAATGTATTACAGTGCCTTGCAACTCGAGTTCCACCTGTGGCACCTAGGCAGGCAGATTCTAGAAACCCTGAGGATGTCAAATCTCAAGAAGAGAATTCAGCACAGTGCAGGGTCATAAGGCAAGGATAAAGGGGTTGTAAAGTCAGAAGGTTTTTTATCTTAATGCATTCTATGCATTAGGATAAAAAGCCTTCTGTGCAGCAGCCCCCTTAATACTTACCTGAGCCCCATCTCTGTCCAGCAATGACCAAGAGTGTCTCAGCCGTCCGGGACTCTCCATCCTGATTGGCTAAGAGAGTAGCTACTGGCTCCCGCCAAAGTCAGTTAGCCAATCAGGAGAGAGGGGCGTGGCCGAACCGCAGCTCAGTTTCTGAATGAACACAGGGAGCTGTAGCTCGGCTTGGGTGCCCCCATAGCAAGCTGCTTGTTATGGGGGCACTCAACCAAAGAGGCACCCGAGAAGAGGAGGACTGGGGCTGCTCTGTACAAATCCACTGCACAGAGCAGGCAATAACAACTTGTTTGTCATTTAATTAATAATAAATAAAAAAAACAAGACTTTACAATCGCTTTTATCCTTCTCATGTGTGATCACTTATTAATTTTAACGCTGCATTTTCATATTGGGGGTAGGGGCTCAGAGTCGAAAACATAGCAGGTGGATAGTGATGAAATACCTGACGTATAAAGTGAATTCAGTTGGGTTTTCCATCTCTCTAGCATAGCATGATCTTGTTGTAGAAGCAAGGCTTTTATACATGGTCCAGTCTCTCTGGTCATACACTGCAATTTGCTCAGTGGGTGCCCCTGCCAGCCACGTACCGTTGAATAAAACGTAATTGTCCTGCTGAAGCCTACTGAAAATTTTTCATCTGAATCTGAAATCCAATCAGATAGAAGGCTGAAGCGCGGTGGCATGCTCTGAGGGGGTCATATAGGGGGAACCCAGCTGTGTATTTTTGTGTTGAGATTGAGCTATCGATCCCGTCCTCTATATCATTTATGAATAAATTAGACAGCCTTGGCCCTAAGACAGATCCTTGGGGTTAGGGCTGAAACGAATAATCGTTAAAATCGATAATGAAAATCGTTGTCAACGATTTTCATTATCGATTAGTTGCTCCATGAGTTTTCTGCCTCCGTCCATGTGTTCCTTTCAGCTACAATCCCGTGTAGAAGCTGGCACCGCTGTATACTTCTCATAGCAGCGCTCATGTAACCGGGCACGTCCGCCTCTGTCCTCCTCTCCTCTGATGTCAGCCTTGCCCGCTTTGCTGCCCCGAGGGGGGAGAGAGAGAGAGAGAGAGAGAGAGGAGAGAAGCAGCCAGTCACGTGAGCACCGAGCTGCAATATAATAATGTATATAGCAGCTTACTTTTAAAATACTGCAAAACATTAATTTTGGTATTTCTGTCAAGACAAGTGCCCCATCATTGGTGTTCATGGTGAGGGGAAACTAGTGCCCCTTCATTGGTGTTCTCGGGGGTGGAATAATAGTGCCCCATCATTGGTGTTCCTGGGGGGGGGGATAGTGCCCCATCATTGATGTTCCTGGGGGGGGGGGGGATAGTGCCCCGTCATTGGTGTTCCTGGGGGGGAATAGTGCCCCACTATTGGTGTTTTTTCATTATTATTTTAAATAAATGCAAAAATGGCATATTCAATTTTTTTAATGATTTTATCCGAATCATCGAAACAATAAATCGGACAACTAATCGATTATGAAAATAATCGTTAGTTGCAGCCCTACTTGGGGTACCCCCACCCCCCTCCACTTACCACTCCAGACCAGTCTGAGTACACGTTATCACCACACTTTGGACGTGCCCCATTAAAGAGTTTTCTATCCAAGAACAAATCTTATGGTTCATGCCTGCAGACCTCAGCTTGTAGATTTAAGTGTTTATGGGGTACTGTACCAAATGATTTTGCAAAATCCAGATACACCAAGTCCACAGGCCTCCCCCTATCTAGGTGGCAGCTCACTTCCTCGTAGAATGTTAACAGATTGGTCTGGCAGGAACGATCCTTCATAAACCCATGCTGATTACTACTAATATGGTTTTCATCAGCAAATTCTTGAATATAGTCCCTTATGATCCCCTCCAATAATTTACCTACTATTGATGTTAGGCTGACTGGACTGTAGTTCCCAGGAATGTGTGTCTGCCCTTTTTTAATATTGGTGCCACATTGGCTTTTCTCAAATAAGCTGGTACAATTCCTGTCAGTATGCGGTCCACAAAGTTTAGGAATAGCAGTCTGGCTATAACCTAAATTCTTTGAGGACTCCCGGGTGTAAGCCATCCTGGTGATTTCTTTTTGTTAAGCTTATCTAGTCTTTTCTTGACTCCGGCCTCTTTTAGCCACAAGGGTACGTCCTGTGATGTGCTACTAACAATACTGTGGTGGTCGGTATGCCCCTCCTTTTCATACATATTGACCTAATTTTATGAAGAAATATTTTTTTTTGCTTTTTTTATTGAATATGTTTTATAATAGAAAAGTAGAAAATAGTGTGTTTAAAAAATAAAATAAAAAATAAAAACGTTCAGTCTTTTTTCACTTATATAATAAAAAAAACCATAGGGGCGACCAAATACCACCCAAAGAAAGTTCTATTTGTGTGCTAAAAAATAATAAAAATTTCATTTGCGTAGTGTTGCATGACTGCGCAATTTCCAGTCAAAATAGCGCAGTGCTAAATAGCAAAAAAAAAGGCCTGTCATGAAGGGGGAAAATCTTCCGGAGGTCAAGTGGTTAAAGACCGTTTAAAGTTTTGAGCGGTACTTTTTCTTCCGATGAAGAAATTACATCTTTGTACTTAGGTTTAACCGCTTGCCGCCCGCTGTAGTTCTGGGTGGACGTCATATGACGGCGACTAGAACGGCCGCTCGGGGGTGCAGAGCGCTGCTTTTGCCGTGTTGCTAGTATACGGTGCGACCCCGATCTGTGTAAAGAGCCGATCACGCAGCTCTTTAACTATGTAATCGGCTGTCTCCAATCACAGCCGGTCACATGTAAACATGGAAATGCTGGTGATCGACTCTCATTACCTCACACTGATGGCTATGAGAGCCAATCAGCGGCATCTCCTCGCAGGGAACACATTGACATGTAATCCGGGCACTGATCATCGGTGCACTCATGACAGTAAAGTCCCCAGTGCCACCAATCAGTGTCCATTAATGTCAGTCACTGCTGCCTTTCAGTGTCCATCATCAGTGCCTGCTGATGCCTGCTCATCAGTGCTGCCTATTCATGCCACCCATCAGTGCCTCCTCACCAGTACTCATCAGTAAAAGGAGAAAAAATACTCATTTACAAAATTCAATGACAGAAACTAAGAATTTTTTTTTTTTTTTAATCAAACTTCTGTCTTTTCTTTTGTAAAAAAAATAAAAACCCAGCAGTGAATAAATACCACCAAAAGAAAGCTCTATTTGTGTGAATTTCATACGGGTACAGTGTTGCACGACATCAAATACTTTAACAGCTTAAAGGGGTTGTAAAGGTTTGTTTTTTATTTTCTAAATCGGTTCCTTTAGAGCCCATTCACACAGGGGCGACTCTAAAAGGCAACTCAGCCGCCTGACAAGTCGCGCTCCGCTCTGTACAACGGAACCGTTCTAATAGGAGCAACTCGAGTCGCTCAGACTTCGAAAAAGGTTCCTGTACTACTTTGGGGCGACTTGCAATACAAAAGTCATTTTGCAAGTCGCCTCTGAAGTCATGTGGAGATCGCCTTGCCGAGTCGCCCGGCAAGTCGTGCCGCCCCTGTGTGAACCGGATCGCAAGCTAGTGCATTGTTGGTTCACTTACCTTTTCCTTCAATTTCCCTTCTAAATGTTTTTTTTTTTTCTTTGTCTGAATTTCTCACTTCCTGTTCCTCCTCAGTCAGCGTACTTGCCCCTCCCTTGGGACTACATCCCTGCGGGGAGACACTGTGAACGTTCACAGCATCTCCCCGCAGGGATGTAGTCCCAAGGGAGGGGGCGATCACGCTGACTAACCCCCAAGCCAGAACAGCTTGGATGATGGGGGCAAGCTTACTGAGGAGGAACAGGAAGTGAGAAATTCAGACAAAGAAAGATAATATTTAGAAGGGAAATCGAAGGAAAACGTAAGTGAACCAACAATGCACTAGCTTAAAGGAACTCATTTAGAAAATAAAAAACCTTTACAGCCCCTTTAAGGACCGTCTCACGTACATATACTGCGGCAGGGCAGCCCTTAAGTGCAAAATCATGCATCTGTACGTGATTTCTTCTTCCGGGTCTGGGGCATGCGCCGCAAGCGACCCGCTCCCGCTGTGATTGGACACAGCGGGAGCCAATCAGTGAATCCAGTGGATCCCGGGGCAGACAGAATGGTAGTCTGCCTATGTAAACAAGGCAGATCACCCTAACAGGAGAAGACAGAGCTCTTGTGTTTCTGCCAAGCAGGAACACAGATCTCCGTCTTCTTACAGTACAAACACCCCCCCCCCTCCCCCCAACACACAGTTGGCAACCACCCCCTAGGGACACATTTAACCCTTAAATTGCCACAGATGTTAATCCCTGCCAGTGTCATTAGTACAACAGTGCATATTTTTTTAGTACTGATCATAGTGTCACTGTTCCCCAAAAAGTGTGACTTAGTGTCCGATTTGTCCGCCGCAATCTCGCTACAAGTCGCTGATCCCCGCCATTACTAGTGTAAAAAAAAAAAAAATCCATAAAAATATCCCATAGTTTGTAGATGCTATAATTTTTGCAATAAACCAACCAATATACGCTTATTGGGATATTTTTTTTTTTTACCAAAAATATGTAGCAGAATACATATTGGCCTAAATCGATGAAGACATTTTTTTTTTTTTATTGGATATGTTCTATAGCAGAAGGTAAAACATTTTTTTTTTTCCAAAATGGTATTTTTTTTTGTTTATAGCGCAAAAAATAGAAACCGCAGAGGTGATCAAACGCCACCAGAGGAAAGCTCTATTTGTGGGGAAAAAATAGGACATAAATTTTATTTAGGCACAGTGTCGCGTGGCTGCGCAATTGTCAGTTAAAGTAACGCAGTGCCGTATCGCAAAAATGGCCTGGACTTTAAGGGGGTAAAACCTTTTGGGGCAGAAGTGGTTAATGTAGCTAACACTAAAATACCAAATAAAAAAAAAAGCTCCTATTGTATTCTTATTAAAGTAGATCAAAGGTATAACATTAAGAACCGATCTTCAACCACATCATTTTATTTTAGAAGTTCATAATCAAAGCTCATGGCCTGTGCTATCTGTTAACAGGCTCTTGTTTAGTACAAAACGTGCTCATTTGCTCGGTGTCCATGAACACTTGCACAGTGCACGCCTCATCTGCAACACTGCAGTGTGTCATTTGCTATTTCCATATACTGCCTCGGGAATTCAAATTAAACACTGCCAAAACTGTCAATTAAACTTCCCGTTTTTTTTCTAAGCTTGCAGATTTATAGC
The DNA here is from genome assembly GCA_029206835.1 of Rana muscosa. Lineage (NCBI taxonomy): Eukaryota > Metazoa > Chordata > Amphibia > Anura > Ranidae > Rana > Rana muscosa. The sequence goes on from CM055120.1 coordinate 75,253,111, forward strand.
GGCTCATGTCAGGCGAGGATCACATTTACAGTAATTACAGCTTATTTACATTAACAGAAAATAAGAAATCAATATGTAGATGGAATGTTTGTTGTAGCTAATGCTGGAGGAGATCTCACATTTGCTGCAAACAGCAGCCACTTAAAAAGCTGGCGTCTATGCAAATCTGGAGAATAGAGAATCGCGCCAAGATCTGCCTGACAGGGGCAAAGCAAACATGGGACTGTAATCTCAGAGAGGGTCCGGGATGCAGACTTCAATTATACTGCAACAAAGCATTGCACCAACTGCTATGTCATACATTGTACCTGCACACATGACATGAATGATCACACACGCTCGCTTTTATTTATAAAGTGCAACTGTGCGTGTATGAAAGATATTTCTATAGGAGGAATTATTTAAAAACAAAAAACAAAAATTATATTCTATCAGAAACATTTTCCACAGCCCTGCTAAAATCCACATGCTTTTCAATAGATCTCCAATTCAATATCCTGATTACATTCATAGGCATAGGTAGCCAATCACTGGCTTCCACATATACAGTACTCAGCATAAATGAGTACACCCCACAAGATTTGTCAGAAAACCTTTAGGCCTCATGCCCACGGGCGTTTTTTCAGCCGCGTTTTTGAGCGTTTTTTACAGCTTAAAAACGCCTGTCCATGTTAGTCTATAGCTTCATGCCCACCTAGACGTTTTTGAGCTGTAAAGAGCATAGGCGTTTGTAAGCTGTAAAAAAAAACCAGGGCCAGTACGTTCCTCAGCGTCAGAATTAGGCAGAAAAAACCGCGAGCGTCAAAAAACGCGCAAAAACGCGCACTAACGCGCACTAACGCACAAAAAACGCGCGGTCGCGTTTTTAGCTCCGACGTTTTTTTTTGTTTTTTTTTTTCAAAAAAAAAAATAAAAAAAAAAAAAAATATTTACAATAACATGGACAGGCGTTTTTAAGCTGCAAAAAACGCAGCTGTAAAAACGCCAGTGGGCATGAGGCCTCACTTTCGTTTCAGAATCAACATTTTCAATGGGACATTATACTACAAATGCGGGTCGATTGCAACCAAAATGTGTTCACCACTTGCTGACCCGGCCGCAGTACATATACTGCGGCCGGTCAGCTCTACTGCGCAAAACGACGCACCTGTATGTCATTTCGTGCAATAGCCAGCGGGGGAGCCAATCAGCGGGTCTGGCGGACGCGATGTCCGCCGGCCACCCGCGATCGCACCCCAGAGACACAGGACAACGGTCTGCCGATGTAAACCAGGCAGATCACCGTTCCTGTCAGGTATGAACGGGAAGATCTTGTGTCTCTGCTAAGCAGGAACACGGATCTCTCTGTTCATAGAGTGAGTCCATCCACCACACAGTTAGAAAGCACCCCCATGGGACACACTTGACCCTTTGATCGCCCCTGGTGTTAACCCCTTCCCTGCCAGTGTCATTAGTACAGTAACAGTGCATATTATTAGCACTGATCATTGCAATAATGTCACTGGTCCCCAAAAAAGTGTAAAAAATGTCAGGTGTCCGATTTGTCCACCGCAATGTTGCAGTCCTGCTAAAAATCACTGATTGGCGCCATCACTATTAAAAAAAAAAGCCATTAAAATATCCCATAGTTTGTAGACGCTATAACTTTTGGATTTGGATGTAGCAGAATACATACTTGCCTAAATTGATGAAGAAATTCGTTTTTTTTACATTATTTTATTTGGTAGGTTTCATAGCAGAAAAAAAATTATTTTTATAATTGTCTGCATTTTTTTGTTTATAGCGCAACAAATAAAAAAAAAATCGCAGAGGTGATCAAATACCACCAAAAGAAAGCTCTATTTGTAGGGGAAAAAATACAATTTTATTTGGGTAGAGCGTCGCAGGACTGTCAGTTAAGTTACCGCAGTGCCGTATCGCAAAAAAAATGGCCTGGTCATTAAAGGGGGTAAAACCTTCTGGGGCTGAAGTGGTTAATGTGCACACACAAAGTATTTTTCCTAACAAATTAATTCAAGACCATGTTGCAAAAATGAATACACCTTAACGAAAGTCTTAGGTTACTTTTACACTGAGGCGCTATTGTGCTAAAAGTAGCGCCTGCAAAGCGCCCTGAAAGAGCCGCTCCTTTATCTCCAGTGTGAAAGCCAGAGGGCTTTCACACTGGAGCGTTGCGCTGGCAGGGTGGTAAAAAAAAAAGTCCTGCCAGCCGCATCTTTGAGGCACTGTAGGGGCGGTGAATATACTGCTCCTAAAGCGCCCCTGCCCAATGAAATCAATGGGCAGCGCCTCTGAACCACCTGCAAAGCGCCGCTGCAGCAGCATTTTGCGGGCGGTATTAACCCTTTTCCAGCCGCCAGCAGGGGTTTTAACCCTTTCTCTGCCGCTAGCGGGGGTTAAAACCGCACCATTAGCGGCCGAAATGCACCGGAAATCCGCCCATAGCGTCGACGGTAAAAATAGCAGCGTTTTACCGCCGACGCTATGAGCGCCAAAGTGTGAAAGGGGCCTAAGGAACAAAGCTACATTTTAGACAACAAAATCCTAACAAGCAAGAATTCAACTACAGGTGAGTTTCATTTTTCATTATCAGGTGTACAGCAGACTGTTAATTATAAAAGGGCGTTACTTAAAGAAAACCCTTTCCCATTTCATGCTGTCAGCAATGGCACCACATTGAAGAGAAAGGTCACAAGACCTGAGAAAGAAAATTTCTTTACACAAGAAAGGTGAAGGCTACAAGAAGATCAGCAAAGCTTAAGAGCCCATTCACACAGGGGCAACACGACTTCCAGCGCAACTTTGGGAGGCAACTTGGACACGACTTGAGCATCGCGACTCCAGGCAACTTACAAGGCAACTTCAAGTTGCCTCCAGGACAGGCGACTTTCTAGCGGCCAATCAAACAAAAATCAGCTCTGTGGGAGGGAGGGGGAGAGAGGGGTTTGCCTGGAAAACCATTTTTACTTCCTGGAAATTTGCTTCAGTTAAGACAGGGGATCCGACTTGGAGGCGACTTCCATTGAAATCAATGGGTACACGTTGCCTACAAGTCGCCTACAAGTCGGATTGAAGTAGTACAGGAACCTTTTCTGAAGTTGGAGCGACTGCAGTAGTTTGCATTAAGACGGCTCCATTCACTTACATTGATTTTCTCATGTCGCGCGACTTGAGGCGACTTCAAGTTGGATGCAAAGTCGCCCCTGTGTGAATGGGCTCTTACTTATCAGTCACAATACTGTAGCAAAAGTGATACAAAAATGTAACAAAGATGAAACTGCAACCATCTCACAGAGACATCCAGGCCGTCCCCAGAAGTTACCACTTCGACAGGAGCGTCTTCTAATTAGAAGGGTTGAAGAAAATCGTCATGCAAGTTTACTGCAGTTAGCTAAAGAAGTAGAAAGCCAAACTGGGGTGATTGTTTCCCGTGACACAATACGGTGTACACTGCAGAGGAATGCCATGTATGGGTGGCATCCACCAAGGAAGCTTCTCCTAAAGCCCATGCACAAAAATGCCTGCCTAGAATTTGCCAGGGCTTGTGCTGAAAAAGAAGACGACTTTTGGGAATCTGTACTCTGGAGTGATGAGACCAAAATAAATGTTTTTGGAACTGATGGATTCAAAACTGTATGACGTCGCAAAGGTGAGACGTACAAAGAAAAATGCATGGTGCCTACAATAAAACATGGTGGTGGCAGTGTCCTGGGGAGCTGCATTTCATTGATGGTATCATGAATTCACAGATGTACTGTTCTATATTGAAAGAGAAGATGCTACCATCACTCTGTGCACTTTTCCCAACATGACAATGAGCCAAAACACACATCTAAGGCCACTGTTGCATTTCTGAAGAAGAACAGGGTGAAAGTGATTCAGTGGCCAAGTATGTCTCCTGATCTAAACCCAATCGATCACCTATGGGGAAATTCTGAAGAGACAAGTTGAGCATCACTCTCCATCCAGCATCCAGGCTCTAAAAGAGGTCGGTCTTAAAGAAAGAAAAAGATAGATGTTGCAATATGTCGCCGTTCATTCCATGCCTAGAAGACTTGGTGCTGTGCTTATAAATCATGGAGGTCATACAAAATACTAGATGTAGTAGTTTTTGTTGTGTGGTGTATTCATTTCTTGCATCAACAAATTTAAGTAAAACTGAAGATTTTGTAATCCAAGTTACATTCCTAACCTTCCTTTCATGTAATGAGCTAAACAAATGTTCTATAAAACTCAGTTCTGTCAAAATGTTGGAAATTATTCTTGTGTTCATTGAGAGATTGATGAAAATCATACATTTCAAAAGGGGTTTGATCATTTATGCTGAGCACTGTATGCATGTACACTCACCGGCCACTTTATTAGGTACACCTTGCTAGTATCGGGTTGGACCCCCTTTTGCCTTTAGAACTGCCTTAGTTCTTCATGGCATAGATTCAACAAAGTTTTGGAAACATTCCTCAGGCCCCTTTCACACTGGGGCGGGCAGGTGCGGTGGCGGTATAGCAGCGCGATTTTCAGCGCTGCTATACCGTCGTTCTTACCGCGGTATGCGGTCGCTAGGAGGGTTAATTTAACCCCCGCTAGCGGGCGAAAAAGGGTTAATACCGACCGCAAACCGCGGCTATTGCCGCGGTTTGCGGGCGGTATTACCGCGCTGTCCCATTGATTTCAATGGGAGACCGCGGTAAAGGAGCGGTGAACACACCGCTCCTTTACCGTTGTAAAGAAGCGGCTAGCAGGACTTTTGGAGCGGTCCTGCTAGCGCACCGCTTCAGTGTGAAAGCCTTCGGGCTTTTACATTGAAGGCACAGGGCAGGATTTTTTCATGCGGTATAACAGCGCTATTATTAGCGCTAAACCGCATGAAAAACGCCCCAGTGTGAAAGGGGCCTCAGAGATTTTGGTGCATGGTGCCCTATTGGATTGAGATCTGTTGACTGGAGGCCATTGGAGTACAGTGACCTCATTGTCATGTTCAAGAAACCAGTGGTGAGATGATTTTATCCTTTGTGACATGGTGCGTTATCCTGCTGGATGGAGCCATCAGAAGATGGGTACACTGTAGTCATAAAGGGATGAACATGGTAGGCTGTGGTGTTTAAACGATGCTCAATTGGTACTAAGGGGCCCAAAGTGTGGCAAGAAAAAATCCCCCACACCATTAAACCACCAGCCTGAACTGTTGATACAAGGCAGGATGGATCCATGCTTTCATGTTGTTTACACCAAATTCTGACCCCACCATCTGACTGTCGCAGCTGAAATCGAGACTCATCAGACTAGGCAACTTGTTTTGAATCTTCTATTGTCCAATTTTGGTGAGCCTGTGTGAATTGTAGCCTCAGTTTCCTGTTCTTAGCTGACAGGAGTGGCACCCGGTCTTGTGTTTTGCTGCTGTAGCCCATCTGCTTCAAGGGTTGATGTGTTGTGCATTCAGAGATGGTATTCTGCATACATTGGTTGTAACGAGCGATTATTTGCGTTACTGTTGCCTTTCTTTTATCTGGAACCAGTCTGCCTATTCTACTTTTACCTCTAAAATCAACAAGGCATTTTCATTTACACAACTGCCGCTCACTGGATATTTTCTCTTTTTCCGACCATTCATTGTAATCCCTATAGATGGTTGTGTGTGAAAATCCCAGTAGATAAGCAGTTTTTGAAATACTTAGACCAGCCCGTCTGGCACCAACAACCATGTCATGTTCAAAGTCACTTACATCCCCTTTCTTCCCAATTCTAATACTCAGGTGGAACTTCAGCAAGTCCTCTTCACCACATCTAGATGCTAAAATGCATTGAGTTGCTGCCATGTGATTGGCTGATTAGCAATTTGTGTTACCAAGCAAATGAACAGGTGTACCTAATAAAGTGGCCAGTGAGTGTAAATGACTGGTGAAGGCCACAGCAACCGCTCACACATGCAGATATGTGCTGGGAAATACAAGAAACCATCACTAAGGCCAGTGATACTGTATATTGCAGCAATTTACAACCTGGGGAAATCACATAGAAACATAAAAGTTAAAGTAAAAGTCCATGCTAAAACTAAAATCCCTGCATCTATAGACACCCACCTATCTAGCCCTGTAAATAGGAAATCAGTATACTGTGGACCTTGGATTACGAGCATAATTCGTTCCAGAAGAATGCTTGTAATCCAAAGCACTTGTATATCAAAGCGAGTTTCCCCATAGGAGTCAATGGAGACTCAGATAATTCATTCCACAGTGACTGCTATTGTATGCAGAACCGCATGTGGCCAGAGGTGGGGGGCGCCAGGGACACTCAGAAACCGCTTGGATGCACTCAGAGACACTCAAAAACTGAGTGTTTCCAGTGTCTCAGAGCGGCTTCAAGGGTCACCGGCGCCCCCCACCTCTGGCCAAATGCGGTACTGTACACCCTATTGGGCTTGAATCCTGCTTGTTTTGTGAGACAACGCTCGCAAACCAAGTAAGGATTTTTGTTTTATAATAGCGCGTATAGCGAAACGCTCGTAAACTGCGTTACTCACAATTCAAGGAATTACTGTACATACCTTTTCTGCAGGCGATCCGACCCAATCCCACGCTGAGCTGTCATCTGCGTCTTCGCTGTGGAGGCGGATGCAGGGGACACATCTGACAATGGAAGCCCCATAGTAAGTTGTCGGCTGTGTCCTCTACAGAGCTTCTGCCGCTGGAGATCGGGTCGGATTACCTTCAGAAAAGGTATGTATACTGATTTTTTTCTTTACAGGGCTAGATAGGTTAGTGTTAGATCGTGGGTGTCTATAGATGCAGGGATTTTAGTTTTAGCATGGACTTCAACTTTAAGGTCAGTGTTGGGGGGCAGTGTTAGGGGTTAAAGGGGATTATCTACTTTTAGCAATAAATACAAAGCTTCCTCTGATAATAAGAGGTGCATCATCCACCCACCTTTCTACCTCGGCCAATAAGAGGAAGCCTTATATTCACCGATATAAGAAAGACTTCTGAATGGCTGGGCAGCATTCAGACCAACTCGGTTTCGGTCCAAATAGCAGAAGAGAAGTCGCCTGTACTGCTGCGAAACTGACAGCAGCCATTCTGTATGACTCTGATACTACTACAGTATGATACTAAATTATTGAGCTGCCGTGTGTGATGTAACAGATATTGTTTTGTTTTTTTGAGCCAGCTTCATTCAGGCTGCATGGAATTCAGATTTAAGACTTGAAAGCACACAGCGCTCTGATTTTACAGTGTGCAATGGGAAACACTGATAAATGTAATGAATGGGCTCCCTCTAGTGGTCAAAATAGGACATAATTAATTTCAAGGTCATCCATTACTTTTCCAAAATATACATACAGTATATACAGTGCACGATATTTAATTTTGTGTTTGCAGTATTAAAGGGGTTGTATGGGTTTGTTTTTTGTTTTATTTTAAATAACCAACATGTTATACTTACCTTCTCTGTGCAGTTCGTTTTGCACAGAGTGGCCCCGATCCTCGTCTTCTGGGGTCCCTCGTCGGATGTCTCGGCTCCTCCCCGCAAGAGCTAACCCCCCCCCCTCTGGGAAGCGCTCTCCCAAGGGTGTTAGCTTGCGGGCACGCTCCAGTGTGATACAGTCGGCAGCCATAGCTCCCTCCTCATTGGCTGAGACAGCAACGAAGCGCAATTGGCTCCCGCTGCTGTCAATCAACGTCAGTGAGCAAATGAGGAGAGAGGAGGCGGGGCCATGCCTCGGCTCCGTGTCTGAATGGACACACGGAGCTGCAGCTCAGCTCAGGTGCCCCATATCAAGCTACTTGCTGTGGGGGCAATCAACAGAAGGGAGGGGCCAGGAGCACCAAAGAGGGACAGAGAAGAGGAGGATCTGGGCTGCACTGTGAAAAACCAACTGCACAGAGCAGGCACTGTCACCACCGGCATAGGTTGAACTACTGGGGGTATCACAGCACCTTGGGTGTCCTATCTCGGCAGCAGTGCAGTGGGCGTGGTCTACCCGCTGTGCATGTTGGGAGAGGGTACAAAAGGGGCAGACTCAGTTTGGCGTGAGGTGATTCCAGGGGGACCTCTGGTCCAGCGAGTGTGCCTCGTGGCCCGCATGGCACGAGGTGCGCGAGTGCGTTTAGGCCGAGGTCCTGTTGCTGCATCGTGGGCCCAGCTATGCTGACAAGGGCCTACGCTTCAGAGAAGGATCCCAGGCTGCCCATTTGTAGGGGGGCCCATCTTTAGGAAAAGTGGTCCAGGGGAAGATCAGTCCCGGCGGAGATTAGCGACGGTACTGCTGTCTCGGGGAGAAGCCTGGAGGCTTGCCTAAAGGGGGATTCATCGTCTCTGATATCCGTGCTCCATCCCGGCTGCTAGGACTGCTCTCATAGGGACTATCCGGGTGAGCAATACCCACTCAGGCTTGAGTGGCGACGAGTGTAGATACTGAACTTAAGTGTTGCGTGCCTGAACCTTTCCCCTACTTCTTTCAACTTCCTGCTCTCTCTCTTCAAGTTGACTCAAAGACAAAAAGAATAAAGCCTTGCTGATTAGGTTTTACTCGTGTGTGGACATTGGCCTTATTCCTGGAGATTTTGTTTGCCTAGACAACGGAGCCAAAGGATCCACTCTGGAGAGGTAATTGCTGCAGACCCAAAACAAAACCAGCCGGTCACTTAAATGGGGATAAGTGCTACACTAGGAACAGCAGATCTCTCTCTCTGCTTCCCTGACAGAACAGGGATCTGTCTGTTTACATTGACAGATCTCCGTTCTGTCTCTAAGGAGCAATTGCGGGTGGCCGGCGGACATCGCGGCCGGCAGACATTGCGCGTCGGCTCCGGGTTCGGCAAGTAGTTAAGAGTTAGGCTCCATGTACACGGGACATTTTTACAACCTCTCCTGAACTATTTAACTTCACAGATAGTAACCCACGTTTAACCCGCCCGTTTTGGCGCGTTTACAATTGCCGCGTTTAGCCGCGTTTGCATCTAGAAAAAAATGTTTTTTTTGATTGCCCAAAAACTAAACACGCCTAGAAACTAAACACGGGTTGCCGCGTTTAAACACGTTTGGCATCTGAAACGTCGGAAACTGGCATCTGAACTCATTTTTTTGCCTTAAAAAAAAGGCCTATAAATGCAACTGCCTAAAAACGACAGTAAACAAATCTGTGTACATGTACACATAAGATAACATTGAATGAGTTGAGGGGCAGTTGAAAAAAGCGTCCAACTACCTCTGAACGTCCGTTTAGCAGCGTCCCGTATACATGGGGCCTAGTACCACACTTTAGGCTTCCTGTACACTGCTGCTGGTAAATGGATGTTTAGGAGCAGTTGGGAGTTTTTTTCAGCTGCCCCTGAACTCTCATCTATGTTATCTTATCAGTACATCTACACCGGGTCGTTTATAGTCATTTCTAGGCAGTTGAGTTTAAAAGGCAAAAATAAAAAAAAAATGGGTTCAGATGTGTGTTCAGAGGCATTTGAAATGCCAAATGCCTGTAACAGCTTGTAAATCCTGCTAAAGACGGTAATTCGCGTTTAGCAATGTTTCGTTTACAGAGGTTTTCCATTTTAACCACTTCCCGCCCAGTCAATAGCGAATTGACGTCCGGGAAGTGGTTGCAATATCGATACTGGACGTCATATGACGTCCTGCAGGATATTGCCTTGCGCGTGCCCGCGGGGGTGCGCAGCGCGGTGATCGGGGACGGCATGTGTCCCTCGGACACAGCGCTTCCCCGATCACGGTAAACAGCCAATTTCATTGGCTGTTTACCATGTGATCGGCTGTGTCAAAGTCACAGCCGATCACCTGTCAAAACAAACTTGGCGGCGCGCTCCGTGCGCGCCGCCACAGGCTTGCAGAGCGGGGATCGGGGAAGGCGAGTGTCCCTTGGAATTGAATTGGCTGTTTACCACGTGACCGGCTGTGTCCAATCACAGCCGGTCACAAATGTAAACAAACTCCACAGGAGTTACTACCCGATCCCTGCTCTCTCCTCACACACCGATCTGTGAGGAGAGAGAAGAGATCAGTAAGTTAGCGCAGTGTAGTTTGTCTACATAAGTTTACAGTGCACAACACGCCCCCCCCCCATAAAGAGGACCTGTCACACAGCCCAGCCAATCAGCCCATCTGTCAATCAGCCCATCTGTCAATCAGCCCATCTGTCAATCAGCCCATCTGTCAATCAGCCCATCTGTCAATCAGCCCATCTGTCAATCAGCCCATCTGTCAATCAATCAGCCCATCTGTCAATCAATCAGCCCATCTGTCAATCAATCAGCCCATCTGTCAATCAATCAGCCCATCTGTCAATCAATCAATCAGCCCATCTGTCAATCAATCAATCAGCCCATCTGTCAATCAATCAATCAGCCCATCTGTCAATCAATCAGCCCATCTGTCAATCATCTGTCACAGGCCCACCTCCATCGGTACCGCCATTGGCACCGCCACACAGGCTACCAGTACCGCCATCGGTACCAGTACCGCCACCAGGCCCAGCATCTATACTGCCACACAGGCCCGCTACCAGTATCACCACTAGTGCCGCCATCGGTACCACCACCCGTACCACCGTCGGTAGTGCCACCACCACCTGTACCGCCATCGGTACCACCACCACCTGTACCGCCATCGGTACCACCACCACCCATACCGCCATCGCTACCACCACCACCCGTACCGCCATCGGTGCCACCTGTAACGCCATCGGTACCGCCGCCACCACCACCACCCGTACCGCCATCGGTACCACCACCACCTGTACCGCCATTGGTACCACCACCACCACCCATACCGCCATCGGTACCACCACACAGGCCCACCACACCGCCATCGGTACCACCACACAGGCCCACCACTAATACCTCAATCGGTACTACCACACAGACCGCCACCACTACCACCAGCAGTACCATTACACAGGCCCACCAATAAGCACTGCCATAAATGTCCCAAAGGGTTTACACACCTGAGGAGGCATATGCCATTCTTGCCATGTCGGATGATGAGAGCAGCGGGGAGCTCCCATTATCCGATTCTGGTTCGGAATACGAGCCAGTGGAGGATAGTGGCTCAGAGTCCGAGTCCCCGGAGGAAACCGTCCCTCCCAAAAGAATGCGATCGGCACCAAGATCAGCACCAAGATCAGGAGAACTGCCCACCACCAGCAGCGCCATACCCCAGGAAGAGGAGCCCAGTACAAGCAATGGAAATGCACGCCCAACCCGAAGAATCCAGCCCCAATCCTACCTTCCCGATGCCCTGGCAAACCCCTTATGGTTGCCTGCCAACTCAGGATCCGCTATCATCCCCCCTTTCACCGCACAGCCAGGTGTGCAGCCCGACACTACAAATTTTTCTAAATTTGATTATTTTTGTTTATTTTTCCCACAAGATTTGCTGCAGAATATAGTGGATCAAACGAATCTGTATGCATCCCAATTTATTGCTGCCAACCCCGATTCTTCCTACGCCCGCATGTTCCAGTGGCGGCGTCTAACATTGGAGGAATTTAAATTATTTTTGGGCCTTATGGTCAATATGGGGCTTACAAAAAAGAACGAAGTCCATTCATATTGGTCCAAACGCCCCATCCAACACATGCCCATATATTCCGCTGTCATGTCCAGGAAAAGATACGACATGATTATGCGCTTTCTCCACTTCAATGACAATTCACAGTGCCCTCCCTGAGATCATCCCAACTACGACAAATTGTACAAGATACGCCCCCTAATCAATGCCTTTTCCCAGCGATTTGAAGAAGTTTTCATCCCAGACCAAAAAATTTGTGTGGACGAGTCCCTCGTACATTTCACCGGCCGACTGCAGTTCAAGCAGTACATACCAAGCAAGAGAGCCAGGTATGGGTTAAAATTAAATAAATTATGTGATCGAGCCACTGGATACGTCTGCAAATTCAGGATCTACGAAGGCAAAGACTCCCAGCTCCAGCCCCGTGATTGCCCCACATATATTGGAACCAGTGGGAAAATTGTCTGGGAGTTGGCATACCCCCTGTTCGGAAAAGGTTACCATTTATATGTTGATAATTATTATACCAGCCTGCCCCTTTTTCGCCACCTTTACAGTAAACAAACCCCGGCCTGCGGTACCTTAAAAAAAAAACGGAAGGGATTCCCACAAAATTTATTGACAAAAAAATTGCGACCTGGAGAATCGGCATCCATGAGGAACGAGGAGGTGTTGGCCATGAAGTGGAGGGACAAGAAAGATGTCCACATCCTCTCTACGATCCACAATGACACCATGGTGGAGATCCCAAGAAGACGCGGCTCCATTGTAAAGCCTGAATGTGTCCACGACTACAATTTGTACATGGGGGGGGTGGATTTAAACGACCAGATGCTACAGCCCTACTTATCAACCAGAAAGTCCCATTATTGGCACAAAAAAGTTGCGTTTCACCTGTTTCACATGGCCCTTTTTAATTCGTTTGTCTGCTACCAAAAAGCAACTCAAAATCACTGACTCCACTACCTCCAATATATCGAAGATATCATCGATGCCCTCATTTACCAACAAGATCCCGCCCCAGGAAGCATTCGCTCTGATAGTGTGAGTCGGCTTCACGAGCGACACTATCCCTTTAGCATCCCCCCCACAGAATCTGGAAGAAGACGCCAAAAGAAATGCCGTGTATGCAGCAGAGGAGGAGTAAGAAGAGACACCAGCTATTATTGTCCCGATTGTCCCTCCCAACCTGGCCTGTGCATCGGAAATTGCTTCAAAAATTATCATACATCCATTAGTTCCCCCTATTATTAACAGACTGCCACTTCCCTATTTGCCTGCTACCATGTTACTAACTACCTTCCATGTTAATTAACTGACCCTGGCCTGTTTACCGACGATGCCTCTGCCTGGCGATTTAAACCACGTTTCTGACTTCCACGTGTACCGACCTTGGCCTGTTAATCGACCATGTTTTTGCCTGCCACTTGGACTGATCTTTTGGCCATCTACTTTTAGTACACAGGGGTCTCACATATGTGAGGGGCTTCAGAATAGCGTTCTGAGTAGAGAAAACCAGTTTTTCGTTTTCTGTGCTCCAAGAACAGGGTCTGGTTGCCCGGAGGCTTCAAAGCGATTTGGGTGGGAGAAGCCTCTACCCCTGTCCCCCTGGCCCTAAGCTTGATGGTCCTTCCTGCTGCCTGGACCAATAATTTGGCTGTGCTGACCATATTACTGCCTGTAATGACCCATGACATTATGGACCATGTTTCTTCCTGCTGCTTGGACCAATACTTTGGCTGTGTTGACCATATATCTGCCTGCTGCCTCTACTGACTTTGGACAGCTTTTCTGCCGGGACACCTCTGCCTGCTACCTGGACCTGTGCTTTGGCTGTGCTCTGGCTGTGCTGACAGTATCTCTGCCTGTGCGAACTATGGACAGTATTCCTGCCTGCTGCCTGGATGATTGCTTTTGCTGTCGCTGACCTCATCTCTGCCTGCTGCCTGGACCGATGCTCTCCTCTGTGGACCACTGCACTTCTAAAACCACAGGTAATCTTTTGTTATTTGGTATGTACCTGCTATGTGTTAGATATATGAAGGGCCTTCAAAAATGTGATCGGTAGTCAGAAAATGATATGTGCAATTAATGCTGCTAGAATGCCTGGAGGTGCTACTTGGATGTTGGGCCTCTGTATGTGGCCAGGCTGTGTAAAAGTCTCAAACATGTGGTATCGCCATACTCAGGAGGAGTAGCAGAATGCATTTTGGGGTGTAATTTTTGCTATGTACATATTATGTGTTAGAAATATCTTATAAATTGACAACTTTGTGTAAAAAAAATGCATTTTAATTTTTTTCTCCACATTTTCCAAAACCTTCTGGAAAGAAATGAACCGTTCAAAAGACTCATAATGCCTCATAGATTATACGTTGGGGTGTGTGCTTTCAAAAATGGGGTCATTTTGTGGAAAATTCTATTGTCCTGGTGCTTCAGGGCCTTCAAAATTGTAATAGGTGGTTGAGAAAGGATATGTGCGATTTATGCTTGTAGAACGCCTGAAAGTGCTACTTCAATGTTGGGCCTCTGTATATGGCCAGGCTGTGTAAAAGTCTCACACATGTAGTATCGCTATACACAGGAGGCGTAGCAGAATGCATTTTGGGGTGTCATTTTTGCTATGTATATGCTATGCGTTAGAAATATCTTATAAATGGACAACTTTGTGTAAAAAAAAATGCATTTTCATTTTTTCTCCACATTTTCCAAAACCTTCTGGAAAAAGTAGGATTTTTAAAACAGCTTACCTGTAAAATCCTTTTCTTGGAGTACATCACGGGACACAGAGCAGCATAGTCATTACTATGTGGGTTATATAGAATTACCTTCAGGTGCTGGCACTGGCAACTTCCAAAACAGGAAGTACCCTCCCCTATATAAGCTCCTCCCATCCGGGAGTACCTCAGTTTTGTAGCAAAGCAATACGTGTCCCCAAAAGAGGGGTGGGAGCTCTGTGTCCCGTGATGTACTCCAAGAAAAGGATTTTACAGGTAAGCTGTTTTAAAAATCCTACTTTCTTGTTCATACATCACGGGACACAGAGCAGCATAGTCATTACTATGTGGGACGTCCCAAAGCAATGCCACATGAGGGGGGGGATACACCATACATAAGCTGGGCGCCATCAGGCATGAGGATCTTTTGCGGCCTGCAACACACTGCGCCCAAAGGCGACATCCTCCTGACTTCTCACGTCCACCTGGTAGAACCTAGTAAACGTGTGTACTGAAGACCATGTTGCGGCCTTACAAATTTGTGCCAGGGAGGCCTGGTGATGCACTGCCCATGAAGTTCCAACTGCTCTCGTAGAGTGCGCCCTAACTTTGAACGGAGGCGGTCTACTTTTCAAGCCATAGGCTTGTATTATGACCTGTCGAATCCACTTGGCTAAAGTAGATTTTGATGCTGCCTGACCCTTTCTGGGGCCTTCCGGCAGAACAAACAGAGAATCCGTTCTACGAATCTGAGCAGTGGCTTTTAGATAAGCTTTAACTGCTCTTACTACATCCAAAGAATGCAATAACTTTTCCTCTACCGAGCTTGGTTTGGGGAAAAAAGAAGGAAGAACCACATCCTGGTTCAAGTGAAACCTCGATACCACCTTAGGAAGAAAGGCTGGGTGAGGACGTAATACTACTCTGTCCTTATGGATAACCAGATATGGCTCTTTACAGGACATGGCGGCTAATTCCGACACTCTTCTAGCCGAGCATATGGCTACTAAAAATATCAATTTCCTGGTGAGTAGAACCAAGGAAATGTGCCGCAAAGGTTCAAATGGCTGCTTCTGCAGAACCGACAGAACCAAATTTAGATCCCATGGGCATATGGGAGCCTTAATCGGTGGAATAATACGAGTCACACCTTGCATAAAGGATTTGACAAGTGAATGCATAGCCAGGGGCCTTTGAAATAGTATTGACAAGGCCGAAACCTGGCCCTTGATAGTACTTAAGGCAAACTTCCTGTCTACAGCCCACTGCAGGAAGTCCAGAATTCTGCCTATAACGTACTTACGTGGATGCCATTTTCTGGCCTCGCACCAAGTGATGTACGCCTTCCAAACTCTATAGTAGATCTGCCTGGATACAGGCTTCCTGGCATTGATTATAGTTGATACCACAGAGTTAGAGAGACCTCTCTTCTTTAGGATGTGGGACTCAATAGCCAGGCCGTTAAACTTAGAGTTAGTAAGGAAGGGTGGCATATCGGTCCTTGCGAAAGCAGGTCTGGACGACGTGGAAGGGTCCAAGGACTCCCCACAGACATTTTGATGATCTCCGCGTACCAGGCCCTTCGGGGCCACGCTGGAGCCACCAGGATCACCGGCTTCTTCTCCAACCTGACTCTGCGAAGGAGTCGAGGCAACAATTGTAGCGGAGGGAATGCATATATCAGTCTGAACTGATCCCAAGGGAACACCAGAGCATCCGAGCCGCAAGCGAGGGGATCCCTTGTCCGGGAGACAAACCTGTCCACCTTTGCGTTGAATCTGGATGCTAGCAGATCTACATCCGGTGTTCCCCACCGCTGACATATTGCTCGGAAGACCTCGGGATGAAGGGACCATTCCCCTGGGCATAACTGTTGGCGACTCAGAAAGTCCGCCTTCCAATTCTCCACCCCTGGAATGAAGACAGCTGATATACATGGGACATGCTTTTCTGCCCATTCCAGGATGTGACTTACTTCCCTCTGGGCTGCACGACTCCTGGTGCCTCCCTGATGATTGATATATGCCACTGCTGTGGCATTGTCTGATTGAATTCTGACAGGGGACCCTTGGAGTCTGGATGTCCAGGCTACTAGGGCGTACCGGGCTGCTCGTATCTCTAAGAGATTGATGGGCAGGGTTTTTACTACATTTGACCATCTGCCCTGGAGAGACCATTGCTCCAGTACTGCCCCCCAGCCTGTAAGGCTGGCATCTGTAGTGACCACCTTCCAAGATATCGGGCTGAAGGGTTTTCCCTCCTGGAGATTCTGGGGGATCAACCACCAGCAGAGACTCTTCCGAACGGAAGGGGAGAAAGCCATCGGGAAGTCTAGAGCCTGAACTTTTCCGTTCCAAGCTGACAATATGGCCCTTTGTAAATTCCTTGAGTGGAATTGGGCGTATGGCACAGCTTCGAATGATGCTACCATCTTTCCTAGCAGCCTCATGCACAGGCGTATGGACGGCTGTCTTTTTGCACAAAGCAGACGGACCAAGCCCCTCAAAGAGGATACCTTGTCTAGAGGTAAGAAAATCTTCCTCTGGTCTGAATCCAGCCGTAGCCCTAGATATACCAGGTTTTTCACTGGCTGTAGGGCTGACTTGTCCAGGTTGATGACCCAACCGTGAGATTCTAGATACTTGATTGTATCGATAATTACCACTTCTAGCTTGGCAACTGAGTGGTCCATCAACAACAGGTCGTCTAGGTATGCCATTATCGTTACACCCCGTGTTCTTAGATCGGCCAACAGTGGGGCCAGAATTTTTGTGAACACTCGTGGTGCTGTGGCCAGACCGAATGGTAAGGCTCTGAACTGAAAATGGCGCCCTTCTACTGCAAAGCGTAGGAATTTTTGATGACCTGGAAAGATGGGAACATGCAAGTAAGCATCTTTGATGTCGATCGAGGCTAACCATTCCTCCCCTTGTAGGGCAGCGGTGACCGATCGGATCGACTCCATCCGGAAAGACCGGACGTTTAGAAATTTGTTTAGACTCTTTAGGTCCAATATGGGTCTTATGTCCCCGTTTGGCTTCGGGACTGTGAAAAGGTTTGAGTAGAAACCCAACCCCCACTCTTCCATAGGAACCTCCATAATTACTCCTTGGAGCAATAGTTGTTCTAACGCCAATAGGAGAGACCGTCTTTTCAGAGGGTCTCTTGGCATGCCTGACCACATAAAATGGGACGGAGGAGACTCTTTTAACTCCAACTTGTATCCCAGAGTTACTGCGGAGAGCACCCATCTGTCTTTGATCGTCTCCCGCCAGGTCTCTGCGAACAACTGAAGTCTTCCCCCCACCCGTTTGAGTGGGGGCAGCCCTTCATAGGCTTGACTTGGAGGCTGGTTTAGTACCTCTTCGGATCCAGGGCTTTTTATTACCCTGTGGCTGTCCCTGATTTTTACCTCCTGAGTTTGACCGAGGAGGCCGTCGGAACTGCTTAGTAGCAGACGTTGCAGGGATAGGAGAGGTAGTCCTCTTAAAAGATGGACCCCTAGACCTCTTCTTACTCGGTAAGAGAGTACTTTTACCACTGGAAATCTTCTGGATATACTTATCCAGGTCTTCGCCAAAAAGGCGTTCCCCATGAAATGGGAAGCTAACTAAGAGCTTCTTACAGGGAGCTTCAGCAGACCAGTTTTTAAGCCACAGAAGCCTACGCATATGTACCAAAGACAGCGTGAGGCGGGAGGCCTGATGGATAGAATCCTTGATGGCGTCAACCGCAAAGCATAATGCTCTAGGCAGATCAGCCAGAGCCTGGGCCTGTTGGTCTGGCAAATCCCTCAGGACCATTTTCATTTGATCCTTTAAAGCTTGGCAGACCCCAATAGCTGCCACTGCTGGCTGTGTAACAGCCCCTGCTGTGGAAAAAGCAGATTTTAATAAAGATTCCAATTTTTTATCCACTGGATCTTTGAACATTTGAACATTATCTACTGGACATGTCAGTGATTTGTTCACAGAAGAGATGGCTGCATCCACCGTAGGAACATTCCATCTCTGGGTGAACTTTTCCTCCATGGGATAGATCACCGGAAACCTTTCAGACGGAACAAATAGTTTATCAGGATGTTCCCAGTCCTGGTATATAAGTCCTTCCAATAATGGATGTATTGGAAAGGAGCAATTAACCTGGGGAGCTTTTAGTGACCCCAATGAGGAGACAGCAGTAGTTGATGGTTCAACAAGAGGCATTTTAAATGCAGATCGAACCATGTCAGTTAGGGTCTGGACCCACAATCTTTCAGTCTGTGATGCTGAAAATGGTTCATCTACTGTCGATTCCTCAAAAACAGAGCTAATCTCCTCCTGATCCCCTTCAGGTAGGTCGGTCCCTTCCTGGGACTGTTGCTCTGCCAACAGGCACTCTAATGGAGGTGATGGAGATCTGGCGCGCTTTCTTTCCTGTAGAGAAGAAGCGATCAATGCAGCCAATCTCTGCTCCAATCCCTCCAGAGTTGAGGAAAAAACCTCCTCTGTTATATATGCAGGAGCAGGTGGACTGAGGACAGACGCAGTACCTGGCACTCCCGGGGGTTCCTTATGGGTATTAACCTCTGATTTCTCAGGGGAGGAGGGTGCAGATGACTGCTCCAGATCCTCAGAGCCCGATGGAGACCCCCTACACTTCCTGAGAGGTATATCTCGGAGTTTTTTAGGCGGCATATTCCTTAGTTCAAAGCTGAGGTATTCCAGCCGCAATACACCCCTTACTGAAATAGTCTAATGCAATTTGCTGCTATGTACATCAGTGGGTGTCTACTAATGCGTCTTTCTGGGGATGCCTGTATCAACCGCCCGCTGTAAGCCCCTATACCATGCTACCAGCTCCTTTTCATGCTCTGTGTCCATAGCAAGCAGCGTGGACTGAGTCCTTTTATCTTGCTGGGATGCCCGCGCATGCGCAGAAGCGCTGGGCGCACAGAGCGCGTCATCCGCCAGGCTCCGCCCCCTTTTTTGAAGCTAAACCTTATAAAAAGAAAGCATGTGTGCGCACGCGCGTGCACGTGTGCGCTCTTGGCGCCATGTAGGGAGAGGAGCCAGGGTACCTGTTTCACCAGGACTCGGGGATGGAAGGAAACTACTTGGCAGCATGACAGAGGAATGCAGCTTCCCTGATAGAGAGCTCACTCATCTGCCTGGACTTTCACCATGGAAGGAATAGTCCCAAGAAAAAAGACGTTCCACAGCGGCCTCTAGTGGACAAACACAGGTACCGCACTTTTGTCTTTTTTTTTTTTTTTTTTAAACCTCCTTTATGAAAAACATTTCCAGGTTTACAGTTTTTTTAAAACTTCCCTTATGAAAAAACATTTCTAGGATTTCTTAGGCATATACAGCTATTAGCGGGAATACCCTTTAGGTAACAGGCAGAAAGACATATTAGGCTTGGGGGTCCCCTCAATAGAACCAAGTTCCTGAGGGGCCCCCACTTACCTTTTCCCCGCCGCAGGACTTTGTTTGGTCCACAGAGGCCCAAACTTCACCTCTCACGGCAGGCATTGTACTAGACCTTCAGGGACCGGGTTCCCAAGGATTCCACTCCCCTGGACCTGTATAGCACCCTGCACAGATAGCCTCTTGGTTTTGGGTATGACCAGAGCTCTGGATCCCAGGGTCCAGCCCTCCTAAGAGTGGCATTACAGGCAAAACCCTGCTCTTCTCTGCAAGGCCCGGGTACCGACCGTTTAGCTATGAAGCTTTTTTGGTCGGATTCGGAATAGCTTGCTAAGGCCCAGAGAACCTGTACACAAGCCCAGATGAATACATGTTAACCTTGGCCAACACCTTAGACACTGGCAAAAAACTGAGGTACTCCCGGATGGGAGGGGCTTATATAGGGGAGGGTACTTCCTGTTTTGGAAGTTGCCAGTGCCAGCACCTGAAGGTAATTCTATATAACCCACATAGTAATGACTATGCTGCTCTGTGTCCCGTGATGTATGAACAAGAAAAATGAACCGTTCAAAAGACTCAATGCTTCATAGATTATACGTTGGGGTGTGTGCTTTCCAAAATGGGGTCATTTTGTGGAAAATTCCATTGTCCTGGTGCTCCAGGGCCTTCAAAAGTGTAATAGGTGGTTGAGAAAGGATATGTGCGATTTATGCTTGTAGAACGCCTGAAAGTGCTACTTCAATGTTGGGCCTCTGTATGTGGCCAGGCTGTGTAAAAGTCTCACACATGTGGTATCGCTACACTCAGGAGTAGCAGAATGTATTTTGGGGTGTAGTTGCAATTATACATATGCTGTGTGAGAGAAAAAAACTGTTAATATGACCAGTTTGTGTAAAAAAAATAAAAAAAATAAATAAATAAATTTTCCCAAGAATTGTGGGAAAAAAATACAACTTCAAAAAACTCACCACGCCTCTTAGTAAATACCTTGGACTGTCTACTTTCCAAAAAGGGGTAATTTTGGGGTATTTGTACTTTCCTCGCTTGTTAGTGTCTCAAGAAATGAGATATCCCTTCAGTACATCAGGCGTGATCAGATGTGATAAATTTTCAGTGATTGCCACCATAGTTTGTAGACTCTATAACTTTCACAAAGACCAAATAATATACACTAATTTGGGTTCATTTTACCAAAGATATGTAGCAGTATACATTTTGGCACAAATTTATGAAGAAAAATTACTTATTTGCAAAATTTTACAATAGAAACTAAAAAAAAGTGTTTTTTTTTTAAAAAAATTGCTGTTTTTTTGCTTATATCGCAAAAAATAAAAAACCCAGTGGCGATTAAATACCACCAAAAGAAAGCTCTATTTGTGAGAAGAAAATGATAAAAAATTTGTTTGGATACAGTGTAGCATGACTAAATAATTGTCATTCAAAGTGTGAGAGTACTGAAAGCTGAAAATTGGTCTGGGCGGGAAGGTGCATAAGTGCATGGTATTGAAGTGGTTAACCAAAAAAAAGTTTTTTTTTTTTTTACAAACGCTTCTAGAAGCAAGCGCCGCTAAACGCTGCTTGTAAACGTGGCTAAACGGGCGTTTTTAGACACTGGTTTCCAGCTGTCAAGTTAAATCATTCAGGAGAGGTTAAAGAACGTCCCGTGTACAAGAAGCCTTACAGAGGAGTCTTGGCGGGGCACTACCGCTTCAACATACATTTGCAACAAAACTTCTGTTTTAACATGAATTGTTAGACAGGGTCAGTTTGTTTATGCGGGCTAGCTGGTAAGTGTTCTAGGAAACCTTCTGTTTGTACTGAACTCCAGACTCACCTATTTGCCAGAAACTGATGCTCTTTAATTTTCTCCTCTCCCCACTGTGTGTCTCCAAAAATGTATTGCCGGCCATTGGAGTAAGCACACCTCCTGTCTGCAGCCACCAAGTCTCACACAAGACCCACTGACTGTGTTGGACACTCCTCCATGGGCTTTAGGGGGTGTCAATCCCAACTGCAGTGTCCTATGTGGTGCATAAAACTTCCATAGAGCCAGTTTTATCTCGGTGAGAAAGAATTACTGCAGTGTCTGCCTCCCTCTGCCCCCCTAAATCCAAAGACCTGGTGGGGATGAAGTATAAAATATAACATTTCTGCAGACTGAAATTCTGCTTTAGGCTTGGTTCACACCTATGCAGTTTGCTTTTGATCATTTCTGTAGTGCTTTTTGCTGTGCTTTTGCCTTTTGCACATGTGATTTTACTGCAATTTGCTTTTTTATACATCGCAGCGACAATAGTAATGATATCAAAAGAATACTTTTTTTTGGCCAATTAGTTGTTGGGCAGATTTAAAAATGCAAAACGTGATATGGTCTTGACTTTGTTTATTGAATTTTTGTAAGCATGAATCTATCTGGAGACCGATATCTGACCTTTTCTGCCACGTTTCCTAGTTGGCTTTTGTACTTCTAAATACTTAATAAAAAGTAATGGAAATGAAAAATCGCTGCGAAATTGATAATAAAACCTGGAAGCCGACTGATTTTTATGCAGAGCTGCGCCAGGTTTTGCACGCTCCAGCTTTAGAGTTTTAGTAAATAACCCCCATTGCACCGTGCATGTACAACTCACATAATTCTGCGCCAGGACAAAGTAACTTGGTCTTGTCCGCAAGACAGTTGAATATAGACTCCAGGTGAAGATGGGAATGCGGAATAGCTGTCCAAAATACCAAGCCATCCACTCTAAATTTTAAAGCACCTGTGCAAGATAAAGGAAAACCTGCAAACATGGCCTGTTGGGGGTACTTGAGGACAGGGTTGAGAACCACTGCTGTACAGAATGCCCCCTGAAAATGTAATTTCCCGCTTGGGTGATTGGCTCAATTTCCTAGACGTCTGCACTAAGATACAAACCACAATGTGGGCATGCCCTGCAACAAAAATGTCTATTTTGGCAAGATACTCCAAAGGCAAATCAGGTCTAAACGGATGCAGACCCTGCCCCTTTCCTCATTAGAACCCTGCAAGTGCAGCAGCCGATTGAGAATTATAAAATCACTCCCATACAGATTCTCTCTGCAAATGGACACAAACAACTCCTTCTTCAGAATAACAAAAGGTAGGATTTGGCAACAAAGTTTGTTAAAATCTTTGCAATGTACACAGATCACCCAGAGGGGATTTTTTTTTTTTTTTTAATCAACAAAATTGGAGTTGCCCTTTAACACTAGCCAATTGAAATATGACTGAGATGGCATTAAGTTTTCGTTTTTTTTTTTTTACCAAAACCATGCTCCTTCTCATAAGTGACGCTTTGCTCTCACAATTCTAAAATCACACTTTTTAATTGAAAAAACGAGAAATCACAAAATGTGTTTTGGCAAAGTAAAGCACTAAAATCAAATGAAAACTACTGAAGCAAATATGACAGGCTGAAAACAATGGGAGCAGAGATGAATACATGACTACAAGGTAACAAATACCACACAATGTTACTGCTCAGTGACACATTGATACTTGTGACCTGTGTGTGTACAGTGTGATCACAGTGTCATCTGATGGGTTCAGAGTCTGGAAGACGAGTGTCACGGCTGTCTTCATATATTAAACACTTCAGCCCCGGAAGGATTTACCCCCTTAATGACCAGGCCATTTTGTGTGATACGGCACCGCGTCGCTTTAACTGACAATCGTGCAGTCCTGCGACGTTGTACCCAAACAAAATTTATGTCCCTTTTTCCCCGACAAATATAGCTTTCTTTTGGTGGTATTTGATTACCTCTGCGGTTTTATTTTTTTGCGCTATAAACAAAAAAAAAAAAAAAGACCAAAAATTAAAAAAATATATATATGTTTTTTACTTTCTGCTATAAAACACATCCAATAAAAAAAAAAAAAAAGTTAGAAATCAAATTTCTTCATCAATTTAGGCCAATATGTATCCTGCTACATATTTTAAATAAGAAAAAATCCCAATAACTGTATATTGATTGGCTTGTGCAAAAGTTGTAGCATCTACAAACTATGGGATATATTTATGGCATTTTTATTTTTACTAGTAATGGCAGCGATTTTTAGCGGGACTGCGACATTGCAGCGGACAAATTGGACACCAAGTAACACATTTTGGGAACCGGTGACACATATACAGTGATCAGAGCTAAAAAATAAATAAAATAAAAAAGCACTGTCACTGTATAAATGACACTGTCAGGGAAGGGGTTAACATCAGGGGCGATCAAAGGGTTAAGTGTGCTCCTAGGGAATGCTTTCTAACTGTGTGGAGGATGGACTGACTGGAGAAAGAGATCTGTGTTCCTGATTAGCAGGAAGACAAGATCTCTCTCTTCCTCTCAAACAGAACGGCGGCCTGCCTTGTTTACATAGGCAGACTGAGGGTTCTGCCTCTCCAGCGAACGATTGGCAAGTTCCGGCAGCCATCGCGGCCACCAGACCTGCCAATTGGCTGTGTTCAATCACAGCGGGAGCGGGTCGCGGTGGCGTGCGCACCCCATACCCCAAGTACAGGTACGTTGTTTTGCGCAGCCGGGCTGCCCTGCCGCAGTAAAATGTGCGGCACCAGACCTGCCAATTGGCTGTGTTCAATCACAGCGGGAGCGGGTCGCGGTGGCGTGCGCACCCCATACCCCAAGTACAGGTACGTTGTTTTGCGCAGCCGGGCTGCCCTGCCGCAGTAAAATGTGCGGCACCAGACCTGCCAATTGGCTGTGTTCAATCACAGCGGGAGCGGGTCGCGGTGGCGTGCGCACCCCATACCCCAAGTACAGGTATGTTGTTTTGCGCAGCCGGGCTGCCCTGCCGCAGTAAAATGTGCGGCACCAGACCTGCCAATTGGCTGTGTTCAATCACAGCGGGAGCGGGTCGCGGTGGCGTGCGCACCCCATACCCCAAGTACAGGTACGTTGTTTTGCGCAGCCAGGCTGCCCTGCCGCAGTAAAATGTGCAGTGGGCGGTCCGGAAGCAGATAAGGTATAAAGCCTTACAGAGCCATTTATAAAAGAATTATAAAACATGAGGAAACAGAACAGAAATGTTATTGTCTATAGCGGCCAATCAGATTCATCTGCTATTCTCTGGGGAAATAACAAATGAAAGAGGCAAATCTAATTGGTCACTCCAGGCAATGGTTTCAAATTTGGTTTATTTTCTCATTTTTATTTACTTTAGGACAAAAATGCTCTTCGGATTATGCAGATACCTTTAAACCTTCTACAAAAAGTGGCTTTATACTATACCCACCAATGCAATACTTTAAAATTAAAATACTGTATTTTATTTTATTAAAAGGATATGTATTTTTGTTTAGTTTTTGGATAGCGTAGGGCACGATTAGGGAGGATTAGAACCCCTCTCAGGTTTCTCCATACTAGTTAGATATACCCTCTATATACAGTCACCGTCCACTTTTGCCTTCAGAACTGCCTTAATTCTTCATGGCAAAGATTCAACAAGGTGTTGGAAAACATTCCTCAGAGATTTTGGTCCATATTGACATGATGGCATCACGCAGTTGCTGCAAATTTATTGACTGCACATCCATGATGCGAATCGCATGTTCCACCACATCCCAAAGGTGCTTTATAGGATTGAGATCTGGTGACCGTAGACATTGGAGTACAGTGACCTCATTGTCATGTTGAAGAAACAAGTGGTGAGATGATTTGATCTTTGTGACATGGTGCATTATCCTGCTGGAAGGAGCCATCAGAAGATGGGTACACTGTAGTCATAAAGGGATGGACATGGTCAGCAACAATACTCAGGTAGGCCGTGGTATGTAAACGATTCTGACCCGACCATCTGAATGTCACAGCTGAAATCAAGACTCATCAGACCAGCCAACGTTTTTCCCAGTCTTCTATTGTCCAATTTTGTAGCATCAGTTTCCTGTTCTTAGCTGACAGGAGTGGCACCCGGTGTGGTCTTCTGCTGCTGTAGCCTATCAGCTTCAAGGTTCGATGTGTTGTGCATTTAGAGATGGTATTCTATATACCTTGGTTGTAACGAGTGGTTATTTGAGTTACTGTTGCCTTTCTATCATCTCAAACCAATCTGCTCATTCTCCTCTGACATCAACCAGGTATTTACTCTACACAACGGCCGCTCACTGGATATTTTCTCTTTTTGGACCATTCTCTGTAAACCCTAGAACACTAGAGATGGTTGTGCATGAGAATCCCAGTAGGTCAGCAGTTTTTGAGATACTCAGACCAGCCCGTCTGCCACCAACAACCATGCCACGATCAAAGTTACTATAATCCCTTTTCTTTCCCATTCTGATGCTCGGTTTGAACTTCAACAAGTCGTCTTCCCCACATCTAGATGCCTAAATGCATTGAGTTGCTGCCATGTGATTGGCTGATTAGCAATTTGTGTTACCAAGCAGTTGAACAGGCATACCTAATAAAGTGGCCAGTGAGTGTATGTCCGGGTAATCAGAACAGAAAGTGGTGGTAAATCCAAAAGGTTTACAGTTGTCACCAGAACAGGAATTGAAAATAATTATTCTAACGGGAACACCGGTTCTGGTGAAACCTAAGCTTTTCCCTCATTTTAGTAGAGTTTCCTCTAAATTCCTGTAGTGTCTTCAAGTCACAAACAGCAAAAACAATAAACCGAAAGGGGCTTTAACCTTTCCTACTGTAATTGAAACAACAACAAAAAGTTGGTTTAAAAACAATATCTGAATATGTGTGCTCCAACATCCATGTCAATTAAATTTCCCCGGACTACTCTGGTTTTCTACAAAATCGAAAAATAATGTGGAAGATTACATGGCGTTTGAATAGACAGGCCCTCTGGTGTGGGCACATCTGTGTTATCTGAAAGCAACAATTGTGTATGACAATTTCCATTTAAGAACAAAGCAGACGACCAAATTGAACAAATCAATAGAATGTAAAGGTGGACAACCTAGAATAGATTACCTGGATTGGCTGGATTGGCTGGATTGGCTGGGCAAAGATGGCAGAGGTAACTCAGGAGTAAGGACATAAAGGTTATTGTTTTTTGGCAAGTGAAGAGTCCTTAGGACAGTCTGGAAATAAAGAAAAAAAACACATCAATAGAAATCGACAATTAACAATTACAATGTGTGATGTACCGCACGCTACAAATGAAAAAAATTGCAACCCGAGTGCAAATTCTGACCCAATGCCACCCACGTAACTATGCAATGGCAGCCGATGTTTCTGTGCTGAAAGCGCACTCAGTGCCTGCTCCGATCACACAGACTGAGCTGTCAAAGACAACTCTCAGTCCCCACTGGCAAATGGTAGTCGGCGGGACAGCCAATCACAGTGTAGCCCGAAACAGTTAAAATACCGCTCGAATACCCCCCATAGACTGGTGCAAGACCGGCAGGATTGGCTTGTCAGGCTCTAGTAGACTTCAACAAAATAGTGGCTGTCTGCACAGAGACACGACTCCCCGTTGCATGTGTATGAGATGGGTAAAAGATGGCTTCAGCTCTTATTCTCCACCTGTAAAGAACTCCTCAGACGTGTTTTACCCTTTGCGGGGCTTAATCATAAAAGGTCTCTACGATTAAGCACCGAAAAGGGCGAAATGCGTCTGAGGAGTTCTCTACAGATAGAGAACAAGAGCTGAAGCCATCTTTTACCCATGTCATTCACATTTATGCAACAGGAAAACAGCGTGTGTGTGCAGATGGCCACCATTTTGTTGAAGCCAATCATAGAGGTCACACGACCGCCAATCATTCCTACCCCCAGGCCTTTAGACATATTAAAGGGATGCCAGGGTGTGCGGGAAAGGGTTAAAATTGCCTGTAAAGAAGAGTACTTAAAGCTGAACTCAAACAGGTAGAGCTCACGAGGAGATCTCCCTCCATGGTTTCTTGCAGACAGCTCTATCCCTTCCTGTGACCAGCACTAGTTTTTCAAATTAAACATTTGCTGCGGGACTTCCAGTGGCTTCTCAGCACTCATATATAGCTTGACATGACCCCCACTTGTTTCTGAACTTGGAGCACACACACATCTTACACCACCCACACATAGGTCTACAAATGCTGGTAAATGAAGTTGGGTAGCACACTACATCACAAGCTAAGGACTTGAAGATAAAAACTCTCCTCTTTTATGGCCAGGACAGCACAAGGAGAACACTGTTAAACTGTTTATAACCCTAGTCAGAATACTCATTTAAATTGCATGCAGCAGGCATGACTGGGCTTATGCAAGGAAATGTATATCCAGTGTTAAACTTTAATGTGCGGGCTTACTCTTGCAAAAATTTATTTTTTTGACTTCCAGTAAAATTATTTTCTTGGAGAACATAAAAGTGGTTCTACAGGCAAAAGTTTTGTTTACCTTATTGCATTCTCTGAATTAAGCAGGATCAATAAAAAAGATTCCTGCATTCACACAATCAAGGTAGATTCAGGAATCCCCCCTACTGTGCTATTGTATTCTGACAGCATGGACTCCTCCACTGTCACGGCCATTGGCTGCAAATCTCCAATCTAAACAGATGATCCAGCAGGACCATTTCACATTCTGTCAAACACATATCGACATTTGTCTGATCCCTGCTGAATCAGCTGAATATCTATCCATGTGTACCCAGCGTAAGGAACACAGGAATAATTTAGGTACATAAGGGATATCCAGCTGCCTTCAGGAGATTGGACACTGGCAAACAAAGTAATAAGGACAGCTAGTTTAACTCCTCCCACTCCCACCATGCTCCAGTTTTGTTGCAAAGCAATAGCAGGAGTGGATCATAAGAACAAAAAGGAGGAACCTGTGTCCCTTAATGTACTTAAAGCGGAGTTCCAACGCCAAGTAATATATATATTTTTTTTAAACATTTCATTAGGTTGAACATTCAAATGTAACACTCACATAAATTATCCCAATTATTTATTCTGCATAGGGCCAATAGAACACAAGTGCAGCTACACAGGTGGGGAGGAAGGGACTCCCCCTTGTGCCCAAAGTGCAAAGTACATCAGGGGGACTTTATACATCTGATTTGGAGATGCCCAAAGCTCCATCAGTACTGGGAGGAAGTTTCTCAGTGCATCACTAGATTAGCCCGGGTACCTGTTCCCTTGGACCCCCTGGTGTACTTTCTTGGGGCCATTGATGTTGAAGTTTCCGAAATAATGTATTATATGATAATTAGATTGATGTATTTAGCTAGAAAGCTTATCGCACGATATTGGATGGCATCTGCGGTCCCAAAGGGGAAGAAATGGATTACCTATGTTAACTCCTTACTTTGTAGAGAACGGCTGGCCTATAGCCACAGGAAGGCAGTGGTTGAAATTCGATCTTATATGGCAACCTTGGTTGGGGGATCCTAGCCTTGCGCCACCACAATTGGTAATGGACTTCTTATATGGACTTATGTCCTATTATGTTTTTCACTTGCACTGTCCTGTATGATCAAATGCACTGATTATATGTACCATTTGAGCAATTGTATAATAAAAAGGTTTTTGATTTATTTTTTTTTAAATGTAACACTCACGTCTTTTGTTCAATTCATCCCCCGATGTCCGGTTTAATACATAAAATAAAGTTAGACAATTCGTTCCTGGCCATTGTCATTTTGCTTGTGGGCATGTGAAACCAACAAGCATATAGTTCCGGGACATGGTGCAGCTGAGCGACCAGCATACACCGCCCCGTTCTCGCACATGTGCATTCTGACATTATCGCCCTGATTCTAGCCCTCGACGATGCCCACTGACTCCTGGGAAATGACAACACACATCTCCCAGGAGCAGTGGCGAGCAGAGGCGCCAAGGGAAGCGACGTAAGGACCCGTGGAGAGGAAGGGGAAGATTTCAAGGGACCACATAGCAAACGGCATGAAAAGGTAAGTTAAAAAAAAAATATCCAAATTTTTTATATATATTATTTGCTGCACAGTAATGCCTTTTTTTTTTATGGGTGGAACTCCGCTTTAAGGATTTTACAGTGAGATGCATTTTCTTCATTAATCCTTATTAAGGTAAACATGATGAGAAATTCAGGTATGAAGGGAGGTCCAAAAGCAGTCCAAGTGTGGAGGTGGGCAACACCGCAAACAAATGCTAACAAGCCCACGTGAACAAGAGGTTACCAAAAGTGGCTCAATAGAGCTCACAGAGCCGCCTGATTAACCGTAGACTGAAGCTAGTCAGATGAGGACTGAACATCCATGTGGAAAAACCTGATAACTACATATAGTTGGACACCTTTCACACTGGAGGCATTTTCAGGTGCTAAAGGGCTAAAAATAGCACCTGTAAAGCGCCTGAAAAATGTCTCCCCCTGCAGCCCAATGGGCACCGCTGCCGAAGTAAGGCCTCATGCCCACGGGCGTTTTTTCAGCCGCGTTTTTGAGCGTTTTTTACAGCTTAAAAACGCCTGTCCATGTTAGTCTATAGCTTCATGCCCACCTAGGCGTTTTTGAGCTGTAAAGAGCATAGGCGTTTGTAAGCTGTAAAAAAAACCCAGGGCCAGTGCGTTCCTCAGCGTCAGAATTAGGCAAAAAAAAACGCGAGCGTCAAAAAACGCGCAAAAACGCGCACTAACGCGCGGTCGCGTTTTTAGCTCCGAGGTTTTTTTTTTTCAAAAAAAAAAAAAAAAAATATTTACAATAACATGGACAGGCGTTTTTAAGCTGCAAAAAACGCAGCTGTAAAAACGCCAGTGGGCATGAGGCCTAACTGCAAACCTTCGGCAGCGGCACTTTTGAGGAGCATTTAACCCTTTCTTCGGCCGCTAGTGGGGGGGTTAAAAGGGCCCCGCTAGCAGCCGAAAAGCACCGCTAAAACGAGCAGCGCTTTACCGCTAACGTGGCCGTGCTGTGAGTGTGAGAGGGCTCTTACATTGTTACATAATTAGTCTGGTTGTCCATCAAGTTCAACCATTAGAAGGAAACGGAGAGAATTAGGTGACCACATTGCAAGACTGAGAAACAAATGGCTGATACGGACAGCTGATGCCCAAAGGACTGCACTCACACCTAAGCGTTTTCCGCTTGAAAAACGCTCATAAAATGCACGAAAACACGCCTGAAAAACACCCAACAAGCATAACTCCATTAATTTCAATGGCACCTGTTCACATCTGAGTGTTTCGCCACCTGAAGCAAAACACCTGAAAAACGCATGAAACGCAAAAAAGTACATGAGCTTCTTTTTGGACAGATTAACGGCATAAGGGTTTTTCTGCTTTTTACATTGGTGACTTTTTTGACCTGTACAAAATCGTGGTAAAATTGCGCAACTTTACAGGAAAGGGAAACTTTTAGGGCAACCCAAGCTTGTAGCTTTAGGCAATGTTGATGCAGGTTGTTCCAGAATTGAGTACTCTGTCAATAAGGACCAAAATCATATCTTTACATTATGGAGTTATATTAGCAGAGCGAAATTACTCCTGTACCAATTCGTCAAACAAAAGTAAGGTACATTCCTCTTCAGCTGACTATGCAGAAGGAGCTGCAACTTCAGGGAAATCACAAATGGACTACCAAGTATGCAGGTAAAGGATTTCTCACAAGGGGTACACACAGAATGTCACTGTACAGAAGGCTGAGATGATCTGTGCGTGCTCTGAAAAATGTCACACAGATGTGCAATAGGTCAACCCAAAAGGGAGGCAATGCATACTCAGTAGGGGTGCATAGGCAGCTATATATTCTAGGTAGGAACCAAGTGACATGGGGATAGAGAGAATGCCCTTAGAGACGGTTGAAGGCCAAGGCAGGCTAAGGCAGGGGTAGGCAACCTTTCAGAAGCTGAGATCTACCTGGACAACATGGAGGAAAGTTCCCTGGGAAGTGTCCTCCCCCCAAAGTAATGTACTCTGCGCCCCACCCCACCTCCACACCAATGCAGTGTCCTCTGTCCCCTTCACATCGCCCTCCCACTGTAGTGTCACCTCCCCCCACTGTAGTGTCTCCTGCTCCCCTACCCCCAGTAGTGTCCTGTAACCCCCCAATGCAGTGTCCTCTGCCTCTCATAGCAGTATCTCCCCCCCCCACAGTAGTGTCCTGTCTTCCCCCGCCCCCCAAAAGCAGTGTCCCCTGCCCCCCACCCCGTAGTGTCCTCTGCCCCCTAAAAGCACTGTCTTCTGCCTTCCCATCTCACAAAGCAGTGCCTTCTGTCCCTTTCTCATCACACAACCCTCCCCTCCAATAGTGTCTCCTCTGTCCCCGTCAGATCGTGCTGGGACAACCTAGCAACCAATCACCTGCTGGTTAAGGTTAACTGAGGCAGCTCCCGCCTTTGCCCTCCATCCAGCAGTATGCTGCTTTTTGCTGTCCGCTCTGCAGTAACATGAAAGCAGCAGAGACTGGTGGGAGGCAATGCCATGTTAACGATTTACTTGTCGGCTCCCGCGGCTGATTGGTAGATTGCAATCGTTGGCTTGCTGACCCACGCACCAAGGAGTCATCAGGGGACAGGGCCATGGGTGTAGCATAAGGGGTTGCAGGGGTCACAATCGCAACCCTTCCCCTAGCTCCAGGGGGCCCCTTAAGCCTCCCTGTCATATTTTCATATCCTCCACAAAATCCAGCTCCGATATTCCCTAGGGCCCAGCAGCCAGGCTCCAGTACTGGGCTTCCACTTTGCCTTCCACAGTCCACACCCCTCCGTTCTCATTGCCTGGGGAGAAGCTGTAAGACATTTCCTAAATGGAGAGGAGCACAGGGTGAGAACAGCCCAGGATGGGGAAGTGTCTGTGCTGTGTGCATGGAATGGTAACCGAGCTCAGCGAGTTAAGAGGAGGAGATAGCCATCCTGTAGCCACGATGGGACCGATGTCACTGTTGAGGTAAGACACTGCTCAGCGTCTCCTAGTCATGAGCTGGGATTCTCTGTACCCCCCCACCCGGGGACGTCTGCTTACCCCACTTCCCTGACAACTGGGGAAAAGACACAAACCTCCGGGAAGTGGCTTTCCCCCCAACACTTGCCAAAACTGACAGAGAAAACTTCAGAAATTCCTAAAACGAATCTCGCAACACCTCCTGAGGGGCCCATGAGGAGCCCCTGAGGGACTGCAGGCTCCAGATTGTGTCACAGGGCTTTGCCCCCCCCAGATCTAAGTTGCGCCCCCCCCCCCACAAAGCCCCCTGCCAACCCCCTCTGCCCTGGATGCTATGCCCGGCTGATGAGCTCCTTTCCCATTACAGCACTCTATACTGCTCCTACCCCGCAGTGCTTAAATCACATTTCTTTACAACAAAGCCAGTTAGCCACGATCTGCACAGGGTGTATCTGCCTACTGCAACTACACTGTTGTTCCGACCACAGAATTTCACAGGTCAAAACAGCAACATAAAAGCCAGATACACCCTGTGAAGGCTGGCAGACTGTGTGTAAAGAAAATAGGATTTTTATAACAGCTTACCTGTAAAATCCTTTTCTTGGAGTACATCACGGGACACAGAGCGACATAGTCATTACTAATGGGTTATATAGATACCTTCAGGTGCTGGCACTGGCAACTTCCAAAACCGGAAGTACCCTCCCCTATATAAGCCCCTCCCATCCGGGAGCACCTCAGTTTTGTAGCAAAGCAATAAGTGTCCCCAAAGAGGGGTGGGAGCTCTGTGTCCCGTGATGTACTCCAAGAAAAGGATTTTACAGGTAAGCTGTTATAAAAATCCTATTTTCTTTTTCGTACATCACGGGACACAGAGCGACATAGTCATTACTAATGGGATGTCCTAAAGCAATGCCAAATGAGGGGGGGGATACACCATATATAAGCTGAGCGCTATCAGACATGAGGATCTTTTGCGGCCTGCAACACACTGCGCCCAAAGGCGACATCCTCCTGACTTCTAACGTCCACCTGGTAGAACCTAGTAAACGTGTGTACTGAAGACCATGTTGCGGCCTTACAGATTTGAGCCAGGGAGGCCTGGTGATGCACTGCCCATGAAGTTCCAACTGCTCTCGTGGAGTGCGCCCTAACTTTGAACGGAGGCGGTCTACTTCTCAAGCCATAGGCTTGTATTATGACCTGTCGAATCCACTTGGCTAAAGTAGATTTTGACGCTGCCTGACCCCTTCTGGGGCCTTCCGGCAGAATAAACAAAGTATCCGTTCTGCGAATCTGAGCAGTGGCTTTTAGATAAGCTTTAACTGCTCTTACTACATCCAAAGAATGCAATAACTTTTCCTCTACCGAAGTAGGCTTGGGGAAAAAAGAAGGAAGAACCACATCTTGGTTCAAATGAAACCTCAATACCACCTTAGGAAGAAAGGCTGGATGAGGACGTAACACTACTCTGTCCTTATGGATAACCAGATATGGCTCCTTACAGGACATAGCTGCTAATTCCGACACTCTTTTAGCCGAACAAATGGCTACTAGAAAAATCAATTTCCTGGTGAGAAGCACCAAGGAAATATGCTGTAATGGTTCAAATGGTTGTTTTTGTAGAACTGACAGAACCAAGTTTAGATCCCATGGACATATGGGAATATTAACCGGAGGACTAATACGCATCACTCCTTGTATAAAGGCTTTGACTAGTGAATGCGAAGCCAAGGGCCTTTGAAAAAATATTGACAAGGCCGAAATCTGACCCTTGATAGTACTCAAGGCAAGCTTCCTATCTACAGCCCATTGTAGGAAGTCCAGAATCCTACCTATTACGTATTTACGTGGATGCCATTTTCTGGCCTCACACCAGGCGATGTACGCCTTCCAGATTCTATAGTAGATCTGCCTGGATACCGGTTTCCTGGCATTGATCATGGTAGATACCACAGCATTAGAGAGCCCTCTCTTTTTTAGAATGTGGGCTTCAATAGCCAGGCCGTCAAACCTAGGGCTGGTAAGGAAGGGTGGTATATCGGTCCCTGCGAAAGCAGGTCCGGACGATGTGGGAGGGTCCAAGGACTCCCCACAGACATTTTTACAATCTCCGCGTACCATGCTCTTCGGGGCCACGCTGGAGCCACCAGAATCACTTGTTTCTTTTCTACCCTGATTCTGCGGAGTAATCGAGGTAACAATTGTGGCGGTGGAAATGCATATATCAGCTTGAACTGATCCCAAGGGAACACTAGGGCATCCGAGCCGCAAGCTAGGGGATCCCTTGTCCAAGAGACAAACCTGTCCACTTTTGTGTTGAATCTGGATGCTAGCAGATCTACATCCGGTGTTCCCCACCGCTGACATATTGTCCGGAAAACCTCGGGATGAAGGGACCATTCCCCTGGGCATAATTGTTGGCGACTTAGAAAGTCCGCCTTCCAATTCTCCACTCCTGGAATGAATACCGCAGATATGGCTGGGACATATTTTTCTGCCCATCTCAGGATGTAATTTACTTCCCTTTGGGCTGCACGACTCCCGGTGCCCCCCTGACGATTGATATATGCCACTGCTGTGGCATTGTCTGATTGAACTCTGACAGGGGACCCTTGGAGTTTGGATGTCCATGCTACTAGGGCATACCGGGCTGCTCGTATCTCTAAGAGATTGATGGGCAGGGCCTTTTCTGCTTCTGACCACTTGCCCTGGAGAGACCATTGCTCCAGTACTGCTCCCCAGCCTACAAGGCTGGCATCTGTAGTGACCACCTTCCAGGAAATCGGACTGAAGGATTTCCCTCTTTCCAGATTCTGGGGAACCAACCACCAGCGGAGGCTCCTGCGAACGGAAGGGGACAAGGACATTGGTAAGTCCAGAGCCTGAACTTTTTTGTTCCAGGCTGACAGTATGGCCCTTTGCAACTTCCTTGAATGGAATTGACCGTAGGGTACTGCTTCGAATGATGCCACCATCTTTCCCAGCAGCCTCATGCACAGGCGTATGGATGGCTGTCTTTTTGAGCCCACTAAGTGGATCAAATCTCTCAAAGACGACCCCTTTTCTTGAGGCAAGAAAATTTTTCTCTGGTCTGAATCCAGCCTTAGCCCCAAGTATTCCAGACTTTTGACTGGTTTTAGGGCTGACTTGTCTCGGTTGATAATCCAACCGTGATATTCCAGATACTTGATTGTCTCGTGAACAACCACTTCTAGTTTTTCCACTGAGTGGTCTATCAGCAACAAGTCGTCTAGATATGCCATTATCGTTACACCTCGTGTTCTTAGATTGGCCAATAACGGGGCCAAAATTTTTGTGAACACTCTTGGTGCTGTGGCCAGACCGAAGGGTAAGGCTCTGAACTGAAAATGGCGGCCTTCTACCGCAAAGCGTAGAAATTTTTGGTGGGCTGGAAAGATGGGAATGTGCAAATAAGCATCCTTGATGTCGATCGAGGCTAACCATTCCTCCCCTTGTAGGGCAGTGGCTACCGATCGGATCGACTCCATCCGGAAAGTCCTGATATGCAGGAATTTGTTTAGCCCTTTTAGATTTAGTATGGGCCTCACGTCCCCGTTTGGCTTCGGAACTGTAAAGAGGTTTGAGTAAAACCCGAACCCCCACTCTTCCAGGGGAACCTCTATAATTACTGCTTGTAGCAATAATTGTTCTAGTGCCAACAGGAGGGATCCTCTCTTCTGGGGATCCCTTGGCACGTTTGACCTTATAAAGCGGGAAGAAGGGGAGTTTTTTAACTCCAATTTGTATCCCAGATTTACTGCGGAGAGCACCCATCTGTCTCGGATCGTGTCCCGCCAGGTCTCTGCGAACAACTGAAGTCTTCCCCCCACCCGATTGAGTGGGGGCAACCCTTCATGCATTTGACTTTGGGGGAGGTTTTGTACCTCTCCTGCTCCAGGGCTTCTTGTTACCCTGCAACTGTCCCTGATTTCTACCTCCGGGATTTGACCGAGGAGGCCGTCGGAACTGTTTCACAGCCGATGTCCTAGGGACTGGAGAAGCCGGCCTCTTAAAAGAGGGACCTCTAACTCTATTTTTAACCGGCAAAAGTGTACTTTTACCGCTGGAAATTCTCTGGATATACTTGTCCAGGTCTTCCCCGAATAAGCGCTCCCCATGAAATGGGAAGCTGACCAGCAATTTTTTACAGGATCGGAAAGGAACAAACAGTCTGGGGAGCTTTTAGCGACCCCAACGAGGAGACAGAAGTGGAGGATGGCTCCGCAAGTGGCATTTTAAATGCTGATCGGACCATATTAGTCAGGGACTGAACCCATAACCTTTCAGCATGTGATGCTGAGAACGGCTCTTCCACTGTTGATTCCTCTGCAACCGAATCGACCTCATCCTGATCCCCCTCAGGTAGGTCGACCTCTGTATGGGACTGTTGCTCTGTTAACAGGCACTCTGAGGGAGGAGACGGAGATCGAGCGCTTTTCTCCTGTGACAGGGAAGCAGCGATCAATGCTGACAATCTCTCTTCCAGCCCTCCCAGAGCTGAGGAAAAAACCTCCTCTGTTACATACACAGGAGCAGGTGAACTGAGGACAGCCACAGTACCAGGTACTCCTGGGGGTGCCCTACGGTCACTAACCTCTGATTCTTCAGGGGAGACTGGTGCAGCCAAAGCATGCCCAAGATCCTCAGAGCCCGATGGAGACCCCCTATTCCTCCTGGAATTTCTAGTCCCGGAGTTTTTAGACGGCATATTCCTAAGCCACAAAGCTGAGGTATTCCAGCCGAAATACACCAGTTACTGATAATAGTCTAGCATAAATGCTGCTATAAGAAACAGTTGGTGTCTACTAATGTGCCTTTCTAGGGGATGCCTGTATCAACCGCTTGCTGTATGCCTTTAAATGTTGCCAGCTCTGTCTCTGTACTTCATAGCCAGCTTACTACAATATTGTGGTTTTTAAACCTGCTGGGACGCCCGCACATGCGCAGAAGCGCTGCGGCGCGCACAGAGCGTCATCCCCCAGGCTCCGCCCCCTTTTCCGGCTCACCTCTATATATAGAGGCGCGTGCACGCGCACGCGCGCGGCCACGTGCGCCTTCGGCGCTAATTTCAAAAATGGAAACAAAGGGACAGGAGCCAGGGCCCCTCTTTGCCGCAGGCCGGGGGATGGACGAGCACTGCAACATGGCAGAGGAAGCAGTTTCCTATAAGAGAACTCACCAACTGCCTGGACTTTGCTCTGCTGAGAAGAAACTAGTCCACATGACAAGAAAACATTCCACAGCGGCCTCTAGTGGACAAACACAGGTACCGCAGTCTAATATATTAAATATATATATTTAAAAAAAAATTTTTTTATTTTTTTTCTTGACCACCATTAAAAATTATTACATTTTTTTAGTAGTTACAGGCATGCACAGAATCTTGCGGGAATACCATTAGGTAACAGACAGAAAGACAAATTAGGCTTGGGGGTCCCCCAATAGAACCAAGTTCCTGGGGGCCCCCACTTACCTGTTCCCCGCCGCAGGACTTTGTTTGGTCCACAAAAGCCCAAACTTCACCTATCACGGCAGGCATTGTAATCAAACCTTCAGGGACCGGGTTCCCAAGGATTCCACTCCCCTGGACCTGTATAGCACCCTGCACAGAAAACATCTTGGTCGTGGGTATGACCAGAGCTCTGGATCCCAGGGTCCAGCTCTCCTAAGAGAAGCATTACAGGCAAAACCTTGATCTTCTCTGCAAGGCCCGGGTACCGACCGTTTAGCTATGAAGCTTTTTTGGTCGGATCCGGAATAGCTTACTGAGGCCCAAAAGAACCTGTACGCAAGCTCAGTGAAAAACACATGTTTCTTCTTGGCCAACACCTTAGACACTGGCAAAAAACTGAGGTGCTCCCGGATGGGAGGGGCTTATATAGGGGAGGGTACTTCCGGTTTTGGAAGTTGCCAGTGCCAGCACCTGAAGGTATCTATATAACCCATTAGTAATGACTATGTCGCTCTGTGTCCCGTGATGTACGAAAAAGAAATGTGATTTCAGCCCTGTGTAGTGGGGGGGGGGGGGGAGCTGTATACAGTGTTGGGATGGAAAAGGAGCTCTGCCAAGTGACCTGCCAGGGGTCCCTGCCCTCTGATTCTCCAGTGGTGATCCCTGTCCTCTGATGCAAGGAGTAACTCTGGGAACTCAAAACTCTTAAGCCACTGAATCTGTAAGCACTCTTTGGTTGGCTTTCACATTATACCATAAGTGCCTAGTAGAGTGCCTCAGGAGAGCCCAGTGCCCACAGGACACATTGCAGGCTGGCCCCACTTCTTCCTCATAGTGGGATGCAGGTTTGAGTTCCAAGGCTATGCAGAGTAAAAGCCAATTTGAAGAGCTTGAAAATTAGCTCCACTGACTCTGCAGCCATTGAAGTTTGCTATAAGAAACAAAACCAAAAAAAGTCGTGCTTAATCAAATGCAAACCACAAATATACTGTGATGGTAATAACCTACTGCAAATTGAAACAGTGTAACAAAAAACTAAATATAAATTGTGTATGTGTATATATATATATATATATATATATATATATATATATATATATGTATG
The DNA here is from genome assembly GCA_029206835.1 of Rana muscosa. Taxonomy (NCBI): domain Eukaryota; kingdom Metazoa; phylum Chordata; class Amphibia; order Anura; family Ranidae; genus Rana; species Rana muscosa. The sequence goes on from CM055120.1 coordinate 75,292,147, forward strand.
TATGTATGTATATATATATATATATATATATATATCTATATCACACACACATACATACATACACACACATATATACAATCTCACTTTCTTCCTGTGACAATCACTCTGTAAATGGAGACTATTACCAGATAATGTGGACTCTCCTATCGCTAGTGAGGTCAAGTGATGCTCTGCAGGGTCAAGTGATCCACCTCGTCTCTAGAAGTCACTGACGGTTCATCCACGATATCCAGCTCTCATCTGGGGGTCTCAGTCAGCCAGATGCCATGGAGCATATAAAAAAATTAAGCTCCAATAGTGTGATAACATCTAAAACACTATTAGAAAAAGCCAAAAGGTGAGTACTCACACAATATATAAAAATTCCATACGCGACATCTTCCTGTGGCACGTGCGGTGCGATGCGATGCGCTGAGCCATCATAATTTACCGTGTTTTTCGCTCCATAAGACGCACCTTTTTTCCCCCCAAAAAATGGGGGGGAAATGTCTGTGCGTCTTATGGAGTGAAAATGGACCAATACCATGCCGGCCGTGGATAACACCTTGCAGCGACCGGGCACCAGCAGTACGCATGATGTACAAAAAGCCCAGCCCAGGTATAAGAAGCCAGCCCAAGAAACTTTGCAGAAGGTGAGCAAGCCCAGTGCGTGGAGGCGTGCGGCATGCCCACGCGACGTGATTACGTGTTGCTCCGCCCGCAGCCTGCTCACCTGCTGCTGCAAAAAATAGGATTTTTGTACTCACCGTAAAATCCATTTCTCTGACGTCCATGGACTGACACAGCTGGATACTGTAAACGTGTGGGTATATGTCCCCGCTCGCAGGAGAAGATCTAGGCAGAATGTTAGATGTTAAAACATTCTAGAACAAACCAGAGCTGAACAGCCCCGCCCAGGGGGGCGGTCCCTCCGGACATTACCCTCCCACCTGCAGCTAGCAGACCTCAGTTCGTAACAAAGCAGTACAAACCTTAAAAAGGAAGGGTGGGTGCTGTGTCAGTCCATGGACGTCAGAGAAATGGATTTTAAGGCGAGTACAAAAATCCAATTTTCTCTTATCGTCCATGGACTGACACAGCTGGATACTGTAAACGTGTGGGACGTCCCAAAGCAGTATCAGAAGGGTGGGAGCGGTAGCAAAGGAACAACCAAAACTTCACTCCAAACAAGCAGAGCTCCTCAATGGAGGAGTTGCGACATTAAACAGCGGCCTGCAATGCTTTGCGGCCGAAGGGAGCATCCGAAGATGCAGCCACATCAACCTTATAAAATCTTGAAAAGGTATGAATGGACGACCAGGTCGTCGCCTTGCACACTTGTACAACCGACCCTTGATGTCGGAAGGCCCGAGAAGCACCAATTGCCTTGGTGGAATGTGCCGCAACCGGAAAGGGAGGCGCCCGCCCCTTAAGGGCATAGGCCTGTATGACGGTCTGCCTGATCCACCTAAAGACGGTGGCAGACGACACCGCTCGGCCCTGTTTTGAACCAGACACAGACTTCCGAATGGAAACAGTAGCAGACAGGTACACTCGTAAGGCTTGTACCCATCTTAATGTATGAAGCGCAAACTCTCAGGGATGCGATGGGTGAGGACACAAGGATGGAAGAACAATGTCCTTCTTAAGGTGAAAGGCCGAGACCATCTTTTGAAAAGAAGGACGGTCGTGGGCGCAACACCAACATATCCTTATGGAGGACCAAGTAAGGCGACTTGCTGGACAAGGCCGCCAACTCAGACACCCGTCTAACCCAAGCAATGGCCACTAAGGCCAACTTCCGGGACAAGGTCAAGAGAGGAATCTCTCTGATATTCTCAAAGGGATGTTCTTGGAGAACCGAGATGCATCAAAATCAGATCCCAAGTAGGGAGAGGAGGCTTGACAGGGGGGGGTCACATGGCAAACCCCCTGCACAAAAGGTGCTAATCAAGGAATGGCCCGGTAGCGGTCGTTGAAAAAGACAGCCCGGGCCGAAATCCAACCCTCAAAAAAGGTATGCAAGGCCAGCTTTTGGGTCACACCACGCTGTAAGAACAGCAAAATCCTGGGAACGGAATACATCCAAGGATGCCACTCAAGTTCCTCGCACATAGCGATGTAAGCCTTCCAGGTACGGTGAGATATCTTTCTGGAGGAAGATTCCCGTGTCAACAACATAGAAGAGATGACCGAATACGAGAGAACTCGGTCCTTCAGCACCTGGCTTTAAACAGTTATGCCATTAAAGCCAAGGACTGTAAAGCAGGATGAAGTATGGGATCATGAGACAGAAGGTCCACCCCAATAGGCCGTCGCCAGGAATGTCTACGACTAGCCGAAGTAGATCGGCGTACCAAAGTCGCCGTTCCGGAGCACTGGAATGGCCTCAGCCCCTACTCTGCAAAGCCGGCGAGGCAACAACAGTAGCGGAGGGTAAGCATATATCAGGCGATACTGTCCCCACAGGCTTTTTACGCGTCCGCCCAGGGGTCCCTGGACCTGACCACGATCTTGCCACCTTGCGAGTGAGTCGAGAGGCCACAAGGTCCACTTCCGGTGCCCCACCTCCGGTAAAGAAGGTGGAAACACCTCCGGATGCAAGGACCCTTTGCCTGCAATGCACACAGCCGACAGGACCGTCTTGCAGCGAGATGTATGAAAATTCCAAAGAGACTCCGCAATGTATCGGAGAAGGGAGGCCCCAGTGTACAGGGTGCCTCAAATGTTGGCCAATAAAAGGCAACTTGACGGAACTTCCCTAGAAACTCGGTCAGAGGACTAGTACCTCAGCCTCCACAGGTGGCGCAAACCCACCTCGGGCACAAAGACCCTAAAGGCTAAAGCAGTTGTAGTGCACCTGCTAGACGACTGATGGATGAAGCAGAGGCTTTTGCCCAGTCATTGAGCTACAAAAAATGCCAGAGACGCAGCCACTAACGGGCGTAACGCTAACCCCAGCCTGGCGAACACAGTATAAGCCAGCGCTTCTGATCACCACTGAAAGCAGGTGGAAAGTGATACCCCTGCAACCAGGAATCCTTGTGACAATGCTCCATCCAGCAGCTACCCATGGATAGGTGCTGATTGTGCAAACACATAGTTTATACTATGTATTGCGTCAAACGCACAAATGGAGAGTGTTGGAGGAAACCCACCCAGCCACAAAGAGCATAATACCACCACATATGGCGTATGTAGTTTAGTATTTGTGGATAAACCTATTAAAACACGTATATACTGTGCCAGCGACGAAGGCGCGCACATCAATCGGGGCCTGGACGTAAACCAGCCACGCAGATTGCGTACACAACCGTGTAGGTATGTTAGCCTGCGAATAAACAAATTGCACGTTTATACTGTGCATAGTGCTGAGAATGCGCACACCATTGGAACGCAGGGGAGAAACCTGAGCACCTGGATGAAACCCATGCAGACTGCATACGCATACCGTGTATGGTATTATAGTATGTGTGCTAAACATTTTGCACAAGCCCATGTGTGCATAGCACCAAAGGCGCGCACACTGTTGGCGCGTGGGAGGAACCGAAGTACCCCACGCATACTCAGAGAATGCAATACCTACAGCTACTGTAAATGTATTTAGTGTATAAACATAATGTGTATGTTTACACCGTGTATTGCACCAAAGGCATGCATGTCATGTAGCGTGGGCGGAAACCCACGCAGACTGCAAAGACATACCGGGTAGGTATGTTAGTATGTGGATATCCAATTGCACAAATTTAGACTGTGCATAGCGCCGAAGCGCCCATACCAATGGAGTGTGGGAGGGAACCTGGGTACCCAGAGAAAAACCACACAGACTGCCTACACATACCGTGTAGGTATTATAGCATGCGTGATAAACATTGAACATGTTTAACTGTGCAGAAGGCCAAAGGCGCACATACCGTCAGCGCGTGGGAGGAAACCGGAACACTCGGAAGAACTCCACGCAGACAGCACACAGATACGGTGTAGGAATGATAGCATGTGAATCAACATATTGCACATGTTTATGCTGTGCATTTCCATTGGAGCGTGGGGGGAAACCGGAGCACCCGGAGGAACCCCACGCAAACAGTATACCCATACTGTAAACATGTATAATATGTGCAATAAACATATTGAACATGTCTATACTGTGCAGAGAGCCGAAGCGCACATACCATGAGAGTGCGGGAGGACACCGGAGCCCCCGCCAACCCAGAGAGTATAATACATACATATACTGTGAATGTATCTGGAGTCGTGCATAAACATATTTTGTACGTTTATATCATGTATGGCACTGAAACACAGCATTGGAACGTGGGGACAGCCACGCAGACACAGAGACCAATAACACATACATACACTGTGAATGTATGCAGTGTAGAGGTATAGGATGAGTTTAAATTATGGCGCAGAGGCGCATAATCTTCTCTGTATCATTCCAACCTGCTTGACTGTGCTGCCGAAGCAGCATGCAGGTAACAGGTAACCTCTGATCCTCAGACCGTGTGTCTGTCAGAGCTCAAATCATTCCCCAGGAAATGGCGGGAAATGTTACCTCAGGTATCACACACACAGAAGGCTGACAGGGACTAGATACATAAATGAATAAAGTCCTCCCTCATGCTGCTCTTGAGGCAGTGTGAGGAAAACAGTGAGGAAACTGTAAAAGAAAAGCTTGTCACAGCAATCCTAGCTTCAGAGTTTCTCACATCATCAATGAGATTACTTACAAGCGCCCTGTCATTCACTGACACAGAACTGGAGTCTTCCTCACAAGGGAATGTCCTGTTCATAAACATTAAATATTCAGAGCTAGGGACCTGAGCACATTAGCTAGGCCCATATCTGACTCAGAGCACTCCTTCACTAAAGATGTTTGTGGGGGGGGGGGGGGGGGGCTTATAGCTCCTTTTGCTCGCACACTGCTTCCATTCTGACAGGAATGATTCCAGGACTGCTGACAACTGGTCCATAAGGACCGCAGGTGCAGGAAACATATGAACATGTTTAACTGTGCAGCACTGCCAGTTGCCTCAGGCAAGTGTGGAGAGCAGGTGTATCAGACTCCATAACGCCACCCTCTGAGACCTTATACACTCACTACACAGTGACTATACAGTCCACCCACTGGCTACGCTGAGGAGGGGATACCCGGGAGGACCCACCAACCCTTAAGGACCGCTCAGTCTGTGAGGAGATTGTGAGGGGATTCACGCCGCCGCCAGAAATAAATGCGCGGCGGCCACAAGAAAATGGCCGCCGGCCGCAGCTATAACTGCGCCACTGAACACCAAGATGGCCGCCGAGCGCGAAATTCAAAGCTCTAATGCGCGCCAATGGCGCACGCAATAACCACCTCAAACAACGCCAATGGCGCACGCAATAATCACCTCACACACCAGAAAAAACTGCAGACATGAGCGCCCAGCCAGGCCAGAGTGACCCCCAAGCACCCCACAGCACAGCACCAGTACAGGGTGCAGAGAGCAGCATAACAGGGGGGAGACAGGGAGAAACCCCCACACACAGAAACACAGCCAGCATGTACTCACCTGCAGTAGGAGAGACTACTTACCCGTCCCTTTCAGGGACCCACTGGCTTGTTTCAGACAGACCTATCACAGAGTCGTACTGCGTAGCTGTCGGCCCGGTCCACCGCGAGAGATACAGTCAGTCAAGTACTGTTCAATCTTGAGAGGACCGCGGGAGCATGAAAGCAACCCGGCCACCCCTGGAGCCATGGGGTATGTCGTGAACTGAGTCTCACGCACACAAGGCGAGGATCAGCACGCTCGATGGTCGGACAGGGAAGACTACGAGGATACTAGTGTACCCAACCTGTTGCCCAGACGACAGTTGATTGAAGGTCTCAAAAATAAAATAATAAAATTCCCAAAGGAATAAAATTTAAAAGTAAAATCTTCCAGGAGACTGGCTCCTGAGAGAGCCACGTCTTCTCCTTCTGCTAGGCAGAAAGAAAACTGAGGTCTGCTAGCTGCAGGTGGGAGGGTAATGTCCGGAGGGACCGCCCCCCTGGGCGGGGCTGTTCAGCTCTGGTTTGTTCTAGAATGTTTTAACATCTAACATTCTGCCTAGATCTTCTCCTGCGAGCGGGGACATATACCCACACGTTTACAGTATCCAGCTGTGTCAGTCCATGGACGATAAGAGAAATTATAGTGTACCCGCATAGGTTGTCGCCTCCCTCCGAGTCCCTTCCAGTCGCTCGCCTCGGCAAACAGTGCCCATCCAGAATGGACAGAGGAGAAAAGAGGAGAGGAGTCAGAGAACACACCAGCAAGCCACAACAATTACCAGTCCAGCCACCCACTGCCGGGGACCAGGTGCCAGCCCAGCCACCCACTGCCGGGACCAGGTGCCAGCCCAGCCACCCACTGCCGGGACCAGGTGCCAGCCCAGCCACCCACTGCCGGGACCAGGTGCCAGCCCAGCCACCCACTGCCGGGACCAGGTGCCAGCCCAGCCACCCACTGCCGGGACCAGGTGCCAGCCCAGCCACCCACTGCCGGGACCAGGTGCCAGCCCAGCCACCCACTGCCGGGACCAGGTGCCAGCCCAGCCACCCACTGCCGGGACCAGGTGCCAGCCCAGCCACCCACTGCCGGGACCAGGTGCCAGCCCAGCCACCCACTTGCAGGGACCAGGTGCCAGCTCAGCCACCCACTTGCAGGGACCAGGAGCCAGCTCAGCCACCTACTTGCAGGTACCAGCCCAGCCACCCACAGCAGAATATTTTTTTTCTTATTTTCCTTGTTTAAAACCTAGGTGCGTCTTATGGAGCAAAAAATCCGGTATGCCATAATACAGGATCCAAGCCTCATTTTCTTTTAGAAGCCACATTGCGCCAAGTCCATGCCTCATTATCACTCATCAATCACATTTATAAAAAAAGCCAAGCCTCAATATGAGTTGAGGATAGAGCCTTGCTGTGATCTATCGAACGGGATAAACAATTTATGCCGTTTGACCCTTTGGACAGATCACAGCGAGGCTAGATCCTCAACACACTGAGGCTTGGCTCTTTTATAAATGTGATGAGCGATAATGAGGCATGGACTCAGCACAATATGGCTACTAAACGAAAATGAGGCTTGGTTCCTGTATTATGGTATAAATTGTGATGGCTCAGCGCGTCGCCTGTGCCCCAGGAAGACATCACGCATGACGAAATATGTCGGGCGGAGCTACGCGCTGACATCATTACTCCCCACGTGACTCCAGAAGTGCGGGTGATTTGGATTTTTATTTGCCGGCAAACCTATCTGTACAATGCTTGGAAATTTTTAGGGTTGTCCCGATACCGATCATTTGCGCGAGTACTTGTACTCGCGCAAATGCTCCCGATGCCTGATCCGATACCTGGGATGGGAGAGAGAGAGGCGGCGTACAACATGAAGTCAGCGGGCGCGCAGGTAAAATCACTGACCGTACAGAGATGGCTGCGGTATGCTGAGTGCACTCCTCCTGCACCCGGCATATTCTCTTCCCTGTAAGGCGGAATGAGCTCCGCCGACAGATGCCTTCTAGTGCTGGACCCGCCGTGACATCATTCAGACGTTCGGGAGGCGGGATAGGAGAGGAGAAGAAAGTGCTGTCGGCGCTGCAGGGGGGACAGTGTGCATGCGAGTAATAACCTGCCAGATCTGTTCACATACACACTGTGCATAGTGTGAGGAGCCCAAGAGCAGCTCTGCCCCCCTCCCCCCAGCTCGACTTTCACACTTCCCTCCTTGCAGTGGCTCCCGAGTCCTGCTGATAAGACATAAATGATGTCTTAAAGAGGGCAGGGCCCGCTGTTATAAGGGGGAGGGCTCTCTGATCTGTGGAAGTCTCAAAGGAAGGGGGGGATTTGAGCTAATAAGGGTCTCTAAGAGGGGGTACTGACTGCTGATTTAATGTGTGGTATCCAACCATTAGCTCACAGCCCCCTTATATCAATGCCCCCCCTCATCAGTGCCGCCTATCTGTGTCCATCATTGTCGCCTATCAGTGTCACACATCAGTGTAGCCTTATAAGTGCCACTTCATCTGTGCCCATCACTATCTGTGTCACACATCAGTGCAGCCCTTTAAGTGCCACTTCATCTGTGCCCATCATTGCCACATATCTGTGCCATCTTTCAGTGCCAGCCATCAGTGCGTGCCACCTATCAGTACCACCCTTCAGTGCGTGCCACCTATCAGTGCCATCTTTCAGTGTGTGCCACCTATCAGTGCCAGCTATCAGTGCATGCCACCTATCAGTGCCATCTTTCAGTGCATGCCACCTATCAGTGCCATCTTTCAGTGCCAGCCATCCATGCGTGCCACCTATCAGTGCCATCTTTCAATGCCAGCTATCAGTGCGTGCCACCTATCAGTGCGTGCCACCTATCAGTGCGTGCCACCTATCAGTGCCCATCCATCAGTGCCCATCCATCAGTGCCCATCCATCAGTGCCCATCCATCAGTGCCCATCCATCAGTGCCCATCCATCAGTGCCCATCCATCAGTCCCAGCCATCAGTGCCCATCCATCAGTCCCAGCCATCAGTCAGTGCCACCTTTTTAGTGCCCATCAGCCAGTCCCATCTATCAGTGTGTCACATGACATTAAAAAAAGTATCGGTAATCGGTATCGGTGAGTACTTGAAAAAAGTATCGGTACTTGTACTCGGTCTTAAAAAAGTGGTATCGGGACAACCCTAGAAATTTTATATATTTTGTGAGTACCCACCTTTTGGCTTTTACTAATAAAGTGTTTTAGACGTTATCACACTATTGAAGCCTCCTTTTTTTTATAATAGGATTTTTATAACAGCTTACCTGTAAAATCCTTTTCTTGGAGTACACCACGGGACACAGAGCCAGTCATTACATAATGGGTTAAGGGTCACCAGCGGTGATTGGACACTGGCACAACCAATGGAAGACAGTTCCCCTCCATATAACCCCTCCCATCAGGGAAGTACCTCAGTTTTGTAGCAAAGCAGTAAGGTTCCCATAAGAAGGGTGGGACCTCTGTGTCCCGTGGTGTACTCCAAGAAAAGGATTTTACAGGTAAGCTGTTATAAAAATCCTATTTTCTTTATCGTACACCACGGGACACAGAGCCAGTCATTACATAATGGGACGTCCCAGAGCAATGCTCATATGAAGGGGGGGAGACACAGATCAAACCGACCGCTTGCGGACCAGAAGCCCTATACTGCTGCCTGCAGCACACTTCGCCCGAAGGCGGAATCCTCATGTCCTTTCACATCTATTTGATAGAATTTGGAAAATGTATGGACTGAGGACCAAGTTGCAGCCTTACAGATCTGAGCCATCGAAGCCTGGTGGTGCACTGCCCATGAAGCACTTATCGCCCTGGTAGAGTGCGCCTTAACAGGAAAAGGAGGAGTCCTGTTCTTTAAACCATAAGCTTGAACAATTACTTGTCTAATCCACCTGGAAATGGTGGATTTTGATACCGCTTGGCCCTTCTTGGGACCATCTGGTAAAATAAACAAAACATCTGTTTTACGTATCTGAGCGGTTGCTTGCAGATACACCCTTACCGCTCTCACTAGATCTAGAGAGTGTAATAATTTTTCCCCCGCCGTCCGCGGGTTTGGAAAAAAGGAAGGCAGAACAATGTCTTGATTCAAGTGAAAAGCCGACACCACCTTAGGCAGAAAAGCCGGATGGGGTCGTAGTACGATCTTGTCCTTGTGACAAATTAGATAAGGCTCTTTACAAGAAAGAGCTGCTAGCTCTGATACTCTCCTAGCAGAAGCTATAGCAATCAGAAAGGCCAATTTCCTACTTAATATAATTAAAGGAATATGGCGAATAGGTTCAAAAGGTTGCTTTTGCAACACTGACAATACCAAATTCAAATCCCATGGACACAAGGGAGACCTGACTGGAGGATTTATCCTCAGTACCCCCTGAATGAATGTCCGAACTAGGGAGTGAGATGCCAATGGTCTCTGAAAGAAGACTGATAGAGCCGATATTTGCCCTTTGATGGTGCTAAGGGCTAATTTCATATCCACTCCTAACTGGCAAAAAGCAAGAATCCTACTTATTTCATATTTCAGAGGATTCCAACTTCTGGATTCACACCAGGAAACGTATGCTTTCCAGACTCTATGATAGATGAGTCTGGAGGCTGGCTTTCTAGCATTAATGAGCGTAGAAAGAGCCAGGCCAGAGACCCCTCTCTTTTTCAAAATGTGGGTCTCAGCAGCCAGGCCGTCAAATTTAGCCTTTGTAAGGAAGGGTGGAATACTGGACCCTGTGACAACAGGTCGTGTCGAAGTGGAAGCTTCCAGGGCCTTCCTATCGCTATTTTTACGATCTCGGCATACCAAGGCCTCCTGGGCCAGTTTGGGGCCACTAGGATTACTGGTATTCCCTCCTCCTTGATCCTGCGAAGCAGTCTTTGTAGAAGAGGGATCGGAGGGAATGCATAGATCAGTGAGAACTGATTCCATTGAGTTATTAGAGCGTCTGTCCCGTAGGCTAGAGGATCTCTCGTTCTGGACACAAAGTTGTCCAATTTCTTGTTGAACCTGGAAGCTAGCAGGTCTACATCTGGGTTTCCCCATCTCAGACATATGGCCTGAAAGATCTCTGGGTGAAGAGACCACTCTCCTGGGTAGCAGCTGCTGACGACTCAGGTAGTCTGCTTGCCAGTTTTCTATCCCTGGAATGAAGACTGCAGAGATGCAAGGTACATGCTCTTCTGCCCATGCCAAGATCCGGTTCACCTCTCTTTGGGCTGCCCGACTGTGGGTGCCTCCTTGGTGATTGATGTAAGCTACTGCCTTAGCATTGTCGGATTGAACCCGAACTGGGTAGCCCTGTAACCTGTATGTCCAGGTTTTGAGGGCTAGATATACCGCCCGGATCTCTAGCACATTGATGGGCAGGATCCCCTGAGTCTTGGCCCAGGTTCCCTGGGTAGAAGCCTCCTCGAATACTGCACCCCAGCCCGATAGGCTGGCATCCGTAGATACCACCTTCCAGGCCACTGGGAGGAAGGACTTTCCCTTCCGTAAATTCCTGGCTTCTAGCCACCAATTGAAGCTGTGGCGTACTTGTGAGGACAGGCGCATGGGTATATCCAGAGCTTGGCTCTTTCTGTTCCAGGAGGCTAAAATATTGCCTTGAAGTAGTCTCGAATGAAACTGGGCGTAAGGGACCGCCTCGAAGGAGGCTACCATCTTTCCCAATAGTCTCATGCAAAAGCGAATAGACGGCCTCTTGTTTGCTTTGACCCTGTGGATCAGGTCTTTCAGAGACTGTATCTTTGGCTCTGGCAGGTATACCCTGTTTTGGGCTGTATCTATGATCATGCCCAGGTACACTATCCTTCTTTGGGCCTGGAGAGAGGATTTTTGTAAGTTTATAATCCATCCTAAATACTCCAGGTATCCTACTGTAGTGTCTACAGCGTGATCCAATCCCTCCTTTGACTGATCTATTAATAGTAGATCGTCTAGATAGGCTGTTACCGCAATGCCCCGTGTTCTTAGGTTTGCTAACAGAGGAGCTAGCACCTTTGTGAATACTCTGGGCGCGGTGGCTACACCAAATGGCAGGGCCACAAATTGAAAGTGGCGATCTTCTACCGCAAACCTTAGGAATCTTTGGTGAGCGGGGAGGATTGGTATGTGTAGATATGCGTCTTTGATATCTATGGACGCAATGAATTCTCCGCCTTTTAAAGTAGCGACCACGGATCGAATCGTTTCCATTCGAAAATGGCGAACGTTCAGAAACTGGTTTAGATTTTTTAGATCCAGGATGGGTCTGACTTCTCCGTTCGGTTTTGGAATCACAAAGAGGTTTGAGTAAAAACCTGAACCTTGCTCCTTTTGGGGTACCTCTGTAACCACACCTTGAGCTATTAAGTGATTCAAACCTTTGAAGAAGGATCCTTTTTTGTGGATCCTTGGAGAGTCTTGAACTTCGGAATTGAGAAGATGGGATCTCTCGAAATTCCAGTCTGTACCCTGAGGATATTGTGGATACCACCCATTTGTCCTGGGTTTCTGTCCGCCAAGTCGCTGAGAACTGACGAAGCCTTCCCCCCACTCGGCCGAGCGGGGGCGCCCCTTCAATGAGAGGTTTTGGGGGCTTGCTTATTAGCTCTTGAACCCCACGGCTTCTTGTTCTTCTGAGCCTGTTCTTTGGCTTTTTTGGGCGGCTGAAAAGGCCGTCGCCACTGGCTGGAGTCAGATTTCCCGGGAGCTGGGGAGAGAGTGTGTTTAAAACAAGGTCTCTTGTTTTTCTTTCTCTCAGGTAAAAGTGTCGTTTTACCACTTGATATCTTTTGGATATATCTTTCTAAATCTTCCCCAAAAAGGCGTTCGCCATGGAACGGGAAACTTGCCAACAACTTTTTGCATGGGGCTTCCGCTGACCAATGCTTAAGCCAAAGTACTCTGCGCATCTGTACCAGCTGGAGTGTAAGGCGTGATGCCTGTATGATAGAATCTCTCATGACATCCACTGTGAAGCATAAGGCTTTAGGCAAATTCTCCCAATTTTTAGCCTGCTCTGAAGGCAGCTCCTTCAGCCCCTGCTTTACCTGTTGGCTGACGACCTGACACATACCGACTGCTGCTACTGCAGGTTGGATAATTGAGCCGGCCAAAAGGAAGGAGGATTTCAGTAAGGATTCCAACTTCTTCTCAGAAGGATCTTTAAACACTTGTACATTATCCACTGGACATGTCAGGTTTTTATTTACACAAGAAATAGCCGCATCTACCGTAGGCAGGCTCCATTTCTTTAAAAAATTTTCCTCCATAGGATAAAGAATGTTAAACTTTTTTGGAGGTGAAAAACGCTTATCTGGATGTTGCCAGTCTGCGTACAATAGATCCTCTAGTAACGGATGAACCGGGAAGGAGCATGCACCTTGCAGGGATCTTAATGATCCTAGGGAGGAGACAGGTGATTCTGTTACCTCCAAAGAGGGTAACCTAAATGCAGCTCGCACGGCTCCTGCATAGCATTGCACCTGTGACTTTAAAATCTGGGATACCGAAAAAGGCTCATCCGATATCCCTGATCCGTCTGACTCCTCATCCTCTGCTGACGTAGCCTCCTCCTCATCCTCCTCCTCCTCAGGTACTTCTGAAGGGAGGTCCAATACTGGAGGAGATCTGCTTCGCTTATTGTCCTTTTTAGAGGATTTAGCGATTAAAGTAGCAATTTTCTCCTCCAGATTATTTAGGGCAGCTGATAAAGTGTCCTCAGTGACATATGCAGGCCCAGGCTTCACTGGGGAAGCCGCCATACCTGACAGAGGTAATGGCTCATCCTGTACAGGTGCTTTTGGCAACACAGGAGAGGAAGGTACCGAGTCAGCACAGCTAGAGCCCCCTGTCTCAGGCGGCGGTGCTCTTTTATCTCTTTTTGTCCGCATTACTTCCCCTGGAAGACTTACTGTTTAGACAAAATACAAGGTACCTAAATGCATATACTACCGTGTTCAGTTTAGCAAATACATTAAGTATGCAACTTTTAACACATAACTATGCATAACATGGATGTCTTCTAGGAAGTACCCAATCCAACCACATGGAGTCTTACGTCCCTGTATAGCTGCTGTGTTTCTCTGCCAGGAACAAGAGAACTAACGAGCTTGCTTGCTGCTGCAGTGCTTTTTACACTGACAGTCTTTTAAATTTGGCGCCGTTTCTGTGCCTGCGCGCGCCACGTGCCCGCGCACGCCTTCGGCCCCCCCTCCGATAAAGCGTGCGCGCGGCCTTTAGCGCTATGGTGGTGGCCATAGTGAGAGAGGACTCTCATCAGCCCCTGTCCCCACTTACCTGCATCTGCAGGTGTCTGTATCGGCCACCGGAAGGAGGAGCGGGGAGCTCAAGCAAGCTCAGCAGCAGAGGTGACGAGCAGTGTACTTCGCCGAAGCCGACACTGAACAGAGTGAGGTGAGTATTTTCAGCTCTTTACTCCCCCCAGTGGTGGAAAAAAAGAAGACATCCACTTTTTTGAAAAAGGTCCCAACCTAGTTATGGACCTTCTAATCTCACCTTATCCACGCCGCAGGTTTTTCTGCTGAAAGTTTTCAGACAGATACCAAACTTCACCCTTCACGGTGGGCTATGTGTGCCAACCTTCAGGGATATGGGTTCCTATTTAAAGGATACCTCTCCCCTGGGCCTTGTACAAGACTCTTACCAGGACTTTATAGCGAAATAGCGAAAGTGCTGGATCTTAGAGCCCAGTCCTCCGAAGAGAGACATTACAGGCGACGCCTCATGGATGAGGCCCGGATCCCATCCAGATTCAGCTCATTTGTAGGCGTCTTGGATGGATCCGAAAGCATAGCTCTTTTACCCCCAGAGGGTCTCTTTGGTAGAGCTTTCCTTTAGCACCTCCTAACGCGTCCAACACCTTTCGACACTGGCGAAAAAACTGAGGTACTTCCCTGATGGGAGGGGTTATATGGAGGGGAACTGTCTTCCATTGGTTGTGCCAGTGTCCAATCACCGCTGGTGACCCTTAACCCATTATGTAATGACTGGCTCTGTGTCCCGTGGTGTACGATAAAGAAATATATATACTCCATGGCATCTGGCTGACTGAAATCCCCAAATGAGAGCTCTAGAGATGGATCACTTGACCCTGCAGAGGTCCACATTATCCGGTAAGAGTCTCCATTTACAGAGCGATTGTCACAGGAAGATTTGCTTATTTTCTTGGTGGTGGAACTCCTCGGATCCCAACATGTTCCTATATTTTTTTTACTTTTTTACTTATATATTGTCCAAAACTCTATCTTCATTTAATATTTTTTCTATTTATATATTTTGATATCTTTTTCAATATATATATATATATTTGTTTTTCATTACACGGTTTCAAAAGGCACTAGGTTATTACATTCACAGTATATTTGTGCTTTGCATTTGATTAAGACTGCTTTCACATTGAGGCGCTTTACAGGCGCTATAGCGCTGAAAATAGCGCCTGCATAGCGCCTGTAAAGAGCATCTACTCTCACACTGCAGCGGTGCGCTGGCAGGAGAGAAAAAAATTCCTGCAAGCCGACTCTTTGCAGCACTGTAGGAGCGGCGGCAAAGCATTTTTAACCCTTTTCGCCTGCTAGGGGGGTTAAAAGTACCCTGCTAGCGGCCGAAAACCGCCGCAAAAAAGACGGTAAAGCGCCGCTAAAAAGAGGGGCGCTTTACCGCCGACGCCTCCAACACCTCGTTTTATTTATGTTTTACTATGATGACATCACATGGTTTGTCGCTGCTGTTTTTTAAAGTAATAATTTTTGCACTTAGCGCGGTATATCACTTTATATTTATTAATAACTATAAGAAACAAAATTAATAAAAAAACATAAAAAAATTGTAAGAAACGGGTTGCTCATCACTAAGGAGACATTGTGTCTTTAATTCTAGGACACCACTAAAAAACTGGAGCATGATGGGAGTGGGAGGGGTTATAATAGGCTGACCTTTGTTTGCCAGTGTTCAATCCCCTGACGCAAGCAGCATAATTCTACGCACCTGAATTACTCATCCTATGCCCCTTAATATATGATTGGCATATGTCACCTTCACCTAGTTCTGATTCTCCTACATTGTTAGGCTTTCAATGTTTATTTCATCCTGACTATACTAAAACTATTTAATCAAGCCCTGAAGGGGGGAGTCCTTTCCCCATAAATGTGTTGGCTGTACCTGATGTTCTTCACACATAAATATTTTATGATGAATTTCCAGCAAGAAGTTTGCACCAAAAGCTCCTAAACATGCACCCAGAAGTTTTTCATCGGTTAAACGATTTCACTATCGTGAAGCAGCCTGGGCCCAGAAATGTAATCGGCACACCAAAGATTCCTCAAAGGGTCCAAAGTTTTATTCACATAGTACACAAATAGCAACATTTCAGAGCCAAGCAGGGCCCCTTTGTCAGGCCAGTGACACGTTGGGCCCTTTGAGAAATCCTTGGTGTGCCGATGACATTTCTACACTCCGATTGTCTAGGGTTCCAAGCCGGTGGTCATTACAGCACCCAACATTACTACAGACACTTTCATGAAAGTGTGCGTGGGAAATATTGCGCCAGAGCTGGGTCCTAACCAGGGCTTTTTTTCTCAGGGAATAGGTGCAGGAACTCCCCCTTCTGAGTCATTCATTGTCTCCGCCCCCTACCCACCTCTGAGCACCGTCCCTTGGTTCCACCCCCTACCCACATCCCAGTACCGACCCTTTTGTGGTGCTAAATCATTTGTATGGTATTTGTTAATGATAGAAAACAGTAAAATAGATCCCCGGCAACAATAGACCTCCCCCAGCAGTATTAGATACCCACCAGCAACACTAGACCCACCCCAGCAACAATAGATCCCCTATACAACATTATACCCCCTCAGCAACAATGGACCGCCTGTTACAAAATAGCACCCCAGCAACAATAGATCCACCTCTGCAACAGTAGGCCCCCAGCAACATCTACAGATTTCCCAGCAGCCAGCAACAATAGACCTCTCCAACAATTGACCCCCCCCCAGCAACAATAGATTCCTGCCAGCATCAATAGACCCTCCAACACACCCCAGTACCCCTTGCCAATACTTACATTCAGTACCGAAGGTGCCGGAACTGCGTTCCCCCACATTCTCACTGAAAAAATAGGATTTTTTACTCACCGTAAAATCCTTTTCTCTGAGTCCATGGACCGACACAGCTTCTCTATTGACAAAGTGGGTATTATCCGTTAATTAGGAGTGACTAGGCAGAAAAACTTGTAAAAAGTGTTGCATCACACCTGCTACAGTACCGCCCAGGGGACGGACCCTCTGGGTATACCCTCTCAGTCTGCATCTTCGCAGATCAGTTCGTCAAAAAGCAGTACAAACTTAAAAGGAGGGGTGGGTGCTGTGTCGGTCCATGGACTCAGAGAAAAGGATTTTACGGTGAGTAAAAAATCCTATTTACTCTTTCGTCCATGGACCGACACAGCTTCTCTATTGACAAAGTGGGACGTCCCAAAGCAGTGTCAGAGAAAAAACGAGGGGTGGTAACAGCATAAAAATAAACTTCACCCCAAACACAAAACAGCACTCCTCCAACGGAGGAGTTGCAACTCTAAACAGCCGCTTGCAAAACCTTGCGGCCAAAAGAGGCATCCGAAGATGCACCTACATCAATTTTGTAGAATTTTGTGAAAGTGTGAGCGGACGACCAAGTCGCCGCTTTACATAATTGGGAAACAGACGCTTGATGTCGGAAAGCCCAAGAGGCACCTATTGCCCTGGTCGAATGCGCCGTGACAGGAAAGGGGGGCGCCTGACCCTTTAAGGCGTAAGCTGGATTACTATCTGTCGGATCCACCTAGAGATGGTGGCCGATGAGACTGCTTGGCCCTTCTTGGGACCAGCCACCGAAACAAACAGTGAGTCTGACTTCCGGAACAGGGAAGTAGCAGATAGGTATACTCTCTAAGCTCGGACAACGTCCAAGGAATGCAACGCCGACTCCCTAGGATTCGACGGCTGAGGACACAAGGATGGAAGTACAATGTCTTCGTTGAGATGAAAAGCCTTAACGACTTTCGGAAGAAAGGAAGGCTGCGGCCGCAGCACCACCTTATCCTTGTGGAAAATCAAATAGGGAGCCTTGCAGGACAAGGCTGCCAGCTCAGAGACTCGTCTAACTGACGTAACAGCCACCAAAAAAAGGGATTTTTATAACAGCTTACCTGTAAAATCCTTTTCTTGGAGTACATCACGGGACACAGAGCGACTTAGTCATTACTAATGGGTTATATAGATTACCTTCAGGTGTTGGCACTGGCCAATTCCAAACCGGAAGTACCCTCCCCTATATAAGCCCCTCCCATCCGGGAGCACCTCAGTTTTGTAGCCAAGCAATAAGTGTCCCAAAAAGAGGGGTGGGAGCTCTGTGTCCCGTGATGTACTCCAAGAAAAGGATTTTACAGGTAAGCTGTTATAAAAATCCCTTTTACTTTTTCGTACATCACGGGACACAGAGCGACTTAGTCATTACTAATGGGACGTCCCAAAGCAATGCCAAATGAGGGGAGGGATACATAAGCTGGGCGCCATCAGGCATGAGGCTCTTTTGCGGCCTGCAACACACTGCGCCCAAAGGCGACATCCTCTTGACTTCTGACGTCTACCTGGTAGAATCTAGTAAACGTGTGTACTAAGGACCATGTTGTGGCCTTACAGACTTGAGCCAGGGAGGCTTGGTGATGCACTGCCCATGAAGTTCCAACTGCTCTTGTGGAGTGCGCCCTAACTTTGAACGGAGGCGGTCTCCTTTTCAAGCCATAGGCTTGTATTATGACCTGTCGAATCCACTTGGCTAAAGTAGATTTTGATGCTGCCTGACCCTTTCTAGGGCCTTCCGGCAGAATAAACAAAGTATCCGTTCTGCGAATCTGAGCAGTGGCTTTTAGATAAGCTTTAACTGCTCTTACTACATCCAAAGAATGCAATAACTTTTCCTCTACCGAGCTAGGTTTGGGGAAAAAAGAAGGAAGAACCACATCTTGGTTCAAATGAAACCTCGATACCACCTTAGGAAGAAAGGCTGGATGAGGACGTAATACTATCTTGTCCTTATGGACAACCAGATATGGCTCCTTACAGGACAAGGCGGCTAATTCCGATACTCCTTTAGCCGAACAAATGGCTACTAAGAAAATCAATTTCCTGATGAGAAAAACCAAGAAAATGTGCCGCAATGGTTCAAATGGTTGTTTCTGTAGAACCGACAGAACCAGGTTTAAGTCCCATGGACATATGGGAATACTAACCGGAGGGCTAATACGCATCACTCCTTGTATGAAAGCTTTGACTAATGAATGCAAAGCCAAGGGCCTTTGAAAAAAAAATATTGACAAGGCCGTCTGACCCTTGATAGTACTCAAGGCAAGCTTCCTATGTACAGCCCACTGTAGGAAGTCCAGAATCCTACCTATTACGTACTTACGTGGATGCCATTTCCTGGCCTCACCCCACGTGATGTACGCCTTCTAGATCCTATAATAGATCTGCCTGGATACCGGCTTCCTGGCATTGATCATGGTAGATACCACAGGATTAGAGAGCCCTCTCTTTTTTAGAATGTGGGCTTCAATAGCCAGGCCGTCAAACCTAGGGCTGGTAAGGAAGGGTAGTATATCGGTCCTTGCGAAAGCAGGTCCGGACGATGTGGGAGGGTCCAAGGACTTCCCACTGACATTTTTACAATCTCCGCGTACCATGCCCTTCGGGGCCACGCTGGAGCCACCAGAATCACTGGTTTCTTTTCTACCCTGATTCTGCGGATTAATCGCGGTGGGAATGCATATATCAGCTTGAACTGATCCCAAGGGAACACTAGGGCATCCGAACCGCAAGCTAGGGGATCCTTTGTGCGAGACACAAATCTGTCCACCTTTGCGTTGAATCTGGATGCTAGCAGATCTACATCCGGTGTTCCCCACCGCTGGCATATTGCCTGGAAAACCTCGGGGTGAAGAGACCATTCCCCCGGGCATAATTGCTGGCGACTTAAAAAGTCCGCTCTCCAATTTTCCACTCCTGGGATGAAAACCGCGGATATGGCTGTGACATACCTTTCTGCCCATTCCAGGATGCAATTCGCTTCCCTCTGGGCTGCACGACTCCTGGTGCCACCCTGGAGATTGATATATGCCACTGCTGTGGCATTGTCTGATTGAATTCTGACAGGTGACCCTTGGAGTTTGGATGTCCATGCTACTAGGGCATACCGGGCTGCTCGTATCTCTAAGAAATTGGTGGGCAGGGCCTTCTCTGCTTCTGACCACTTGCCCTGGAGAGACCATTGCTCCAGTACTGCCCCCCAGCCTATGAGGCTGGCAACTGTAGTGACCACCTTCCAAGAAACCGGACTGAAGGGTTTCCCTTCCCAGATTCTGGGGCACCAACCACCAATGGTGCGAACGGAAGGGGACAGGGACATTGGTAAGTCTAAAGCCTGAACTTTTTTGTTCCAGGCTGACAGTATGGCCCTCTGCAAGTTCCTTGAATGGAATTGACCGTAGGGTACCGCTTCGAATGAAGCCACCATTTTTCCCAGCAGCCTTATACACAGGCGTATGGATGGTTTTTCTTTTTTGCACCCACTAAGTGGGTCAAATCTTTCAAAGACGACACCTTCTCTGGAGGTAAGAAAATCTTTCTCTGATTTGAATCCAGTCTTAGCCCCCAAGTATTCCAGGCTTTTGACTGGTTTTAGGGCTGACTTGTCTCGGTTGATAATGCAACCGTGAGATTCCAGATACTTGATTATCTTGTGAACGACCACTTCTAGTTTTTTTCACTGAGTGGTCTATCAGCAACAAGTCGTCTAGATATGCCATTATCGTTACACCTTGTGTTCCTAGTTTGGCCAATCGTAGGGCCAGAATTTTTGTGAACACTCGTGGTGCCGTGGCCAGACCGAAAGGTAAGGCTCTGAACTGAAAATGGCGCCCTTCTACTGCAAAGCGTAGAAATTTCTGGTGGGCCGGACAGATGGGAATATGCAAATAAGCATCCCTTATGTCGATCGAGGCTAACCATTCCTGCCCTTGTAGGGCGGTGGCCACCGATCGGATCCATCCGAAAAAGTCCTGATATGTAGGAACTTGTTTAGCCGTTTTATATTTAATATGGGCCTCATGTCCCCATTTGGTTTGGGGACTGTGACAAGGTTCGAGTAAAACCCAAACCCGTTTTCTTTCAAGGGAACCTTCATGATTACCCTTGGGGCAATAGTTGCTCTAGTGCCAGAAGGAGGGATCCACTCTTCTGGGGATCGCTTGGCACGTTTGACCTTATAAAATGGACAGGAGGAATGTCTTTTAACTCCAGCCTGTATCCCAGACTTACTGCGGAGATCACCCATCTCTGATGGTGTCCCGCCAGGTCTCTGAACCACTGAAGTCTTCCCCTCACCCGACTGAGTGGGGGCAACCCTTCATGACTTAGGGGGAGGTTTTGTACCTCTCTTGACCCAGGGTTTCTTGTTACCCTGTGATTGTCTCTGATTTCTGCCCCCTGGATTTGACCGCAGAGGCCGCCGGAACTGTTTCACAGCCGATGTGCCAGGGACTGGAGAAGTAGGCCTCTTAAAAGAAGGACTTCTACCCTTGTTCTTAACCGGTAAGAGTGAACTTTTACCGGCAGAAATTTTCTGGATATATTTGTCCAGATCTTCTCCAAATAAGCGTTCTCCATGAAATGGGAAGCTAACCAGCAGTTTTTTACAGGGAGCTTCAGCAGACCAGTTTTTGAGCCACAGAAGCCTACGCATATGTACTATAGACAGCGTAAAGCGGGAGGCCTGTTGGATTGTATCCTTTATGGCGTCCACCGCAACACAAGGCTCTAGGCAGGTCAGCTAGGGCAAGAGCCTGCTGATCTGGTAAGTCCCTTAAGACTTGTTTCAACTGATCTTTCACTGCTTGGCAGACTCCAATCGCTGCTACCGCAGGTTGTGTCACCATGCTTGCTGTAGAGAAAGCAGATTTTAGTAAAGACTCCAATTTTTTATCTATTGGGTCTTTGAACATTGGAACATTATCTACTGGACATGTCAGTGATTTGTTAACAGAAGAGATGGCTGCGTCCACTGTAGGGACCCTCCATTTTTTTATGAACTTATCCTCCATGGGATAGATCACCGGAAATCTCTTGGGGGGAGCAAATATTTTATCAGGATGCTCCCAATCCTGGTAAATAAGCCCTTCTAATAAAGGGTGGATTGGGAAGGAACAGACAGCCTGGGGAGCTTTTAGCGACCCCAGCGAGGAAACCGTAGTGGATGGTGGTTCCGCCAGAGGCATTTTAAATGCTGATCGGACCATATTAGTCAGAGACTGAACCCATAATCTTTCAGCCTGAGATGCTGAGAAAGGTTCTTCCACTGTTGATTCCTCCATAACTGAATCAACCTCATCCTGATCCCCTTCAGGTAGGTCGATCTCTGTGTGGGGCTGTTCCTCCACTAACAGGCACTCTGAAGGAGGAGACGGAGATCGGACGCGCTTTTCCTGTGACAGGGAAGCAGCGATCAATGCTGTTAATTTCTCTTCCAATCCTCCCAGAGTTGAGGCTAAAACCTCCTCTGTTATATATACAGGAGCAGGTGGACTGGGGACAGCCGCAGCACCAGGTATTCCTGCGGGGTTTCTACGGCTACTGACCTCTGAATTCTCAGGGGAGATTGGTGCAGTACAAGCATGCCCAATATCCTCAGAGCCCGATGGAGACCCCTTTGGCTTCCTGGAAGACCTATTTCCGGAGCGTCTGGACGACATATCCTTTAAGCACAAAGCTGAGGTATTCCCGTCGTCATACACCAATTTTTGCTGGTAATAGTCTAACACAGTTGCTGCTATATACCAGCTGGTGTCCACTAAAGTGCCTTTCTATGGGGATGCCTGCATCAACCGCCTCTGTGTGCCACTGTTTGTTGCTAGCTCTGTTTGCATCCAGCTGACACTTGTACTGTGTCTTTTAATCATGCTGGGACGCCTGCACATGCGCAGAAGCGCCGCGGCGCGCATCGAGCGTCATCCACCCGCCCCGCCCCTTTTTTTTCATAGGAGGCCCGTGCACGCGCCCGCGCCCGTGCGCCATTGGCGCCCTTTTCGAAATCAAACAGGGACTAGGAGCCAGGGCCCTTTTTGCCGGAGGGCCTGTGCGGTGGATGAGCGCAGCAACAGGGCAGAGGAAGTGGATTCCCACAGAGAAACTTACCAACTGCCTGGATCTTTTGACTTGAGAAAACCAAAGATCCACATGACAAGAAAAATGGACTACAGCGGCCTCTAGTGGTTTAACACAGGTACCGCGGTCCCCTTTTTTTTTTTTTCTTGACTACTATTAAAATTTTACATTTTCAGTAGTTACAGGTATACACAGATATTAGCGGGAATACCGTTAGGTAACAGACAGAAAGACAAATTAGGCTTGGGGGTCCCCCAATAGAACCAAGTTCCTGGGGGCCCCCACTTACCTGATCCCCGCCGCAGGACTTTGTTTGGTCCACAGAAGTCCAAACTTCACCTATCACGGCAGGCATTGTAATTAAACCTTCAGGGACCGGGTTCCCAAGGATTCCACTCCCCTGGACCTGTATAGCACCCTGCACAGACAACATCTTGGTCGTGGGTATGACCAGAGCTCTGGATCCCAGGGTCCAGCCCTCCTAAGAGAGGCATTACAGGCAAAACCTTGCTCTTCTGCTGCAAGGCCCGGGTACCGACCGTTTAGCTATGAAGCTTTTTTGGTGGGATCCGGAACAGCTTACTAAGGCCCAAAAGAACCTGTACGCAAGCCCAGTGAAAACACATGTTACTCTTTGGCCAACACCTTAGACACTGGCAAAAAACTGAGGTGCTCCCGGATGGGAGGGGCTTATATAGGGGAGGGTACTTCCGGTTTGGAATTGGCCAGTGCCAACACCTGAAGGTAATCTATATAACCCATTAGTAATGACTAAGTCGCTCTGTGTCCCGTGATGTACGAAAAAGAAAGACCACTTTCTGAGAAAGTGTCAACAGGGGAATATCTCTAATATTCTCAAACGGTGCCTTCTGAAGCACCGAGAGGACCAGGTTCAAGTCCCACGGAGGTAACGGGGGACGGACCGGAGGGGCCACATGTCGGACCCCCTGCACAAATGTACTCACGAGAGAGTGAGTCACCAGGGGTCGCTGAAAAAAGACAGCCAGGGCAGATATCTGTCCCTTAAATCGTACTTAGGGCAAGCCCTTGGTCCACCCCATGCTGTAAAAACAGCAGGATTCTGGAAACCAAATAGGTACGCGGATGCCATTTCATTTCCTCACACATGGAGATGTAGGCCCTCCAAGTGCGGTGATAGACCTTCCTAGAGGACGGTTTTCGAGCACTTCTCATAGTAGAGATTACCGAGTCTGACAGGCCCCGGTCTCTCAGTACCTGGTTCTCAACAGCCATGCCGTTAAAGCCAATGACTGTAAAGCAGGATGGAATATGGGACCTTGCGATAGCAGGTCCTTCCGTAGTGGTAGGCGCCAGGGGACGTCTGCTACCAGACGTACTAGATCGGCGTACCAAGGATGCTGAGGCCAATCTGGAGCGATTAGGACCATTGGAATTCCCTCTGCCTCCACTCTGCGGAGCAGAAGAGGAAGAAGCCTTAAGGGAGGGAAGGCATAGATTAGCCGATACTGCCCCACGATGCTACCAACGCGTCCGTTGCGTCTGCCCATGGGTCTCTTGACCGGGCCACAAATCTCAATACCTTCCGATTGAGTCGGGAAGCCAGAAGATCTACGTCTGGTGTGCCCCATCTTTGGCAGAGGAGTTGGAACACCTCAGGGTGTAAGGACCCTTCTCCCTGGTCCAGCATCTGGCGGCTCAGGTAGTCCGCCTGCCAGTTTTCCACACCCGGAATGTACACGGCCGACAGTGCCGGTACGCTCCTCTCTGCCCACTTCAGGATGCGAGCGATCTCCGATGTTGCAGCTGAGCTTCTTGTTCCTCCTTGATGATTGACATATGCCACTTCTGTGGCGTTGTCTGACTGGATCCTGACTGGACGCCCTTGCAGCCTCTGAGACCATTTGAAGAGGCACAGCCTGATCGCCCGGATTACCAGGACATTGATCGGCAGGCGGGCTTCCTCTGGGGTCCAGCGACCTTGCGCCGACTGAACACCCCAGACTCCCCCCCAACCTGTAAGGCTGGCGTCCGTCGTGATCACTATCCAGTAAACCGGAAGAAATGACTTCCCGGTCATTAGAGCCGGTGCTGTCAGCCACCATACCAGGGATCTTTTGACTATGTGGCTCACTCGGATTTGATAATCCAGAGATGATGGACATCTGTTCCATCTGGACAGAACTTCCTTCTGTAACACTCGAGTGTGGTATTGAGCATATGGAACCGCCTCGAAGGAGGCTACCCTGAGGCCCAACACGCGCATGCAAAAAACGGAGTGACGACCAATTCCTGGAAGTCAGCTGCCGTACTGCAGCCCGGAGGGTCTGCAACTTCTCCACAGGGAGGAATACCTTTGCCTCTGAGGAATCCAGAATCAACCCCAGGTACCCTAGGCGTTGAGTGGGCACCAATACTGACTTTTGCGTGTTTAGTATCCAACCACAGTCTCGAAGAGTCTGACAGGTAATGGACACGCTTACCTCTAATTCTGAGCTTGAAGGGGCCTTCAGCAGAAGGTCGTATAAGTAGCCTGTGATAGCGATACCCCGCTGTCTTAGAAGTGCCAGAATCGGAGCGAGCACCTTGGTGAATGTCCTGGGTGCTGAGGCAAGGCCCAACGGGAGGGCCACAAACTGGTAGTGGTCCTTCCCGATAGCAAATCGCAGAAACCTCTGGTGTCTGGAGTATATGGGGACATGCAGGTATGCGTCCTTGATGTCCAAGGAGGCCAGAAAGTCCCCCGGATGGAGAGCCGTGACTACAGATCGAACCGACTCCATCCGAAAACTTTGTACCTTCACAAAGCAATTGAGGGCTCTGAGATCCAAGCTTGGACGAACCCCCTCCTCCTTCGGCACAATGAACAGATTTGAGTAAAAACCCCGTTCCAGTTCTGGAACTGGAATAACTACCCCGCGTTCCAGTAGACCCTGGACCGCCCCATACAGGGCCTCCCGACGGGTCGGTAGTAGCTGGAGATTGGAGGTGTTGAATCTGTCCAGTGGACAAGAGAGAAACTCTATCTTGTAGCCTGAGGAGATTACTTCGCAAACCCACCTGTCGGAGATTAGTGCTGTCCACTGAGTCGCGAATTTGCGAAGACGTCTCCCCACCCGAGAGCTGGGTGGGGGTGGACCTTCATGCGGACGCAAATTTGTCCGCAGGCTTATTGGGTATGCGGGACCAGGGATGCTTTTGTCCTTGGGCAGGCGCTTTATCGGCCTGGGGTCTTTTCCCTGTCACCCTAGGGGGACGAAAAAAACACTTGTGTGCAGTAAAGGAGGGCCCTTGCCCTTGGCGTGGCCCCTTACCCTTGCTAATTTGGGGAAGCAAAGTGCTTTTACTTCCTGTGGCATCCTTGATGATGTCATCCAGAGAAGCCCCAAAAAGTCTGTCGCCCTTAAAAGGCAGATCCAACAGGGCTTTCTTGGAAGTCTGGTCCACAGACCAGCCTTTTAGACAGATCAGGCGGCGTATTGCTACTGCATAAACCAAAGTTTTAGACAGCAGGGGAATAGTATTCATGTCTGACTCGCAGACAAACCTAAGGCCCTGGACCAACAGGTCGGCCAATGTTATCTCATCAGGAGGAGCATCTCGCTCCTTAACCCCTGGAGTAGCAATCTTGCCCATTCAGTAAGTGTGTGAGACACTAGGGCCCCCGCCAATGCCGGGCGTACTGCCGAGCCTACCACTGAGTATAGGTAGCAAGCGAGTGCTTCAGCCTTCTTATCCACAGGGTCCTTGAAAACAGGAGCCCCTTCTACAGGAATTGTGGTGGCTCTATTAAGTCCGGACACCGGAGGATCCACTATAGGGGGGAGAGGTCCATTTCTTCAGAAAACTCTCCTCAAAAGGGGTACCGTACCGCAAACCTCTTTGGGGCTGTAAAGACCCTCAGTGGGTTCTCCCATTCCTTGTATAAGAGTTTATCAAAAGACACACAAGGGAACACCTTAGCAGTGCGGGCAGGTCTATGAAACCCAAGTGGACCGGAGTCTCTGCTGCTTCTGCAGTATTTTCCAATTTTAGCATATCCCGCACTGCAGTAATAAGGTCAGATACCAAAGCCGTCTCGCGTACTGACCTGGACTTTGAGTCATTCTCACTGTCCGGTCACGGTCTGCAGTCTCTGATGCGTCAGAATCTGGGCCCCGAGCCGTAGCTGGACCTAAATTCTGCACCAGAATTATCCCCAGAAGCTTGCAGGGGATGGGGCGTTTACTACCCCCTGTATTCCCGTGTGCTGCTTCCACCCTGGCAGCAAACGCCTCTAGGATTGCAGTCATAGCGTTCATAGACACCTCAGGGGCACCAGCTGCTAAATCTGGTGTTTCAGGGGAGATGATGCCATGCTGACCACACGCTGACACTCACAGGGCTCCAGGCAAGATATCAAAAGGCCACCCTCCTGTGCTGCAGAGAGGCCGGGTCACCCAGAGGACTCACCACCCTGGATAGGTACTGCTATGCTGCGCCTGTGATGCTGTCCCCCTGCTGCTGTTACAGTCTGCTTCTTTTATCAGCACTTCCTGTGTGAATTTTCGCGCCAGCGTAATGCACCCTAGAGGCCGGAGGCTCTCGAAAAATGGTTGCCAAAAACGTCTGTATGGAAGATAATGTGGGCTCTAAGAAAATGGCCGCCGACAGAAGATAGAGGTCAAACAGCCATAGCCCACAAAAAGATGGCCGCCGAACGGCAATATCTGCATACAGGGTGGACAAACATGGCCGCCGATCAGCTGATAGGGGCCAGTGGGTGTGGCCGAACCACAGGAAGATGGCCGCCGGGCAGTCACAAGAGGCCAAACTTGGCATGGACCACCTCAAAATGGCCGCCGACAGCATGGAGGAGGAAGGACACAAACACAGGTAAGAAAAAATGACATTTCTTTTAAATGTTAGTTACAGCCAGCCCCGCTCCAGTGGGACCCCCTAGGTGACCCCCAGCACCCAGCAACCTTTAGCTAGAAGCCCAGGGAGGAGGGAAAGGCAGGGAGAGAGGGAAGAAAGGGGCCACAACCACTTACTTGATCTCTCCAGGAATGTCCAGCTAAATCACCCAGCCGAGGCAGGGGAGTTTTACTTACCTATCCTGCATGTATTCTGCTGGAAGACATTCCAAACAGATCATCGTCCGCGCACGGAAGGTGACTGTTGGCCAGGCATGCTGTGATTGGACCCAGAAGGGACGATCATATGTATGCCCTGGAGCATGACGCTCACCGGACAGGCTGCTGCGACTCGGCCATAAGGTCAGCCGAAGCTGAGCGGTCCGATGCAAGCCTTGGAGCGTAAGCTCACCGGCCAGGCTGCTGCGACTCGGCCGTAAGGTCAGCCGAAGCTGAGCGGTCCGATGCAGGCCTTGGAGCGTAAGCTCACCGGCCACCCGTGGAGCGACGGGCATGTCGTGGAAAACCCAGCGCGTAGCTAGGGTCGGCACACGCTCGATGGCCGAAACTGGGGAGACTACAAGGATCGAGGATCCAGCCTGTCACCCAGTCGGCAGTTGATCGAAGATCGCAGGAAACAACAAATGTAGCAAAATTATATATATATATATATATATATATATATATATATATATATATATATATATATATATATATATATATATATATATATATATATATATATATATATATATATATATATATCTTTTTTCCCCGGACCAATGGGCCCGAAGGGAGCCATGTCCTACTCCTTGCTAGACAGAAAAAAACTGATCTGCGAAGATGCAGACTGAGAGGGTATACCCAGAGGGTCCGCCCCCTGGGCGGTACTGTAGAAGGTGTGATGCAACACTTTTTACAAGTTTTTCTGCCTAGTCACTCCTAATTAACGGATAATACCCACTTTGTCAATAGAGAAGCTGTGTTGGTCCATGGACGAAAGAGTAAATAGGATTTTTATAACAGCTTACCTGTAAAATCCTTTTCTTGGAGTACATCACGGGACACAGAGCGGCATAGTCATTACTATGTGGGTTATATAGTTTACCTTCAGGTGCTGGCACTGGCAACTTCCAAACCGGAAATACCCTCCCCTATATAAGCCCCTCCCATCCGGGAGCACCTCAGTTTTGTAGCAAAGCAATAAGTGTCCCCAAAAGAGGGGTGGGAGCTCTGTGTCCCGTGATGTACTCCAAGAAAAAGGATTTTTACAGGTAAGCTGTTATAAAAATCCTATTTTCTTTCTCGTACATCACGGGACACAGAGCGGCATAGTCATTACTATGTGGGACGTCCCAAAGCAATGCCCAATGAGGGGGGGTATACACCATACATAAGCTGAGCGCTATCAGACATGAGGATCTTTTGCGGCCTGCAACACACTGCGCCCAAAGGCGACATCCTCCTGACTTCTAACGTCCACCTGGTAGAACCTAGTAAACGTGTGTACTGAAGACCATGTTGCGGCCTTACAGATTTGAGCCAGGGAGGCCTGGTGATGCACTGCCCATGAAGTTCCAACTGCTCTCGTGGAGTGCGCCCTAACTTTGAACGGAGGCGGTCTCCTTCTCAAGCCATAGGCTTGCATAATGACCTGTCGAATCCACTTGGTTAAAGTAGATTTTGACGCTGCCTGACCCTTTCTGGGGCCTTCCGGCAGAATAAACAAAGTATCCGTTCTGCGAATCTGAGCAGTGGCTTTTAGATAAGCTTTAACTGCTCTTACTACATCCAAAGAATGTAATAACTCTTCCTCTACCGAACTAGGTTTGGGGAAAAAGGAAGGAAGAACCACATCTTGGTTCAAATGAAACCTCGATACCACCTTAGGAAGAAAGGCTGGATGAGGACGTAACACTACTCTGTCTCTATGGATAACCAGATATGGCTCTTTACAGGACATAGCGGCTAATTCCGACACTCTTTTAGCCGAACAAATGGCTACTAGAAAAATCAATTTCCTGGTGAGAAGAACCAAGGATATGTGCTGTAATGGTTCAAATGGTTGCTTCTGTAGAACCGACAGAACCAGGTTTAAGTCCCATGGACATATGGGAATATTAACCGGAGGGCTAATACGCATCACTCCTTGTATAAAGGCTTTGACTAGTGAATGTGAAGCCAAGGGCCTTTGAAAAAATATTGACAAGGCCGAAATCTGACCCTTGATAGTACTCAAGGCAAGCTTCCTATCTACAGCCCACTGTAGGAAGTCCAGAATCCTACCTATTACGTACTTACGTGGATGCCATTTCTTGGCCTCACACCAGGCGATGTACGCCTTCCAGATTCTATAGTAGATCTGCCTGGATACCGGCTTCCTGGCATTGATCATGGTAGATACCACAGGATTAGAGAGACCTCTCTTTTTTAGAATGTGGGCATCAATAGCCAGGCCGTCAAACCTAGGGCTGGTAAGGAAGGGTGGTATATCGGTTCTTGCGAAAGCAGGTCCGGACGATGTGGGAGGGTCCAAGGACTCCCCACAGACATTTTTACAATCTCTGCGTACCATGCTCTTCGGGGCCACGCTGGAGCCACCAGAATCACTGGTTTCTTTTCTACCCTGATTCTGCGGAGTAATCGAGGTAACAATTGTGGCGGTGGAAATGCATATATCAGCTTGAGCTGATCCCAAGGGAACACTAGGGCATCCGAGCCGCAAGCTAGGGGATCCCTTGTCCGAGAGACAAACCTGTCCACCTTTGCGTTGAATCTGGATGCTAGCAAATCTACATCCGGTGTTCCCCACCGCTGACATATTGTCCGGAAAACCTCGGGGTGAAGGGACCATTCCCCTGAGCATTATTGTTTGCGACTTAGAAAGTCCGCCTTCCAATTCTCCACTCCTGGAATGAATACCGCTGATATGGCTGGGACATATCTTTCTGCCCATTTCAGGATGCAATTTACTTCCCTCTGGGCTGCACGACTCCTGGTGCCACCCTGATGATTGATATATGCCACTGCCGTGGCATTGTCCGATTGAATTCTGACAGGGGACCCTTGGAGTTTGGATGTCCATGCTACTAGGGCATACCGGGCTGCTCGTATCTCTAAGAGATTGATGGGCAGGGCCTTTTCTGCATCCGACCATCTGCCCTGGAGAGACCATTGCTCCAGTACTGCTCCCCAGCCTATAAGGCTGGCATCTGTAGTGACCACCTTCCAAGAAATCGGACTGAAGGATTTCCCTTTTTCCAGATTCTGGGGAACCAACCACCAACGGAGGCTCTTGCGAATGGAAGGGGACAAGGACATTGGTAAGTCTAGGGCCTGAACTTTTTTGTTCCAGGCTGACAGTATAGCCCTTTGCAAATTCCTTGAATGGAATTGACCGTAGGGTACTGCTTCGAATGATGCCACCATTTTTCCCAGCAGCCTCATGCACAGGCGTATGGACGGCTGTCTTTTTGTACCCACTAGGTGGATCAAATCTCTCAAAGACGACACCTTTTCTTGAGGCAATAAAATTTTTCTCTGGTCTGAATCCAGCCTTAGCCCCAAGTATTCCAGACTTTTGACTGGTTTTAGGGCTGACTTGTCTCGGTTGATAATCCAACCGTGAGATTCCAGATACTTGATTGTCTTGTGAACGACCACTTCTAGTTTTTCCACTGAGTGGTCTATCAGCAACAAGTCGTCTAGATATGCCATTATCGTTACACCTTGTGTTCTTAGATTGGCCAATAATGGGGCCAGAATTTTTGTGAACACTCTTGGTGCTGTGGCCAGACCGAAGGGTAAGGCTCTGAACTGAAAATGGCGCCCTTCTACTGCAAAGCGTAGACATTTTTGGTGGACTGGAAAGATGGGAATGTGCAAATAAGCATCTTTGATGTCGATCGAGGCTAACCATTCCTCCCCTTGTAGGGCAGTGGCCACCGATCGGATCGACTCCATCCGGAAAGTCCTGATATGTAGGAATTTGTTTAGCCCTTTTAGATTTAATATGGGCCTCACGTCCCCGTTTGGCTTCGGGACTGTAAAGAGGTTTGAGTAAAACCCGAAACCCCATTCTTCCAGGGGAACCTCCATAATTACTCCTTGGAGCAATAGTTGTTCTAGTGCCAACAGGAGGGATCCTCTCTTCCGGGGATCCCTTGGCACGTTTGACCTTATAAAATGGGAAGGAGGGGAGTCTTAACTCCAATTTGTATCCCAGACTTACTGCGGAGAGCACCCATCTGTCTCTGATCGTGTCCCGCCAGGTCTCTGCGAACAACTGAAGTCTTCCCCCCACCCGATTGAGTGGGGGCAACCCTTCATGCATTTGACTTTGGGGGAGGTTTTGTACCTCTCCTGACCCAGGGTTTCTTGTTACCCTGCGATTGTCCCTGATTTTTACCCCCGGGATTTGACCGAGGAGGCCGTCGGTACTGTTTCACAGCCGATGTCCTAGGGACTGGAGAAGCAGGCCTCTTAAAAGAGGGACCTCTAACTCTCTTTTTAACCGGCAAGAGTGTACTTTTACCGCTGGAAATTTTCTGGATATATTTGTCCAGGTCTTCCCCGAATAAGCGTTCACCATGAAATGGGAAGCTGACCAGCAATTTTTTACAGGGAGCTTCAGCAGACCAGTTTTTGAGCCATAGAAGCCTGCGCATATGTACTACAGACAGCGAAAGGCGGGAGGCCTGATGGATTGAATCCTTTATAGCGTCAACCGCAAAGCATAAGGCTCTAGGTAGATCAGCTAGGGCAAGAGCCTGCTGATCTGGCAAGTCCCTTAAGACCTGTTTCAACTGATCCTTCACTGCTTGGCAGACCCCAATAGCTGCCACTGCTGGTTGTGTCACCAAGCCTGCTGTAGAGAAAGCAGATTTTAATAAGGACTCCAATTTTTTATCTATTGGGTCCTTGAACATTTGGACATTATCTACTGGACATGTCAGTGATTTATTCACACAAGAGATGGCTGCGTCCACTGTAGGGACCCTCCATTTTTTGATGAACTTATCCTCCATGGGATAGACCACCGGAAATCTCTTGGGGGGAGTAAATATTTTATCAGGATGCTCCCAATCCTGGTAAATGAGCCCTTCCAGTAAAGGATGGATTGGAAAGGAACAAACAGTCTGGGGAGCTTTTAGCGACCCCAACGAGGAGACAGAAGTGGATGATGGCTCCGCAAGGGGCATTTTAAATGCTGATCGGACCATGTTAGTCAGGGACTGAACCCATAATCTTTCAGCATGTGATGCTGAGAATGGCTCTTCCACTGTTGATTCCTCTACAACAGAATCAACCTCATCCTGATCCCCTTCAGGTAGGTCGATCCCTGTATGGGACTGTTGCTCTGCTAACAGGTACTCTGAGGGAGGAGACGGAGATCGGGCGCGCTTTCCCTCTGACAGGGAAGCAGCGATCAATGTGGTCAATCTCTCTTCCAGTCCTCCCAGAGCTGAGGAAAAAACCTCCTCTGTTATATACACAGGAGCAGGTGAACTGAGGACAGCCACAGTACCAGGTACTCCTGAGGGTGCTCTACGGTCACTAACCTCTGATTTTTCAGGGGAGATTGGTGCAGCCGAAGCATGCCCAAGATCCTCAGAGCCCGATGGAGACCCCCTATGCTTCCTGGGATTCTTAGTCCCGGAGACTTTAGACGGCATATTCCTAAGCCCAAAGCTGAGGTATTCCAGCCGAAATACACCACTTACTGACAATAGTCTAGCACAATTGCTGCTATATAAACAGTTGGTGTCTACTAATGTGCCTTTCTATGGGGATGCCTGCATCAACCGCCTGCTGTATGCCTTTCTAAATGTTGCCAGCTCTGTTTCTGCCTTCCATAACCAGCTGACAACACCTAATTGTGCTTTTTATCATGCTGGGACGCCCGCACATGCGCAGAAGCGCTGCGGCGCGCACAGAGCGTCATCCACCAAGCTCCGCCCCTTTTTCCAGCTAACCTCTATAAATAAAGGCGCGTGCACGCACACGAGCGCCTTCGGCGCTCTTTTTTGAAAGGAACTAGGGACAGAAGCCAGGGCCCTGTTTGCCACAGGGCCAGGGGATGGACGAGCATTGCAACATGGCAGAGGAAACAGTTTCCCATCCAGAGAACTCACCATCTGCCTGGATTTTGACTTGGAAAGAAAAAATCCACATGACAAGAAAACAACGTTCCACAGCGGCCTCTAGTGGTTTAACACAGGTACCGCGGTTTAACCATTTTTTTTTTTTTCTTGACCACTCTTAAAATTATTACATTTTTTAGTAGTTACAGGCATGCACGGATATTTAGCGGGAATACCGTTAGGTAACAGGCAGAAAGACATATTAGGCTTGGGGGTCCCCTCAATAGAACCAAGTTCCTGAGGGGCCCCCACTTACCTTTTCCCCGCCGCAGGACTCTGTTTGGTCCACAGAAGCCCAAACTTCACCTCTCACGGCAGGCATTGTAATTAAACCTTCAGGGACCGGGCTCCCAAGGATTCCACTCCCCTGGACCTGTATAGCACCCTGCACAGAATACATCTTGGTCGTGGGTATGACCAGAGCTCTGGATCCCAGGGTCCAGCCCTCCTAAGAGAAGCATTACAGGCAAAACCTTGCTCTTCTCTGCAAGGCCCGGGTACCGACCGTTTAGCTATGCAGCTTTTTTGGTCGGATCCGGAATAGCTTACTGAGGCCCAAAAGAACCTGTACGCAAGCTCAGTGAAAAACACATGTTACTTCTTGGCCAACACCTTAGACACTGGCAAAAAACTGAGGTGCTCCCGGATGGGAGGGGCTTATATAGGGGAGGGTACTTCCGGTTTGGAAGTTGCCAGTGCCAGCACCTGAAGGTAAACTATATAACCCACATAGTAATGACTATGCCGCTCTGTGTCCCGTGATGTACGAGAAAGAAAAAGCCCTGGTCCTAAGCCATACCATAAACTAAACTGCGGCAAGCAAAACACACTTTATTCACCCATTTGAAATGATCTCTACCCACATCATTTTTTTATTAGCTAGTGCTGAGATTAGGTGACAGAGTTCTGCCTTACAGACTACACTTTTAATTCCTAGTTGGAGTGCTGAGTGTAAGTGGCAATGCCATCAAAGTGTTCAGAAAGCCTCGGGTGATTTGGTAACCTCCTAATCACGCCACATTTTCCAGCCCTATATAAATATGAAGGAACAAAATAAAATCACGATGCATGCTTCTAGAGTGTCACGCTAGGCCTAAAAATAATTCTGGCCGCCGACAACAAGATTCCGACGTTCAGCACTGACCTTGTGAACCGTCAGATTTTCTGAACTGCTGACTTGCTTTTTCCTGCTGAATTCTACACAAAATAAAATATTTTCAAAACTAACAGTGTAAGCTTCTCTTTGGGGCCAGTTCACACCACATGCAGTCCAGTGCACTTTTTTTCTGCATCAAAAACGTATGGAAAGTAGGTTATATGGTTTCCAATGACATAGTTCACACCAGTGTGGTCAGTTTCAGGGCATTTCAGTAAAAAAAAAATATATATATAAAAAAGCATCTGGAATGCATCCAAAAAGGCAACAAAAGCACACTGGAACTTATCAAAAATGCACATAAAAAACACATCCGGAACGGATCTGGAGTGCATTTTTGTAGTGTGAACCGGCCCTTAAAGAGGAAGTAAACCCTGATGTGTTTTACTTCCTCTTTTGTTTCCCGCAAAGTAAAAGCATAATGGGCTAGTATGCATCGCATACTAGCCCATTATGTGCCACTTACCTGCAAACGAAGCCCGCAATGTCCCCGCTGGTGGCTGCGTTCACCCTCTTCCTTCCGGGGTTGTGGACTCCGGCTCTGTGACTGGCCACTGTCGCATGCGTGCGGGAGCCGACAGTCACAGCATGAGCCCTTTAGAAAGGACATAATCGGGCCCTTTCTTCAGTGCGCATGCGCCGATGGTCGGCACAAGCGTAAATGGTAAATATCTCCTAAACCATGCCTTATTATAGGCTTACCTGTAGGTAAAAGTAGTGTAACAGAGTTTACAATCACTTTAAAATACAACTAAACCTCCTTATCCTTTTGCAGCCAAAGACTGAGATTTTAGTCTCTATTTAGACCTGCAGTTGCCATAGTGCTGCACATGTGATCAGCTATGACACCAGCCATTGTAGGACTTGGAAGTTTGGTTTAGAGTGGACATAAGCACACTGGTAACACTTATCAAAAATACCACCAGGCCGAACAGCAGAACCAACCAGGTGACCAGAATTTTTTCTACTGAAGGTAAAGTGTTACTAAACCCACAGCAGTAAAATCAGTCTGTATCTGCAGTAAAGCATGCTTGTTATACTCACTGTGGAACCTAAGGGTTTAATCCTGTGCATTGTGTAAAAGGGCTGTTTGATCATGTCTTCTCTGATTCTCCCCTTTTTCCACTGTCCCCAATCCATCTCCTGATAATACAGAGCCTTAGGGGCACTCTGCACATCCTCAGTTTGGTGTGTATTGCTAGAGAGTTTTTTTTTTCTTCTTGGGAGGGTTCATGTGATCAGCACAGGGCCAATCAGCACTATCCAGACCAAGGGCCAAGAGCCCTGCAGCCTCATAGGACAGTTAGAAGAGAATGAAAACTCCTCCTACAAGCTTTAACCAGACCCTGATAAAAACAAACAAAAAAAAAACCACAAGACTGCTATATACTGCTGATGAGAAAAATAGGATTTTTTGTACTCACAGTAAAAGCCTTTTCTCTGACGTCCATGGACTGACACAGCATCTTCAATCTTGACAAAGTGGGTTATGTTTCTGCTCATAGGAGAAGACTAGGCAGAATGTTAGATGTTTTAACATACATTCTCTTACCAGAGCTGAACAGCCCCGCCCAGGGGGCGGTCCCTCTGGACACAACCCTCCTACCTGCAGCCAGCAGCCTCAGTTCGTATTAAAGCAGTACAAACTCAAAAAAGGGGGGGGGAGGATGTCCATGGACGTCAGAGAAAGAGATTTTACGGTGAGTACAAAAAAAAACTATTTTCTCTTACCGTCCATGGACTGACACAGCATCTTCAACCCAAATCGTCCCAAAGCAGTGTCAAAGAACGGAGGGGTGGGAACAGTATCAAAGAAAAAAAAAAACTTCACCCCAAACAAGCAGAGCTCCTCAACGAAGGAGTTGCAACATTAAACAGCCACCTGCAAAACCTTGCGGCCGAAGAAAGCATCAGAAGATGCACCCACATAAACCTTATAAAACTTTGAAAAGGTATGTGCGGACGACCAGGTTGCCGCCTTTCACACTTGTGCAACAGACGCTTGATGTCGGAAAGCCCAGGAAGCACCAATTGCCCTGGTTGAATGTGCCGTAACCGGAAAAGGAGGTGCCCGCCCCTTAAGGGCATAGGCCTGTATGACAGTCTGCCTAATCCACCGAGAAATGGTGGCAGACGAAACCGCTTGGCCCTGTTTTGGACCAGACACAGACAAAAACAGCGAGTCAGACTTCCGAATCGAAGCCGTAGCAGACAGGTACACCGGCAGGGCACGTACCACGTCTAACGTGTGGAGCGCAAAATCTCTGGGATGCGACGGACGAGGACATAAGGACGGAAGCACGATGTCCTCATTAAGATGGAAGGCCGAGACGACCTTCGGGAGAAAAGAAGGCTGCGGGCGTAAAACCACCTTATCCTTATGGAGGACCAAGTATGGTGGTTTGCAAGACAAGGCCGCCAACTCGTAAACCCTTCTGACAGAAGTAATGGCTACCAGAAAAGCCACCTTCTGGGATAAAGTTAAGAGAGGAATCTCTCTGATGTCTTCAAAAGGAGGTTCCTGAAGGACCGAGAGCACCAAATTAAAATCCCAAGGAGGAAGAGGTGGTTTAACAGGGGGGAGCACATGTTGGACCCCCTGTATGAAGGTACTAATCTGACCCTTAATGGTGCTTAAGGCAAGCTTTTGGGTCACAGCACGTTGCAAGAACAGCAATATTCTGGGAACGGAATACGTCCGTGGACGCCAATCCAGCTCCTCGCACATAGCGATGTAGGTCCTCCAGGTACGGTGGTATATCTTCTTGGAAGAAGATTTTCCGTGCCCTCAGCATGATCGAGATGACCGAATCCGAGAGACCACGGTCTCTCAGCACCTGGCTTTCAATAGCCATGCCGTTAAAGCCAGCAACTGTAAAGCAGGATGAAGTATGGGACCTTGAGACAGATGGTCCTCCCGCATCGGCAGTCGCCACGGAACGTTCGCCACTAGGCGCCCAAGATCGGCGTACCAAGGACGCCGAGGCCAATCTGGAGTGATGAGGATTACCGGAATCTCCTCGGCCTCCACCCTGCGAAGCAATCGAGGAAGCAGCTTCAGTGGAGGATAGGCATAAATCAGCCGATACCGACCCCACGGGGTCACCAACGCGTCTGCCCAGGGACCCCTGGACCTGGCCACGAATCTCGACACCTTGCGATTGAGTCGAGAGGCCAAGAGGTCCACATCCGGCGTGCCCCACCTCCAGCAAAGGAAGTGAAACACCTCCGGATGCAAGGACCATTCCCCCTGGTCCAACATCTGGTGGCTCAGATAGTCCGCCTGCCAGTTGTCTACACCTGGAATGTAAACGGCTGACAGAGCCGGCATGCTTCTTTCCGCCCACCTTAGGATGTGAGCGACCCTGGACGCCGCAGCCGAGCTCCGCGTTCCCCCCCTGATGGTTGACATAAGCCACTGCCGTGGTGTTGTCCGATTGGATCCTGACCGAGCGTCCCTGCAGTCTCCTCGACCACGAGGAGAGGCACAGTCTGATTGCCCGGAGTTCCAGGCCATTGATCTGCAGGCGGGACTCGTCCGGAGACCAGAGCCCTTGGGCTGACAGAACTCCCCAGACTCCGCCCCAGCCCGATAGACTGGCGTCCGTTGTGATCACAGTCCACTGAACAGGAAGGATCGACTTCCCCGACCGAAGGACCGGGGATCTCAGCCACCACGTCAGGGACGTGATAATGGAGACTTATTCCAGCAAGATAGGATCTCCTTTTGTAAGACTCGAGTGTGGAATTGGGCATACGGCACCGCCTCGAAGGAAGCCACCATGAGTCCCAGGACCCTCATGCAAAAACGGAGTGACGACCATTTGCGGGACGTCAGCACCCGTACTGCAGATTGAATAGTCTGTAACTTGTCTCAGAAGAAGATAGTCTAGATAGCCCACGATAGCAATGCCTCGCTGTCTCAGCAAAGCCAGAATCGGGGCAAGCACATTGGTGAAAACCCGCGGTGCTGACGCCAAACCGAAGGGAAGAGCCACAAACTGATAGTGGTCTACGCCTATAGCGAAGCGCAGAAACTTCTGGTGACCCGCGCAGATTGGGACATGCAAGTAGGCATCCTTGATGTCCAAGGATGCCAGAAAATCCCCCGGGTGGAGCGCAGCAATCACCGAGCAAATGGATTCCATGCGGAATTTCCGAACCTTCACAAAGGCATTTAGGGCCTTGAGGTCCAGAATTGGACGACTCCGTCCTTCTTTGGGACCACAAACAGATTCAAATAAAATCCCTGAAACCTCTCCTTTGACGGTACCGGCACAATATCTCCGCACCTCAGCAAGTCCTGCACTGCCTTTAACAGGGCAGCCCGACGCGCTGGAAGGAGAGAGAAATTTGAGGGAAAGAATATGTCTGGTGCCCAGGAAAGGAACTCTATCCTGTACCCCGAGGTAACCACCTCGCATACCCACCAGTCGGAGATCCGTGAGGTCCACCGATCTGCGAACCTGCAAAGTCGTCCCCCCACCCCAGAGTCGGGCGGGGGCAAGACTTCATGCGGTGGCGGGCTTGTTTGCCGGCTTGTTCAGCTTACGCACCCAGGGACGCTTCTGTCCCCCAGCCGCACCCTTGTCAGTCCGGGAGAATTTTTCTCCGGGATTTGACTGACGAAAAAAACTCTTCTGAGTGAGAAAGGAAGGACCCGGCTTCCTTCGCCTTAGGAGGCTGAGAAAGAAGGGTGCTCTTACCCCCTGTGACATTTTTAATAATGTCATCCAGGGAAGCACCAAATAGCCTTCCGCCCTTGAAAGGCAAATCCGTCAGGAGCTTCTTAGAGGCCAGGTCAGCAGACCAGCATTTCAACCAGATTAGGCGACGCAAAACCACTGCAGACACTGAGGCCCTAGAAATTAGGGGGGCAACGTCCATAGTGGCATCGCACACATACACCAGGCCCTGTACCATTTGGTCTGCCAGTGTAATGCATTCCGGAGGAAGATTATGCTCCTGCACATAATGGTGCATAAGCTTCACCCATTCCGTGAGCATCTGAGTCACCAGGGTCGGCGCTACAAGAGGACGCAACGCGGATTACAGCATGGTGAACATGGCTCTGCTCACCATTTCAGACTGCCTATCAGTAGGGTCCTTAAAAGCAGGGGTCCCCTCAACCGGGAGAGTTGTGGCTTTATTCGACCGGGGGGTCAACCACCGGAGGAGAGGACCATTTTTTAATCAGGCTGTCCTCAAAGGGGTACCTAACGGCCAGACGCTGAGAGACCGCAAAGGTCTTCTGTGGTTTGTCCCAAACCTGGTCTATGAATCGGTCAAAAAAAGTGTATAGGGAAAAACCTTTTTAGAAGGCTTAGCTTGAAAAGAACCAAAAAAGGAGACTTACTCCACCAAAGGTTCCCCAGCCGCAGCATCCAGCTTGAGAGTGTCCCTCACAGCATCAATGAGTTCACTAACAAGTGTCCTGTCATGTTCTGACCCAGATAAGGAGTCTTCCTCACAAGGAATGTCCTGGTCAAAAATATCCAAAAATTCTGAGATAGGGTCCTGTGCCACAGCAATGCCCATATCCGAATCAGAGCCCTCCCCTGGAGATGGTGTGGGGAGAGGGCGCTTTAAAGTTCCCTTGCGCTCGCTCGCCGCTTCCATCCTGGTAACAAATGATTCCAGGACTGCCGACAACTGGTCCATAGGGACCGCAGGTGCAGCAGCACTGCCAGTTGCTTCTGACATGAAAGGGGAAGCAGGTGACACTGACTCCATGATACCACCACCCTCTGAGACTTTGTCCATATGAGAGAGAAAGTCCACCCTCCGGCTGCACTGACTGTGGGGGATTACCCAGGGGACTCACCAACCCGGCCAGGACCGCTCGGTTCCGCTGCCTGTGTCTGCCCTCAGCGAGTGAACAGTGAGGAGACCGAGGAGACTCTGAGAATTGCGCCGTTCCAGTCAGCGATAGAGGCCAAACCAGCACAAAAGCGCGCGGCTACTAGAAAATGGCCGCCGCAATTACAAATGTGTCACAGGGCGGCTACTGCAAGATGGTCGCCAATGCAGTTTTCAATGTAAAGTAAAACACAGGAAAAACCATGGTGCCAAACAGCGCGCAAGGCCCAAGCTGACACAGCCAAGCCCCCACACCTCAATGCAGACCTCTGTGGACCACCGCTGGGACAGAGAGACCCCCAGGCACCAGCAGTCAGCCCACCGCCATAGTGTAGGTGACAGAGAGTAGCAAAAAAAACAAGGGGGAGACAGGGGAAAAACCCCCTACCATAGGAACACACAGCATGTACTCACCTGCTGAGGCAGGGAAACAGTACTTACCCATCCAGCTAGGACCCACTGGTGTGTTCCTGACAGGTCTATCACAGTGCAGTACTGAGTAGCTGTCGGCCAGTCCACCGCAAAAGATACAGCAAAACTGTTCAATCTTATGTGGACCCTGGAGCAAAAAGCTGACCGGCCACCCCTGGAGCCACGGGTTATGTCGTGAACTGATCTCACGCAGAGCGAGGATCAGCACGCTCAATGGTCGGACTGAGAAGACTGAGGACAGCGAACTACCGAACCTGTTGCCCAGCCGACAGTTGATAGAAGAATCACAAAAATAAAATAATAAAAGTTCAAAAAAAGAACAAAAACATTTCTTCAAGAGACTGGCTCTGAAGAGAGCCACGTCCTCTCCTCTGCTAGGCAGAAAAAAAACTGAGGCTGCTGGCTGCAGGTAGGCTGGTTATGTCCGGAGGGACCGCCCCCTGGGCGGGGCTGTTCAGCTCTGGTAAGGGAATGTATGTTAAAACATCTAACATTCTGCCTAGTCTTCTCCTATGAGCAGGAACATAACCCACTTTGTCAAGATTGAAGATGCTGTGTCAGTCCATGGACGGTAAGAGAAAGGTATTTAGCAGTTTACACAGAACAACAAAATGCAATTATTTTAGTAAATATAATGTGGGAGGCCAGATATAGTGAATGCAGGCTCCTGGGTTTAGTAACACTTTAATGGTCATCTCCTAGCCCCCCCCCCCCCCCCCCGCCTGTTGGACAGTGAATGACAAGCAACAACTGAGATCACCACTTGGCTCTCTCCTACTGTCAGCATATCCTTTGTCAGCAGAATATTGCTGCAGAGAGCAGGGATATGCAATTAGCGGTCCTCCAGCTGTTGCAAAACTGCCTCTGGGTGTCATGCTTATGGCTGTCTCATGGGACTTGTAGTTCTGCAACAAGCTGGAGGTCCGCTAATTGCATATCCCTGCTGTAGAGGTAAAGATTACAAGAGGCTGAAATAGGTCCTGGCTGGCAGTGAGCTTAAAAGGCCCATCAGCAACCAGTCTATTGGCTGATAAGTCCTTAGTGGCCGGTGTGTAACCCTGGGTGTTATTACTCAGTAACTGTTTTCCAAAGACTGATCTCCTCTTCCCTTTCTCTGCCATCCTTGTTCTATTGGTTGGTTTAAGCAGCCATGTGGCCACCAGGAAGGATGGAAATGTAATCAATAAGTCTACTTAGCTGGCAATCCCAAGATATAGCAAAATCTGCACTACGCGCCCCCCCCCCATGACACCAGATAAATTAGCAGCTCCGGTATACTAAAAAGCAATCTGAAAAGCGACTAAAAATAGAGGCATGCGACTGTGTGGTTAACAAGCAGAGTTTCCTGAAGAGAGTTCAGATGATGACTTAAGTTAAGAACTTGGAAACGTAAACTTGACACGTTCAACACGTGAAAACAAAAGTCAAGATCCTCAATGCTGATTTACAAGCACCAATCATAACAGAGGATGTATGGGAATCGCACAACAACCCTGCACTGGGTCAGCACTGCCTCTCATGCATTTTGTATTG
Source organism: Rana muscosa (assembly GCA_029206835.1). Lineage (NCBI taxonomy): Eukaryota > Metazoa > Chordata > Amphibia > Anura > Ranidae > Rana > Rana muscosa. The sequence goes on from CM055120.1 coordinate 75,334,866, forward strand.
GAAAGCCGTCTTCCCCGATGAGTGTTTTTCTTTCTTTGGGTAACTTAAGACCTGTTCAGGGCTGAGAAGAGAAGTATTCAGAACAGCATGTATCTCAGAACAGAACAGCCCCTTTATTCACGAGTCCTTTGCTATTTAAAGCCAGGGCTTTCCAAAAATAGTCCAACTGTCCATTCAAACGATAGGCCTGCACACTGTGCCTCTGTTCCTTTGCGTGCACCCAAATGGCACTGGAAGGGTTGAGATCTTCACACAAAAACGCCACTATTAACCCTATTTTCCATAACTCCCCCACCCCCGCACACTTTCAAAAATACGTTTATTAAAAGTTAGTTGTCATGTATGAAGATATTCCTGACCTGGTATGGTATGCAAGAGGACAAGATGCCCAGTAAGAAGTCTGCCACAAACACCCATAATGCATTGCTAAAGCAACTTAACCACTTAACCCCCGGAAGTGTCACCCCCTTAACGACCAGGCCATTTTTTGTGATACGGCACTGCGTTCGTTTAACTGACAATTGCACATGCGACGCTGTGCACAAATAAAATTGATGTCCCTTTTTTCCCACAAATAGAGCTTTCTTTTGGTGGTATTTGATCACCTCTGCGTTTTCAATTTTTACGCTATAAAACAAAAAAAAGCGACAATTTTGAAAACATCATAACATTTTCTGCTTTAAAACATACCAAAAAAAATAAAAAAGTAATAATAATTTATTAATCCCAATAAGCGTATATTGATTGGTTTCCGCTAAAGTTACAGCGTCCACAAAATAGGGGATAGATTTATGGCATTTTTAGACAGATTAGACACTTTTTTGGGAACCAGTGACATTACTACAGTAATCAGTGCTAAAAATATGCACTGTTATTGTCCTGACACTGGCAGGGAAGGGGTTAACATCAGGGGACGATAAATGGCGTTAACTGTGTTCCCTCACTGTGTGTTCTAACTGAATGGGGGTCGGGCTCACTGGGACAACACACAGATCCATCTTCCTGCATAGCAGGATCACACAGAAAGACAGGATCTGTGTGATCTCCCTTGTGAGAACGGAGATTTGCCTTGTTTACACAGCTCGGGCTTCTCGGCTCTTCATTGGATGATTAATAGCAGCGCAGCCATTGGCTCCCGCTGCTGTCAATCAAATCAATGACACTGCGCCAGTGGCAGGGCCGAGTGATATTACGGGAGTGCGCCCGCAAGCTAACCCCCCTTGGGAGAGTGCTTCCCAGAGGGGGGTTAGCTCTTGCGGGGAGGAGCTGAGACAGCCGCCGAGGGACCCCAGAAGACGAGGATTGGGGCTGCACAGTGGAGGTACAACCTGAAAATAAAATAAACCTTTACAACCCCTTTAATGCTAATGCAGCTAAACACGCATTAACGCCAATGCAAAACGCTTCTAAAAGCGCATTCTTACAGACACTTTTTCCTGGCAACGATACTGGCTTTGCAGTTTGTTATTTTTTTTCTAAAATGCCCTCTGTGCATGAGGCCTAAGGCCCCTTTTACATGGGCGATCAGGTCCGTTTGTCAGTTTTTCAGGTGGACCTGATCGGACCCTCCATTCACTCCTATGGGGCAGCAGATGTCAGCGGTGACATGTCCGCTGACAGCCCCTGCTATCCGATCTGATCCTGTCCGTGAAATCCAGACAGAAGGAAACTTTATTTTCGGATCGGATGAAATCGGACAGGCGGTTTTCATCCCATCTCCCCATAGAGGAGACCGGGGCTCTGACAAGTCAGTCTCAGCACATTAAGCGCTGACAGACCTGTCATCCGCCTGCTCAGAGCAAAGCAGAGTCCGTCGGGCAAACCGCCCGTGTGAAAGAGCCCTAAGGGTCCTTTCACACGGGGCGGATCCGTGCAGATCCGCCCCGTGAAGCTCCGCTTGCTCAGTGGGGATCGCTCCGTTGATCCCCGGTGAGCCGACGGATGACTGGGCGGTCCCCGCACACTGTGCAGGGACCGCCCTGTCAGAGCGCCACTCTCCCCTATGGGGAATCGGATGACGACGGACCGTAGAGTCCGTTGTCATCCGATCCGCCGACGGAAGGAAAAATAGGATTTTTTACTCACCGTAAAATCCTTTTCTCTGAGTCCATGGACCGACACAGCTTCTCTATTGACAAAGTGGGTATTATCCGTTAATTAGGAGTGACTAGGCAGAAAAACTTGTAAAAAGTGTTGCATCACACCTTCTACAGTACCGCCCAGGGGGCAGACCCTCTGGGTATACCCTCTCAGTCTGCATCTTCGCAGATCAGTTCGTCAAAAAGCAGTACAAACTTAAAAGGAGGGGTGGGTGCTGTGTCGGTCCATGGACTCAGAGAAAAGGATTTTACGGTGAGTAAAAAATCCTATTTACTCTTTCGTCCATGGACCGACACAGCTTCTCTATTGACAAAGTGGGACGTCCCAAAGCAGTGTCAAAGAAAAAACGAGGGGTGGTAACAGCATAAAAATAAACTTCACCCCAAACACAAAACAGCACCCCTCCAACGGAGGAGTTGCAACTCTAAACAGCCGCTTGCAAAACCTTGCGGCCAAAAGAGGCATCCGAAGATGCACCTACATCAATTTTGTAGAATTTTGTGAAAGTGTGAGCGGATGACCAAGTCGCCGCTTTACATAATTGGGAAACATACGCTTGATGTCGGAAAGCCCAAGAGGCACCTATTGCCCTGGTCGAATGCGCCGTGACAGGAAAGGGGGGCGCCTGACCCTTTAAGGCGTAAGCCTGGATTACTATCTGTCGGATCCACCTAGAGATGGTGGCCGATGAGACTGCTTGGCCCTTCTTGGGACCAGCAACCGAAAGAAACAGTGAGTCTGACTTCCGGAACAGGGAAGTAGCAGATAGGTATACTCTCAAAGCTCGGACAACGTCCAAGGAATGCAACGCCGACTCCTTAGGATTCGACGGCTGAGGACACAAGGATGGAAGTACAATGTCTTCATTGAGATGAAAAGCCGAAACGACTTTCGGAAGAAAGGAAGGCTGCGGCCGCAGCACCACCTTATCCTTGTGGAAAATCAAATAGGGAGCCTTGCAGGACAAGGCTGCCAGCTCAGAGACTCGTCTAACTGACGTAACAGCCACCAAAAGGACCACTTTCTGAGAAAGTGTCAACAGGGGAATATCTCTAATATTCTCAAACGGTGCCTTCTGAAGCACCGAGAGGACCAGGTTCAAGTCCCACGGAGGTAACGGGGGACGGACCGGAGGGGCCACATGTCGGACCCCATGCACAAATGTACTCACGAGAGAGTGAGTCGCCAGGGGTCGCTGAAAAAAGACAGCCAGGGCAGATATCTGTCCCTTAAATCGTACTTAGGGCAAGCCCTTGGTCCACCCCATGCTGTAAAAACAGCAGGATTCTGGAAACCAAATAGGTACGCGGATGCCATTTCATTTCCTCACACATGGAGATGTAGGCCCTCCAAGTGCGCTGATAGACCTTCCTAGAGAACGGTTTTCGAGCACTTCTCATAGTAGAGATTACTGAGTCTGACAGGCCCCGGTCTCTCAGTACCTGGTTCTCAACAGCCATGCCATTAAAGCCAATGACTGTAAAAGCAGGATGGAATATGGGACCTTGCGATAGCAGGTCCTTCCGTAGTGGTAGGCGCCAGGGGACGTCTGCTACCAGACGTACTAGATCGGCGTACCAAGGACGCTGAGGCCAATCTGGAGCAATTAGGATCATTGGAATTCCCTCTGCCTCCACTCTGCGGAGCAGAAGAGGAAGAAGACTTAAGGGAGGGAAGGCATAGATTAGCCGATACTGACCCCACGATGCTACCAACGCGTCCGTTGCGTCTGCCCATGGGTCTCTTGACCGGGCCACAAATCTCAATACCTTCCGATTGAGTCGGGAAGCCAGAAGATCTACGTCTGGTGTGCCCCATCTTTGGCAGAGGAGTTGGAACACCTCCGGGTGTAAGGACCCTTCTCCCTGGTCCAGCATCTGGCGGCTCAGGTAGTCCGCCTGCCAGTTTTCCACACCCGGAATGTACACGGCCGACAGTGCCGGTACGCTCCTCTCTGCCCACTTCAGGATGCGAGCGATCTCCGATGTTGCAGCTGAGCTTCTTGTTCCTCCTTGATGATTGACATATGCCACTGCTGTGGCGTTGTCTGACTGGATCCTGACTGGATGCCCTTGCAGCCTCTGAGACCATTTGAAGAGGCACAGCCTGATCGCCCGGATTACCAGAACATTGATCGGCAGCAGGGCTTCCTCTGGGGTCCAGCGACCTTGCGCCGACTGAACACCCCAGACTCCCCCCAAACCTGTAAGGCTGGCGTCCGTCGTGATCACTATCCAGTAAACCGGAAGAAATGACTTCCCGGCCATTAGAGCCGGTGCTGTCAGCCACCATACCAGGGATCTCCTGACTATGTGGCTCACTCGGATTTGATAATCCAGAGATGATGGACATCTGTTCCATCTGGACAGAACTTCCTTCTGTAACACTCGAGTGTGGTATTGAGCATATGGAACCACCTCGAAGGAGGCTACCCTGAGGCCCAACACTCGCATGCAAAAAACGGAGTGACGACCAATTCCTGGAAGTCAGCTGCCGTACTGCAGCCCGGAGGGTCTGCAACTTCTCCACAGGGAGGAATACCTTTGCCTCTGAAGAATCCAGAATCAACCCCAGGTACCCTAGGCGTTGAGTGGGCACCAATACTGACTTTTGCGTGTTTAGTATCCAACCACAGTCTCGAAGAGTCTGACAGGTAATGGACACGCTTACCTCTAATTCTGAGCTTGAAGGGGCCTTCAGCAGAAGGTCGTATAAGTAGCCTGTGATAGCGATACCCCGCTGTCTTAGAAGTGCCAGAATCGGAGCGAGCACCTTGGTGAACGTCCTGGGTGCTGAGGCAAGGCCCAACGGGAGGGCCACAAACTGGTAGTGGTCCTTCCCGATAGCAAATTGCAGAAACCTCTGGTGTCTGGAGTATATGGGGACATGCAGGTATGTGTCCTTGATGTCCAAGGAGACCAGAAAGTCCCCCGGATGGAGAGCCGTGACTACAGATCGAACCGACTCCATCCGAAAACTTTGTACCTTCACAAAGCAATTGAGGGCTCTGAGATCCAAGCTTGGACGAACCCCCTCCTTCTTCGGCACAATGAACAGATTTGAGTAAAAACCCCGTTCCAGTTCTGGAATAACTACCCCGCGTTCCAGTAGACCCTGGACCGCACCATACAGGGCGTCCCGACGGGTCGGTAGTAGCTGGAGATTGGAGGTGTTGAATCTGTCCGGTGGACAAGAGAGAAACTATCTTGTAGCCTGAGGAGATTACTTCGCAAACCCACCTGTCGGAGATTAGTGCTGTCCACTGAGTCGCGAATTTGCGAAGACGTCTCCCCACCCGAGAGCTGGGTGGGGGTGGACCTTCATGCGGACGCAAATTTGTCCGCAGGCTTATTGGGTATGCGGGACCAGGGACGCTTTTGTCCTTGGGCAAGCGCTTTATCGGCCTGGGGTCTTTTCCCCGTCGCCCTAGGGGGACGAAAAAACCACTTGTGTGCAGTAAAGGAGGGCCCTTGCCCTTGGCGTGGCCCCTTACCCTTGCTAATTTGGGGAAGCAAAGTGCTTTTACTTCCTGTGGCATCCTTGATGATGTCATCCAGAGAAGCCCCAAAAAGTCTGTCGCCCTTAAAAGGCAGATCCAACAGGGCCTTCTTGGACGTCTGGTCCGCAGACCAGCCCTTTAGCCAGATCAGGCGGCGTATTGCTACTGCATAAACCGAAGTTTTAGACAGCAGGGGAATAGTATTCATGTCTGACTCGCAGACAAACCTAAGGCCCTGGACCAACAGGTCAGCCAATGTTATCTCATCAGGAGGAGCATCTCGCTCCTTAACCCCTGGAGTAGCAATCTTGCCCATTCAGTAAGTGTGTGAGACACTAGGGCCCCCGCCAATGCCGGGCGTACTGCCGAGCCTACCACTGAGTATAGGTAGCAAGCGAGTGCTTCAGCCTTCTTATCCACAGGGTCCTTGAAAACAGGAGCACCTTCTACAGGAATTGTGGTGGCTCTATTAAGTCTGGACACCGGAGGGTCCACTATAGGGGGGAGAGGTCCATTTCTTCAGAAAACTCTTCTCAAAAGGGGTACCGTACCGCAAACCTCTTTGGGGCTGTAAAGACCCTCAGTGGGTTCTCCCATTCCTTGTATAAGAGTTTATCAAAAGACACACAAGGGAACACCTTAGCAGTACGGGCAGGTCTATGAAACCCAAGTGGACCGGAGTCTCTGCTGCTTCTGCAGTATTTTCCAATTTTAGCATATCCCGCACTGCAGTAATAAGGTCAGATACCAAAGCCGTCTCGCGTACTGACCTGGACTTTGAGTCATCCTCACTGTACGGTCACGGTCTGCAGTCTCTGATGCGTCAGAATCTGGGCCCCGAGCCGTAGCTGGACCTGGTTCTGCACCAGAATTATCCCCAGAAGCTTGCAGGGGATGGGGCGTTTACTACCCCCTGTATTCCCGTGTGCTGCTTCCACCCTGGCAGCAAACGCCTCTAGGATTGCAGTCATAGCGTTCATAGACACCTCAGGGGCACCAGCTGCTAAATCTGGTGTTTCAGGGGAGAAGACATCTGGCTCGGATGCCATGCTGACCACACGCTGACACTCACAGGGCTCCAGGCAAGATATCAATAGGCCACCCTCCTGTGCTGCAGAGAGGCCGGGTCACCCAGAGGACTCACCACCCTGGATAGGTACTGCTATGCTGCGCCTGTGATGCTGTCCCGCTTCTGCTGTGTCAGTCTGCTTCTTTTATCAGCACTTCCTGTGTGAATTTTCGCGCCAGTGTAATGCACCCTAGAGGCCGGAGGCTCTCGAAAAATGGTTGCCAAAAACGTCTGTATGGAAGATAATGTGGGCTCTAAGAAAATGGCCGCCGACAGAAGATAGAGGTCAAGCAACCATAGCCCACAAAAAGATGGCCGCCGAACGGCAATATCTGCATACAGGGTGGACAAACATGGCCGCCGATCAGCTGATAGGGGCCAGTGGGTGTGGCCGAACCACAGGAAGATGGCCGCCGGGCAGTCACAAGAGGCCAAACTTGGCATGGACCACCTCAAAATGGCCGCCGACAGCATGGAGGAGGAAGGACACAAACACAGGTAAGAAAAAATGACATTTCTTTTAAATGTTAGTTACAGCCAGCCCCGCTCCAGTGGGACCCCTTAGGTGACCCCCAGCACCCAGCAACCTTTAGCTAGAAGCCCAGGGAGGAGGGAAAGGCAGGGAGAGAGGGAAGAAAGGGGCCACAACCACTTACTTGATCTCTCCAGGAATGTCCAGCTAAATCACCCAGCCGAGGCAGGGGAGTTTTACTTACCTATCCTGCATGTATTCTGCTGGAAGACATTCCAAACAGATCATCGTCCGCGCACGGAAGGTGACTGTTGGCCAGGCATGCTGTGATTGGACCCAGAAGGGACGATCATATGTATGCCCTGGAGCATGACGCTCACCGGACAGGCTGCTGCGACTCGGCCGTAAGGTCAGCCGAAGCTGAGCGGTCCGATGCAAGCCTTGGAGCGTAAGCTCACCGGCCAGGCTGCTGCGACTCGGCCGTAAGGTCAGCCGAAGCTGAGCGGTCCGATGCAGGCCCTGGAGCGTAGGCTCACCGGCCACCCGTGGAGCGACGGGCATGTCGTGGAAAACCCAGCGGGTAGCTAGGGTCGGCACACGCTCGATGGCCGAAACTGGGGAGACTACAAGGATCGAGGATCCAGCCTGTCACCCAGTCGGCAGTTGATCGAAGATCGCAGGAAACAACAAATGTAGCAAAAAAAAATAAAAAATATATATATCTTTTTTCCCCGGACCAATGAGCCCGAAGGGAGCCATGTCCTACTCCTTGCTAGACAGAAAAAAACTGATCTGCGAAGATGCAGACTGAGAGGGTATACCCAGAGGGTCCGCCCCCTGGGCGGTACTGTAGAAGGTGTGATGCAACACTTTTTACAAGTTTTTCTGCCTAGTCACTCCTAATTAACGGATAATACCCACTTTGTCAATAGAGAAGCTGTGTCGGTCCATGGACGAAAGAGTAAATAGGGTTTTCCCCCGTCACACTTTGGCGGAGCGGATGTCAGCGGACAAGTCTCCGCTGACATCCGTGCTTCCATAGGGCTACATGGAGGATCCGTTTCAGGTCCGCCTAAAAAACTGACAGGCGGACCTGAACGGACCTCCGTGTGAAAGAGCCTAATTGTCAAAACTTAATTGAACAAGCTGAAGTTAGAAGCCGATTGGTTACTATGCACAGCTGCACCAGATTCTGTGCTCTTTAGTTTCATTAAATCTCCACCACTGTGTTTTTGCAGTTAACCTACACTAATCCCTGTTCACATTAGAGCGATTTCTCATGCGATTAGGTCACATCCTATTGCCGGCAATGGCAGTGTTCAAATTGATGTGACGCCAACTTTGTGGTGCCACATCGATTTGAAAAAGTAGTACATGCACTACTTTTGGCGATTTCAGGTGTAACTTCAATAGACATATGAGCATGAAGCCACACAGATGTCTTCACGGTCCCACCTGAAGTCATCAAACATGACTTGGTACTTGGTGGAGAAACCCTTGTTGGCAAGCACAGAGGCAAGACGTTTCTTGTAGTTGGTTAGCAGGTTTGCACACATCTCAGGAGGGATTTTGGTCCACTCTTTACAGATGTTCTTTAAATCCTTAAAATTTCTTAGTCGTCGCTTGGCAACTCAAAGTTACAGCTCCCTCCATACATTTTCTATGGGATTAAGGTCTGGAGACTGGCTAGGCCCCTCCATGACCTTAATGTGCTTTTTCTTGAGCCACTCTTTTGTTGCCTTGGCGGTATGTTTTGCATCATTGTCATGCTGCAAGACCCATCCATGACCCATCTTCAGTGTTCTGGCTGAGGGAAGAAGGTACTCATCCAAGATTTTACAATACATGGCACCATCCATTGGCCCCTCAATGCAGCAAAGTCGGTCTGTACCTTTAGCATAGAAACAGCCCCAATGTAATGTTTCCACCACCGTGCTTGACTGTAGGGATGGTGTTCTTAGGGTAATAGTCAGCATTTGCTTCCTCCAAACATGGTGAGTCCCTCTCCTCAAGGAGACACATGTACAGTCATGCCAATGAACATCTAAAATGATTCAGAGAAGGATTGGGAGAAGGTGCTGTGGTCAGATGAGACCAAAATTGAGCTCTTTGGCATTAACTTGACTCGCCGTGTTTGAAGAAAGAAAAATGCTGACTATGACCCTAAGAACACCATCCCTATAGTCAAGCACGGAGGTGGAAACATGCTTTGGGACCGTTTCTCTGCTAAAAGGTACAGGCTGACTTTGTCGCATTGAGGGGCCAATGGACAGGGCCATGTATTGTAAAATCTTGGATGTGAACCTTTTTCCCTCAGCCAGAACACAGAAGATGGGTCATGGATGGGTCTTGCAGCATGACAATGACCCAAAACATACCGCCAAGGCAACAAAAAAGAGTGCCTCAAGAAGCAGCACATTAAGGTCATGGAGTGGCCTAGTGAGTCTCCAAACCTTAATCCTATAGAACATTTATGGAGGGAGCTGAAACTTTGAGTTGCCAAGAGACAGCTAAGAAATCTTAAGGATTTAGAGACGATCTGTAAGAAAGTCGACCAAAATCCCTCCTGAGATGTGTACAAACCTTATCACTAACTATAAGAAACGTCTTACCTCTATGATTGCCAACAAGGGTTTCTCCACCAAGTACTAAGTCATATTTTTCTTGAGGATCAAATATTTTTTTAATATTAAACGGTTTTTATTGAACAATGTTCAGGTGAAACATGACAATGCAACGCACATGACAGTAAGCTTAGCATGTCAAGCCATCAAAAATAGTACACAGACAATGCAATCAACTCCATATTAATCCACTGAATACATAGTACAACATAGAGGTATTATTTAAGTCAGAAGGGAGTGAGCAACCGGGCTTCCGGGCCAGTCAATAACAACAATAAGAAGGACAACACAGCAGATCCCCCCTTTTTTTTTAAAGAAAATATGTTGGTGTGTTCTCAGGGCCAGTTCACACAAGTGTCAGCGGATTCGAGCCATCTATCCCAGATTTTATTATATTTATCGGGGCAACCACGGTCAATATAAAGGGATTTTTATAACAGCTTACCTGTAAAATCCTTTTCTTGGAGTACATCACGGGACACAGAGCGACTTAGTCATTACTAATGGGTTATATAGATTACCTTCAGGTGTTGGCACTGGCCAATTCCAAACCGGAAGTACCCTCCCCTATATAAGCCCCTCCCACCCGGGAGCACCTCAGTTTTGTAGCCAAGCAATAAGTGTCCCAAAAAGAGGGGTGGGAGCTCTGTGTCCCGTGATGTACTCCAAGAAAAGGATTTTACAGGTAAGCTGTTATAAAAATCCCTTTTTCTTTTTCGTACATCACGGGACACAGAGCGACTTAGTCATTACTAATGGGACGTCCCAAAGCAATGCCAAATGAGGGGAGGGATACATAAGCTGGGCGCCATCAGGCATGAGGATTTTTTGCGGCCTGCAACACACTGCGCCCAAAGGCGACATCCTCCTGACTTCTAACGTCTACCTGGTAGAACCTAGTAAACGTGTGTACCGAAGACCATGTTGCGGCCTTACATACTTGAGCCAGGGAGGCTTGGTGATGCACTGCCCATGAAGTTCCAACTGCTCTTGTGGAGTGCGCCCTAACTTTGAACGGAGGCGGTCTCTTTCTCAAGCCATAGGCTTGTATTATGACCTGTCGAATCCACTTGGCTAAAGTAGATTTTGATGCTGCCTGACCCTTTCTGGGGCCTTCCGGCAGAACAAATAAAGAATCCGTTCTGCGAACCTGAGCAGTGGCTTTTAGATAAGCTTTAACTGCTCTTACTACATCCAAAGAATGTAATAACTTTTCCTCTACCGAGCTAGGTTTGGGGAAAAAAGAAGGAAGAACCACATCTTGGTTCAAATGAAACCTCGATACCACCTTAGGAAGAAAGGCTGGATGAGGACGTAATACTACTCTGTCCTTATGGACAACCAGATATGGCTCCTTACAGGACAAGGCGGCTAATTCCGATACTCTTTTAGCCGAACAAACGGCTACTAAGAAAATCAATTTCCTGGTGAGAAGAACCAAGGAAATGTGTTGTAATGGTTCAAACGGTTGTTTCTGTAGAACCGACAGAACCAGGTTTAAGTCCCAAGGACATATGGGAATACTAACCGGAGGGCTAATACGCATCACTGCTTGTATAAAGGCTTTGACTAGTGAATGCGAAGCCAAGGGCCTTTGAAAAAATATTGACAAGGCCGAAATCTGACCCTTGATAGTACTCAAGGCAAGCTTCCTATCTACAGCCCACTGTACGAAGTCCAAAATCCTCCCTATCACGTACTTACGTGGATGCCATTTCCTGGCCTCACACCACGTAATGTATGCTTTCCAGATCCTATAATAGATCTGCCTGGATACCGGTTTCCTGGCATTGATCATGGTAGATACCACAGAATTAGAGAGCCCTCTCTTTTTCAGAATGTGGGCTTCAATAGCCAGGCCGTCAAACCTAGGGCTGGTAAGGAAGGGTGGTATATCGGTCCCTGCGACAGCAGGTCCGGACGATGTGGGAGGGTCCAAGGACTCCTCACTGACATTTTTACAATCTCCGCGTACCATGCCCTTCGGGGCCACGCTGGAGCCACCAGAATCACTGGTTTCTTTTCTACCCTGATTCTGCGGAGTAATCGCGGTAACAATTGTGGCGGTGGGAATGCATATATCAGCTCGAACTGATCCCAAGGGAACACTAGGGCATCCGAGCCGCAAGCTAGGGGATCCCTTGTGCGAGACACAAATCTGTCCACCTTTGCGTTGAATCTGGATGCTAGCAGATCTACATCCGGTGTTCCCCACCGCTGGCATATTGCCTGGAAAACCTCGGGGTGAAGAGACCATTCCCCCGGGCATAATTGTTGGCGACTTAGAAAGTCCGCTCTCCAATTTTCCACTCCTGGGATGAAAACCGCGGATATGGCTGGGACATATTTTTCTGCCCACTCCAGGATGCAATTTGCTTCCCTCTGGGCTGCACGACTCTTGGTGCCACCCTGGTGATTGATATATGCCACTGCCGTGGCATTGTCTGATTGAATTCTGACAGGGGACCCTTGGAGTTTGGATGTCCATGCTACTAGGGCATACCGGGCTGCTCGTATCTAAGAGATTGATGGGCAGGGCCTTTTCTGCTTCTGACCACTTGCCCTGGAGAGACCATTGCTCCAGTACTGCCCCCCAGCCTATGAGGCTGGCATCTGTAATGACCACCTTCCAAGAAACCGGACTGAAGGGTTTCCCTCTTTCCAGATTCTGGGGCACCAACCACCAATGGAGGCTCTTGCGAACGGAAGGGGACAGGGACATTGGTAAGTCTAAAGCCTGAACTTTTTTGTTCCAGGCTGACAGTATGGCCCTATGCAAATTCCTTGAATGGAATTGACCGTAGGGTACCGCTTCGAATGAAGCCACCATCTTTCCCAGCAGCCTCATGCAGAGGCGTATGGATGGTTTTCTTTTTGTACCCACTAAGTGGGTCAAATCTTTTAAAGACGACACCTTCTCTGGAGGTAAGAAAATCTTTCTCTGATTTGAATCCAGCCTTAGCCCTAAGTATTCCAGACTTTTGACTGGTCTTAGAGCTGACTTGTCCCGGTTGATAATCCAACCGTGATATTCCAGATACTCGATTGTCTTGTGAATAGCTACTTCCAGCTTTTCCACTGAGTGGTCTATTAGTAGCAGGTCGTCTAGATATGCCATTATCGTTACACCCTGTGTTCTTAGATTGGCCAATAATGGGGCCAGAATTTTTGTGAACACTCGTGGTGCTGTGGCCAGACCGAAAGGTAAGGCTCTGAACTGAAAATGGCGCCCTTCTACTGCAAAGCGTAGAAATTTCTGGTGGGCCGGAAAGATGGGAATATGCAGATAAGCATCCTTTATGTCGATCGAGGCTAGCCATTCCTGCCCTTGTAGGGCGGTGGCCACCGATCGGATCGACTCCATCCGAAAAGTCCTGATATTTAGGAACTTGTTTAGCCCTTTTAGATTTAATATGGGCCTCACGTCCCCATTTGGTTTGGGGACTGTGAAAAGGTTCGAGTAAAACCCGAATCCGCTTTCTTCCAGGGGAACCTTCATGATTACACCTTGGAGCAATAGTTGTTCTAGTGCCAGAAGGAGGGATCCTCTCTTTTGGGGATCTCTTGGCACGTTTGACCTCATAAATTGGGCAGGAGGAGTGCCTTTTAACTCCAGCTTGTATCCCAGACTTACTGCGGAGAGCACCCATCTGTCTCTGATGGTGCCCCGCCAGGTCTCTGTGAACAACTGAAGTCTTCCCCCCACCCGATTGAGTGGGGGCAACGCTTCATGCCTTGGGGGGAGGTTTTGCACCTCTCTTGATCCAGGGCTTCTTGTTACCCTGTGATTGTCCCTGATTTCTGCCCCCTGAATTTGACCGCGGAGGCCGTCGGAACTGCTTCACAGCCGATGTGCCCGGGACTGGAGAAGTAGGCCTCTTAAAAGAAGGACTTCTACCCTTGTTCTTAACCGGTAAGAGTGAACTTTTACCGGCAGAAATTTTCTGGATATATTTGTCCAGATCTTCTCCAAATAAGCGTTCTCCATGAAATGGGAAGCTAACCAGCAGTTTTTTACAGGGAGCTTCAGCAGACCAGTTTTTGAGCCACAGAAGCCTACGCATATGTACTATAGACAGCGTAAAGCGGGAGGCCTGTTGGATTGTATCCTTTATGGCGTCCACTGCAAAACACAAGGCTCTAGGCAGGTCAGCTAGGGCAAGAGCCTGCTGATCTGGTAAGTCCCTTAAGACTTGTTTCAACTGATCTTTCACTGCTTGGCAGACTCCAATCGCTGCTACCGCAGGTTGTGTCACCATACTTGCTGTAGAGAAAGCAGATTTTAGTAAAGACTCCAATTTTTTATCTATTGGGTCTTTGAACATTGGAACATTATCTACTGGACATGTCAGTGATTTGTTAACAGAAGAGATGGCTGCGTCCACTGTAGGGACCCTCCATTTTCTTATGAACTTATCCTCCATGGGATAGATCACCGGAAATCTCTTGGGGGGAGCAAATATTTTATCAGGATGCTCCCAATCCTGGTAAATAAGCCCTTCTAATAAAGGGTGGATTGGGAAGGAACAGACAGCCTGGGGAGCTTTTAGCGACCCCAGCGAGGAAACCGTAGTGGATGGTGGTTCCGCCAGAGGCATTTTAAATGCTGATCGGACCATATTAGTCAGAGACTGAACCCATAATCTTTCAGCCTGAGAAGCTGAGAAAGGTTCTTCCACTGTTGATTCCTCCATAACTGAATCAACCTCATCCTGATCCCCTTCAGGTAGGTCGATCTCTGTGTGGGGCTGTTCCTCCACTAACAGGCACTCTGAAGGAGGAGACGGAGATCGGACGCGCTTTTCCTGAGACAGGGAAGCAGCGATCAATGCTGTTAATCTCTCTTCCAATCCTCCCAGAGTTGAGGATAAAACCTCCTCTGTTATATATACAGGAGCAGGTGGACTGGGGACAGCCGCAGCACCAGGCATTCCTGCGGGGTTTCTACGGCTACTGACCTCTGAATTCTCAGGGGAGATTGGTGCAGTACAAGCATGCCCAATATCCTCAGAGCCCGATGGAGACCCCTTTGGCTTCCTGGAAGATCTATTTCCGGAGCGTCTGGACGACATATCCTTTAAGCACAAAGCTGAGGTATTCCCGTCGTCATACACCAATTTTGCTGGTAATAGTCTAACACAGGTGCTGCTATATACCAGCTGGTGTCCACTAAAGTGCCTTTCTATGGGGATGCCTGCATCAACCGCCTCTGTGTGCCACTGTTTGTTGCTAGCTCTGTTTGCATGCAGCTGACACTTGTACTGTGTCTTTTAACCATGCTGGGACGCCCGCACATGCGCAGAAGCGCCGCAGCGCGCATCGAGCGTCATCCACCCGCCCCTTTTTTTTCATAGGAGGCGCGTGCACGCGCCCGTGCGCCATTGGCGCCCTTTTCGAAATCAAACAGGGGACTAGGAGCCAGGGCCCTTTTTGCCGGAGGGCCTGTGCGGTGGATGAGCGCAGCAACAGGGCAGAGGAAGTGGATTCCCACAGAGAAACTTACCAGCTGCCTGGATCTTTTGACTTGAGAAAACCAAAGATCCACATGACAAGAAAAATGGACTACAGCGGCCTCTAGTGGTTTAACACAGGTACCGCGGTCCCTGTTTTTTTTTTTTTTTTTTTCTTGACTACTATTAAAATTTCAGTAGTTATAGGCAAACACAGATATTTAGCGGGAATACCGTTAGGTAACAGACAGAAAGACAAATTAGGCTTGGGGGTCCCCCAATAGAACCAAGTTCCTGGGGGCCCCCACTTACCTGATCCCCGCCGCAGGACTTTGTTTGGTCCACAGAAGTCCAAACTTCACCTATCACGGCAGGCATTGTAATTAAACCTTCAGGGACCGGGTTCCCAGGGATTCCACTCCCCTGGACCTGTATAGCACCCTGCACAGACAACATCTTGGTCGTGGGTATGACCAGAGCTCTGGATCCCAGGGTCCAGCCCTCCTAAGAGAAGCATTACAGGCAAAACCTTGCTCTTCTGCTGCAAGGCCCGGGTACCGACCGTTTAGCTATGAAGCTTTTTTGGTGGGATCCGGAACAGCTTACTAAGGCCCAAAAGAACCTGTACGCAAGCCCAGTGAAAACACGTTACTCTTTGGCCAACACCTTAGACACTGGCAAAAAACTGAGGTGCTCCCGGGTGGGAGGGGCTTATATAGGGGAGGGTACTTCCGGTTTGGAATTGGCCAGTGCCAACACCTGAAGGTAATCTATATAACCCATTAGTAATGACTAAGTCGCTCTGTGTCCCGTGATGTACGAAAAAGAAATATGATTTTTTTATACGGGAGGGCAGCATTAATGTCGGCTTTCCACTCAGACGAACAGGGCGGTATGGGCCTCATCCAGTGCCTGGCTATGATCCTCCGAGCTGAGAAGAGTGTCTCATGCAAAAATGTTTTCGTAAATTTATTAAGCTCGGAGTCAGGGAAAATACCCAGCAGGCACTGTTTAGGGTCCAAGGACAGGGGGGAGCCCATATCATCGTGTAGGAAGTCCACAACCTGCTTCCAGAGTACCTGGAGTTTGGGACATGACCAAATCAAGTGGAAGAACGTGCCCGGATCACGTCTGCACATTGGGCAGACCGTCGGGGCATCAGGTTTAAAGCGCGCCAACCTAAGAGGGGTGAGGTACGATCGGTGCAAAATAAACAGTTGCGATAGCCGATCAGAGAGCCTGGGTGACACCAGTCTACATGTATCTAAAGCCTCGCTCCACTCCTCATCCTCCAGCGGCCCCACATCTCTCTCCCACCTCGGCTTCAAGTTATATGCTAGTGTGGTGGCAGTCGGGGTGATGAGCATGTTATAGAAATCGGATATGAGCCTACGGGGATCTGATCCCTTGATCACTGCGATCAGTGCATTTGGGGCTGGCTGTGGAATATCTGCTGGAAACTGGGAGCGGACCGCATGGACCAGCTGAAGAAACCTGAACTGCATGAAGTCAGGCAATGAGTATTGTTCCTGAAGTTCAAGGAAAGACCTGAGGGACCCACCAGAAAAGATGTGGTGCAGATAAAACACTCCCCTCCCACTCCATAGCTCCGTGTCCGGGAGCAACCTAAGCTCAGGCAGGGATTTGTTATGCCACAAAGGGGTGTAATCATTAAATACAGGGGTCCCAATCAGCCCAGCAGCTATGTCCCAGATCCGTCTATATTGATATAAAAGTGATTTGCGGTTACCCTCAGACTCGTTGCCTCCCAGTCCAACTGCCACCGCCGTTATGGGGTCGGCAGTGCACTGGGCCCAGTGCGGACAGAGGAGGACAAGGAATCGCCACCTATCTGTCTTATCGATGTGATACAGCTGGGATAACTGGGACGCCAAATAATAGGAATTAAAATATCAGGCAGGGCTGTACCCCCTAAATCAGTGGGGTTTTTGAGGGCTTTCCAGGTCAGTTTATGTCTATTTTTCCCCCATATAAACGAGTTCAGCAGAGTGTCTATGATTTTGAAGTATTTGAGGGGGATGTATACTGGTGTGTGCCAGAGAGTGTAAAGAATCTTAGGTAGCAGTATCATTTTTATGATGTTGATTCGGCCCCAGACCCCAAGCGGTAACTTGGCCCAGACCTGAGTCCTAGATTTAATCAGGGCAAAGAGAGGTTCAACGTTCAGGGGGATATAATCCGACGGGGACCTGGACACAGAGACGCCCAAATATTTAATGCAGTCGACCCTCTGTAAGGGGAAGTGTTCCCATGGTCTGGGGAAGGGGAAGCTGTCAATGGGCAGGATTTGGGATTTACCCCAGTTAATTTTGAGGCCAGAAAACGATCCGAAGTATTCTATCGTCTGCAATGCCGTTTGAAGAGAGGCATCCGGGTCTGCCAGATATAGCAACGTGTCATCAGCATACAGGCTGATTTTCTCCACAATTGCACCCACCTGGAGGCCACGAATCTTGGGATTTTCCCTAATGGATATTGCAAGAGGTTCCGCCGCAAGGGCGTACAATAGTGGGGACAGAGGACAGCCTTGCCTAGTGCCCCTAGTGAGATCGAAGGGTTTAGAGGCGTAACCATTGGACACAACTCTAGCTCTTGGGGCCTGGTATAGTAGTTGGACCCATTTAATAAATCTTGGGCCAAACCCAAACCCTCTAAGGCGTCCCCAAAGATACTGCCATTCGACTGAGTCGAATGCTTTGGCCGTATCCAGGGCCACCACTACTCGTGATCCAACTTCGTCATGTATCGCTTGCAGGTTAATATAAAGTCTTCTAAGGTTGAATGAGGTGTTGCGGCCCGGCATAAAGCCTGCCTGGTCAGTATGTACAAGACTCAGTATCACCTGATTCAATCGAAGTGCCAAAATCTTGGCCAGAATCTTAACATCCACCTGCAAGAGTGAAATGGGCCTGTATGACTCCGGCTGACCCGGGTCCTTACCAGGCTTAGGTATAAGAACAATGGTCGCGTCCCTCATAGACGGAGGGAGAGAAAACGTGTCAAAAAGGTCATTGTATAATTCTAGCAACTTGGGAGAAAGCATCTCTCCATATTGCAGGTAGAATTCAATAGGCAGTCCATCTGAACCTGGGGCCTTAGATTTGTGGAAGCTAGTGAGAGCTGCGGATACTTCGTCGGTCGTGAGGGGCGAGTCCAGGGTCTCAACCTGTTCGTCTGTTAACTTCGGGAAGGCAATCCCCGCTAGCAGGTTCTCTAAATGTCCATCAGGGTCAGTCAACTGGGAAGTATATAACTGTGAGAAAAACCCTCTTAATCGGTCAGAGACCTCCCGAGGATCCGAAATCACGTCCCCACTTGGGCTAGTAAGGGAAATGACAGTCGGGGGCCTGTCTTCGCTGTGAGCTAGATAAGCGAGTAATTTGCCTGCCTTTTCCCCCTGTTCAAAGAATTTTTGTTTTGTAAAAAATAACTTACGTCTGGCTGCCTCGTATTGCAGTTGTTCTACCACCCTAGTGTGTAACTTTAGCAAGTCTGCATTAGCTGGGGAGGGATCCGTCAGGTAGGACTGTTCAGTGTCTGACAATACCCCTAGAGCTCTATCAAAGGTAGCAGCCGAGTCTGCCCTAAATCTGTTGATCCTGGAAGTCAGAACCCCGCGGACATGTAGCTTAAAGGTTTCCCATACCACAGCCGGGGAGGCCGAATTGGCATTGTCAGCGAAAAAGGTAGTCCATTCATTCAGTAGCTCGCCATCCTCCGGTAACAGGGACAGCCAAAACGGGTTCAGTCGCCACGTCCGCTGGGGTCTATCAATAGTGAAGGAAAGGGTGATCCAGTAAGGGCAGTGGTCCGAAAGCAGTCTAGGAGAGAATTTTACTTCCAGTAGGCGCGGAATAAGTGCTTTAGTTAACAGTATATAGTCAATACGTGACATTGTATTGTGGGAGGCTGAAAAACAGGAATAGGCTCTAGAGAGGGGAAATTTGTGTCTCCAGGTATCAATGAGGTTAAAGGTGGAAATAAGTCTGCCGAATCGGGAACTCGACGGGACTGGACCCGTAGGATGGGTCGTCTGGGGTCTATCTAGGGCTGGGTTGAGGGTTGCATTAAAGTCCCCCAGCCAGATCGCCTGAACCGAAGGATGACGGGCCATGAACAGCAGACCTGTGGTAATGATGGTGGCGTTAAACGGAGGAGGTACATAAAATGCCAGGATAAGAAATGACTCCCCATACAGCCTTACAGAGAGAAACACATATCTACCATGTGGATCAGACTCCACACTACAAATTTCAAAATGGACTGTCTTAGCAACAAGTATAGAGACGCCTCGGGCCTGGGTAGAGTGAGTGGAATGATACACCCAGCCTATCCATGGCTTTTTGAGTGCCAACTGAAGTCGGCCGTCCACATGGGTTTCGATCAAAACCACCACATCAGCCCTTTGTTTTTTCAGGAAAGTAAATACGGCGGATCTCTTCACCCTATCCCCAAGGCCCCGGACATTCCAGGTAAGGAACTTCAGGCTAGCCATCCGAGAGGGGGGGAGAGATGCGGCGTACCCGGGCCCACGCATCCCAGGAACCACAGGAGTGTGACAATAAGTGCAATATCAACCGCACATTTAAAGTATTTAAGCAATAAAGTATTCATTGGAAATAAGCATAACCCATACACCTTGGATAGAGTAACATACAACCAGTAGTCATGTACATTGCCGTTTAGATATCGAACTACAAGTAACCGCCCCCCCCCCCTCCCCACCCTGCACCTTCCCCAACTGATGCGGGTATGACCCAAAACAGAAAACAAACTAGCAACCAGGAAGGGCTCATGGCCGCGTGACATTTGTTCAGACTGTGCTATAACAAAGCAAAAAAGCAGACAATAGGTGTATCGAATAGTCACAGTCCCAGCATGAGTGATCATCCCCAACCATGCCATAAACCAGAGGCATGACCCAAGGCACTCGCTGGCAGTCCGGACCGTAGAGGGTCCAACGGAGATCCTGGTTGCACAGGGGGGCGAAAAAAATCGCTGCTCAGAGTTTTTAGAAGGTAGGACGGGGTGTGCTCCCATGCTAGGGCCCCAGTAGACTATAAACTAGGATGAGAGAAAAATTATCTCGAACCGGGCAGTAGAAGTGAAGGACTGGGGAACATAATGTGAAAAACTACCATTAGGGAAGGAGGGGATTGAGGGTCTCCGGAGACCGCGGACATGGCAGGTGGGAGAAGGGACGACAGTCATAAGGAGAACCTGACATTCCCCAGCGGGGGAGGAAAAAAAAAAACCACCCCCAGATAGACATACCCATACTCCGGGTGATTAGGAGGACTCAATCAGGATGGGGGGGGGGGCAGTCAAGACCCCGCTCAGATGTGGGCTACTTGTCGTCCGCCTGTCGGTCGGGCTCAGGCCGCTCCATCCAGGAAAGAACTTCTTCCGGATCCTCAAAAAAGTAGGCCCGGCCGTTTCTCTCCACTCGCAGGCGCGCCGGAAACAGCATGGAGTATTTGAGATGTTTGATCCGGAGTCTGCGTTTCGCCTCAGTAAAGCCCTGGCGGCGACGTTGTACATCAGCGGAGAAATCTGGGAAAATGGCAACTCTGCTGTTCCCAATCTCCATGTTGCCCTTCTCCCTCGCCATCCGTAGTGCTGCATCTCTATCCTTAAAGTTCAGTAGCTTGGCTATAAACGTGCGAGGGGGGGCTCCCTGTGGTGGGGCCTTGGCCGGAATGCGGTGTGCTCTCTCTACCGCCAGGGTCGGGGAGAAGGCCTCACGACCATATTTGGAGATCAGGATTTGTTCCAGGAAGGTGGTCGGATCTTTCCCCTCTGCCCCCTCAGGTAATCCAATGAAACGGAGATTAGATCTCCTCTGCCTATTCTCCATTTCGTCCTGCTTCCCCATCAGTTGAAGGATTTGCCGCTGCATGCGGTCAGAGCTCGTCTGTAAAGGAGGTATGGCATCTTCTATGTCACTGATGCGTGTCTCCGTCTCCATAACCTGCTCCCGTAGCTTTTGAAAGTCCTGCCGCATGAGGGATAGATCAATCTTGACCTCCTCAATCTGGGTGGCAAGGGATGTGCGGCAGAACGTGATAGTGTCCAGCAGCTTCTCAGTATCTCCTCCCGGCGCGGCCTGTTCTGAACTCGTGGCGCCGCCATCTTCCCCCTCGGCGTCCTTGTCCTGTCGGCGGTACTGGTTCAATTTAGCAAGTGCCGCGCTGTTTCTCGCCTGTGACATGGCTGGAAGTATGCCCAGTTCTATTCCTCACTGTTCAGGAGTAATTAGAAGGTCCAAGGGCAAGAGGATTAGTAATTAGAAGGATTAATGGCCGGAGCTCGTGTCACACACGTCCTACTCCATTCACCGCCAGGCCACGCCCCCAGGATCAAATATTTTTACTCACTAAACTGCAACTTAATTTATCGCATTTGTTTTGTGTGTTTTTTCTGGATTTTTGGTTGTTATACTGTCTCGATCATTAAAAATACACCTATGATAAAAATTATAGACCCTTAATTTTTTTGTAAGTGGGCAAACTTACAAAAACTGCAGGGGATCAAATAATTATTTCCCCCCCTGTAGGTGTATGAAGGCAGTCATATTTGTGCACTATACTGAATATGCAGGCATTTCTGCCTGGTTTACAGGGCAACACAGTGGATGTGCTTTACTAATTCTTAACACACAATGCCAGTCTATCAGACAGCTGATTCATTGAAAACTATGCACTCCTTGTATAGCCGACAATCCAAAAATAATAATTATAAAAAAGGGAAGAAGAGAAATTGTCAATGGTTTGCTCTTTGTTGTAACGCATCTACAAATTGCTTTTTTAATACAGCAGCACAAAAATGAGCAAGCATGCAATTGCTGGCAATACACTTAAAAATGTATATATTAAAACACTTTAGTAACACGGAATATAGCACATCGATCACAAATCAATTACAGTTTTCAGACAGTGTATATGAAGATAAACATTAACGTGGACCTGAATACAAAACAGTGAAGATAGGGAACATCCAAAATGTTAACGATGCCCAAGCAGTGTTCTGAAAAAACACCCTTTGTCTTAAATTTTTTCTGAAAAACAGCAATGCACTTCCTGGGCCTAGCGCGGTAAAAGGAGTATCTTTAGAACATCTACGGTGCAACAAAACTTCTGAGCCGAGATTTACACAAGAAGATAATGGTACAGAGAATGAGATGGTGTTCTGGTTCCTCATCATACTCACAGTGTCCTCCACATCTCCAGACTTCCAGCCTTTTAACAGCATTTTGGATGCAGGAACCTGAAGCTCATTTTCGAGGATCTGCTTTATGTCACCTGGAAAACATAAGGTGCTACATTTAAAAAAGCAGCGCAGGGAAGTACGGACTTTAAAAGAGCTTTACAATGGAAAATAAAAGATCTAATGATTTTGGTAATTGTTCCCAATTCAAACAGAGTTTCAGGAAAACCATAACTACTACATTGATGTTTTTCAAACAGAAAAACGGAGGTCCGCCAATTTTTTTTTTTTTTTAAAGTCAGCAGCTACAAATACTGCAACTGCTGACTTTTAAAATAAGGACACTTACCTGTCCAGCGCGCCTGCGATGTCATCACCCGAGGCCGACCGATCCCTCGGTCCTTGGATGCTGCCGCCACCATCTTCTGTAAGGGAATTCCTACTGCACATCTCACGCCGCGCAATGCCACTGGTCCCTGCTGTCTTCTGGGACCCGTGCGTCTCCCAGAAGACAGCGGGGGGCGCCGGACGTGGTGTAGACTCTCGCAGATAATGCCGGGGTCTATGCCCGGAAGTGGGTGCAAATACCTGTCTTAGACAGGTATATTGCTCCCCCCTCCCCCTGAAAGGTGCCAAATGTGACACCGGAGGGGCGGGGGGGGGGGGGTGATCCGGACAGCAGAGGTTCCATTTTTGTGTGGACCTCCGCTTTAAGCTAGGTACACACAGTCCGAGTATCTGGCCAACCTTGGGCCCGTGTGTATAGCTGTTCCTCCGACAGAAGCTGGTCTAAAAGGACCCTCTTTGGTCGAAGGGACATGCTAGAAAATCAACATCCGATTAACTGGTCGCAGCCATTTGCTGATTAGTGTGTTCTGGTGGGCGAGGGGGGGAGTTGGTCCTTCTGTCAGGACACAATAGCACAGAGAGAGAGAGAGAGATCGCTGCACGAACATCGCTTGTTTAGTACGGTGATCGTTCAGTTTTTTCGTTCAGACCGAAAAAAAAAAAGCATGTACCGGGCATTTTACTGCCTTAAGACTTAAAGGGGTTGTAAAGTGTCAAGGTTTTTCACCTTAATGCATTAATATGTTTGTTAATCTAAAAAACAAAAAATGATCCCTTTCCTTTACAGCATGTTATACAGCACAGTGCTTGTGCTGTGTCATTTGGCCCCCTGTAACACGTGAAATACCTGGCTGATCCTGCCTGGTTCTGCCCTCCCCTTTGTAAACTGATCACGGAATATCATGGCTGCTAAGCCCTGACACCATTGTCAGTTTACGTGCCTCCGTCATCTGCAGCCCTGCTCTGTCCTCCTCTGTGCTCTCCTCCATCCCCTTCCTGCCTCTCAGCTCCAAGTCCGTGCCTTCCCCGCCCCCTCCCTTCCTGCTGCTAAAATTAGGGTTACATTTACACTATCCTCTCGTTTTATTCATGTAATGTTCCCCTGTGTCTGTGCCTTCTCTCCTTCTCCCTTCCTCGACACTCTAAAAAGGTATTTAGCTGCATTTTTTTTTTTTAAGGCACAGACACAGGGGCACATTACATGAATAAGCCAAGAGGATAGTGTAAATTTAACTTAGCGCGTTAACCACTTTAAGGTGAAAAACCTTCTTGTCCCCAAAGCCCCCCTTTTTCTTACCTAAACCGATCCGTTCCACCACCATGCAGGAGCCCAGCAACGCCAGCAGCTGGGTCTCTCCTCATTGGATAGATTGATAGCAAGAGGAGCCATTGGCTCCCGCTGCTGTCAATACAATCCAGTGACACATGGGGCAGGGGCGAGTCCTGCTGTCTATCAATAGACGCAGCAGCAGGACTCGGGAGCCCCCTTGGAAAGCGGCTCTCCGTGGGGGCACCGATAAAGAGGAGGAGCCAGGGGCGCCGGCAGGGCACCACAGAAGAGGATTGGGGCTGCTCTGTGCAAAACCCTTGCACAGAGCAGGTAAGTATAACATGTTAAAAAAGAAAAACCTAATGCAAAAAGTAATGCAGCTCCATACTCAAACACGTTAATTTTTATTTTATTTTTTATTTTATGCAACCTGTTTAAGTATCTGGATCTTGGTGCCAATGTATACATGAGGGATAACCTCATTAATCTCATGCTGCTCTTCACTATCCAAAAGCAGGCTAGGGATGAAAATAGTGCCCCACTGTATTCCTTAAGAGAAGTATAGCCAAAGCTAATTTTGGCTGTACTTCTCCTGTGGCTCACAGGATTGCTGTTCAGTCTGCACTCCTGTGACCCGTTTTCAGCAGACGGCGGGGTGAAGCAACGAGCGGGTCCAGTGCTTCAGAGCCAACTTGACTGCTCTGAGCTCTCAAATGTTGATGGGAAGCTTGTTTTCTCTCAATGACCATGTTCTTTGGACTGCTAGGGATTGAAACACTACTCCTCAGACTGAGAGACATGCATCTGTTGTTATAACCTCTCAATGACAGGGAAGGAGTGGGATGTGTAGAGGACCAGGCTCAAGTATTTCAGGAGAAGGGAAAGCTAGCGAGCAGATTTAAATTGATCCCCCTGACAAAAGCCTGGAACATCTGAATTGTCTTGCAAACATTTACTGATAGCTGCAAGGGGGAAATAATCTTTCAAAAGAAGGTCATCTAGATAGCCAGTGACTTGAATGCCCTGCGTTCTGAGCAGGGCAAGCAGAGGTGCTAAAACCATTGTTAAACACTCTGGGAGCAAAGGGCAGTGCGAGAAACCAGAAGTGGTTGTTTGTCAATGCATCCTAGATGTCCACAGATACCACGTATCCCCCTTGTCTCAGGCAAGTACTGACCTTGCGGATTCCATGCAAACTTTTGGGATTTGAAGGAATTTGTTAAGAGATTTTAAATCCAGAAAATAATAAATACCCCCATTGGGCTTTGGTGCTGTAAAAAGTTTTGAGTAGAATCATCCGAATTAGTTAGTCATGTGCCAGTACTGGCACAACAACTCCCTGGGACAAAAGGTGGCTCAGAGCATTTGCAAAATGATCAGTTTTTGGGCAGTTTTTAGTTGAGTTTTGAACTTTAGTTTGCACACTTTTGAAACTACCCATTGAACTTACAGGTCTGGGATGTCTGTGACCCAGAGAGAAGTGAAGTGGAGTGAGGGTGCTCCTTCATTGTCAAGAGGACCATGGGGAAGGCTTGGTGACCTTGGTGGGCCAAGTCTTATGCAGAAAGGAAAGGCTGAACTTAGGTTTTGAAGCTGAAGCCTGGTGAGAGCAGACAGGTGTTCTGCATTTTGTAGAGTTGGGGGATCCTGAAGAAGGTGGTCTTAGGACCTTCACTGTGGAAGTAAAACCTTCCCACCTGCCTGTGAGATCTTCAATAAATTGGTGCTTGGAAAGTCATGTGTGTGGAGCACCTTTTGCACACTGCTTCGGTCGTGTAAACTTTTAGACATAAAATGTCAGGGGTGAAATGTGCAGCAAAAGTGAAATTACAGCAAGAGCTGGTTGCAGGGCTAGGCCTGCAAGGCTAAGCACAGCTTTTATCGCAAACTTTCTAACTGCAGAATCTTTAAAAGAAGGAACATCTTTAATAGGTACATTGAGATGTTTCTTTAGGATAGAGAAGGCAAGATCAACTACTGTATAAGAATGGCCCATTTACTTGTGAACTCTCTTTTCACTGGATAGATTTCAGTATAGATTTTGGGAAGAGTGAAAATGCTTTCAGGCTTGACACATTCATCATAGACTGCACATGCTAAGGCCCCTTTCACACGGGACGGATCAGTCATGATCTGCCCCGTGAACCTCCGCTTGCTCAGCGGGGATCGCTCCGTTGATCCCCGCTGAGCCGGCGGATGACTGGGCGGTCCCCGCACACTGTGCAGGGACCGCCCTGTCAGCTCTCCGCTCTCCCCTATGGGGGATCGGATGAACACGGACCGTCTGTCCGTGTTCATCCGATCTGCAGACGGATAGAAAAATAGGAATTTTTCTATCCAGAAAAACAGAGCATTGCGGACACGGAGGAGATCGGGTGTCAGCAGATGTTCATCCGCTGACATCCACTATCCCATAGGGATACATGTATGTCCGTTTTTCATACGAAAACAGATGGGTGAAAAACGGACATACGGTCCGCCCGTGTGAAAGGGGCCTAACTGTTCATGAACAGGGAATATTTTGCAGGGTTTCGTAGTACCTGTATACCTAAAG
Organism: Rana muscosa; assembly: GCA_029206835.1. NCBI lineage: Eukaryota > Metazoa > Chordata > Amphibia > Anura > Ranidae > Rana > Rana muscosa. Next base: position 75,361,479 of record CM055120.1, read on the forward strand.
GGGCATGATGAGATGGAGGAGAGTCAGCTTGCATAAAGCCAAGGGCTTTTAAAGATAGTGGCAAAGAGCTTTTCAACATTAGCAAACATGTTGTATGAAGCATCCTCTTCAATATAGTGAGAATTTGGGGGAGAAGAACCTTCTGCAACTTCCTCTAATATTTCCTCAATTTCCTTCGGTGTCTGTGTCCTCTAGGACTGGCGTAACAGGAGACGACTCTGGTTGAGAAAGGGGAGTAAGACAAGAGTTGTGGTGTTTTTGAGCCCTGGATGAAGAAAATGGCAGCATTAAGGCTGTAATCTGTCCAAGGAAATGTGACATAGATGCAGTGAACTCTGCTTTAATCAAATAGGCTGTATTGTTGCATCTCATAAATGTTGCTAGAATTGGATGCTGAGGCCTGTGTTAGAACCAACTCTTGCTCTGGTGCAAGGGGCACATCACCACTCTAAGGTTAAAGTAGAACTCCGGGCAGATAATTTATCAGCTGGCAGTGTGTCTGGAGTTCATACCTCAATACAATATGCTACTTGTTTCTTTCCCCACTGTGTCCTCTTGAAGAAATCTAGTGTGCATTTGAATTAGGGCTTCATTGCCTGTTAGAGCCGCATTGTAACACCTGTGGCTGCTATGCCGTGTATCCGCATGGGAACCGGTCTGGTCTCTGCTCCGCTGTAGTTCTGTATAGCGAGCAAGGACGCAACCATGCTCCTTGTAGTGGGCGGACTTAAATGTCTTAAAGCAGAGGTCCGCCCAAAAAAATAATAATTAAAAGCCAGCAGCTACACATACTACACGCATACTGCAGCTGCTGGCTATTAATAATAGGACACTTACCTGTCCTGGAGTCCAGCGATGTCGGCACTGCAGCTGATGTTTCCATCAGCTGTCGGGTGCTGCTGCCGCCTTTGCGGGTAAGGGAACCCGGCAGTGTAGCCTTATCACTTCACGCTGTGAACCCTACTGCGCATGCGCGAGGCCCCGCTCCTCTCTCCTACTGGCCGGGTGACGGGGGGGGGGGGGGGGGGGAGTAGGAGGGAGGCCCGCAGTGACGTCATGGGCCGCGGCATGGACTCCCGGAAGTGGAAACAGGATACCTGTCAAAGACCCCACTCCCCCCGGAAGGTGCCAATTGTGGCACCGGAGGAGGGGAGGAGACAAATGAGCGGAAGTTCCACTTTTGGGTGGAACTCCGCTTTAAGACTCCCGGTCTGAGTCACCCACAATGTGTGTGTGACTGCGCCTGGCTATGTGGGCGTGCCTGAAGATAGAGCCCTTGGGACAAACTCCGCCCTCCACTCCTCAGGTTCGGTGCACAATGGGAAATGTAGTTTTATTTTCCCACATGGATATGATGTGCAGCATAAGATAAGGTCCTCCTCCCGGTGCCAGTAAGGAGCATACTTTTCTGAGGATTACAAGAAAAGTAAGTCAATATGATTCAAACTTGGTCAGCGGTGTAACAGAGCTTAGGGAGCGGGATATGCACTTGCAAAGTTAGCTAGATCCCGGAGTTCAGCTTTAAATGATATGCAAGCCTTCAGCAGAGTGATGTGGTATAGGGGGTGTAGTATAGAGTACACAATGTCCATAAGGAGTATGCAGTAAGTTAGGTGTAGATCATTTGGTAACTAATCCTCATGGTGAAAGGGTGGGAGGAAGCGCCTTAGTACCTTACTTATAAGGAAAAATTAGGAATGAAAACTCTGCATACTGATCCGTATCACCCTTCGTACATGATGCCTTTTACTTTGTTCATTGTGGATACTGCCTATCTATAAAAATAAAAAAAATAGTAAAAAAAGAAAACTTCATTCTTGTTCTACACCCTTATTTCTATTGCAGTGCAGGTTAGTGACCAGACCGGAACCTGGAGCTCCTCTACAACTAACGTCTGTTTGCCCCATATTGGCACCAAATCCACTGGAGCATTTGCATCTTGTAAAGCGGAGAAGGGACCTACCAGTTTAACAATGTATGTGAACTAAAAATCCCTGTTCTTGCGCAAAGTTTGCTTGAAAGAGTGTAAAGCAGTGTGCAGAGGGTTCATTCATAATTTTTAGTGGTCTGGTGACGCACTGTCTCTAGGGGTCTGTGGTGTCAGTGGTGGTGGAGGTTCCAGGGTGAAAGGACGAATTCCATGCAAACAGAAGTTTGCATCGGATAGCTTCAAGTTGCTCCTGGGCTGTGACACCAGCTACAGCAAGAAAATGAATAAAGCAATGGTCTGGGCATGCAACAGAAACTAACTGTATTGCATGGTGAACTGTGATACACTAATAGTGGAGTGTTAAAAGTTAAATCCTTGCTGGCGAGGTCTGTGGTTTCATTCTTCAGTACCCTCCATGAGGTTGCAGCTGACAAGGTTTGTGGTTTTTCTTGCTTTATTGAGCAATACAGTATCTCCTATAATTTGGGGTCTTGTTTCCAGGTAGAAGGCTAGTGTTTTTGTGTGGTGGTCGTGTTCACTGGGATACCACAGAGTAGTTATGAATTTTAATGGAGATATCCTGCCACTGGAACTCTTTAGATATATAGCAACCCAACATGGCTAATGGGTGTTCAGTGTAGCTTGTTAGGCAAGTCAGGCAACTAAAACAACATCTGCACTGAACTCTAATTGTAAATAATATGGTTTGTCATACCAACAGTACAGCTGTCTTCTAGAACAACATCTGCAGTTCTGTCTCTGTACTCCACTTTGAAGTCCAGCATTCGCGAGAGGCGTTCCACCACCGGCCGACTAGGGATTACCGGGCGGAACGCTGATGTAGACAACGATGAGGGAGACGCAATGGATGTAGAGGTGTTGGGTTGAACTGCAGGACCAAACACAGGACCCTGTATCGAATCTGTGCTGAATTCGCTGAAAAGATAGCAGCAGAAACAAAAGCATTACTTACTGAAAGGGTAATTTGGGTTTTGGCATAACTTTTGATTAATATCTAAAAACAAGACATGTATGCATATATGTAGGGCTGACACAACGACTCGTCGACAACTATTTTCATAATGGACTAGTTGGTCAGCCGATTAGCTGGCCTGCGTACAGAATGCATTTGTTTACATATTAGAAAACACAGTGCAGCACACCGTTCATACTTGTCAGTAAGTGCCTGAGAACTTGTAAATGTAGGAGGAGCAATGCCTCATGGGACATGTAGTCCTGGGCAGGAGAAGGAAGTGAGAAATTCTAAGGGCCGTATTTTTTTTACCTTGCTATAGGGGCACTCTATATTATACTTTGCATCTTGCTATAAATGCACTCTGCAGGCAGGAGGAGTCAGAAGTGTGTGTGTATATGTACACACACGTCACATTTTATTTATATATATATATATATATATATATATATATATATTTTTTTTTTTTTTTTATTTATTAGGTGTGCGCATCTTCACTGGTCTCGATTATCATGTCAACGATTCGATAGCACGATGTATCACGATTACTGATGCGCTTCCGCTTGGGCCCTTCCTCTCTGCAATCTTCTGGGACACATCACAGGTCCCAGAATATTGCCGGCTATGCAGGACAGCGCAGTGAGACATGCGCACCCGGCTGTGAAGCTGCAAGTTGTCACAGCCAGATGCCCACAGTAGTATTGCCAGCGCAGTGGACAGGCGGGGGAGAGCATGGAGTGTTCGGTGGCCATGTCGCTGGATTGTGGGACAGGCGAGTATCTTTTTATTAAAAGTCAGAAGATACACTTTTTTTTGTAGCTGCTGACTTTTAATAAACAAAAAATTTACTGGAACTGCCTTGAATTAAAAAAAAAAAAAAACTTCACTCTCTTAAAGCGGACTTCCACCCAAAAGTGGAACTTCCGCTTTAAGCACTCCTCGCCCCCTGACATGCCACATTTGGCATGTCATTTTTTTTGGAAGGGGGGGGGGTGTAACCTCTTTTTAGTGGGACTTTGTCCCACTTCCTGTCCTGGCCGCCTAGGCGACTCCTCCTCTCGCCCTAGGCGGCCCCTCCATGCCAGCGATCTTCTGGGACACAACACAGGTCCCAGAAGATTGGCTGGAGCGCACCCGGCCGTGAACCCGTAAGCTGCCATGGCCGGGTGCCCTCAGTAGATTTGACGGGGGAGAGGAGCGGGGCTCCGTGCGGCCGCATCGCTGGACCACGGGACAGGTGAGTGACAGTTTAATAAAAGTCAGCAGCTACACTTTTTGTAGCCAATGACTTTTAATAAACTAAAAATAGGGTGGAACTCCGCTTTAAAAAGTGCACTAATCCGGTGCACTACAGGGTACAGGAATTCACACACACGGCTACTGGGAGATCAGCAGGGATTTGAATCCACAACTGACAAACAGCCCTGTGAAGTTCCCTATACTACCGTCTCTGTGCTGACATTTCTCTGGGCTTTGCACCTTCCAGCACACTAGAAGTTAACACAGTGGAATGTGCAAACAGGGAGCCAGAGAAATGCCAGCACAGAGCACGTGTAGAAGCCAGCGTAAATAGAGTACAAACACATTTGTATTCTACATACTGCTGTTAAAATACTGTGTGGTAATAAATGCAGTTATAATCCAATAAGTGCCCACCACTGTATGTGCTTTTTAAAATATATGCAGATTCATACCCAATTTCTCAGTGTGTATATAACTGTATATGCCGCTCATGTGACTGCATGGTCCGGCCCGCGTCTCACCTGATGTCAGTGGGAGTTCTCAGCCCCGCCCACTGACTGTAGCTATCAGATCAGAAGAGAGGAGGGTGGGCCTGGAGTGACGACAGGAGAGACGTGAGAGGAGAGAGGCGGGCCGGACCATGCAGTCACATGAGCGGCATATACAGTTATATACACACACTGAGAAATGAGGTATGAATCTGCATATATTTTAAAAAGCACATACAGCGGTGGACACTTAATCAATTATAACGCGGCATTTATTACAAAAAAGTTACTTTGACAGACACGCTCGGAGCTCTCTCCCGGGAGGGGCGGGGCATGTCGGATGACGTCACGGACATCAATTTTTCGGGTCGCATGCATCGATGCCGCATCGGGGAGACCCGAACGGCGATTAAATTCTGCACCCCTAATATATATACACACACACACACACAATATATATATATATATATTTTGTGAGGGTGCGACTTTGTGCGACCTTCAAGAGGGTTGGTTATTGCCACATTTGGTAAAGAAAGACACGCTGATGGAACAGCTGTGTCTTGGGCTATTTAGTTCAGAGGTAATTATGGAACAGGGCTCCACCCAACAGAGAGGAAGTCTGTGTGCATGAGAGCCAGGTGGGCTCTCTTCCTCTGAAGTGGAGTCAAAGGCGGTGCATGTCTGCAGGAGGCAGACATCGTTATTGATATAGCAACAAAGGTGCTGACCAGGCGAAGCTAGGAGAAAGCTGAAACTCTTGGACACTGTGTGGGTCTGAGGAACAGACCGTCAGGCCTAGGCTAAAGGCCTGGATCGCTAGAAGGTAAAGCTACGAGGCTACTGTTAGTATGAAAGATACAGGAATGGTGGAACCCCCCCCTGTGAATACTACAGACGTGTTTGTGAACTGTTGTGCTTTTAAATAAAAATGGGCTACCATGCCTTTAAACAGAGTTGCTGACTGGCTTGCATCACTGAAAAACGCATCTACTACGAGAGCTGACAACCCCCAATCTTACAAATATATATATATATATATATATATATATATATACACACACACATACACATACATATATACACACACACAAAAAAAAAGGGGGGGGGTTACTTCCTATTTTTCTGTATTTTCTTGGAGCAGTGTCAGGGTCGGCTCCCGAAAATCCACCAATATTCAGTAGAAAAAACAACGGGACACGATCTCCAATTGAATAATTTACGTATTTCTCTTCAAGACATGTACATTGTAACAATGCTACAATTTTCATGTCTTGAAGAGAAATCAGTAAATTATTGCATTGGAGATCGCGTCCCGTTGCTTTTATATATATATATATATATATATATATATATATACACATACATATACACACACACACATATACTTGGCGGAAAAGGGTTCATGTTCTGTCTGGTCTGCACATACTTTAACCAACAGCAAGTGGCGATAATGCATCAACAATACACCAAGCTCTGCTCATCTCCAGGACTATGGCCCTTTGCAGTATATTACTCACTTTCCTGGATGAATGGGCAAGAGATGTAAGCATGCTACCGTTCCTACCCACAGCCAGCATTGTCATACATATAATCAGAAATAAATAACTCACATACCTCTGTAAAATGCCATTCTCTTGTGGTATTACTCCATTTATCGCCGCCTGTGAAAAACAAGAGCACAAAAGCCAGTTACAAGAGCAAAACCACAAGTCATACACACAGGTGCTAAATTATTACTTTTTGTAAAGCATCCTAACTATATGCTTAAAAAAAAAAAAAAAAAAAAAACATTGCAAAGTTTTTGTTACATTTAATCCGGCAGCTCTCTGAGCTCTAGACTACTAGACTATATTGCCAAAAGTATTGGGACACCTGCCTTTACACGCACGCAAACTTTAATGGCATCCCAGTCTTAGTCCGTAGGGATCAATATTGTAGTTGCAAAGGGTGGGCCAACTCAACAGCTTCAACTCTTCTGGGAAGGCTGTCCAAAAGGTTTAGGAGTGTGTCTATGAGAATGTTTGACACTTTTAAGCACATTTGTGAGGTCAGTCACTGATGTTGGATGAGAAGGCCTGGCTCGCAGTTTCCGCTCTAATTCATCCCAAAGGTGTTCTATCAGGTTAAGGTCAGGACTCAGTGCAGGTCAATCAAGTTCCCCCCTCCATTAAATGATTTGGACCAGTGCACAAAGCAAGGTCCATAAAGACATGGATGAGCGAGTTTGGGGTGGAGGAACTTGACTGGCCTGCACAGAGTCCTGACCTCAACCCAAAAGAACACCTTTGGGATGAATATGAATGGAGACTGCGAGCCAGGCCTTCTCGTTCAACATCAGTGCCTGACCTCACAAATGTGCTTCCGGAAGAATGGTCAAACATTCTCATAGACACTCCTAAACCTTGTGGACGGCCTTCCCAGAAGAGTTGAAGCTGCAAAGGGTGGGCCAACTCAATATTGAAAAATCAACAGTTTGGTCAATTCTGAGGAAAGAAGAGCACACTGTTGAGCTCAGCAACATAAAAAGGCCTGGACGTCCACGGAAGACAAACAGTGGTGGGTGATGGCAGGATCTATGGTAAAGAAAAACCCATTCACAACATCCAGACAAGTGAAGGACACTCTCCAGGAGATGGACGTATCATTGTCAAACTACAAAAAAAAAAAAAAAACGGAGGGGGAAAAAAAAATGGAAGTGCACCTAGTGCATTACCAATGACAATTTAATGAATGATAAAATCCATAAAAAGTGGGTACTCACAAAAGACGACTCTTAGGGCTCTTTCACACGGAGGTCCGTTCAGGTCCGCCTGTCAGTTTTTTAGGCGGACCTGAAAACGGATCCTCCATGCACCCCTATGGAAGCACGGATGTCAGCGGTGACATGTCCGCTGACATCCGCTCCACCAAAGTGTGAAGGAGGAAAATCCTATTTTTCCTTCCATCTGCGGAGCGGATCGGATGACAACGGACTCTACGGTCCATCGTCATCCGATTCCCCATAGGGGAGAGCGGCACTCTGACAGGGCGGTCCCTGCACAGTGTGCGGGGACCGCCCAGTCATCCGTCGGCTCAGCGGGGATCAACGGAGCGATCCCCGCTGAGCAAGCGGAGCTTCACGGGGCGGATCTTCACGGATCCGCCCCATGTGAAAGAGGCCTTAATGAGCCATAAAAATTACACAGTGTATGGACATATGCAGTACCATATCGCGGGGTACAGCCGACGCGTTCGGGGGTGTACCCCCTTCCTCAAAGCTAGGCTAAAATAGATTGTCATTGGTAATTCGCTAGGTGTGTGCGCCTTCCATTTTTTTTTCTTTTTTGTAGTTTCCTTAGGATCACCCCATCTGAGAAAGGCAGCATCCACCCAGTCTTGGGATACCGATGTCCCTGTTGCCCTTGACTGTGTTTTTTTGTGTATCATTGTCAAAGTCTACAATCAAGAGAAGACTTCACAAGAGCAAACACTGAGGGTTCACCACAAGGTTTAAACCATCCATAAGCCTGAATAATAGAAAAGCCAGATTATAGACTTTGCCAAAAAACATCTAAAAAAGCCAGACCAGTTCTGGAAAAGCATTCTTTGGATGGATGAAACTAAGATTAATCTGTACCAGAATGACGGGAAGAAAAAAAGTGTGAAGAAGGCTTGGAACAGCTCATGATCTTTCACACAACGTCATCTGTAAAACATGGTGGAAGCAGTGTTGTGGCATGGGCATGCATGGCTTCCAGTGGCACTGAGTCATTGGTGTTTATTGATGATGTGACAGAAGCAGCCGGATGAATTCTGCAGTGTTTAGAGATATACTGTCAGTCCAGATTCAGCCAAATGCAGCCAAGTTGATTGTATGGCACTTAAACAGTACAGATGGACAATGATCCAAAACATACTGCAAAAGCATCCCAGGAGCTTTTGAAGGAAAAGAAGTGGAATATTCTGCAATGGCTGAGTCAATCACTTGATCAACCTAATTGAGCATGCATTTCACTTGCTGAAGGCAAAACTAAAAGGCAGAAAGACCCACAAACAAAGAACAACTGAAAACAGCTGCAATTAGAGCCTGGCAAAGCATCAGAAAGGAGGAAAACCCAGTCTTTGGTAATGTCCATGGGTTCCAGACTTCAGGCAGTCATTGCCAGTACAGGATTCTCAACAAAATATTAAAAAATAGTATTTTATTTATGGTTATATTCACTCGTCCAATTACATGTGAGCCCCTGAAAATGGGGGAATGGTGTATAAAAATGGTTGCCGTTTCTAAAATTTGTACTTGGTATTGTACTCTGTATTTATGTTCAACCCCTTGAATTAAAGCTGAAAGTCTGCACTTCAAATTCATTTGGATTGTTTCATTTTAATTTTATTCTGGTGGCAAAAGTATGAAAATTGTGCCCATGTCCAAATATAAAAAATATTTTTTTTTATAGTATTAAAAAGGAATCTTTACTCTCCCTTTTCTCTAAGCGGTGTATTAATTTACTGTATTTATTGGCGTATAACACTCACTTTTTTACCCTGAAAATAGAGGGTAAACTGTGCCTGCGTTTTATACGCAGGGGGCTGTGTAAAGTTATTTTTTCCTGAAACTTCCCTCTTAAAGTTAGGGTGCGTGTTATACGCCGATAAATACAGTATTTATTAGAGATATTTATATATTGTACAAAGATTGTATAAAGATTACATGTTGTATATTCACATCAGTCCATGCCATCAAGGAGCTTACAATCTAAAAGCTCCCTATCCCAATTCATACAACCCCAATTCCAAAAAAGTTGGGATGCTGTATACAAGCTATGTAAAAACAGAATGCATTGATTTGCAAATCTCATAAAACCATATTTTATTCACAACAGAAAACATATCAAATGTTTAAACAGAGAAAATGTATAATTTAAAACAAAATAAGGCATACTTGAAACTGATGGCAGCAACACGTCTCAAGAAAGTTGGGACAAAAGCTGGCAAAGTAGGTGGTACTAACTAGAGCTGCACGATTCTGGGTAAAATGAGAATCACGATTCCTTTGCTTAGAATAAAGATAACGATTCTCAAAAACTGAACGCCAGAAACCCCCCCCCCCCCCCCAAATAAACAAACCTGTGTTATATCTGAAAATAGGAATGTATAAAAAAACAAACCAGTGATATGTCTATAATGTTAAAGACCATATAACTTCTATGGAAAAAGCAGAATCAAACTTTCGAGGATCAGCACGCTCGATGGTCGGACAGGGAAGACTACGAGGATATCTTGTACCCAACCTGTTGCCCAGCCGACAGTTGATATAAAATTCTCAAAAATAAAATAAAAAAGAATTCCAGAAAAGGAATAAAAATAGGTCAGGTGGCTGAGAGAGCCACGTCTTCTCCTTCTGCTAGGCAGAAAAAAACTGAAGTCTGCTGACTGTAGTGGGAGGGTTATGTCCGGAGGGACCGGCCCCTGGGTGGGGCTGTTCAGCTCTGACTTTTAGAATGTATGTATAACATTTCACATTCTGCCTAGGTCTTCTCCTGCAAGCAGGGACATAACCCACGTGTAAAGTGTAAAGAGACACCGTGTCAGTACATGGATTGCCAAACAATTTCATAATAATGTTCCTCAACATAAAATAGCAAAGACCTTCAAGTGATAGTAGTCTTTTTTTTTGTGTCGTTTAAAAATAACAAACATGTTATACTTACCTGCTCTGTGTAGTGAATTTGCACAGAGCACCCAGATCCTCCTCTTCTCGGGTCTCTCACTGGCGGTCCTGGCCCTCCCTCCTGCCGAGTGCCCCCACAGCAGGTAGCTTGTTATGGGGGCACCCGAGCCGCAGCTCCGTGTGTCCATTCAGACACAGAGCCGTGGCCCCGCCCCACCCCCTCTCTCTCCTCATTGGCTCACCAACTTTAAAATGACAGCAGCGGGAGCCAATGGCACAATGCAGCCACCCCGATTGTGTGTGAAACCTACAGGCAGACACCTGCCTGTCCGATGAGAGCATTCGGGCGGCTCCGCTGCTGCCCGATCGCTCGCACACACCTGGTACTGGCACCCCGCCATGCTTACTGGGCTCCACTTGCCCATCGGCGGGCCCGGAAGCTCCATGGCAGGTGCCAGCAGGTAGAAGGGAAAGAGAAGAGTGGACACGTCCGCTCTCCTTCTTGTGACCTGGAAAGCGATGTCTCTGACGTCACTTCCGGGTCAAGCTCTCTGTGTCTCCGGCTCAGCTGGGAAAAAAAGTTTTGCAATGCGATCTGCATTGCAAAACATTTAGAGGAGTGCAGGGGAGACATGCAGGGTCTTTTAGGCCCTGCATATCAAAAAAAGAGTACCTGTCACCTAAAAATCATCACATAGGGGGGGACTTTTTGTCCCCCATGTGATGAAAAAAAAGTTACCGTAAGTAAAAAATGTTTTTGCAAAAAAAGAAAGTTACACCCAAGCACACAAAATCCCCCCCACATATACACACGCACGAACGTAAACGCATGCTTGGGGGGGGGGGCCTACGTGTGAAAACTTTGACTGCAATATACATTTTGCATATCTCCACGCATGCCGGAGTTAGAGCAATAATTCAAACACAAGACCGACCGCCTCCGTAACACTAAACCGATACTTATAAGGGGGCTTTTGAAGCATGGACTATAGAAAAAAATAGGGTACTAAAGTTTGACGCCATTTCCACGGGCGCACAAAAATTTAAGGTTTGGCATCTATTTACATAATGCAACCTCATCTTTTATATTTTACCAAAACTTTGGGTAATTTATTGTGTTTGTTTTCCCTAAAATTCACGTTGGTGTGTTTTTTACTGAAATGTTGCATTTCCTAGACCTTTGCGGTAAAATTGAGTGACATAAAAAAATTAGAACTAGCACGATTTTATTCTTTGGGGTATCCGCTTTCAGAAAACATATAATATTTGTGGGTTTTGTGTAATCTTCAGGCCTAAAATGTTTTTTTTTAAACGTGTGCAAAAAACGCAAAAAGTAAAAAAACCTTCTGCCATTACAACCGCCTCCGGCCGCGCTATAGCCGAAAGTCTGCTACAGCGCAAGAATTAATTGCCAGGGGGGCATCCATGTACATGCGTGGATCCCGGGACCTTACCACATACAGTATTTATCGGCGTATAACACGCACTTTTTTCCCCCTTAAAATCAGGGGAAAATCGTGAGTGCGTGTTATACGCCGATACTCCGCCGATTCCCCTGCTGAGCGCCGCTGACATAGAGAAAGCCGAGTGTACTTCGGCTAGTCTCGGCTCCTCTCGCAGTCCTGCCCCTGACTGTGAGCAGAGCCGAGTCTAGCCGAAGTACACTCGGCTTTCTCTGTCAGCGGAGCAGTCAGTGGAGATGGGCGGGACTGCGAGAGGAGCCGAGTCTAGCCGAAGTACACTCGGCCCCGCTCGCTCCTCTCCACAGAAATCGGCGCCAAATTTAAAAAACGCAGAGACTGACAAGGCTGAAAAGGCACTGGGCAAGGCTGCAGATGGACAGATGGACACTGGGCAAGGCTGCAGATGGACACTGGGCAAGGCGGCAGATGGACACTGGGCAAGGCTGCAGATGGACACTGGGCAAGGCTGCAGATGGACACTGGGCAAGGCTGCAGATGGACACTGGGCAAGGCTGCAGATGGACACTGGGCAAGGCTGCAGATGGACACTGGGCAAGGCTGCAGATGGACACTGGGCAAGGCTGCAGATGGACACTGGGCAAGGCTGCAGATGGACACTGGGCAAGGCTGCAGATGGACACTGGGCAAGGCTGCAGATGGACACTGGGCAAGGCTGCAGATGGACACTGGGCAAGGCTGCAGATGGACAGATGGACACTGGGCAAGGCTGCAGATGGACAGATGGACACTGGGCAAGGCTGCAGATGGACAGATGGACACTGGGCAAGGCTGCAGATGGACAGATGGACACTGGGCAAGGCTGCAGATGGACAGATGGACACTGGGCAAGGCTGCAGATGGACAGATGGACACTGGGCAAGGCTGCAGATGGACAGATGGACACTGGGCAAGGCTGCAGATGGACAGATGGACACTGGGCAAGGCTGCAGATGGACAGATGGACACTGGGCAAGGCTGCAGATGGACAGATGGACACTGGGCAAGGCTGCAGATGGACAGATGGACACTGGGCAAGGCTGCAGATGGACAGATGGACACTGGGCAAGGCTGCAGATGGACAGATGGACACTGGGCAAGGCTGCAGATGGACAGATGGACACTGGGCAAGGCTGCAGATGGACAGATGGACACTGGGCAAGGCTGCAGATGGACAGATGGACACTGGGCAAGGCTGCAGATGGACAGATGGACACTGGGCAAGGCTGCAGATGGACAGGTGGACACTGGGCAAGGCTGCAGATGGACAGGTGGACACTGGGCAAGGCTGCAGATGGACAGATGGACACTGGGCAAGGCTGCAGATGGACAGATGGACACTGGGCAAGGCTGCAGATGGACAGATGGACACTGGGCAAGGCTGCAGATGGACAGATGGACACTGGGCAAGGCTGCAGATGGACAGATGGACACTGGGCAAGGCTGCAGATGGACAGATGGACACTGGGCAAGGCTGCAGATGGACAGATGGACACTGGGTAAGGCTGCAGATGGACAGATGGACACTGGGCAAGGCTGCAGATGGTCAGATGGACACTGGGCAAGGCTGCAGATGGACAGATGGACACTGGGCAAGGCTGCAGATGGACACTGGGCAAGGCTGCAGATGGACACTGGGCAAGGCTGCATGCTGCATTTAAATGCAAGTTTTTTTTCCTTGAATTTCCCTCCTAAGTTTTTTTCCTTAAAATTCCCTCCTAAACTTGGGGTGCGTGTTATACGCCGGCGCGTGTTATACGCTGATAAATACGGTAATCAGCTGACAGCCAGTGACAGCTGATCACGCAATGTAAACAGAAGGTCGTAATCTACTTTCCCCCCCCCCCCCTCACGCGGTCAGCGTGAGGAGAAAAAAAAAACTGCTGATTAGCGGCTACCATCAGAGGGACATCGTCCCGATCACGGACAGCCACTGCCACCTACCAGTGCATACAAGTGCTGCCTATCAGTGCCGCCTACCAGTGTCACATATCAGTGCCCACCAGTGCCACCTATCAATGCCCTTCAGTGCCACCTATCAATGCTGCCTTATCAATAAAGGAGAAAAATTTCCTGTTTTCAAAATTTTATAACAAACTATGAAACTTTTGTTTTTCAAAATTTTTGGTCTTCTTGATTTTTTTTTTTCAAGAAATAAAAGACCCAGCAGTGATTATATACCACCAAAAGAAAGCTCTATTTGTGTGGAAAAAAAAGACAAAAATTAATTTGGGTACAGTGTTGCATAAACGCGCAATAGTAATTCAAAGTGTGAGAGCGCTGAAAGCTGCCTGGGCAGAAAGGGGGTATAAGTGCCCAGTAAGCAAGTGGTTAAATATATCATCGTCTACAGTACATATCATCATCAAAAGATTCAGAGAGTCTGTAGAAAATCGCTGTGTGCAAGGGACAAGGCCAAAATGCAATATTGGATGTCTGTGATCTTCGGGCCCCCAGATGGCACTTCATTAAAAACAGGCATGATTTTGTGATGGACATCACTGCATGGGCACATGAATACTTCTAAAATTTCACTGACTGAACACAGTTCGCCGTGCCATCCAAAAATGCAAAGTAAAGCTGTTCTGTGGTCAGACTAATCAAAATTTGACATTCTTTTCGGCAACCATAGGCACTGCATCCTCCGGACCAAAGAGGAAAAAGGACTTTTAGCGCTCAGTTCAAAAGCCTGCATCTCTGATAGTATGGGGGTGCATTAGTGCATATGGAATGGTCAGCTTGCACATCTGGAAAGGCACTATCAATGCTGAAAGATACATCCAGGTTTTAGAGCAGCATGTGATCCCATCCAGATGATGTATTTTTCAGGGAAGGCCTTGTATATTTGCATCTATGACAGCAGCATGGCTTTGTAGTAGAAGATTCCGGGTGCTTACCTGGTCTGCCTGCAGTCCAGACCTTTCACCAAATTGAAAATATTTGGTGCATCTTGAAATTAAAACTATGATAAAATACCCAGGACTGTTGAGCAATTAGAATCCTATTTCAGGCAAGAACGGGACAACATTCCTCTCCCAAAACGTCAGCAACTCGTCTCCTCAGTTCCCAGATGTTTACAGAGTGTTGATAAAAGAAAAGGGCGATCCTACACCGTGCTAAACATGGCCCTGTCCCAACTTTTTTGAGACATGTTGCTGCCATCAAATAAAAAAAAAAATAAAAAAAAAAACAACACACACCTTATTTTTTTTCCTGAAATTGTACATTTTTTCAGTTTAAAAATTTTACGTTTTCTACTTTATAATGTGAATAACATAGGAGATTTGGAAACCATTGCATTCTGTTTTTATGTAGCTTTTACACAGCAGTTTTGTAATTAGGGTTGTACATACACATTCTAGTACCAATTTAGACAGGATCCAGTTAAGCTACCAGCATGTCCTTGAAGTGTGGGAGGCAACTGGAGTACCCGGAAGAAACTCACAAATGCACAAGGAGAATATGCAAACTCCATGCAGGATCTGAGCCGATGACCCCAGTGCAGCAAGACATACAGTGGGGAGAACAAGTATTTGATACACTGCAGATTTTGCAGGTTTTCCTACTTAAAAAGCATATAGAGGACTGATATTTTTATCATAGGTACTCTTCAACTGTAAGAAACAGAATCTAAAACAAAAATCCAGAAAATCACATTGTATGATTTTTAAATAATTAATTAGCATTTTATTGCATGACATAAGTATTTGATCACCTACCAACCAGTAAGAATTCCGGCTCTCACAGGCCTGTTATTTTTTTCTTTAAGGCCGTGTTCAAACTAGTGTGACACGACAGCCATCCTACTATGGATCTGACTTGAAGCCGATATACGTCCGACTTTCAATGAACGGGGATCCGACTTGGATCCCAGCAAATACCAGGCACTGTGTTTGGTATGAATCTTGAGGGGGAACACCACGCCAAATATTAAATAAAAATCCGGCATGGGTTCCCCCTTCAAGAGCATACCAGGCCCTTGGGTCTGGTATGGATTTTAAGGGGAACCCCCTACGCTGAAAAAACGACGTGGGGGTCCCCCCAAAATACATACCAGACCCTTATCTGAGCACGCAGGCCGGTCAGGAAAGGGGGTGGGGACGAGCGAGCGCCCCCCCCTGAACCGTGCCGGCCGCATGCCCTTAACATGGGGGGGTGGGTGCTTTGGGGCAGAGGGGCGCCCTGAGGCCCCCCCTCCCCATGTTGATGAGGACAAGGGCCTCTTTTCGACAACCCTGGCCGTTGGTTGTCGGGGTATGCGGGGGGCTTATCGGAATCTGGGAGCCCCCTTTAATAAGAGGGACCCCAGATCCCGGCCCCCCACCCTATGTGAATGAGTATGGGGTACATCGTACCCCTACCCATTCACCTGGGGGGGAAAAATGTCAAGAAAAAAAAAACACACTAGACACTTATGTCATGCAATAAAATGCAAATTAATTATTTAAAAATCATACAATGTGATTTTCTGGATTTTTGTTTTAGATTCTGTCTCTCACAGTTGAAGAGTACCTATGATAAAAATATACAGACCTCTACATGCTTTGCAAGTAGGAAAACGTGCAAAATCGGCAGTGTATCAAATACTTGTTCTCCCCACTGTAAGTGCTAACCACCGAGCCTCTATGAACAATTTTATGCTCAGACTCATTTAGTTGAATGTATGTAATCTGACATCCTGCCATACAGGTCAATTCACAGAAGAGGCTAATCCAGATTCCAATACCATGATAGTAAAGAAAAAAAAAAGTAGTAGTCTAGCGCTTGGCACCTGTTGACTGCAAGCGGTAAATAAAACATATGTATAATTGATACTTAAAAAGAAATACACAAAATACTATAAAAGCCTTTTATATAGAGAACCTGTAATGGAAGGAATATGGGAGCTGGCATTGTTAAATGTGCAGGTTCCGGGGCTGAGCAGATAAATGACTGGCTGTGTGCTAATTCCAGGTCAGTGAGTCACTAGATAGTAAAAAAAACAGGATCAGAATAACAACCCCGGTGAATGCAGCTTTAAAACTTGATTCAGCAATTGTAGCTCATACTCCGCAGTAAATATTAAGGATTTCTAGGTCAGCAAAACATTCCAAAAATAAATCTTCCACTCTGGTTCTGTCTCTGGAAGTCACTACAATTGGAAGCTAATTAGTTTACATTTTTCGGCTCATGAAAGAAATGGAGTTGGAGAGCTGACACCAGTGTGCTGCACTACTCAACAAGAACCACTAGAGGGCAAAAAGACACCACGACAGCAACTCTGGCAACAAGTGATTTTTCAAACAGGCTGGTGAACGGCGTACCGTTAATGAAGACCGGGAACGACTGGTTGAAATTTAATCTGTAAAGACCGTTATTAAAAGGAACCCTAGCTTTAAAAATTTTTACATTAATTACAATTTGCTATGAAAGACGGTTCTACTGTGTGCATATATAGCCCATTCACATCACAGCATGCGTCATAAACACATACTGTGGTGTGTTGCAGTACAAAGTTAACCACTTCAGCCCCGGACGGTTTTACCCCCTTCCTGACCTGGCCATTTTTTGTAAAACAGCACTGCGTTACTTTAACTGATAATTGCGCGGTCATGCGGCGCTGTACCCAAATAAAATTGTTGTCCTTTTTTTCCCACAAATAGAGATTTTCTTTTGGTGGTATTTATTCAACTCTGCGGTTTTTATTTTTCGCGCTATAAAAACAAAAAAGAAACAATTTTGCTACATATTTTTAGTAAAAAAAAAATCCCAATAAGCATATATTGATTGGTTTGCACAGAAGTTATCGAGTCAACAAACTATGGGATATTTTGATGGCATTTTTTTTTTACTAGTAATGGCGGCGATCGCAACTTATAGCGGAACTGCGACATTGTGGCGGACAAATCAGACACATAGTGACACTTTTTTGCGGACCAGTGACACCAACACAGTGATCAGTGCTAAACCCGCTGATTGGATCCCGATTGCCGCATGCGCGTTCCCCTAGACCCGGAAGAATGAAAGATCACGTACAGGTACGTGATTTTGCGCCAAAGGGATGCCCCGCTGCAGTATATTTCCATGGGGCGGTCCTTAAAGGAGTTGTAAAGTGAGAAGTTTTTTTTATCTCAATGCATTAGGATAAAAAGCCTTCTGTATGTAGCAGCCTCCCCAGCACCCCTAATACTTACCCGAGTCCCCTCTCTGTCCAGCAATGTCCATGAGTGTCTCAGCCATCCGGGACATCCCTCGATTGGCTCAGGCACAGCAGTGGTGCCATTGGCTTCTGCGGCTGTCAATCAAAGTCTGCTAGCCAACCACTCCAATCTATAACTGGTCCTTGCAGCAAGGTGCACATGGAAGGGCGATGAACATCACAAACCACTTATCAGTGACACCTTCGGCAGATCAGAACTGCAGAATATTTAGAATGCGCTGCGGCAAATGAGAACGAACTGCGAGTTTCACGTACCGCGTTCTAGTGTGAACCGAGACAAAGAGCCCATTTATACCAAGTAGCACTGTGACGGTGCTGGACAGCCAAGTCCCAACACAAGACAGGGCAAAAAGCCTTGTTCTCTAGTATGCCTGTTCAGGCCACAATGCTGCGGTGGTGTGCACAGAAAAAAGGAGGATGATGAGAGATCACTTTGAAAAAACACTCCCCTAGCATTTCTGGCTGTGGCCATCTTGAATAAGGGCAAATGATTCCTGTAGAATTTACTTCCTGGAATCCATCTGCCCTTAGCTCAAGCATGCATGCAATAGAGTATGCTTAGCAGAGAAAACCCCTCCTCCTCTCCTGACGATTCCTGGAATCTATGACATCATAGGCAAGAAACTAGTAACTGAAGAAATGTAAAAAAAAAAAAAAAATTAAAAAAAATGTTAACGAGTAAATACGATATACTTTCTTATTTACTAATGCTGGCAGCATGAGGATTAAAAGTAATCAATGTTGATTGGAAGAGTGCAGTTCCACTTTAATGAAATGTCACTTTGTGAGATTTCATTAAAATTGTCACAAAAAAAAAAGTGAGCTACACCGGGATCAGTGCGGTTCCTCCAAGAACACACCTGTGGCCATGCTTGGAGCGCAGCTGCTGGTGTGAATGAGCCCCATTGAAAGAAGACTCAAATATTTAACATGACTTTAGAAAGGACATTACTATGTAAGAATTTAGTGACGCCGTTTGTAGATACTAAAATAATCTCTCTTCTACACCAGTCTCTTTCCATTCACAGTCCCGTAAGCAACTGTTATATATTTTACCAAAGGAGGGTTTAATATTTATTTACATACCTCAGGGACTTGTGTTGCTGATGTGCTGCCAACCCTCAAATGCCCGCTCTCAGCTAGGACTGAGTGCAAACACACATGGGCACCACCAAGCAACCAGCAGAAGTTAAAGCGTTCGTAAATCCAGTATATAGCAGTCTTGTGACTTCTATCAGTGTCTGGTTAAAGCTTGTGGGAGGGGTTTTCATTTTTCCATGATTGTCCTATGAGGATGCAGGTGCTGATTGGCCCTGTGCTGATCACATGCACCCTCCCAAGAAAAATAAAAAAACCTCTAGCAATACACACCAAACTGAGAATGTGCAGTTTTGTCCCCAGCCTCTGTACTCTAAGGAGACATATTGGGGACTCAGGAAGAAGGATAGAATCAGAGAAGACAGGATCAAAAAGCCTTTTTACACAATGCAGAGGTTTAACCGCTTAGGTTATAAAACAAGCATGCTTTACTGCATATACAGACTGATTTTATTGTTGTGGGTTTAGTAACACTTTAAATGCTCTGATACATGCACAAGGGGGCTGATGGCACAGGAAATCGTGGGACATGAAGTCTCAATTCAATACACCAGCTGACTGTTGCATGATATGAGCAGTGCACGCTCCCTGGCTGGAAGTTCTTAGTGCTTCTGCAAGGACACTTGGAGATACAGGAAAAAGTCAGTCTATGGGACAAACCAAGGCGAGAGAACCTGTGCTGCTAAAGGGAAAAGTGCTGCTCTGGGTTTAAAAACTAATGTTTTTATTGCCTATGCTGTTACTAAAGACCTGGTGATCCTGAAAGTTCCTCTTGGTTGCAGTTTCAAACTGACCACGCTAGGCAGAGAAGCAGATGCATCCTAGCCTAATGTGTTTGTGTCTCTTCCCCTGACTTGGGACTACAGGTCACAATGACTGTAGTCCAGTAGTCAGATCCAGCTGTCCCACCACCCTGTCCAGTGCTCCAATTTGATTGACAGATGCAGGAGCCATGCGGTCTGCAGAACAGCTTCGGGAGCACCTGGTGTTATGCCAAGTGTCTTCTGCATGCTCTGCCCCCAAGTCCTACCAACTGTGGGAGAGGAGGGAAACAAGTGGCCATGTGACTACAGCAGAAAAAGCAGCTGAAGAAAAGTATTTAATTATTTATTTTAAATGACCATAGAGCCATGTGATGTCAATGGTGCCTAGTGTCGTTGCATGGTACTTACATTCATATATAAAGTACTTTAACACTACTTTCAAGTCACACTTTACATCCATTCTCAAAAATATTCCATACATATGCACTACTTAATGGCGGGGGTTTTCTTTTTTTTCATAAAATGGTTTCTTACTAGGTTTTCCTGCCTCCTGAACTTCTTATTTTCCCCTCATGTCTGTTTGCACATTAACCACTTGCCGACCGCGCTATAGCCAAATGATGGCTGGCCAGTTCTGGGAGGGCGTCATATGTCCTCATAGCGTAATCGTTGGCGGCGCACTCCGATCGCTGTGTCTTGGGACACAGCTGATCACAGATTGAGGTAAAGGGCCAATCAGAAGCTCTTTACCACATGATCAGCTGTGTCCAGTCGCAGCTGATCATGAGGTAAACACAAGCCGGTTATCGGCATTCCTGTCAGCATGGGGAGAGGAGAGCAGATAACCGGCTAGTGTAAAAGGGACATGAACACTAATTAATCAGGGCACCGATTTTCAGTGCAGTCCCAACAGTGTCCACCAGTGCTGCCAATCAGTGCTGCCTACCATTGCTCATCAGTGCTGCCTGCCAGTGCCCAGTGTCATCAAACAGTGCAGCCTGCCAGTGGCACCTATCAGTGACCATCAGTGCAGCCTCATCAGTAAAGGAGAAAAATGACCCGTTTGCTAAAATTTATAACAAACTATGTTTTCAGACTTTTTTCGTTTATTTAGCAAAAAATCAAAAACCCAGTGGTGAATAAATACCACCAAAAAGAAAGAAAAAAAAAAGCTCTATTTGTGTGGGAAAAAAAAAATGTCATATGGGTACATCGTTGCATGACCGCAACATTTTTATTCAAAGTGTGAAGGTGCTGAAAGATGAAAATTGGCCTGGGCAGGAAGGGGTTAAAAGTGCCCTGTAGGCAAGTGGTTAATTGTGGCCATGTGAACTACACATCCCATAGTCCATAGTCCAGTGTCTTTAGTCCATCTCAGGAGTGAGCAAATGAGGGTGGCTACCTCCCCTACACACACAGCGAGATCACAGCAGCAAAAACAGGAATTTGGGGATCTGGAGGTGGCTGACAGTTAAAGTGGTTCTAAAGGCAGGTGGGTTTTTTTTTACGTGAACTTATTCTCTGCATTAAAGGAGTTGTAAAGGCAGAAGTTTTTTTTCTTTTTTTTATATCTTAATGCATTCACCCCTTGCCGACCGCTGCACGACTATATAAGTTGGCAGAATGGCACGGCTGGGCAGATCGACATATATTTACGTCGCCTTTAAGGCCCGGGGTTGCGGGCGCGCGCAATCTCCGCCGCGATCTCCCTAAAACTGACCATGGGCCCTGCGGACTCGATGTCCGTCGGGAGTCCCCGATCGTCTCACGGAGAGGAAGAACGGGGAAATGCTGATGTAAACAAGCATTTCCCCATTCTGCCTAGTGACAGGACACTGATCACAGCTCCCTGTAATCGGGAGCAGTGATCAGAGTCGTGTCACACGTAGCCCCGACCCCCTACAGTTAGAACCCATCCCTAGGACACACTTAACCCCTTCAGCGCCCCCTCCTGGTTAAACCCCTTCACTGCCAGTCACATTTACACAGTAATCAATGCATTTTTATAGCACTGATCGCTGTGTAAATGTGAATGGTCCCAAAATAGCACCAAAAGTGTCCGATATGTCCGCCATATTGTCGCGGTCACAATAAAAATTGCTGATCGCAGCCATTACTAGTAAAAAATTAAACATGCGCAAACCAAACACTTATTACGTATTCTACATATTTTTGGTATAAAAAAAAAAAAAAAATCGCATCGTCCTAAACTGAGGAAGAAAAAACTGTTTATATATTTTTTGGGGATATTTATTATAGCAAAAAGTAAAAAATATTGCTTTTTTTTTCAAAATTGTCGCTCTATTTTTTTCTATAGCGTAACAAATAAAGACCGCAGAGGTGATTAAATGCCAGCCACCAAAAGAAAGCTCTATCTGTGGGAAAAAAGGACGTCAATTTTGTTTGGAAACCACATCGCACGACCGCGCTATTGTCAGTTAAAGCAACGCAGTGCCGAATCGCAAAAAGTGCTCTGGTCTTATGGTCCGGGGCTGAAGTGGTTAAGATAAAAAAAAAACTTCTGTGTGTCGAAGCCCCCCCAGCACCCCCCCCTCCCCAAAATTACCTACCTGAGCTCCTTCTCTCTCCAGCAAAGTCCACAATCCCCTCAACCATCCAGTACACTCCTCCTGATTGGCTGAGACAGAGCAGTGGCGCTATTGGCTCCTGTGGCTGTCAGCCAATCAGGGGAGAGAGGGGGCGGGGCCAGGTCAGAGCTCCGTGTCCGAGTGGATACACAGAGCTCTGACTCGGCTTGGGTGACAACCTGTAGCAAGCTGCTGGCTGAGGGGGCACTCAAAAGGATGGAGGGGCCAGGAGCAGCAACGAGGGACCCGAGAAGAGGAGGATCTAAGCTGCTCTGAATGCAGACTGTGTGCATTTGGGTCCATGCACCCGCACAGACTGGGAGCAGTGGCTGTGCAACAGCTGCACCCTAACAGACATCAATGGGACTGCCCGCACAAGAATGCACATAATGCCTGGTGCAGGTTAATACAACCCTCCCTTGGGGTATGCATCGATATGCCCCCCCATGGGAATGAGGCCTGAGAATAAATACTATAATAGAACTTCTGCTTAGTACCCTTTTAAAAAGGCATGGAACCCCCAAAAATAGTAAAGATGTATTTCCACTGAACTTATACAAAGTTATTTTAATGTGGTCAGTTTAGATGCAAGAGAGTTTTTCTTTAATAGGGAAAGCACCGCCTGGGCACCGAGTAAAACACACCCGCATATGTTGCCCTACTTTTGAGTCATCTGTGGTTTCAGAACAGTTTGGGATGGCAGATCAGGCCGGCAGACTTCTTAGAAGCAAGTGTGATTATTATCAGGTGAAAACTTTTTGTTATTGTAAAATCATGACAGCGAGCGCACATTTTGCACCGTGAAAGTACTCGAGCTGTGCCTGCTCTCCCTCCAAGATGTGTCCCGGACACAAAGAGCTCTCTATTGCCAGGAATAAAAGCAGTTTTCATCACACCAAAAGGCCAATCTCGTTGCTTGTTGCCTGAACGATGACTCTGCAGTTTTGTTGTGCTTTTTTTTTTTTTTTTTCTTGGCGGCTGTGCAAAGAAAACAGAGTACAAGGCGGGGAGGGGGAGCGCCGATTCTAGGACTTGCAAATGCTGATATTTCCAGAAATAATCCGGGGATTTGAACTCTGAGATTTGTTATAAATCTAACGGTTTCCTGTGTGTAAAGATCTAAAGAACAACAGGAGAATGTGGGCGAACGTTTATCAACATACGGCTAATCAAGTATCGCAAGCGTGGAGATTATGTATAGGATATGAGGACCACTAGAGTCCACAACGGCATTTTATTAAATACAAATTTCAGCCTTCAAGTCTACCCACCACTGGGTCTTCTGTTAAATTACTTGCCTACTGGGAACTTCTACCTTCATGCCTAGGCCAATTTTCAGCACCGTCACGCAAAAATTACCCATACAAACTACTTAGCATTTTTTTCACACAAATCAAGCTTTCTTTTGATGCCATTTAATCACCACTGTTGTGTGTATATATACATATATATATATATATATATATATATATACACACACACACACACACACACACACACACACATATACATATACACACACACATACCATCTCACAAAAGTGAGTACAACACCCCTCACATTTTTGCAAATATTTTATTATATCTTTTCATGTGACAACACTGAAGAAATGACACTTTGCTACAATGTAAGGTAGTGAGTGTACAGATTGTATAACAGTGTCAATTTGCTGTCCCCTCAAAATAACTCAACACACAGCCATTAATGTCTCAACCACTGGCAACAAAAGTGAGTACACCCCTAAGTGAAAATGTCTAAATTGGGCCCAAAGTGTCAATATTTTGTGTGGCCGCCATTATTTTCCAGCACTGGCTTAACCCTCTTGGGCATGGAGTTCACCAGAACTTCACAGGTTGCCACTGGTGTCCTCTTCCACTCCTCCATGATGATATCACAGAGCTGGTGGATGTTAGAGACCTTGCGCTGCTCCACCTTCCGTTTGAGGATGCCCCACAGAGGCTCAATAGGGTTTAGATCTGGAGACATGCTTGGCCAGTCCATCACCTTTACCTTCAGCTTCTTTAGCGAGGCAGTGGTCATCTTGGAGGTAAGTTTGGGGTTGTTATGTTGGAATACTGCCCTGCGGCCCAGTCTCTGAAGGGAGGGAATCATGCTCTGCTTCAGTATGTCACAGTACATGTTGGCATTCATGGTTCCCTCAATGAACTGTAGCTCCCCAGTGCCGGCAGCACTCATGCAGCCCTACACCATGACACTCCCACCACCATGCCTGACTATAGACAAGACAAACTTGTCTTTGTACTCCTCACCTGGTTGCCGCTACACACTCTTGACACCATCTGAACCAAATAAGTTTACCTTGCGGCCTGTCTTGTGCATCATCTCTTGAAGAGGTTTCTCTTTGGAATGACAGCCATGGTGACCAATTGGATGCAGCGTGTGGCGTATGGTCTGAGCACTGACAGGCTGTCCCCCCCACCCCTTCAACCTCTGCAGCAATGCTGTCGGCACTCATAAGTCTATTTCCCAAAAACAACCTCTGAATATGACGAGTGAGAGCAATAACACCAAATTTAACACACCTGCTCCCCATTCACACCTGAGACATTGCAACACTAAATGAGTCACATGACACCAGGGAGGGAAAATGGTTAATAGGGCCCAATTTGGACATTTTCACTTAGGGGTGTACTCACTTTTGTTGCCAACGGGTTAGACATTAATGGCTGTGTGTTGAGTTATTTTGAGGGGACAGCACATTTACACTGTTATACAAGCTGTACACTCACTACTTTACATTATAGCAAAGTGTCATTTCTTCAGTGTAGTCACATGAAAAAGATATAATAAAATATTTAAAACAATGTGAGGGGTGTACTCACTTTTGTGAGCTACAGTATAGAAAATGTTATATATAATAAATAAAAAATTACACTTTGCTACAATGTAAAGTAGTAAGTGTACAGCTTGTATAACAGTGTAAATTTGCTGTCCCCCTCAAAATAACGCAACACACAGCCATTAATGTCTAAACCGCTGGCAACAAAGTGAGTAAACCCCTAAATGAAAATGACCAAATTGGGCCTAATTAACCATTTTCCCTCCCCGGTGTCATAAAAAGAATTTTTTTTTTATAGTTTGTTATAAAATTTAGCACAACAGGTAATTTTTCTCCTTCACTGATGTGCGCTGATGAGGCTTGCACTGATAGGTTGCACCAATGGGCTCTGATAGGCAGCACTGATGGACACTGATAAGCGACACTGGTGGGTACTGTTGGGACTGTACTGATAATCAGTGCCGATGTCCCTTTAACACAGGGGTCTCAAACTGGTGGCCCTCCAGCTGTTTGCAAGGCTGACAGTTACAAGCAGACAGAGGCATGATGGGACTTGTAGCTTCACAAGAGCTGGAGGGCCGCCAGTTTGAGACCCCTGCTTTAAACACAAGCCAGTTATTATTTTCTCCCCTCACATTCAGCGTTTAAAAAAAAAAAGTGAACTTATCCTTCACATGGAGTGGATAATTCATTACACATTTCCCCTTTATTCCAGAAAAAAACTGATTCAGTTTACATCAGTTTTTACTTCCTCTAGCTGGAGTCCTTAAAAGAGGAACTTTACACACCCCCCTTTTGTTTTACTTCAACATCTTGTCTGTATATGATGCTTGGGGTAAAGGGCTGGTATTAGTTATCGGTCTGCTGGAAGAGTTTGGAGGGCAGGAGGCACCCAGTCGGGGTGCCAGGCCGTCCATCACAATATTAGGTTATGTCTCACACCTTTTTCTCTCTATAGTCCTGTATCCACGTTATAATTTGTGACCCCTTTTTTGCATGGAAAAAGGTCCAAGTCATGGCCCCGGCACTTATCACAAATGTCCTTGCAGGTATGCATTTCAGAAAAGAGGGATATGTCAGACCAGACTGAGTACTAATCACAGTGTCATGGGTTCAACTCTGCTGCCTATTGGACCTCTCAGTCATCGGTGAACACCTGGCGTAACTACACAGACAGGAAAAAGGATTTGAGACAATGAAAAAACAATTGCTAAAAAACATTACCGTATATACTCGAGTATAAGCCGACCCGAATATAAGCTGAGGCACCTAATTTTACCGCAAAAAATGGGAAAGCTTATTGACTCGAGTATAAGCCTAGGGTGTCCATCTGCATGCCTCACTGTGTCCATGTGCATGCCTCACTGTGCCCATGCCTCACTGTGCCCATGCCTCACTGTGCCCATGACTAGACTGACGTTTAACATGGGAGTCAATAGAAGGGGTGCCCGACTTTGAAAAATCGTTGCTCCCCGGCTGTAGAAACCGAAGACAAAAAACTTTGCACACTTATAGGGGAGAAATGGGGCTACATGTGTGCCAAGTTTTGGGTCCAGAGGACCTACGACGGGCCGGTACCGGGTCCCCAAAGTCACCTGAGAAATTACCGTTTAACATGCGAGTCTATGGAAGGGGTGCCCGGATTTGAAAAATCAGTGCTCCTCGGCCGCAGGTCCCCCGGACAACAATCTTTGCACACTTGTAGAGTGTGTGCCACGTTTGGGGTCTAGGGGAGCTACGGCCGGCCGGTACCGGGTCCCCAAAGTCCGGGAGATCAGGTGCAAAATGGTGACTCGAGTATAAGCCGAGGGGGGCATTTTCAGCACAAAAAAAAATGTGCTGAAAAACTCAGCTTATACTCGAGTATATACGGTATATGAAAGCCATCAATTCCTGCATCCAGGCTAACCTCAGAGACTGCATTTTATTCAGCCATACACAATTCCCTCTCAGTGGGAATCCTCTCCTATGATGCTTCCTATGTGTATTCAGAGCCATTATTCCCAGATACTGGACCATCACCAAAACTCCCAATCATGACTGGGTGAGGGCACCAGTGTTAATTTTGGCAGCAAATTTCGATTTAGTTTTAGTCATTGTCTTTTGACTAAAGTGCCATTTTAGTTTTAGTCGTATTTTAGTCATCTGAATTGTTTTAGTTTTATTTTAGTTGACTAAAATAGTGTTAATTTGGTCGATGAAATGTTTTTTTGTCGACCAAACACTGGACGGCACCATGTCATATGATAAAACTACTGGCAGCCCAACCTGTCGATGCATACGATTCTTTATGAATACACGGTCCTCTTGGATCTCCTGGAGTATGTGACTGAGATATCTCAGGCAGTTGCGTGCGC
Organism: Rana muscosa; assembly: GCA_029206835.1. NCBI lineage: Eukaryota > Metazoa > Chordata > Amphibia > Anura > Ranidae > Rana > Rana muscosa. Next base: position 75,389,025 of record CM055120.1, read on the forward strand.
AGAGCATATTATTCTTGCACATGAACAAAAAAAAAACTGGGGAAGGGTCAGGGGGTTAACAGTAACAGGGACCTAAAAAAACCCTTTAAGGCCCCTTTCACACTTTGCCGTTCCAAGTCGTAGGACAAGTCGTATGACATGTCATTCCCCATGATTTCCAATGACTACCATTCATATTAGTACGACTTCAAAGTAGTCCATGCATGGTCCGACTTTGATCCTACTTCAGCCCATTGAAAATCATTGAAGTCGGATCGCCATCTTAACTGATCTGACTTTGGCATGCGACTTGTGCTCTGGTGATCTTGAAGGTGAAACACACACGCACGCACGCACGCACACGCTCTTTGGTCTGGTATGGATTTTAAAGAAAAAAAAAAAAAAATAGGATTTTTATAACAGCTTACCTGTAAAATCCTTTTCTTGGAGTACATCACGGGACACAGAGCGACATAGTCATTACTATGTGGGTTATATAGATACCTTTAGGTGCTGGCACTGGCAACTTCCAAAACAGGAAGTACCCTCCCCTATATAAGCCCCTCCCATCCGGGAGTACCTCAGTTTTGTAGCAAAGCAATAAGTGTCCCCAAAAGAGGGGTGGGAGCTCTGTGTCCCGTGATGTACTCCAAGAAAAGGATTTTACAGGTAAGCTGTTATAAAAATCCTATTTTCTTTCTCGCACATCACGGGACACAGAGCGACATAGTCATTACTATGTGGGACGTCCCAAAGCAATGCCAAATGAGGGGGGGATACACCATACATAAGCTGGGCGCTATCAGACATGAGGATCTTTTGCGGCCTGCAACACACTGCGCCCAAAGGCGACATCCTCCTGACTTCTAACGTCCACCTGGTAGAACCTAGTAAACGTGTGTACTGAAGACCATGTTGCGGCCTTACAGATTTGAGCCAGGGAGGCCTGGTGATGCACTGCCCATGAAGTTCCAACTGCTCTCGTGGAGTGCGCCCTAACTTTGAACGGAGGCGGTCTCCTTCTCAAGCCATAGGCTTGCATTATGACCTGTCGAATCCACTTGGCTAAAGTAGATTTTGACGCTGCCTGACCCTTTCTGGGGCCTTCCGGCAGAATAAACAAAGTATCCGTTCTACGAATCTGAGCAGTGGCTTTTAGATAAGCTTTAACTGCTCTTACTACATCCAAAGAATGTAATAACTTTTCCTCTACCGAGCTAGGTTTGGGGAAAAAGGAAGGAAGAACCACATCTTGGTTCAAATGAAACCTCGATACCACCTTAGGAAGAAAGGCTGGATGAGGACGTAACACTACTCTGTCCTTATGGATAACCAGATATGGCTCCTTACAGGACATAGCGCCCAATTCCGACACTCTTTTAGCCGAACATATGGCTACTAAAAAAATCAATTTCCTGGTGAGAAGAACCAAGGAAATGTGCTGTAATGGTTCAAATGGTTGTTTCTGTAGAACCGATAGAACCAGGTTTAGGTCCCATGGACATATGGGAATTTTAACCGGAGGGCTAATACGCATCACTCCTTGTGTAAAAGTTTTAACTAGTGAATGCGAAGCCAGGGGCCTTTGAAAAAATATTGACAAGGCCGAAATCTGACCCTTGATAGTACTCAAGGCAAACTTCCTATCTACAGGCCACTGTAGGAAGTCCAGAATCCTACCTATTACGTACTTACGTGGATGCCATTTCTTGGCCTCACACCAGGCGATGTACGCCTTCCAGATTCTATAGTAAATCTGCCTGGATACCGGCTTCCTGGCATTGATCATGGTAGATACCACAGGATTAGAGAGACCTCTCTTTTTTAGAATGTGGGCTTCAATAGCCAGGCCGTCAAACCTAGGGCTAGTAAGGAAGGGTGGTATATTGGTCCTTGCGAAAGCAGGTCCGGACGATGTGGAAGGGTCCAAGGACTCCCCACAGACATTTTTACAATCTCTGCGTACCATGCTCTTCGGGGCCACGCTGGAGCCACCAGAATCACTGGTTTCTTTTCTACCCTGATTCTGCGGAGTAATCGAGGTAACAATTGTGGCGGTGGAAATGCATATATCAGCTTGAACTGATCCCAAGGGAACACTAGAGCATCCGCGCCGCAAGCTAGGGGATCCCTTGTCCGAGAGACAAATCTGTCCACCATTGCGTTGAATCTGGATGCTAGCAGATCTACATCCGGTGCTCCCCACCGCTGACATATTGCCCGGAAAACCTCGGGGTGAAGGGACCATTCCCCTGGGCATAATTGTTGGCGACTTAGAAAGTCCACCTTCCAATTCTCCACCCCTGGACTGAAGACCGCGGATATGGCTGGGACATATCTTTCTGCCCATTTCAGGATGCGATTTACTTCCCTCTGGGCTGCACGACTCCTGGTGCCCCCCTGATGATTGATATATGCCACTGCCGTGGCATTGTCCGATTGAATTCTGACAGGGGACCCTTGGAGTTTGGATGTCCATGCTACTAGGGCATACCGGGCTGCTCGTATCTCTAAGAGATTGATGGGCAGGGCCTTCTCTGCATCCGACCATCTGCCCTGGAGAGACCATTGCTCCAGTACTGCCCCCCAGCCCATAAGGCTGGCATCTGTAGTGACCACCTTCCAAGAAATCGGACTGAAGGATTTCCCTTTTTTCAGATTCTGGGGAACCAACCACCAACAGAGGCTTTTGCGAACGGAAGGGGACAAGGACATTGGTAAGTCTAGGGCCTGAACTTTTTTGTTCCAGGCTGACAGTATGGCCCTTTGCAAATTCCTTGAATGGAATTGACCGTAGGGCACCGCTTCGAATGATGCCACCATTTTTCCCAGCAGCCTCATGCACAGGCGTATGGACGGCTGTCTTTTTGTACCCACCAGGTGGATCAAATCTCTCAGAGAAGACACTTTTTCTTGAGGCAAGAAAATCTTCCTCTGGTCTGAATCCAGCCTTAGCCCCAAGTATTCCAGACTTTTGACTGGTTTTAGGGCTGACTTGTCTCGGTTGATGATCCAACCGTGAGATTCCAGATACTTGATTGTCTCGTGAACAACCATTTCTAGTTTTTCCACTGAGTGGTCCATCAGCAACAAGTCGTCTAGATATGCCATTATCGTCACACCTCGTGTTCTTAGATTGGCCAATAGTGGGGCCAGAATTTTTGTGAACACTCGTGGTGCTGTGGCCAGACCGAAGGGTAAGGCTCTGAACTGAAAATGGCGCCCTTCTACTGCAAAGCGTAGACATTTTGGGTGGACTGGAAAGATGGGAATGTGCAAATAAGCATCTTTGATGTCGATCGAGGCTAACCATTCCTCCCCTTGTAGGGCAGTGGCCACCGATCGGATCGACTCCATCCGGAAAGTCCTGATATGTAGGAATTTGTTTAGCCCTTTTAGATTTAATATGGGCCTTACGTCCCCGTTTGGCTTCGGGACTGTATTAGAGGTTTGAGTAAAACCCGAACCCGCATTCTTCCATGGGAACCTCCATAATTACTCCTTGGAGCAATAGTTGTTCTAGTGCCGACAGGAGGGATCCTCTCTTCCGGGGATCTCTTGGCACGTTTGACCACATAAAATGGGAAGGAGGAGAGTCTTTTAACTCCAGCTTGTATCCCAGACTTACTGCGGAGAGCACCCATCTGTCTCTGATCGTGTCCCGCCAGGTCTCTGCGAACAACTGAAGTCTTCCCCCCACCCGATTGAGTGGGGGCAACCCTTCATAAATTTGACTTGGGGGGAGGTTTTGTACCTCTCCTGTCCCAGGGTTTTTTGTTACCCTGTGATTGTCCCTGATTCTTACCCCCGGGATTTGACCGAGGAGGCCGTCGGAACTGCTTCACAGCAGATGTCCCAGGGACTGGAGAGGCAGGCCTCTTAAAAGAGGGACCTCTAAATCTCTTTTTAACCGGCAAGAGTGTACTTTTACCGCTGGAAATTTTCTGGATATATTTGTCCAGGTCTTCCCCGAATAAGCGTTCACCATGAAATGGGAAGCCAACCAGCAATCTTTTACAGGGAGCTTCAGCAGACCAGTTCTTGAGCCATAGAAGCCTACGCATATGTACTACAGACAGCGTAAGGCGGGAGGCCTGATGGATTGAATCCTTGATGGCGTCAACCGCAAAGCATAAGGCTCTAGGCAGATCAGCTAGGGCAAGGGCCTGCTGATCCGGCAAGTCCCTTAAGACCTGTTTTAACTGATCCTTCACCGCTTGGCAGACCCCAATAGCTGCTACTGCTGGTTGTGTCACCAAGCTTGCTGTAGTAAAAGCAGATTTTAATAAGGACTCCAATTTTTTATCTATTGGGTCCTTAAACATTTGAACATTATCTACTGGACATGTCAGTTATTTGTTCACACAAGAGATGGCTGCGTCCACTGTAGGCACCTTCCATTTTCGGATGAACTTATCCTCCATGGGATAGACCACCGGAAATCTCTTAGGGGGAGTAAATATTTTATCAGGATGTTCCCAATCCTGGTAAATGAGTCCTTCCAGTAAAGGATGGATTGGAAAGGAACAAACAGTCTGGGGAGCTTTTAGCGACCCCAACGAGGAGACAGAAGTGGTTGATGGTTCCGCAAGGGGCATTTTAAATGCTGATCGGACCATATCAGTCAGGGACTGAACCCATAATCTTTCAGCATGTGATGCTGAAAATGGCTCTTCCACTGTTGATTCCTCTAGAACAGAATCAACCTCATCCTGATCCCCTTCAGGTAGGTCGATCCCTGCATGGGACTGTTGCTCCGCTAACAGGTACTCTGAGGGAGGAGACGGAGATCGGGCGCGCTTTCCCTCTGACAGGGAAGCAGCGATCAATGTTGTCAATCTCTCTTCCAGTCCTCCCAGAGCTGAGGAAAAAACCTCCTCTGTTACATACACAGGAGCAGGTGAACTGAGGACAGCCACAGTACCAGGTACTCCTGTGGGTTCTCTACAGGCACCAACCTCTGATTTTTCAGGGGAGACTGGTGCAGCCAAAGCATGCCCAAGATCCTCAGAGCCCGACGGAGACCCCCTTTGCTTCCTGGGAGTCTTAGTCCCGGAGCATATTCCTAAGCCCAAAGCTGAGGTATTCCAGCCGTAATACACCACTTACTGAAAATAGTCTAGCACAATTGCTGCTATATAAACAGTTGGTGTCTACTAATGTGCCTTTCTATGGGGATGCCTGCATCAACCACCTGCTGTATGGCTTTTTTTTTTTTTTTTAAATGTTACCAGCTCCGTCTCTGCACTCCATAGCCAGCTCACAACAAATAATTGTGCCTTTTGACATGCTGGGACGCCCGCACATGCGCTGCGGCGCGCACAGAGCGTCATCCGCCAAGCTCCGCCCCCTTTTCAAGCTCACCTCTATATATAGAGGCGCGGGCACGTGCGCCTTCGGCGCTTCTTTTCAAAAAAGACTAGGGAGAGGAGCCAGGGTCCCTGTTTGCAGCAGGGCCCGGGGATGGACGAGCATTTGCAACATGACAGAGGGAGCAGTTTCCCTAAAGAGAACTCACCACCTGCCTGGACTTGACCTCAGAAGGAAACAGTCCACAGAAAAAAACGACGTTCCACATTGACCACCATTAAAAAAATTACATTTTCTAGCAGTTTCAGGCATGCACAGATATTTAGCGGGAATACCGTTAGGTAACAGGCAGAAAGACATATTAGGCTTGGGGGTCCCCTCAATAGAACCAAGTTCCTGAGGGGCCCCCCTTACCTTTTCCCTGCCGCAGGACTCTGTTTGGTCCACAGGAGCCCAAACTTCACCTCTCATGGCAGGCATTGTACGTAGACCTTCAGGGACCGGGTTCCCAAGGATTCCACTCCCCTGGACCTGTATAGCACCCTGCACAGATAACATCTTGGTCGTGGGTATGACCAGAGCTCTGGATCCCAGGGTCCAGCCCTCCTAAGAGAGGCATTACAGGCAAAACCTTGCTCTTCTCTGCAAGGCCCGGGTACCGACCGTTTAGCTATGAAGCTTTTTTGGTCGGATCCGGAATAGCTTGCTGAGGCCCAAAAGAACCTGTACACAAGCCCAGATGAAAAAAACATGTTAACCTTTGGCCAACACCTTAGACACTGGCAAAAAACTGAGGTACTCCCGGATGGGAGGGGCTTATATAGGGGAGGGTACTTCCGGTTTTGGAAGTTGCCAGTGCCAGCACCTGAAGGTATCTATATAACCCACATAGTAATGACTATGTCGCTCTGTGTCCCGTGATGTATGAGAAAGAAAATTGCGTGGGGGTCCCCTCCAAAATCCATACCAGACCCTTATTCGAGCACACAGCCCAGCAGGTAAGGGGGTGGGGACGAGCTCCTGAACCGTACCAGGCCGGATGCCCTCAACATGGGGGAGTGAGTGCTGCGCCCCCCACCCCAAAGCACCTTGTCCCCGTGTTGATGTGGACAAGGGCCTCTTTCCGACAACCCTGGCCGTTGGTTTCGGGGCCTGCGGGCAAGGAGTTTATCGGAATCTGGAAGCCCACTTTAACAAGGGGGCCCCCAGATGCCAGGCCCCCCACCCTATGTGAATGAGTAGGGGTACATTGTACCCCTACCCATTCACCTAAAAATAAATAAAAAAAAGTGTCAAAAATAAAAACCATAGTATACAGGTTTTTAAAGTCATTTATTAGGCAGCTCCGGAGTCTCTGCTGGCTCTTCTCCCCTTTTTGCTGATGGCTTCAACCCCCCGCCCACTGTCTTCAACCCCCCGCCCGCTAGCCCTCTAGCCCTCTGCCTGCTGTCTTCTAGCCCTCTGCCCGCTGTCTTCTCGCTCTTCTCCCTCTGTTGTTCTTCCGATGTTAACTCCACGCTCTCTCCCACTCTAATGCTGGGTGGGCGGTGTGCCACTACTTATATTGTCATGGGGAGGGGTCACATCAGCTGCAGGCCGCCCCCTTATGATGTCATCGCCCAGAAGAATGATGGGCGGTGACATCATTAGGGGCGGGTCTTCGGTGACCCAGTTCCATGCCAATATAAGTAGCACAACGCGCACCCAGCATTAGAGCGGGAGAACCAGAGAGGGCTAGGAGACCTCAGCGGCGAGCGAGCAGACCCAGAGAGGGGAGAAGAACCGGTAGAGGCAGAAGACCTCAGCGGAGGAGGCAGAAGACCTCAGCGGAGGAGGCAGAAGACCTCAGCGGAGGAGGCAGAAAACCTCAGCGGAGGAGGCAGAAAACCTCAGCGGAGGAGGCAGAAAACCTCAGCGGAGGAGGCAGAAAACCTCAGCGGAGGAGGCAGAAAACCTCAGCGGAGGAGGCAGAAAACCTCAGCGGAGGAGGCAGAAAACCTCAGCGGAGGAGGCAGAAAACCTCAGCGGAGGAGGCAGAAAACCTCAGCGGAGGAGGCAGAAAACCTCAGCGGAGGAGGCAGAAGACCTCAGCGGAGGAGGCAGAAGACCTCAGCGGAGGAGGCAGAAGACCTCAGCGGAGGAGGCAGAAGACGTTGCCAGAAGAGGGAGAAGAGCCGTAGAGGTGAGAAGAAGAAGTCGGAAGAGACCCCGGAGCTGCCTAATAAAATTACTTTAAAAACCTTTGTAGTGAGTTTCATTTTTTTTTTTTAGGTGAATGGGTAGGGGCACAATGTACCCCATACTCATTCACATAGGGTGGGGGGGGGTCATTAAAGGGGGCATCCAGATTCCGATAAGCTCCCCGCCCGCAGACCCCCGACAACCAACTGCCAGTGTTGTCGGAAAGAGGCCTTTGTCCAAAGCACCGACCCTACCATGTTGAGGGCATGCGGCCTGGTAAGGTTCAGGAGGGTGCTCACTTGTCCCCACCTACTTTCCTGACCTGCAGGGCTGTGTGTTCGGATAAGGGTCTGGTATGGATTTTGGGGGGGGACCCCCACGTATTGTTTACGGCGTGGGGGTTCCCCTTAACATCTATACAAGACCGAAGGACCCAGTATGCTCTTGGAGGGGGAACCCGTGCCGTTTTTTTTTTTTACATCGCGCGTGGAGTTCGCAACCAGATACCAGACATTGCCTGGTATTGTCTGGGATCAAAGTCAGATCCCTGTTCATTGAAGTTGGATGCATGTCAGTCGCAGGGCAAAGTCGGATCCACAGTCCTACGACTGTCATGTCGTACCAGTGTGAAAGGGGCCTAAAGCGGTAGTACCGTTTTTTTTTTTTTTAAACGTGCAGGGCAATGCCATAATGTGCTAGTATGCCATACCATTATGTGAAACTTACCTTAGAACAAAGCCCTTAAGCAGCATGCTGTCACCACTGAAGGCGCTTTCATCTTTACCCGGTCTTCCTGCCGGGTTTGCGGACTCCAGCTGTGTGAATGGCCGGAGCCACGATGACGCCACTCCCGCGGAAGCCGCCGTTTACGGCACAGGACTCTGAAGAAACAGCATGGGTATGCCGTTCCTTCAAACAGCATGCACAGCTGACGTCACTGGCTGCATCTAAAGTAAATATCTCCTAAGCGGTGCACGTTTAGGCGATATTTACTGTACCTATAGGTATGCCTTATTATAGGCTTACCTATAGGTAAAAATCATACATTGGAGTTTACCAAGTAGTGACAATCTAACCCCTTGATCTCCCCTAGTGTTCCCCCTTCCCTGCCAGTGTCATTAGTGCCATCCCAGAGCAGAAGGTTGCGGGCCACATCAGAGGGCTCCGCGGGCCACATGTGCCCCTGAGCCACTGGTTGGGCACCCCTGGTATAGAACCATGTCTAATATGCTTTTACCAATGGCTTTTGTTTTGGATTGCTTTCTGTTGAAGTGTACATTTCTTGTGCATCCCCCCTTTTCTTTCTGTACCCCAAAACTTTCATTTTGTTTTAATGAAAAATAAAATATCCCATGTGGTTTACATTACAAGACGTTGTCTATAGCACATTAAACCCCACAACCTCCTGCTGCCGGTATTTCAGCCAGGAACTATTTATCCAAACCAGCTCCATATAATTCTCATACTAAAGGGTGAGTGGGCATCAGGATAAGATAAGAACAATGTCTCATCATAGCACAGCTATAGCAGCAACATAATATAAACCATGGAATGCAGAAATAGATGTTCCACCCCAGAGTCCTGTGGGTGTAGGTACTTTCCAGCAAATAAAAAAAGGGAGAGCTCACTGTCCACAATATATTTCTTTCTCGTACATCACGGGACACAGAGCGACATAGTCATTACTAATGGGTTATATAGATACCGTCAGGTGCTGGCACTGGCAACTTCCAAAACCGGAAGTACCCTCCCCTATATAAGCCCCTCCCATCCGGGAGCACCTCAGTTTTTTGCCAGTGTCTAAGGTGTTGGCCAAGAAGAAACATGTGTTTTTCACTGAGCTTGCGTACAGGTTCTTTTGGGCCTCAGTAAGCTATTCCGGATCCGACCAAAAAAGCTTCATAGCTAAACGGTCGGTACCCGGGCCTTGCAGAGAAGAGCAAGGTTTTGCCTGTAATGCTTCTCTTAGGAGAGCTGGACCCTGGGATCCAGAGCTCTGGTTATACCCACGACCAAGATGTTTTCTGTGCAGGGTGCTATACAGGTCCAGGGGAGTGGAATCCTTGGGAACCCGGTCCCTGAAGGTTTGATTACAATGCCTGCCGTGATAGGTGAAGTTTGGGCTTTTTGTGGACCAAACAAAGTCCTGCGGCGGGGAACAGGTAAGTGGGGGCCCCCAGGAACTTGGTTCTATTGGGGGACCCCCAAGCCTAATTTGTCTTTCTGTCTGTTACCTAATGGTATTCCCGCAAAATTCTGTGCATGCCTGTAACTACTAAAAAAATGTAATAATTTTTAATGGTGGTCAAGAAAAAAAAAAAAAAAATTTTTTATATATATATTTAATATATTAGACTGCGGTACCTGTGTTTGTCCACTAGAGGCCGCTGTGGAATGTTTTCTTGTCATGTGGACTAGCTTCTTCTCAGCAGAGCAAAGTCCAGGCAGATGGGGAGTTCTCTTATAGGAAACTGCTTCCTCTGCCATGTTGCAGTGCTCGTCCATCCCCCGGCCTGCGGCAAAGAGGGGCCCTGGCTCCTGTCCCTTGTTACCATATTTGAAATTAGCGCCGAAGGCGCACGTGGCCGCGCGCGTGCGCGTGCACGCGCCTCTATATATAGAGGTGAGCCGGGAAAGGGGGCGGAGCCTGGGGGATGACGCTCTGTGCGCGCCGCAGCGCTTCTGCGCATGTGCGGGCGTCCCAGCAGTTTTAAAAAAACCACAATATTGTAGTGAGCTGGCTATGAAGTACAGAGACAGAGCTGGCAACATTTAAAGGCATACAGCAAGCGGTTGATACAGGCATCCCCTAGAAAGGCACATTAGTAGACACCAACTGTGATATAGCAGCAATTGTGCTAGACTATTTTCAGTAAAAGTGGTGTATTACGGCTGGAATACCTCAGCTTTAGGCTTAGGAATATGCCGTCCAGAAGCTCCGGAACTGAATCTTCCAGGAAGCGAAGGGGGTCTCATCGGGCTCGGAGGATCTTGGGCATACTCCTGCTGCACCAGTCTCCCCTGAAGTTCAGAGGTAAGTGACCGTAGAGACCCCGCAGGGGTACTTGGTACTGTGGCTGTCCTCAGTTCACCTGCTCCTGTGTATGTAACAGAGGAGGTTTTTTCCTCAGCTCTGGGAGGATTAGAGAGAGATTGTCAACATTTATCGCTGCCTCCCTGTCAGGGAAAGCACGCCCGATCTCCGTCTCCTCCTTCAGAGTGCCTGTTAGCAGAGCAACAGTCCCATACAGGGATCGACCTGCCTGAAGGGGATCAGGATGAGGTTGATTCTGTTATAGAGGAATCAACAGTGGGGGAACCTTTTTCTCAGCATCTCAAGCTGAAAGATTATGGGTTCAGTCTCTGACTAACATGGTCCGATCAGCATTTAAAAATGCACCTTGCGGAACCATCAACCACTACTGTATCCTCGTTGGGGTCGCTAGAAGCCCCCAGACTGTTTGTTCTTTTCCACTTCACCCTTTACTGAAAGGGCTCATTTACCAGGATTGGGAACGTCCTGAGAAAATATTTATTCCCCCAAGAGATTTCCGGTGGTCTATCCCATGGAGGATAAGTTCATCAAAAAAAAAAAAAAAAAAAATGGAAGGTCCCTACAGTGGACGCAGCCATCTCTTGTATGTATAAATCACTGACATGTCCAGTGGATAATGTCCAAATGTTCAAGAACCCAATAGATAAAAGATTGGAGTCCTTATGAAAATCTGCTTGGTGATACAACCAGCAGTAGCAGCTATTGGGGTCTGCTAAGCAGTGAAGGATCAGTTGAAACAGGTCTTGAGGGACTTGACAGATCAGCAGGCTTTGCCCTAGCTGATCTACCTAGAGCCTTAGGCTTTGCGGTTGACGCCATAGAGGATTCAGTCCATCAGGCCTCCCGCCTTACGCTGTCTATAGTACATATGCGTAGGCTCCTATGGCTCAAAAACTGGTCTGCTGAAGCTCCCTGTAAAGAATGGCTGGTTAGCGTCCCATTTCATGGTGAACGCTTATTCAGGGAAAACCTGGACAAATATATCCAGAAAATTTCCAGCGGTAAAAATACGCTCTTGCCGGTTAAAAGCAGAGTTAGAGGTCCCTCTTTAAGAGGCCTGCTTCTCCAGTCCCTGGGGCATCGGCTGTGTAACAGTTCCGACGGCCTCCTCGGTCAAATCCCGGGGGTAAAAAACAGGGACAGTAGCAGGGTAATGAGAAACCCTGGGTCAGGGGAGGTACAAAACCTCCCCCAAAGTTAAATTCATTGAAGCCCCCACTCAGTCGGGTGGGGGGAGGACTCCAGTTGTTCGCAAGAGACCTGGCGGGACACGATCAAGACAGATAGGTGCTCTCCGCAGTAGGTTTGGGATACAGTTTGGAGTTAAAAGACTCTCCTCCTTCCCATTTTGAGGTCAAACGTGCCAAGGGATCCCCGGAAGAGAGAGTCCCTCCTGTTGGCACTAGAACAACTATTGCTCCAAGGAGTAATTATGGAGGTTCCCCTGGAAGAATGAGGGTTCGGGTTTTACTCAAACCTCTTTACAGTCCCGAAGCAAACGCGGACGGGAGGCCCATATTAATTCTAAAAGGGCTATACAAATTCCTGTATATCAGGACTTTCCGATGGAGTCGATCCGATCGGTGGCCACTGCCCTACAAGGGGAGGATTGGTTAGCCACGATCGACATCAAAGATGCTTATTTGCACATTCCCATCTTTCCAGTCCACCAAAAATTTCTACGCTTTGCAGTAGAAGGGCGCCATTTTCAGTTCAGAGCCTTACCCTTCGGTTTGGCCACAGCACCACGAGTGTTTACAAAAATTCTGGCCCTTTATTGGCCAATCTAAGAACACAAGGTGTAATGATAATGGCATATCTGGATGACTTGTTGCTGATAGACCACTCAGTGAAAAAACTAGACGTGGTCGTTCACAAGACGATCAAGTATCTGGAATCTCACGGTTGGATTATCAACCGAGACAAGTCAGCCCTAAAAACCAGTCAAAAGTCTGGAATACTTGGGGCTAAGGTTGGATTCAGGCCAGAGAAAAATATTCTTGCCTCGAGGAAAGATGTTGTCTTTGAAAGATTTGATCCACTTAGTGGGTACAAAAAAGACAGCCGTCCATACGCCTGTATATGAGGCTGCTGGGAAAAATGGTGGCATCATTCGAAGCAGTACCCTACGGTCAATTCCATTCAAGGAATTTGCAAGGGGCCATACTGTCAGCCTGGAACAAAAAAGTTCAGGCCCTAGACTTACAATGTCCTTGTCCCCTTCCGTTCGCAAGAGCCTCCGTTGGTGGTTGGTTCCCCAGAATCTGGAGAAAAGGAAATCCTTCAGTCCGATTTCTTGGAAGGTGGTCACTACAGATGCCAGCCTTATAGGCTGGGGAGCAGTACTGGAGCAATAGTCTCTCCAGGGCAGATGGTCGGATGCAGAAAAGGCCCTGCCCATCAATCTCTTAGAGATACGAGCAGCCCGGTATGCCCTAGTAGCATGGACATCCAAACTCCAAGGGTCCCCTGTCAGAATTCAATCAGACAATGCCACAGCAGTGGCATATATCAATCATCAGGGGGGCACCAGGAGTCGTGCAGCCCAGAGGGAAGTAAATTACATCCTGAAATGGGCAGAAAAATATGTCCCAGCCATATCTGCGGTATTCATTCCAGGAGTGGAGAATTGGAAGGCGGACTTTCTAAGTCGCCAGCAATTAGGCCCAGAGGAAGGGTCCCTTCACCCCGAGGTTTTCTGGACAATATGTCAGCGGTGGGGAACATCGGATGTAGATCTTCTAGCATCCAGATTCAACGCAAAGGGGGACAGGTTTGTCTCTCGGACAAGGGATCCCCTAGCTTGCGGCTCGGATGCCCTAGTGTTCCCTTGGGATCAGTTCAAGCTGATATATGCATTCACACCGCCACAATGGTTACCTCGATTACTCCGCAGAATCAGGGTAGAAAAGAAACCAGTGATTCCGGTGGCTCCAGCGTGGCCCCGAAGAGCGTGGTACGCAGAGATTGTAGAATTTCAGTGGGGAGTCCTTGGACTCTCCCACGTCGTCCGGCTTTCGCAAGGACCGATATACCACCCTTCTTTACCAGCCCTAGGTTTGACGGCCTGGCTATTGAAGCCCACATTCTAAAAAAGAGAGGGCTCTCTAATGCTGTGGTATCTACCATGATCAATGCCAGGAAGCCGGTATCCAGGCAGATCTACTGTAGAATCTGGAAGGCGTACATCGCGTGGTGTGAGGCCAAGAAATGGCATCCACATAAGTACGTAATAGGTAGGATTCTGGACTTCCTACAGTGGGCTGTAGATAGGAAGCTTGCCTTGAGTACTATCAAGGGTCAGATTTCGGCCTTGTCAATATTTTTTCAAAGGCCCTTGGCTTCGCATTCACTAGTCAAAGCCTTTATACAAGGAGTGAGGCGTATTAGTCCTCCGGTTAATATTCCCATATGTCCATGGGATCTAAACTTGGTTCTGTCGGTTCTACAGAAACAACCATTTGAACCATTACAGCATATTTCCTTGGTGCTTCTCACCAGGAAATTGATTTTTCTAGTAGCCATTTGTTCGGCTAAAAGAGTATCGGAATTAGCAGCTATGTCCTGTAAGGAGCCATATCTGGTTATCCATAAGGACAGAGTAGTGTTACGTCCTCATCCAGCCTTTCTTCCTAAGGTGGTATCGAGGTTTCATTTGAACCAAGATGTGGTTCTTCCTTCTTTTTTTCCCCAAACCTACTTCGGTAGAGGAAAAGTTATTGCATTCTTTGGATGTAGTAAGAGCAGTTAAAGCTTATCTAAAAGCCACTGCTCAGATTCGCAGAACGGATACTTTGTTTATTCTGCCGGAAGGCCCCAGAAAGGGTCAGGCAGCGTCAAAATCTACTTTAGCCAAGTAGATTCGACAGGTCATAATACAAGCCTATGGCCCGAGAAGTAGACCGCCTCCGTTCAAAGTTAGGGCGCACTCCACGAGAGCAGTTGGAACTTCATGGGCAGTGCATCACCAGGCCTCCCTGGCTCAAATCTGTAAGGCCGCAACATGGTCTTCGGTACACACGTTTACTAGGTTCTACCAGGTGGACGTTAGAAGTCAGGAGGATGTCGCCTTTGGGCGCAGTGTGTTGCAGGCCACAAAAGATCCTCATGTCTGATAGCGCTCAGCTTATATATGGTGTATCCCCCCCCTCATTTGGCATTGCTTTAGGACATCCCATTAGTAATGACTATGTCGCTCTGTGTCCCGTGATGTACGAGAAAGAAAATATGATTTTTATAACAGCTTACCTGTAAAATCCTTTTCTTGGAGTACATCACGGGACACAGAGCTCCCGCCCCTCTTTAGGGACACTTATTGCTTTGCTACAAAACTGAGGTGCTCCCGGATGGGAGGGGCTTATATAGGGGAGGGTACTTCCGGTTTTGGAAGTTGCCAGTGCCAGCACCTGACGGTATCTATATAACCCATTAGTAATGACTATGTCGCTCTGTGTCCCGTGATGTACTCCAAGAAAAGGATTTTACAGGTAAGCTGTTATAAAAATCCTATTTTATATAGCTCTGCATCATTTTAGCCCAGTCTCTCTCAACGTTTTAAACACATAGGAACCCTTGAAATAACTTTCTAGTCTCGGGGGAACCCCTGCTAAAAATGACTATCTACAACTCGTGACACAGTGTGATAGTGGGAAGAATTACAGATATCTAAAAAGATCAGTGGTGTCAGTGGGAACTTATCCGAGAGGCACAAATTGCTCAAGGAACCTTTAGCAACCTCAGGTGGAACCCTGGTTGAGAAACCCTGTTTTAGCCAGTTGATGCAAATGCAACATTAAAAAAAACAGGAGCTCTGTTTAATAGGAAACAGATGCAAAGAATCTGCTTTTATTTGAGTTTAGTAAAATCCAGTGGACACCTGTATGTAGCACTGTATGCTTGTATGAGAGGCGCTCAAGTCAAACTAGGACTTTTGATTCCAGATAATAAAAGAACAAACGTCAAGGAGTGGAAACTGCATTCATTTTTCGACATACTCCCCTGCTACATTTATACACGTATCCCAGCGTTTAACCAATGCCTGGAAAGTTTCCGCATAGAAAGATTTGTCAGTACACCTGAACCATCCTAACCATCCTAGGACAACCTGCTTCACGTCGTCATCAGTGCTGAGGTGCGGACCTCCGAGGAACTCTTTTAGGGGTCCAAACGGGTGGAAATCACTCAGAGCGAGGCCCGGGATGTAAGGGGGATGTGGCAATATTTCCCAGCTGAGCTGCTGTTAGGGTTGCACCGATACTACTTTAAGAGTAGCAATACTCCCCCCCTCAAGTACTCGCCGATACCGATTATCTATACTTTTTTTTTTTTACGGTCAAGTGACAGCGGCACCAATATGCAGCACTGATGACACGTGGACTGTGTCAGTAGTTTATTTTTTTTACAATTTTCAACCTTTCAATATTAAAAAAAAAAAAAAATCAGACGACACGGAGGGGGACCGGGAGGAGCACGACGACACGGAGGGGGACAGGGAGGAGCACGACGACACAGAGGGGGACAGGGAGGAGCACGACGACACAGAGGGGGACAGGGAGGAGCACGACGACACAGAGGGGGACAGGGAGGAGCACGACGACACAGAGGGGGACAGGGAGGAGCACGACGACACAGAGGGGGACAGGGAGGAGCACGACGACACAGAGGGGGACAGGGAGGAGCACGACGACACGGAGGGGGACAGGGAGGAGCACGACGACACGGAGGGGGACAGGGAGGAGCACGACGACACGGAGGGGGACAGGGAGGAGCACGACGACACGGAGGGGGACAGGGAGGAGCACGACGACACGGAGGGGGACAGGGAGGAGCACGACGACACGGAGGGGGACAGGGAGGAGCACGACGACACGGAGGGGGACAGGGAGGAGCACGACGACACAGAGGGGGACAGGGAGGAGCACGACGACACAGAGGGGGACAGGGAGGAGCACGACGACACAGAGGGGGACAGGGAGGAGCACGACGACACAGAGGGGGACAGGGAGGAGCACGACGACACAGAGGGGGACAGGGAGGAGCACGACGACACAGAGGGGGACAGGGAGGAGCACGACGACACAGAGGGGGACAGGGAGGAGCACGACGACACAGAGGGGGACAGGGAGGAGCACGACGACACAGAGGGGGACAGGGAGGAGCACGACGACACAGAGGGGGACAGGGAGGAGCACGACGACACAGAGGGGGACAGGGAGGAGCACGACGACACAGAGGGGGACAGGGAGGAGCACGACGACACAGAGGGGGACAGGGAGGAGCACGACGACACAGAGGGGGACAGGGAGGAGCACGACGACACAGAGGGGGACAGGGAGGAGCACGACGACACAGAGGGGGACAGGGAGGAGCACGACGACACAGAGGGGGACAGGGAGGAGCACGACGACACAGAGGGGGACAGGGAGGAGCACGACGACACGGAGGGGGACAGGGAGGAGCACGACGACACGGAGGGGGACAGGGAGGAGCACGACGACACGGAGGGGGACAGGGAGGAGCACGACGACACGGAGGGGGACAGGGAGGAGCACGACGACACGGAGGGGGACAGGGAGGAGCACGACGACACGGAGGGGGACAGGGAGGAGCACGACGACACGGAGGGGGACAGGGAGGAGCACGACGACACGGAGGGGGACAGGGAGGAGCACGACGACACGGAGGGGGACAGGGAGGAGCACGACGACACGGAGGGGGACAGGGAGGAGCACGACGACACGGAGGGGGACAGGGAGGAGCACGACGACACGGAGGGGGACAGGGAGGAGCACGACGACACGGAGGGGGACAGGGAGGAGCACGACGACACGGAGGGGGACAGGGAGGAGCACGACGACACGGAGGGGGACAGGGAGGAGCACGACGACACGGAGGGGGACAGGGAGGAGCACGACGACACGGAGGGGGACAGGGAGGAGCACGACGACACGGAGGGGGACAGGGAGGAGCACGACGACACGGAGGGGGACAGGGAGGAGCACGACGACACGGAGGGGGACAGGGAGGAGCACGACGACACGGAGGGGGACAGGGAGGAGCACGACGACACGGAGGGGGACAGGGAGGAGCACGACGACACGGAGGGGGACAGGGAGGAGCACGACGACACGGAGGGGGACAGGGAGGAGCACGACGACACAGAGGGGGACAGGGAGGAGCACGACGACACGGAGGGGGACAGGGAGGAGCACGACGACACGGAGGGGGACAGGGAGGAGCACGACGACACGGAGGGGGACAGGGAGGAGCACGACGACACGGAGGGGGACAGGGAGGAGCACGACGACACGGAGGGGGACAGGGAGGAGCACGACGACACGGAGGGGGACAGGGAGGAGCACGACGACACGGAGGGGGACAGGGAGGAGCACGACGACACGGAGGGGGACAGGGAGGAGCACGACGACACGGAGGGGGACAGGGAGGAGCACGACGACACGGAGGGGGACAGGGAGGAGCACGACGACACGGAGGGGCGCAGGGAGGAGCACGACGACACGGAGGGGGACAGGGAGGAGCACGACGACACGGAGGGGGACAGGGAGGAGCACGACGACACGGAGGGGGACAGGGAGGAGCACGACGACACGGAGGGGGACAGGGAGGAGCACGACGACACGGAGGGGGACAGGGAGGAGCACGACGACACGGAGGGGGACAGGGAGGAGCACGACGACACGGAGGGGGACAGGGAGGAGCACGACGACACGGAGGGGGACAGGGAGGAGCACGACGACACGGAGGGGGACAGGGAGGAGCACGACGACACGGAGGGGGACAGGGAGGAGCACGACGACACGGAGGGGGACAGGGAGGAGCACGACGACACGGAGGGGGACAGGGAGGAGCACGACGACACGGAGGGGGACAGGGAGGAGCACGACGACACGGAGGGGGACAGGGAGGAGCACGACGACACGGAGGGGGACAGGGAGGAGCACGACGACACGGAGGGGGACAGGGAGGAGCACGACGACACGGAGGGGGACAGGGAGGAGCACGACGACACGGAGGGGGACAGGGAGGAGCACGACGACACGGAGGGGGACAGGGAGGAGCACGACGACACGGAGGGGGACAGGGAGGAGCACGACGACACGGAGGGGGACAGGGAGGAGCACGACGACACGGAGGGGGACAGGGAGGAGCACGACGACACGGAGGGGGACAGGGAGGAGCATGACGACACGGAGGGGGACAGGGAGGAGCACGACGACACGGAGGGGGACAGGGAGGAGCACGACGACACGGAGGGGGACACAGGGGACAGTCAGGGGTGATTGGTATGGCAGTGGGGGGAGTTACAAGCACCGACCTCCCTGTATAGATTTCAATAAAGCAGCTGAAAGCCGCGGGGGGGGGGGGGGAGAGGAGGAGGAGAAGCGTCTCTCAGCTGCTTTATTAAAATCTATACAGGGAGATCGGTGCTTGTAACTCCCCCCCACCGCAGCACCGATCACCTCTGACTGTCCAAGTATCGGATCAAGCATCGGAACATTTGCATAACAAGTACTCATGCAAATGCTTGGTATTGATACCGTTACTAGTAATCGGTGCAACTCTAGTTGCTGTAATGTGCACGTAGGGTAATATGGACAAAATTTACAATATCTGTTTTATTGGGCACACGTCCCTAAAGAAAGGTGTCACTAAATGTACCACTCGGAACAGTGTTCGGTCCCGCCAAGCCGCAACATATTTCAGCCTGCAGGAAGCGGGGGCTCGATGCTGCACCTAAAGCCTCCAGGTCATTAAAACACCAGTTTGGATGCAAATGCTTAGTGTGTGTGAGTACAGTACGTCAGTAATTTTAGGGGTCATTCACACTAGCGGCAGCATTATATCATGGCTGCTGGTGTCCACTATGAAGGGAGTGGTGCTGATGTATCGCACATACATTTCATTCATTTTTACTCACTGCAGCAGGTTGCAAAGCTTTGCACCACACTGTGCTAAAAATTAAAATAAAATAAAAAAAGTGAAGAAGAGACGAGCAGCATATACTACTATTTTTAGTGCTGCAGTGGTATGAACTGATGCAATAGGACAAAGAAGTTACCGCTCACACGTGGCTGTTGATCTGCTCACTGGATCCGAAGCCGTGGGTGCAGGCGATTGCATATAACAATGCAGAAACTAAAGAAAAGCTTGGACAGCCGCACTCCAAAAAATGTGTTGGTTCTTTATTTAAAAAAACAAAAAATCATCATAGCTGATGATTAAGCACTGATTTGCAGTGTGAAACATGTCAGCTCCTCTTGCTGTTTTTTGCTGTCATGTGTTGATGCGACCTTGTTTTTTTAAATAAAGAACCAACAAATTTTTTGGAGTGCGGCTGTCCAAGCTTTTCTTTAGTTTCTGCATTGATGCAATAGGACATTGGGGCCAATTGCCTTGTGTATGCATTGAGACTGTGTTGGACAAGGCTGCCCAGAAAAATGAATATGGTACGATTGGGCCCTAAATCGATTTTTCTTGAAAGATGTGCCATTGCATGTTAACCTGCACTCAACTGTTTGTTACCAGATAGTATGCACTTCATACTGATCAAGTCTTTTAAAGCTTAAGGACACTTTTGAAAGGGTACAGCAGTACCTGTGTGAATGTAACACATGATGGTGAGTGTGTGTGTGTTTTATTCACATTTTTGCTGATTTTTCTCCCTGAAATTTATAGTTCAGTGGGCCCACATAAAAATTCTAAATTGCTATGTACAGTAGGGGAGCCAAGTGGGTAGCACTTCCGCCAGTAGCACTAAGGTCATTTGTTTGAATCCCAACCACAGCATTACCTGCCTGTGTGGATTTCCTCCAGGTACTCTGGTTTCCTCCCACACTCCAAAGACATACTGGTAGGTTAATTGTCTCCTTTCTAAAATCGGCCCGAATATGTGTATGTATGAATGTGAGTAAGGGACCTTATATTGTAAGCTCCATGAGGGTAGGGACTGATGTGAATATGCAATATATATATATATGTAAAGTGCTGCTTAAATTGATGGCGCTATACAAGTCCCTTTAGTCAAATTGAAAAATAAAATAAAAATCTGTCCCTTCGTTGCAGTGTAGGGAAATAGCCTAAATGATGTTGAGGGATTGCAGTACAAAGTTCATTAATCGCTGAAGTACCGAGGTATTGTACTGATCTCCTGCAAATTCAGACATCCAGATTGAATAGTGGAGCCACACTCCCACTACAACACCACAGATATGGGCTATGCCAGATCTCTGTCAATCATGCCCATCTTACGGGAACAAGCACACAGCTTATGTTAACGTGCAAAATCACTTCTTGCAGAGACTCAAAGCACTGAAGCCAAAACCTTATGACAGACACCATGCATTTTTTTCAGTATTGGATTACAGCAGCGGTCTCTAAACTTTTAAAACCAAGGGCCAATTTACTGTCCTTCAGAATTAACGGGGGCCAGACTGCGGCCATTAAGAGTAGAAAAGATCCTGATGCCAGTGTGAATAAACAATGCCCCATCTTTAGTGTCAGTGGGAGGAATTGTGCCTGGTCATTGGGAGGAATTGGGCCCCGTCATTGGGGTCATTGGGAGGAATTGGGCCCCGTCATTGGGGTCACTGGGAGGAATTGGGCCCCGTCACTGGGAGGAATTGGGCCCCGTCACTGGGAGGAATTGGGCCCCGTCACTGGGAGGAATTGGGCCCCGTCATGTGTCCGTGGGGTGGGGGGGGATTATGCCCCATTGTTGTTATCAATGGATAGAAATCATGCCCGGAGGGCTGGATAAAAGAAAGCAAAGGGGCGCATCTGGCCCCTGGACCACAGTTTGGACACCATGGGTTTAGAGGCGATAAAATTTACAAGCAAACCAATATGGGGTTGGAACGTTAACTCTTCAGCATCTTCTGGAGACAAACATATCAGTTATTCGTAGTTCCTTTAATTCTGGTTGGTTACTATGAGTTACTGCACTTGGCACAATAGTAATTTTTGCATTGCATCATATAATTCCCATAATTATTTATTTATTTTGTGTTTTTAAAAAAAAAAAACAACAACTTACTAATAAATCCCAGTTGTTCTGTTCCAGCAGTGTGATAGCTTCATCAATATTCTCGATGCCAGTGCACGCCTGAAAGAGAAGAGAATACAAAGGGTTACAGCCGGTTGGACTCTCTCGTTTCATGCTGGCAGCAGAACTTTCGGAGTGCAGCAGAGATCCAGGTAATGTTTTACCAGTCTCTGAACTACATGTGAACTCTAGCTCCATACACCAGCACAGAACGCCTAACACTTTTCCAGCAAAACTTCAAGACAGGATACGTTTTGAAGGAAAGTACTGTGTATTTTTTTATGTCTTTATAAATGTGTTTATAGTAAACCTTGCAATAAATTAAAGGTAAACTTTACTTAAAAAAATGTGAGCGATCATCATCTCTCCTGCAATAAAACTTTGGACCTGCCTGTTCAAAAACTCCTTGAGAATGTGCATGTCTTGATAACTCCCGTGTGAATGCGCAAGTAGTTATGATATCCCGGGCTGGCAGATCCCCGACCCAACAAGAATACTGTGCAAAGATGTCCGCGCCACAGAGGGAGCTCTCAGACCTCATTGCTGGAGAGGAGACAAGTATAAGGCCCCTTTCACACGGGCGGCTGTTCTGCCGCAGTTAAAATCATGTTTTGTTATTTTGAAATTCAGAGAATCCTGGCACAGCGTTCACTTGCAGTTGTACATTGCGATTAGCTGCGTTTAGGTGCATTTACGTGCGGCTGCGTTTAGCCGCGTTGGAACATTCTTGCCATTTTCCACTATTCCATTGCTTTCTGTTTTTCTTTTAAGTTGTTGCTGCTATCTGCAGGCGACATAGTACACTGCAGATAGCTGCATTAAATCGTTCCTGGACGCAGTCAAATTTATTTTTTCTATCCGCATCAAACCCCATGTAATGAAACCATTGCTAAACGCAGTGTGTGAATGGGGACATAGGAAAGCATTGTCTGAGTTTAGCTGCGGTAGATAACTTGATCTATCCGCAGCTAAAAGCTGAATTCTTTCCGCCCGTGTGAAATGGGCCTAAGAGAATTTAGTTTGACTTAACCCTCATTTCTTTTATTACGCGTTTTCCTCTTCTTTTTTTTTTAAAGCACATTTTCTTGCAAGGTCAGCTTAAAGTGTCAAAAAAACCAAATCAAAAAAAATATATCAATAAATGGTGTATTAAACGCTGCTCATACTAAGTCACTATGAGATTCGTTTTCTGCAAAAAAATAAAAAATGGTTGATCTTCTGTTGTCTATTTCCACCTTTTGTTCATGTCTCCAATTCAGCTAGGGATTTTGCAGCTGTGGTGGCAACCCTGCACATGCTCAGTTTTCAGTGAGTTTCTATGCTGAGCATTTCCTTCCTATCACATATGAGCAGCCCATGTGACTATAGAGTCACACATGTGGTAAATGACAGCCCACCATCTCCCTCCTCCTCCACGCCCACTAACCAGCTAAACACAAATGGGGGTGGTAAATTCCATGTAGATTGATGGTGGCTTCACCTCCTTTTTATTGTAAAAAAACAGGCTGACTGGCAGAAACCCATCCACACCATGTTATTACCAAAAACAGCGAAGATCTTATATTAAAAATATATTTGTATGACAATTTAATATTTTTTTTTTAGATTATTAATTATTTTTACTATGTATTTCAAAGGCTGTTTTTTATTTTATTTTACATTTTTTTAACATGTGACCAGCAGCAGAGGACTAGAAGCTCCTCCTGCTCATGTTTCCCTGCCGACAGGCTGGGAAAGAGCTGGGTCATATGACAGCTGTATATCGATTAGGAAATAATTAAAGTACCTTTTTATTTTAAATAAAAAAAAAAAAAAAATCTCAGTGCCATCATTCAGATACAGAAATAAAAGCGACAATGTTAATAAAAAAAGTGTGCAAGGAATGCATTAAAAGGTAAAAAAATGGTATCGACTTTACAACCCCTTAATAATTAAAGTATATATATACACACACACACTTATTTATTTGTTTATTTATTTAACCATCCATTTCAGTTTCAGTTTTCGGCCAAGTGCATCCTGAATTTTCAGTTTTGGTTTCGGCCCAGAATTTTCATGTCGGTGCACAGCTAACTATAATGGCAGATCAAATCACCACCTTGGGCTACTTGTTGAAGAAGCACTTGGCAAAGATCAGAACTGCCTGCCAAGCGCCTCCTTTTGCTCACCATGTGAATTCAGCATTACAAGGGCACATACACTCCCCGAGCCACTTTATTAGGTACACCTCTACAATTGCTTGGTAACACAAATTGCTAATCAGCCAATCACATGGCAGAAACTCAATGCATTTAGGCATCTAGATGTGGTGAAGGTGACTTGCTGACAATCAAACCAAGCATCAGAATGGGGGAAAAAGAGGATTTAAGCAACTTTGAACGTGGCATGGTTGTCGGTGCCAGACGGGCTGGTCTGAGTATTTCAAAAACTGCTGATCTACTGGGATTTCCACGCACAACCATCTCTAATGAATGGTCTGAAAAAGAGAAAATATCCCAGTGAGCGGAAGTTGAGTGGAGGAAAATGCCTTGTTGATGTAAGAGGAGAATGGGCAGACTGGTTCGAGATGGTAGAAAGACAACAGTAACTCAAAAAACAAAATAAAAACAAACACTCGTTACAACCAAGGTATGCAGAATACCATCTCTGAACGCACAACACATCGAACCTTGAAGCAGATGGGCTACTGCAGCAGAAGACCACACCGGGTGCCACTCCTGTCAGCTAAGAACAGGAAACGGAGGCTACAATTCACACAGGCTCACCAAAATTGGACAATAGAAGATTGGAAAAACATTGCATGGTCTGTTGGGTCTCGATTTCAGCTGCAACATTCAGATGGTGGGGTCAGAATTTGGTGTAAACATGAAAGTATGGATCAATCCTGCCTTGTATCACCGGTTCAGGCTGGTGGTGGTGTAATGGTGTGGGGATATTTTCTTGGCACACTTTGGGCCCCTTAGTACCATTTGAGCATCATTTACACACCACGGCCTACCTGAGTATTGTTGCTGACCATGTCCATCCCTTTATGACTACAATGTCCCCATCTTCTGATGGCTCCTTCCAGCAGGATAATGCACCATGTCACAAAGCTCAAATCATCTCACCACTGGTTTCTTGAACATGACAATGAGGTCACTGTACTCCAATGTCCTCCACAGTCACCAGATCTCAATCCAATAGGGCACCATGCACCAAAATCTCTGAGGAATGTTTCCAACACTTTGTTGAATCTATGCCATGAAGAACTAAGGCAGTTCTAAAGGCAAAAGGGGGTCCAACCCGGTACAAGCAAGGTGTACCTAATAAAGTGGGCATCAGTGTATAAGCATTAAAGTGGAGGTCCACCCAGAATTTCTTTTAGCACTAAAAATCCTAAAAAAAAATGTTTTGGAAAAAAAAAAGAATAAAAAAAAAAAAAAGGAAAAAAAATAATAAAAAATGTATACTCACCCGAAATACCCGTTGCTATGCGGAAGTCCCTAATCTGCCTCTTCCTTTGCCTCGGTGGGTCTCCTTCCGCTTCCCCTTCTAGTGAATGGGGCGCGCTGACCTCTGGGAACTGTGTGTAATCCCAGAGAGCAGCCGCCCATTCACAAGTCGGCGCGAGACTCGCGCATGCGCAGTAGGAGACGGGCAGTGAAGCCATAAGGCTTTACTGCCCGTTTCCCTTAGTGTGGATGGCGGCGCAGGACATGCACCAATCGAGGGATCGGCATCGGGGGTGCCATCAGCGCGGGAGAATAGGACAGGTAAGTGTCCTTATTAAAAGTCAGAAGCTACAGTGTTAGTAGCTGCTGACTTTAAAAAATAAATAAAATTTGCGGGTGGATCTCCGCTTTAAGATTCAATTATCCTTTAGGCACTGCAATGATTGTCACTGCCATCTGTTCCCAAAATGCAATAGTTAAAAAAAGAATCCAACACAAAAAAAGAGCAAAGAAAAAAATAAAGTGCAAAAAGGAGGGAGAAGAGAAGACAATCATTTCAATTTCAAACAGCCTTCAGGGCCAGATCCATAACGTTCACAGATACGAACTGCCAACCTCGGAAAACAAAAGGTGTACT